>JAOQGH010000004.1:17972137-18134497 GCA_025769975.1 Gallinago jamesoni
AGAAGGCTGAGGGGAGACCTTATTTATGTTTATAAGTATCTAAAGGGTGGGTTGAAGGATGTTGGAGCTGGACTCTTCAGTGGTTTCCAGCAATAGGACGAGGGGCAACGGGCTCAAGCTGGAACATAAGAAGTTCCACTCAAATATGAGGAAAAAAACTTCTTTATGGTGAGGGTGACAGAGCACTGGAACAGGCTGCCCAGGGAGGTCGTGGAGTCCCCTTTTCTGGAGATCAAGACCCACCTGGATGCAGTCCTGAATGATGTGCTCTAGGCGTTCCTGCTTTAGCAGGGAAGTTGGACTAGATGACCTCCAGAGTTCCCTTCCAACTCTGACAATTCCATGATTCCATGACTCTGTGGCCAAGTTTCCAAAAGTCCTTGCAGCTGCCATCCCTTTGCATGGAAGTAATTTATGGACCCGTTGCATCGGTGATGCCGGGATCAAACAGGGGCTGTGAGAAACTGGGACCTGCAGGTGTTTTGGCCTGCTGGGCAGGGAAGAAGGGTTCTTGTGCTGCTTGCTTTGGTGCCAGTTGCTTGGCTGCAATAACATTTCCAGTGGGTTTGCCTGACCCAATAGCTGGAGCGGTGGCTCCCCTGCAGCTGGGATTGCTGTGGCCCCGTGTCCTGGCCATGCAGGATGACCAGGGAGTAGCAAAAGTAAATGCCAGGGAAGGTGGAACTAACAGGAAGGGTGACTGCTATCCAGGCGCTGACAAGGGCAGCTGGGTTTGCAGTACTGGTGGGAAAATACTCCTGTGACTGTCTTCTCTGCTAGTTGTGGGTGTGTCCTGTCCCTCCTGAGGCTTGCTGTTTTATGTCCTGGCTTTGATATTTCCCAAGCATTGCTTTATCTTTCTCTTTTCTCCGTCCTTAGGGGAACCTTGGCACAGATGTCAGCAGCCACCAGAAACCGCCAAAAGCTTTTGTGCAGTTGAAATGTGCTCTGTCCGTGCTTCATCTTAAGGACTAAAGGCACTGCTTGTAATTCTGTGCCAGGCTCCTCTGATTTTAACCTAGTTTCCACTTTGCTTAGTTTCCCTACCCTCTTTACAAGATTGCTGCACACAACCAGAAGCCTGACAGGAGCTCCTAAAGGTCTGCCAGCCCTCTGACGTGCAGCAGTATTCTCAAAACTTTTTAAGAAATGGGTTTGTATTTCTCCAGGATGGAATGTAAACAAAGGGCTGCTAATAAAACAGTGTGTAAGGTCTTACTCAGTTTTATATAAATCCTGAGACCACGTCTAAAAATAGTGCCCCGTTTTGCATTCCTGAAAGCAGATTCACAGCATACCTACGTCTGCCATGAAATGCTATGCTGGTTACAAACCGAACTTCTTGGGAAAGTACTGAAAACCCATTTTAATTTTATTAGCCTTACAGAATACATGTCAACAGTCACGTTAAATGTTTAAGCACACCGAATGGACTGCAACCTTGATACTAGCAGGAGGCATCCAGCATGGGAAACGGCCTAGAGGTGTCCATCGGAGAAGTGCAAGCGTTGGCTGCCTGCGCTGAAGCTGACGGTGTCTGGAGCAGGGAGGAGTGTGGGGAAGCTGGATGTAGATCTAGCTGATGGTTTCAGTCCAGGAAGGAGTGAAGGGATAAAGACAGGCAATTGCTGTGCATTCTGTATGTTAGGATTCAAGGAGAGGGACTTTCTCTTTTAACTCTAAGGCTTGTGCTTGTGACGCAAGTATATAAGTAGCTGTGGCTCAGTCCTGTAAGGTGCCAGTGCTTAATGCAGAGCCTGTAATCAGTCTTCTTAGTTTAAAGCACTTAAACTCTTTCCTGCCCTGTGTCTGCTTACTTACCATCTCTCTGAGCTGATCTCATCATCATGTTTTTCAGTAGTGGAAAGTCTGATGTAATGTAACATTTGTCAAGATGATATGGCTTTAGCTTTAAAGTGTTTCTTAGCCTTAAATATTTTAGACTTTAGATTTTAGAGTGTAGTATGGTGCCCGTGAAAGTGTGTGGTTAATAGCACAATAGAACTTGCATGCATAGTAATATTAAGTACAGCATGTAGCAATATTCAGTATATCCTGCAATGAGTTTTAAGAACAAGCTAAATCCATGTGGAGCCTGGATCTTTGAAGAACGCTTAATACTTGTGCCTTGCTCTCTGCATGCTCCTCCAGAGCTGGGAAAGCTGTCTCTTCACTGGTGATGCATAAAGCATCAGAAGTGCCTCCCATATATGTTGACTGCTCTAGTTATGAGGTTTTTTGTAGGTTTGCCCCTTTATACCTAGTAGAAAATAGATGTGCTCATTTAGCTTTTGGAGAAGATGCTCTAGATGAGCTGGGGATGGGGAAGGGGCTGCCATCAATGCCAGCTTTCCTTGTCAGGTGTACCCTGTCTGGTGCAAGGCATTGAGCCCAGCCCTGCACAGACACTGGCGTAGGTGATGACTCCTGTGGATGAGATCAGCAGCAAAATCTTTTTAAAGTATTTTAACATGCCTGAATAACTGCTCGCACTGTGGTATGTGTCCTCTGACCCCTGGCCAAAGCCCTGAATGGGAAGTACAGGCTCGGTGTCTCTGAAAAGCAGACTCTTTCCTCCTCAGCCTATGTGTGATTTAGGAGCCCAACCCAAGTCATACTGAGAAATTTGGCCTTCTGTTTCTGAACTCCTCCTTAAAACTAGAGCTGCCTATATGCAAGGTGCAGAGTGCTTGTTTTTCACAAAAGGTGTTCTTGCCCCCACTTCCTCTGCTTTTGCTGCTCTAAGAAGGCTAAAGCATGAGGCAGAGGTTGCATGCAGGAGGTAGCAAAAGTGTGTTTGAAAGTATCTTAAGTTGTGACTGCTGCTTGTATCATCACAGGCTGTAGGAAGCTGCATTTCCAGTGAACAACTAGAAGAATGTTTGAGGGTCACCCTTTTTAAAAGAAGCCAGGACCCTCCACAGCATCCAGTGTGGTCTATCCTTTGTGTCTGAGTTCAGGCTCTGCTACGAGGTGAGACCTGGCATGAGGAGAGGGGATTTGTCTGAGCGCATCTGTACATGGCCCAAATTCTGAATTTCCAGCAAGACTTTTTCCCAAGCTGATCTGTCAGCAGGAATTGCATTGACCCACCAGCGATGCCTAGAAAGATGCTCCCTGAAGTACAGGTGTGAGCTGTAGAAGCCTACAAGTATCTGAAATATTTACTGTGAGACAGTCACACTGAGAAATGGCCTTGTCTAGCTGTAGTGCAGGCTTGTGTGGTAATTTAATAGAAGAGACCAGAAAACGTGGAAACTCTGACTTCCTCAGTCCATCATGAGTTGCACTTTTAGGAACATGCTTGAAAGATCTGTAGGTCTTGCCTAAGGCTCTTATGCAGAGTTTTCACCAGCTAGGTCATCTGGGTAGAAATGCTTGCTGGAAGTACCCCAAGGCTTGTGGAAAACCTAATTCAGTGTACTTGGAGGGTCAATCACTTGTTCTTTCCATAACACTCACTTCTCTGGAGTAAACTGCTCCAATGTCCTACTGTGGTGGTGTCTTACCAAGCTGTTTTCTGGGAAGCAAATTTTTGGTGATACCTTCAGCGCTGTAGTTTCCAAATTCAGTTAATCTCAGTGGAAGCAGTCTTTTAGTGTGGAAGCCAACCAGACACCCATGGCAGCAGAGGGAAGAGCTGAGTTATTTTACAATTCTAAAAATTAAAAAGTGTTTTTTTCACTTGCATTCCTGGGTCTTGGCCTGAACAAGGAGCTGAGGTGCCAAAATACTGCGAGAGCGTCTGTCGTTGCAGTATGTCTGGCTGAACCAGAAGCAGGAAATTCTTGTGAGAGCCTGTCTCATGAGATTGCCAGCCAGCTCTGAGCCTTGCTGGTTGTGAGCGTGAGCTGGTGGGGTGAGAACGGGGTTGAGGGACAAATATTTGAAGGTGGGTAAAATGGCTCATTAGAAGTGATAGCAGACTGTGTGTGCAGGGTGGTGGTGGTGGTGGGTTTCTGTTTTGAACATAAAAGCAAGATGTGAATACACAAAGCAAACTTGGATCATCCTTCTTCTTCCAGGGGAGGAGGAAATAGGGAAAACTCACTGTATGGGTTTAGCGCTTCTCTGCCAGAGCCGGTCTGCCTCTGTGCCGTTGGGTCTCCCTCTGGTTTGGAGGGGGCCAAATCCAGCCCCCTGGTTCGTAACATCCTTTTCAAAACTTGTAGGTCGGGAATTTTTTCTTATGCTAGGCTAGTCTCTGCTCTAAAACTTTCCGTGTTGTTGTGTGCAGGGCTGCCTTGGCAGGAGCAGGGATGCAGGCGCTGCAGCGAGAGCCCTGCTGCTTTAACACCCACCCCCCGACCAGTAGACTTATTCCACCTTGGCTCCATTTCAAGACTATTTAAAAGGCCGTAGCCAGTCTATGCTGCCATTTTCAGCGTTATTACTCCTGGTGGAGCTGTAACAGTGGGAAACTTTAAAGGAAAAGGACATAATGGAAACTGATTAGAAAAGTGGAGAAAGTCTCAGGGTACAATAAAGCATTGCCTAAAGAAAGGAGGGGGGGTAAGGCGAGGCCTTAAAAGGCATGTATTCGATCACAGCAGGGCAGGAAATAGCTTTAGGAGAATTTTTTCTTTGGTCCATTCATAACCTGGTTTGTACCTCATTAACTTTCTGTTAGTGCTTTTTTCTTCTGAAATCCAGGGTAGCTTATTCCCACTGAAGTCAATGTGAAGAGTCATTCAGTACCGAGCAAATGAATCTTCTCGTGCAGATTAAAACAAGAGAAGCTCCCAATGTTGCTCTCATCCTAAAGGGATGAGAAGCTCGTTGCAGATGTGCTAACCCTGTGTGCTTTATTTACTCCATTTCTGTGGAGCAACAATAAGCTTCCCAGAGGTGCCTTTTTCGGGGCGCTTGCACCTTTTTTCTGTAATATGCTGGATGTGCAAATGACAACCCCTATGAAACCTCTTGCACTCTTGCTACTTGTTGCATTAAGCCTGTTATATTGTTAGAAGCTCGTGGTTTATGAAGGAATTGTCCTAAAAGCTGCATGGCTTAAAATGTGCCTAATTGTTTAAGATCTTGGAGTTTTTCCTCTTTTGGCCATATCCTGCTTACCTAACAAATGCTGGTTTTGGGAACTGTTGTTCTGCAGTGCTAAAATTGAACTCCAGGTATTCTAAACTGTGCTTCATTATATCCTTTAGGAAGGACAGCTGGGGTTTTGTCTTGCTGATGAAGCCTAATTTGAATGACTTTTCCTCATCAAGCCCATTTAATTAAAGATTCGTTACATTCTGTATAGTGAAAATGCAGAAGTGTCCCCTAGGCAGCCAGCTGCCACAAGGGAGGGATTAGCTGTGGCAAATAGGGTAAAAAGTTGTGGGATTAAACTGCAGTGAGCAAGATACAGGTTTGATACTAGGGGAAAATGGAAGGGACAGAGAAGTTTTAGAATAGGTTGTGTGGATGCCTGAGGGCTTTCCAGCCCTGGAGAGCAGGGTAGGTGTGCATCTGTGGGATGCACTTATCCTGCCTGTGGATAGGAAGGTGGACCTCTCACTGTCCTCTGCTGCCCTCTAAGAAGGTTTAGTGTAGACAGCACAAAAGATAGAGGGTGGGCTTTTGCAACCTTTCTCAAAGCTGGTAAGGTTTGCAGTTATATGGGACTCATTAGGGAATGAGGAAACAGCAACCCAGAAGACAGAGAATGGAAATCCATGAAATAATGTACCAGGTTTGAGACAGGAGCGCTGGTCATGTCACCGCTGCTTGGCTTAGTTTTGGGTCCTGTAGCACAACTGTGTGTGTATATGGGGAGAGAAGTGGTTTCTCAAATAGCTGTTCAGCCACAAATGCTGCCAAAGACCCACTGAAAACCTTTTGTGCCAGGGTCCTTGGTGGTGGTTGCTCTGCACTGGAAAAATGCTTCTTGATTGCCCCAAGTGGTGCCATGGAGCATGCACACAAGCCATTAAATTGTAGATCCAACTTCTGCTTCAAGACAAGGATGAAGAGGGTACTGGGTTTGGAGGGTTAAGGTTGGGGTTTATTTTTTTTACTTGAAATGAGAGAAGATTTGATGTGTCTTATTTGTATTTGAAAAGAGGAATAAGATGGAGAGGGACATTTCAGTATAAATCCCATGAGCTTGGAAAAAAATCAAGACTACATTTAAGAAGCTTGTTTGTATTCTTTCTGAAGTGCCTGTTATCTTGTTTGCTCTGATCGAGAGGGAAAATCTTAAATGGACAAATAAACCATCCGCAAGCCTAGCATCACTGGTCAGACCAGCCATTCTGTGAGGATCTTACTGAAAACCAACACTTATTTCTTCTGGTCCCAGTTCTTCCTGTCTGCTCAGGTTTGCTTTTGCTTAATTGGTTAGGGGTCTTGGTCTTCAGGGCAACCAAACGGTGGGTGCAGATTCTTCTCTAGCATGAGTTTTGTGGCTCTCACTCAGTTCCTTGGTGTTTGAAGGCATTTTGGTTCTCTACCTGCTGCAGCCAGCAGTTGGTGGCCAGGCTGTCCCTTGCCAGCTGTGCTCCAGGGAGCCATGCCCAGGCACTGCTGTGCCATGTGCCAGGATCCCAGGCGGTGACAAAGCAGCAGTGACAAAGCTGCTCCCAAAGAGACTCCCAGGAGCACCTGTAGCTTCCCTTGGCCAAGCTGGCTGGGCAGAGACCATTTTCTGTCCATCCACAGCAGATAATGAACACCCTGAGCTGCAGAGGTGTGGGAATGAGTCATTAATTTCTGTAAGAGCACTTGAAAGCTGTTATTTTGTGCCAAGTGTTTGTTGATGTGACTCTGGATTTCAGCTGCAAGCAGGAATGGAGAGACACAATTACATCTCGGTTCTGTAATGTGAGCCTTCCACAGGTGGCTCTGTCAGGGCTCCTCTCAGAATTTCCACATTTTTTGGGAGGTATACCTGCACATGAGATTTATGAGGTTGATTGGTCTGGTTTTGCAGTTAATCCAGAGGGGTCCCAAGTCTACATGGCTTCCTGCACAACAGGGCTTTGCACGGCATCATTCCCCTCTGCTGAGCCAGACTGCACCCGAACCCATTCATTCACAGACCTGAATGCTACAGGTTTCTGCTCTCCTGTTATGTTAGCAAAGTTCCTTAGAAATGTTCGTGTGGAGGGATGAGCTCCTGTGCTCAGCTAAGTCCAAGTCCTCTGTGCAGGAGAGCTTGATGCACCAGTGTAATGGTTTGAGGAACCACAACAATTTATTGTTGTTCAGACAATTATTCTGTCACTCGATGACCCTTCCCCACCTGGGAAGGGGAATCAGGGAAAAAAGCAGGGAAACTTAGGGGCTGAAATATAAACAGATTTAATAGCATAAGACTAAATAATTGACATTGATAATACTACAGAACCAATATTAATCCTAATACCAATATAAAATACACAAGGATTATGCTCAGCCAATTCTACCAGTAGGAAGCTGCTCATTCCCAGCAGGGGACAGCCGATGGGGACACTGCAACTTCTATGGCTTTGGGAGGAAGGGAAGGGCTCAGGGATCCAACACCGGGGCAAGAAGTTATCAGGATCGCAGCCATCAAGGAAGAGAGACCTTTACAGAAAACTTTCTAATTTATATTGAATGTGATGTTCATGGTATGAAATACTCCAGTGGCTGGCCTGGGTTAAGTGTCTCGGTCTCACTCCTCATCACTGCACCTGGCTAACTTGACAACACTGGGACATTGAAACCCGCATACCATAGCTGGCTAGAAAGTAAATATTTTCAAAAATTCAGACACTGGAGTCTTCTAAAAAAAATGCAGTTTTCCCAAGCATCAGAAGAGAACTTAGTGAAAACTAAAATTACTGAAAGAGAAATTAATCCTGTGTCACTCAAACCAAGACAACCAGGATTAAAGTGTATAAATCCTCTGTGCAATACTTGGAAATAAAAAAGTATTCCACATTTGGGTTTGCTTCTTGTTGGATCCAAGGTCTAGAGCAGCTCCGTTGTAGCCAATTTCTCTGGTTGAGCTGATGGTGTGCACAGATTCTTCAGGGAATACAGGATCTTTTGCACTCTGTTGGGTAACAACGCACAGGGAACTCCAGCCTATTTTTAATATTGCAGTAGCTCTGATTTGCTGCAGTGTGAGCCCCCATAACTGATGGAGGGCAGAGCATGATCTTGTCTAAACACAGCAACTCTCTTTTTTTTTTTTTTTCCCAAGGAAAAACATGTAATGTTTCATAGCCAACGCTGAAAATACTATGTTGGAAAGCTTAACCCTCCATACGTTTGAACTGAGATTTTCTTCATTTTATTTTTAATCATATGCATGGAGACCACCAATGTCCCAGGCATAAACACTGCTCCCAGTGCTACTCCCTGGTGTAGTGGGCTGAAAATTAGATATTTGAGACTTTGCAGGGCACAATCTGAACTTACAGATTTCAGTAAGAGACAAAGGAAATCCAAAAATAGTGTTTTTCTTTTGGAGGCTCTAGTGTGGTTATAATGAGCCAGGTAGTATCTTGTGGAGCATCTCTGCTAGCACAGGGTTACATCAGTTCTGCTCTGTGCTGGGCAGTTTCTTACAGACCTGTCTGTTGTGTGTGATAAAAAATTGCTGTATGAAAGTGATGAGAGATCTCCTTCAGCTTGCAAAAGTTCACTAAGCATTCCCATCCCTATTTGAAAGATTCTCATACGTATATATGTATAGATGTATATGCAGAGATGTATATATGTATGTGTATATAGTGTATGTAATTATATATATATGGTTACTTGTTCATTGTGAACGATACTGTAGTTTTTATTACTTATGCGTTAATGTATGCTGAGAGTTAAGTCCATCGTTGAGAAATATTTTCAGTCTTGATCTTAGTCAGGTCTCAAACCTGGGACCTGGAGGTAGGAAGAAGCATCCTAAATGATGACCCTAGCTAACTCTCTGAAATAGCATGGTATTCCTGCTGCTCACCTTTCTCTTTCATCCTTCTCCCTGACTCTGTTCCAGGACATCATGTGGAAAAAGGAAAAGTCATTTCCTTTAGAACTGGCTGTTTTTCTTCTTCCCATAGATGTTTTTCTTCCCCCTGTCTCAAGTTAAACGGGAAAACAAAGTATGCAGTATTTCTGCTGCAGAGTTAAATATTGATGAAGATTAAGATGCATTAAAAGACTGAGAAAATTCATGGGACAGGAATAAAAATAAACAAAACCCAGAAAATTAAAAAAATGTTCAAGTGTATGAATAGCCCTTTATCTTTCTACCTCACTGCAATAAAAATGTTTCAGCATCTTGATGCAAATGTTCCAGTTTCACTGAGCTAGGGACAAGGAAGTGCTTTACAGTAACAGTTATGGGGGGAAAATGTTCTGTGCTCTGTTGGTCTTGGACTTCCGCAGAGTATTTTTGTTCCAGATGTTAAATTGTTATTTTTTCAGAAGCCTTGTTAAGTTGCCAGAACATTAGATTTTTTTGAAGGATTTTCCGAACCCCAGCTGATTAATCGCAACACGCAAGAATCCAAACTTGGGCTTGGCTTCTCCGCGCTGCAGCAGCTGCAGAAAATCTGTGTGAAGGTGCAGGTTCTCGGCGCCATCACTGAATGTCCTTATAGGGTAAAGCGGGGAGTGAGGGAATTCTGCTCCGCTGCTTCGTACGACGCAGGGATTCACGTCAGCCATTGAGTAACGTCGAGTTCCCCAAAGCAGAAACACCACCACGCGCGCTCTGCGGCTGAGGCGGTAGCAGAGCTCCCAAAAGAGCTGCAGCAGAGCAAGGCAGGGATGGAAAAAATGACATCCCATCCGTCTCCATTCAGGCGAAGGATAGCCTGCTCGGAACAGAGGCAAAATCAGTCCCTGGTGTATGTTGTTTCTAGATATAACAGTGCTTTTTTAAGCTGGTGGTATGTGGTGATGCTGGTAGTACATGGCACTGATCAGACGTTGCTGCCTGATTGAAGTTGAATGCTGGATGCCCCTCCCTCCCTGATCAAGACGCCTGTGCCCCTGCTCCCTGCGGCCTCACTGCCCGCATTCTTTTCAGGCCTTTGATCTAATCCTTATGGAAATGGATGGAAAAATCTCCTACACTCTGGTTTGTCTATTGAGAACATTGTCGATAGGAAGCTTCTCTTTACAAAAGCAATAAATGTATAAGCATCTTCTACTTTGTACCTGCTCCTCTCTTTACCTGCCTAATTTTTTTCCTTGTACATTTACAGAAACTCTCAGCTATGGTGTTTTTGCACTTAGTGCATCTTCCCGGCACTCTCTGTACCTCCCCCGCAGCCTTCGTTTCGCTTTGAGGGTCGTCAGCCCATACAAGCAGAAACCTGTGACTACCCTAGTATTAAAGACAGTGTGGAGCTCAATGTGTTCAAATTCCTTTCCCTGACCACAGCCCTCTTTTCAGAGGTGAAGTCTGCCAACTGATGCGGACGCCCCGCTCTTCTGTGCCAAAGAAAGCTACTTACTTAGCCAAATATATCTGCTTTACCTGGAAAAGGGCTGCTGGAGACTGCCGGAGCAAGGCTCCTGCCAGCATCGGGAGAGATCCCCAGGCTGCTGGTGGCTGGGGCAGTCGCTGAAATGGTAAACAGATTTAGCGTGCTGCAGCTTTTCATCGTCTTGGGTCTGCGCCCGGTCTGTAAGGACCACGGTGTTCTTTCCTGGGAGTGATGTGGGATCAGGGTACTCGCGTTGTGCCTGGATGGAACTAAGGGTAGGTCTCCCACCACATAGTCCCCTGCCTCAAAAGAAAGCTAGAGGATGAGACCTGCAGAAAAGACAGCAAAAAAAGGTGGCTAAGATGTCTGGATTTTCAAATGGCGTTGCGTTCGGTTGGGTACCACGTGACTGGTGGCTTGAGGCAGTTAAAGTAGAAAGGAAAAGAGCATCAGCTCTCTTCTGCTGTCAATATTGATGTCTCAGGGAAGGGGTGATAAGAAAAAAAGTCCAAAATGTGAGATGTGAGCAGATGCAATGGATAAATTGCCATAAAATAGAGTGAAAAGCTTTTCAGACCCGTGGAGATGAAGTTTGTGCTAGACATCCAAAGGGACTCTTTGGTCTAAAGACATTAGGATGAGGCTAGGATGCTGGGAGAGGGCTGTCCCCATCTCCTGGGATCAGATCTTGTTACTCACAAGGGTTTTCACTCTCATGTCCAGTGTGTCACGGGAAAAGCTCTGGTCATGATTCATCGTTGTAGCCAAATGGGAAGGGTCTGTGATTTATCCTCTGTCACTTGGTGACCTTGCCATGTGGAACTAATCCTAGCAGAGTTTTTCCTGTTGGTTTTTTTTTTGGGGGGGTTTTTTAAGTTTTCAGTAGTATTTCGTAAAGGATTTGCTCGAGTCTGGTTTTGTGTAGGAAGATATCCTACATGGAAAATATAGAGGAAACTCTTCCAAAGCAAAACCTGAAGTTTGGAGTGAAGCTGGTCAATGAAGACAGAAATTTGGCTGTAGAAATACAAACAATACTGTCTCTGTTGTGGCAGCCCGGTCCTCAACTGGGCTTTGGAGGGTGATAAAGAGAGTATAACAATGTGTCAGGATGCATATTTGCACTCTCTTGTGCTGCTTCCTGCTATTTCCCTGTGACTCATGGATTGCACAGAGATCTCTAAATATTTTAAATGCCAGTGGGCCCCACAGCAGTACACATGAGATGAAGCCCATCTTTTAATCAGAGTGACTTTGGATAGACTACCCCCTTTAGTGTCCTCCAGACTCTTCCTTTTCCCATTTCAGAGCGACTGAAACGGAAGAAGCTGCCCCTTATTTACACAAACTGATGGATGTTAGCAGTTTCCCTTGAAAGGTACCATTATCCTAATTAAGTGAAAATAACCACCAAAAAATCTCAGTTATCATAAAATTGAGATGTCGCAGTTCAATTGTTTTTCCAGACTCGGGCGAGCTGCTGGAATGCATGCAGTTTAACTTTCCTCTATGATATAATAGTTTAAAAGAGATCAGGGTACATTTTACCATAGTGTCTAGCAATGTGAGTTTATTCAGACTTTTGGCAGGCAGTTCTGCACACTCTTGCTAAAACTGTGAATCATCCATTGTTGGCTGATTGCACTCTAGTTGCTAAGAGATCTGTCAAGTGCATACTGAGGCTTAATTCTACATTTGCTCTAAGAAGGGCTAAATGTATTAAATTGGAACCTGTCACATCCTTCCTAAACAAGTAATTAAGGCCACTGCTATGAGCCTGTCTGATGGAGAGAAGGAACCGAGAACAGCTGGAAGATTTAACTTGGGTCAAGGTTGGTCTCCTTTGTCTGGGAACACTTAGAGCACGTTGGATTTTCACAACCTGAT
This sequence comes from Gallinago jamesoni, assembly GCA_025769975.1. Lineage (NCBI taxonomy): Eukaryota > Metazoa > Chordata > Aves > Charadriiformes > Scolopacidae > Gallinago > Gallinago jamesoni. The sequence goes on from JAOQGH010000004.1 coordinate 17,984,428, forward strand.
GCATAGTGGAAATAGAAAGGGGAGGGAGACATTAAAAAAATAGAATTTGCGAAAGGACTTGTTTTTCAGTGTCCTTATATAAACCTCTTAAAATGATCTAATGCTATTTCACAAAGTGTAATTTTTAGTAATGGAAAGACAATACGTCAGTGTTCCCCAGGCTGCCTTGCCCCCCGCCCCCTCCCAAGTGAACTCTGCCGTTCACACTGCTCCTCCCCAGTTATCCCATCGCTCGCACGTGCTGTGTACGTATTGCAGATGCTGTGTGCTTTCATTCAGGATCATGCTGCTTAATGTTCCTGTTTGCTAAGTACAGCAGCAGAAGTGAGTAAGTGGTACTATAAGAGATCTTTAACCACCTTGCCTGTCCGAAATAGCCACAAGCTTTTCCAGGGAGGCCCTTTACTACCCACAAAAAGAAAATTGATCCATTTGTCAGTAGTAAACTGAGTACGTCATCTGTTTCTGTGAGCGTACTCATGCCTGTGTGGGAATGTGTGGCAGCAATTAAAAAAAAGTAAAAGAAAAAAGTTCTTCAGTCAGGATTTACAGACTCATCTGTTCCTAAAATTACATCATTTGCACTGGTATTAGCCACTGTCTGAGAAGTTTCTCACCAGGCTCTGTATCTTCTTCCCCTTCACTGAACAAGGAGGAAAAGTTGTGAAGTCCATCAGTGTTTTCTGGTGCCTGGACTAGCAGCAGGCTCCCAGGTTCAGCCTTTCCCCCATTGTCTTCTCCCAAACCCATGCTGTCTGTGCTGGGGGTGGGCTACTCACTGCCCAGCCATGGGTGCCCTCGCTTGGGCTGCAAAGAAGGGAAAGAGTGTAACGCAATCCTTGCGAAGTTATCTAAATGCTCAGTTGTCTTCCTTTAAAAATAAAAGCATATCTCTGCATTCTACAATGGCTCCTGGTTTCGATTCAGCTTCTAGGTGCTGTATTTTGTCACAGCTTATTACTGATTTTCTGTTCTTTGTGGAGGTCTTTGCAGACATGATTGAAAGCCTTTATAATCCCTTATCTTTGATCTGTGAAATAGATTGAGCTCCGTGAATGCTGCTTTGACTGAGGTCTTGAAAATGATGCTTTTCTCCTGGTGGCTCCTCTTCAAGCCCTTCGTGACTGTTGGATGTTCTTATTGTGGTGGATGTGGTACTGGGAGTAACTGTGGCATCAGGACATGCTCTACCTCCTATACAGCGTTCTCCTGCCTGTCCGTCCAAAGGTCTCTCTTTGATGGCAGAGTCATGGTTAAAGCTCATGTGCGGACAGTTATCTTGTGTGGTGGTTTGGTTTACAAAACTAAATAGATTGCCCGTTCTCTGGCTGTGGCCTGAGGTCCTCGTGCCAGCCCCACCGCCTTCATGGTGGCCATATGGCAGGGTGAGCTGGTCGCTTGTACCTCCGGTGCTGCCCTTCCTGCCAGTGACCTGGTTTGCTCACAGTTTATCACTCCTTTGGTCACTGACCGGTGATGATTGTGTCCCCGCAGGCTGTTTGTGTGAAACTTGAGTGACCTTGCACCAATGGGTTTCTGTTTGAAACACACCTATTCAGCAATGATTTCCATTCTCCTCAGGTCTTGAGACGTGTGAGAACAGTCTATTTGCATACCAGCAGCAGTATCCACTTGTACATCTTAACCTGGTGCTATCACTGCTATTGACTGTAGTTACCCTTTCCTCCAAAGCTGTATTATACTATGCAAAATTGACTTTCTGTAAACACATGCTGAGTGGTGTTAATTATTTTATCCTTGAATTTCTATTACTCCCCTGTCAGTCATTGTGCAGATTTTTCTGGCAGCCCCATTAGGCTTCGATTACCAACACTACAGAACCCTCCTTAGGTGGAAATCATCCTGACCTGCTGTTTTAAAAGTACTTTTTAATAACGGCTGTTTAATGTCCTCCTGTGTTATGGTTGGGATGAAAATTACTCTGAACATTTAACTAGCTTTTTCCCCATCCAGAGCAGAAATATTTATGCAGTACTTTTACCTTTTAGGTGCGAATATTGAAAATTTCACCCTTTCCAGGTAGTAATGAATCAGCACCACTGTTGCTATTCCTGTTGTTCCTAAGGTAGGGAAGCAAGGGAGAAAAAAAAAAGAAGGCCTTCATGAATCTTGATTCTGGTATCCAGAGGTTATCATTAGGTCCTTTTGCTTTTGTAAGTTCTCTTAATTTCTGATATATTGCACTAAAACTTACTTATGATTGTTTTGGCTTCTATATCTGATTTAATTTCTCCTCTACACTAATTAACCTAGCTATTATCTTTTATCCTTAATCTAGTCCAGCATTCTTTCTAACATATGAGAGTGGGCTTTCTGAACATTTAATGACATTTTCTTAAAACTGCTCCTGGGCATCACTTATTTTTAGCATGTGAATTAGCTGCTTAATGATTTGTTTCAACGATTTCAGCTTTGTGAAAATAAGGCTTTTAAAAATTATTAATTCCATGTGTTCATTATGTAACTACTTTTAATTATTAGGGACATCCATTTTGTCTGTGAAATCTGTCACTTGTTTGGTGCATTTTAGCTTCACCACTTTGCCTGTAACTGAAAGAGCATGGAGTCTTATCCATATTGTGAACAAGTTAATGTGCCTTTATAAATTAACATCCGCTACCCATGTGCTAAGCCATTCAGGAGCTTCATCTTTCTAGCCATTGTAAGAAGCAATCTCTGAAGGAGAAGCTGTATTTCTTCCTTTGAACCAAGTGAGTATTGAAAAGACTTGGTGTGTTCCAGTGCGTTGGAGACTTGCTTCCTACATTCGCCCTTCTTTCAACCTATTACTTTGCTGAAGTGGAAGATGGATATGGAACAGGCCAAAGAAAATACTGTATTCCATCTGCTCTGACATTGCAGACTGTATTAGTTTCTGCAGCTTCTCTTCACTGTTGTGTAACTACAGTTATAACTTTCTTTTACCAGCCACAACAGGTAAGAAAACAGGCATTCTACCTTTTCCCTTGAGCGCTTACCACTTGTAGGACATCAAAAGCATTCAGCAGTAGATAGAGACAAGTTTTAAAAATGATGCTAACATCAACAAAGAATATAGCAGTCATTATTTTCCCAGGTTTCCACTTTATTGCTTGACCCACAGTTCTGTAAGTGTGTGCAGTGCGGAGTTACACCAGCCAGCAGAAGTAAGTCCCTTCCTCCTGAAGCAGCTAAAATAAGTGCTGGTTTCTGGTCTTCCTAAGTATAACCCAGTGATCTGAGAGTGAATGAGGGACTCTTGAGCTGTCTTCCTTACGTGGGGGTATATAACTAGCAAGTTGTAGGACATCTTTATTTTCTCCAGGATGATTGCAAAGGGCTCAATGCCGCAGTCAAAGGTAGTTGTGGCAATTCCCCTCACACTTGCCACACAGTGCGGGCATCATTTTCCTCTTCCCAGGCTGGATGACATGGCACATCCACAGCTGAGCCCTCTTGGTAGGGCTGGGGCTTGCCTGGCTGGGACTGTGGTCTCCAGGGAGGCTCAGCCACCCTAGGCAGCAGTGGCGTCCTCCCCAGTGGGGCAGGAACCCCCAGCAGCTGAAATCAAAACCAGCTGCCTAGGAAATACACAGTTCAGCTCCTCAGTGGCAGGAGTGTATTAAGTACTTTTCATTTAACTTTTTCAGGACTGACTGCTGCTCCAGCCCTAAGCTCACCTTTTCTTTGCAGTGGGTCCTGCAGGTACCGGTGGGCTCTGGCACAGCCTTTGTCTGGGAACACCGCAGTTACAAGCTGTCAGGTTAACTCCACACCTCTGATGGTGTTGATAGCATCTGGAGAGGCAATAGTTTCCATTTAGTTATAATTTTATAAATTTCAGTATTTCCCTTTATTTCTGTATGGTGGTGAAGTTACGTAGTACTGTGCAGAGAAAGGAAAAGCCATTAGGCTGGCTATAAAGTAATACTGGAGTCTTCTGTATCATCAGCTCTTGGCTGTTATTCCAGCAGACGTGCTGCCTATTCCCACACGAGTCTGGAAACAGGCTGCTCTTACCTTGTGTCTGTCAGTCGTGCCACTGCTGTGTGCTCTGTGCCGTGGTGGGTTTGGGCTGGACTCCAAACACGGAACTTTTTGGGAGGATGATGGCATCGCCACATCTCCCAAAGCAGTCCCTGGTCCACGCGGAGCTGGCAGCAGGCAGGAGGACAGAGCTCGGATGCTCTAGTGTGTAACCCCTGGGGAGCATCGCTGCTGCTCTCTGGAAGGCACTGGCTTGGGTGTGGTGAAACACGGGCATGTGCCTCCTCCAATACAGGAGGCATAATTAGGAAATGTAGGTCATCAAATTCAATTAGCCCAGTGCGGTGTATCGCAGAAGAGTCCTTACTGGATTCATTCCCCTTCAGAGCAGCTCTTATTAAATTATACCTTAAGTGAAACCCTAATTTCTAAGATGCGTTTAGAAGCCTGCAGAGAGATATTTGACTTCCCAAAGTAGCTGTTTGAAAAACAGAAGAGTGAGGTGTGGAAGCAGCTGCACGGAGTCCCGTGAGTGGGACTGGTGAGTGGGTGAGTGAGTGGAGACGGCTCAGCTGGCAAAAGCACACCTCGCCGAAGGAGCACAGTTGAGTTAGGAGTCTCACCTCTAAAGTGTCTTTCTACTACAAGAGCTTTAATTAAGTAGAATCTTTTAACAGTTCAGTTATTTTTTACTTAGCTTTAATTCGCTTTTCTTCATCCGTCCTGTCCCCACGCCACCGTGCTTTACAAGTTTCCCTTTGTTTAAATCCACTTGTATTTTATGCATGTATAAGTGGAAAATGTTTATACAGTAGCAAAGTGCAGAGTAACCAAGTTGCAGACATGTCAAGGAAACTTAATTCTTTTGAAAATGTAATATCTGCTCTCCCCTCCCCCTCCCCCCCCCCCGATTTCACTGCACTTCTAGCTGAACACCATTTTTAGCTGTACTGAAAGAATATGGTCTTGGGATATGTAAAAGTGCATAGCAGTTTGTTTGGCAGGGAAAGGAGCAAAACAATGAACCACACTGCACCTGTTAGTGCTGGTGAAGGGCTTTCCTTACAGGGATGCTGACATTTGCATTTCTGCATTTATTGTATAAAATGTACAGGGACATTCTGGTTTCGGTGGGGCCAGGATTTCATTCTTTGCCTCCTGCCTAGAGCTCAGGTCCTGCGCTCACGTTTGACCCTCCTAATTCCCAACCACAAGTAAATGCTCTCCTAGCAAATCTGTGTGGAGTTGGGTTGATGATGCTTGCAGGGAATCAAAGCAACAGTGTCATCTGAGATTTGAAATGACTATGACTTGAACTTAGAATAAGCAACTAAGCAATTTCTGTTGGTGTTTTTTTTAATAAAAAAGTAGCATTCTAATCTATGTTTTGTTTTTAAATTTGATAGTACTCATCCATCATTGAGTACTAAAAGGATGCATGTTGCTGTGCTGCATCTTTACAAAATGTTTTCAATTCTCTGTCCTTGTGCCTAAATTGCAGAAATTGAGGGAGTTGTGTAAATTTCAGTAAACTGATATGTAGACTTCAAGGTAATTAAATGCAGGGAGGACTAAAAGGAGTTTCTTTGGCTTGTACTTCATTAGTATTTGTTGCATCAGGGCTTTGTAGATTGGAGTTTGTGTGTCTGGGTGAAACATCACTGTGTGAAGGGCAGGTGCCTATTTCCTTTTTTTCCAAGCATATCTGTCATAAACAAGAAATTCCCAATTTTTCAGGGCTTTGGTGATGTATTGCCAATATCTGAAGTTGGTGCTTGATCATGGGATGGACGGATGCCTTTCACAGCAGATGTGATGGTGAAGTTTTGGAGCAGCTTTGGGAAGGTTCTCCTGCTCTACTCCCTCCTTGGGGATGAAGGCATGATTCTGCATCTGGTGGGTCCTTGGGCAGGAAGACTTAATGCTGTCACATAGAATGTTTAATCATCATAAACTGCCCATTCTATAACTCTCTGGTCTTGCATTTTTACCAAGGAACTGTGACCCGAGTCCCCTGAGATGTTAGCGGGGGAAGAAGAGGAGGCAGAGGGTGGGCAGGCTGGTTTGAAAGTGGGAGCTGTGTTTTGTTAGTATCATGTTAATGTAAGGTACGTGACAATGAAGGTGGCCTGCCAGCAGGTGTAGGTGTTTTGAAATGAAATAATGCCTGTCAGTTTTATGGCTTAAAACCGCAGAATAGAATAGAGCTTGTACTGCAATCCTTCTGTCGCTAGAGGCACAGGAGGGCGAGGGATGTCCTGTCAGAGCAGCCCGAAAGAGACAGCATCGCAGGGTGCACAGCCAGCATGTTGGGGGGGAATATCTCCCTCAACAATCAGTGAGCTTGCCAGGAAAGGCAGGGCACTGCATTTACAAAAGTTTCTACCTCTTAAAAATATGTGGTTATAAAGAGACTCCACCAACTGCTGTATCTTACATGTGCTCTTCATGTTTTAGCGCTTGCTGCTTTATTCTCCTTTCCTCCCTGTGACTTTAAGGCTCCAATGGGAAGTCAGTGCAGAAGCAGGACTTGGCAAAACTGGATCTTTCTTCACCTTTGTTGGTTTGAGTTCAAGGAGCAGTAGCCAGAGATGGGTAATTGCTTATGCTTCCTACATATTTTTCTTTAAAGGCTAAGAATTTTTTAAAACTCATCAGTATAGTATTAGACTTCTGAAGGTTATTTTCAGGTTTGACATCCCACTTCACACTATGATGGGCCATTTGTTCAACAGATGACTCCCAGTTTGCTTATTTGTATTGAAATGTATTTTTGACTACTTAAAAATGTTGGTTTGCCTTCAAGGATTTAATCCCATTTCATGTATACCAGCAAAATTCCTTAATCCTACTGGGACAACACTTTTCTTAGCCGGCAGCGGAAACCTTACTGGAACTAGCTGGGAGACAGAAAATGGTCAGAATTTACATTTTCTGTGATTATTGTTGTTATATACGTCTAGACACTTCAGGGTACTCTTGCAGGATGTGTTAGCATAGCTAAAATAAGACAGACAAGTCAACTTCTCTGAAAGCATGAATGAAACCTATTATTAGAGGGGGAAAAAATGCTGGGTTAGTATAACCTCTGCCCGTGGGGCCCTTGTTATAAAATAACACGGGAGCAACCGGATGCTCCTCAGTGAAAGGCCAGTTATTGAGCGAATTCAATGTGAAGAAAAATATTCACTTTGCTGCCTGTGACGATGGTCATTGCTCCTCGAGCTGGGCTGGCTCCAGGAGGCTCTGGGCAGATGCCCGCTGGGGTAATTGCTTCTCTTCCCTGCCCGTCCTTGGTACATGGCAGTGGGCACCTTGGTGGCGACCATGCGATCTTGTCTGTGGCTTCCCACCAGACAGGCTTGATGAGGCCAAATCGTTCTGATGACGATTCTCAGCCGTTTGTGCAGCTGAAATCTGAAGGTTGGTTCTCCCATGCCTCAGAGAGGTGATGGGGAGAGTTCGGAGCTAGGTGGTGGTGATGTTTCCCTGCTGGGATGGAGCTGGGAGAGAGCTGCTTTTCAGCAGTATCCAGTTAGTTAATATAAAATTAAAGCTTCTAAATCTCCTTCTGGGAAGGAGACTGATATGCTTTCAGTGTTACAAAATTAAAAAATTGGGAGTCCTCTTGTGCACACAGCAAGATCAGAAGGCAACAGCAGGCATGCCAGCAGCTTGACAATTAACTAGAAGGAATCTAAGCAAAATCCATTTTAATGCAAAGCAAACACTCTTGGTTTGTTGGTTTTTTTTTTTCAGAAGTTTTTTATGTTTATTTCAGTTAATAAAACCAAGATTTGGTGGAGGGAGGAGGAAACGAGTTGCTGAGCTGCAAACTCAACTGAAAATTCAGAGCAGACCAAGCTTGACTGGGCACTAGGGAAGCCGGGAGGTGCTTGTGCCATTTACCACTGCGTTCATGTTGTGAGCACCCTGTTCCAGAAGTTACAAAACCCCAAATATCCCAGTTGAGGTATAATTATTTTTCGCTTCTTTAGCATAGATTTTCCTTTGAAAAGAGTGCCCTACCTTAAAATAAGTGGAGTATTATCCTTGCCAAAGATCTTTCAGCCTCTTTAGAATAGGGCATTTAGATTACTGGGGACAAAGTGAGTATCTTGAATGCTCTGTGTCACGGCATAAACAAACGGCACAGAAACAGTAGTACAGTACAGAGTGAAACCTGACAACTCGGTGTTAAAGGAAAGGAATGCTACTGTATGGTTTGATTGTGATCAACTTATCTTCAAGTGGGTTTATTAGCAATTTAATGGAATATTGGTTATTCAAGAGCCATAATAGCCCCGGTTGAAATGTCCCTTCTGCGCGGTTTTCCCATACCCTGTGGAATGAGCAGAATGTGACAGTCGAGCTTTCAACAGACTTCATGAATTTTAAATACTTTTCAGCTGTGAAATGGGGCACATGGCGTGTGGTCAAGGGTGGACAAGAAGCTGGCAGTCGCTGGGGGTATTATGGGATATTGAGTGTCTGGGAGATAATGAATGCTTGGCTTATCCAGGTGCATTCTTGGCCCGCTGTGCATGTCCAGGCAGAATGGAATATATTTCTCTGTCCAACACTTAACAATTGATCATTTTGTAATTGTAAGCAGAAAGTATTTAGAACGTTACTTTCTCAGCATGCCTGCGTACGACTTAAATTTCATGTCATCGTCTTTATCCGGCAAAATCTTCACTGTTTTTCTGTAACAATGCATTCATGCCGCCTGAACTTTTCCACTAACCTGATTTTATGCTTAGTGGGTCTTAGTGAGCCTTTTCTTCTAGCAACTTTAAATCTCCATCTTTTTAAGCATCCTTTTTCTTTTTCTCTGTGAAATTTTTATACCTGATTGAAATTATTTGCACTTGTCGTGGGTTGAAATTTCAGCCCAAGTTTGTGTAACAAGTGAGCAGGTTGCTGGCTCCTGTTTTGTGGGAAATAATGTCCCTGCATTTTAAAGGCTAAATTGTGGAAGAGAGGAAGGAGAAACACAGACGTGGTTTACTGCTGCTGAGCCACATCGAGTTGTTCTCCTGCACTTCGGTTCTGCTTAGCTATTAAAACACAATATGTTCCAAGGACATCCAGTTTAATTGTGTTTTTAACTGCATGTACCTGGAAGAGGAGGTTGCTGTTTGACCTCCCAAGACCCACCAGCAGAGAAGCTTTTCTGGGGCAACAAGCCCCAGAGGCCAGTTGCCACTTTCTGCTCCTCTTCTGTGTGCCAGTCCCTCTCTGTGCTGCCCCTGGTCCAGCTCTTTCCATGTGTCCCCTTTCCCATTAATTCCTAGTTGTGCTGTACTCGCCCTGATCTCAGGTCACTCTCTAGGGGCAATGACCATTCGGCACCACATCCATCAGTTCTAGATACACGGTTTGTGACTCTTTCAGTAGTAGGGCAGTAAAGCAGGTTTGGATCCATAATTAGCAGTATGTGGGCAATAATGAATGGGGTAATTATCCATGTGGCGCTTTCTGAACTTTATGGTTTATAAACTACCCAAACTCTACCAAAAGCTGTGCCTGCTTGGTTCAAGCTTTGGGTAAGGGTGAAACTGTCTCAGAGCTGTGACCTGAAGGCGTTGGTGTGGGATTTGGGTGGGTGTAGCAACGAACAAGTTGTCTTCTGCTCAAGGATATGGCTTTGGACTACCTTGATGTCCCTTCCTGGCCTTCCTATGGTCTTGTTCGATGATGAAATGGTTGAGGGCAAGCCGTGCTGCGTGCACGCTGGTTGGCACGTCTGGGTGAGTGGTGTCTGCCAGCTCTGAGTAGTGCTGGCTGTGTGCTGGTGGGTTCTCCAGCACAGCCACCAAGGCACCACAAGTCTGGCTGATGCTATGCTGCAATTGCCCCACCATTTGGGTAGGGACTTGGCCCTAGAGCTCCATGTCGGCAGAGCGCAGCAAGGTAGCATCAACTGAAGCTCCCAAAAAAGGGTTTTCTGTGTGTTCTGTCATAACACTGTGCTTTCCATGTGTCATGATGTGCAACCTAGTTTGAAGTCATGCTTGGGTCACTCTGAACTGAGCAGTCTAGATGCCATTTGTCCAGGTGCCTTGGGAGCGGCATATCCACCCACGCCATCCAGGAGTGTGCTGCTGAGCAGCAGGCGATTTGCTTCAGGGCCAGGCTGGTGCCGATCTTCACCTTATCTCCCTTTCCCAGAAGAGGCAGTGGGATGGACACAAAGGCCCTGTGTGGGTGGAAAGGGGCATCGATTGCCAAAGCAAACTGTGGTCTGTCATTTGGTGGGGGCGGGAATGGCAGGTACAGGGTGTCCTTACCAGGCTGTGCTGGCAGCTGTCTGTGGGACAGAGCTGACCTTACTTGTCTTGCACTTAACACACTCTTACAGCATGATCTGTGTTGAATAGCAGTGCTGGAGCATCTTGTTCTTCCACAGTTTTCCCACTGATCTCTCAAGAGCCAGAGCCCTTTCCGGTATCAAGACTGGGAGCAGGAGTAGCAAACTGACACAACCCAAATCCCACAAATTTCTGGGATCAATATATACAAGGGTGTGCATCTGACCTACTTAAAGCAAGAAAGCAGCTAGTAGTGGGGTTTTCTTCTCAAAAAATTCAAAGCTCTTACAGTACTGCTGTGTTTTTTGTGAAGCCTCTGCAAGCTCAGAAGGGCAACACTTATCATCAAGAGGAGACAGACTTTCCTTATGTCCAAATGGAGCAGATTCAGACAGGCAAGAACCTGGATCATGACCAGAACTGGTATCTGGTTTTGCAAAACTGAAGCCTACCCTTTCCTGGCTCTGGATTTGTCCATCTCTATTTATAGCCTTCACTGGGAGCCTTGCTGAAAAATGCATTATATATCGACAGTGGCACTTTGTGAACTCAGAGCTAATGGCTCCAGAAATAGTCACCTCGGAGATATCATGGTCTAACTTCTGCATATATTAAGTCTGGCATTTCCTTTGCACAGCTATAATTGACAGTTTAAAACACAATGAAGTGGAGACTGAAATGCAGTAATTGTGATTTACCGTGCTGGAGAAATTGGTGGTGGGTGTAAAATTTCAGGAGACAGTGCGGTAGCATGTCTTGGGCTGAGAATCCTTTTTCTTAGGACTACACTCAGTCTCTGAAGAACCAAGCTGTTAGCACTTAGAGCTGCACTCTGCTGGTTTAGAAACCTCATTTAATCTCTGGCCCATTGAATGGTCTTCTGCTCTCCGAATCTCTCTGCGTTCTTTCATTTGAAACAGGTCTGCAGCCATCTTCTCCCTTTCACTGAGAGCTTGGAGGAGAAGGTGGATGGGTAATTGCAGTCATTAGGGGATGGTACTATCCACAACTTCTGCTGAGCCCCAGCTGTACCCCTGCCCGTGGGACATCTGGGAGCCTTGGTGGCGCCTTGCTCTGACACCCGGGGGGAAAAGCTGCCCTGCTCTTGGCAGGGGTGAGCCCGTGGCTCGCAAAATCATTTCCCTCTTTCCACTGTCTTTTGAAAAGATAATTTCCTTCTCACTGTCAATAACTGTAAATTCCATAATGTGGTTAGTGCACAGAAGACCAGTAAATAATTTAGGAAGTAGCCTCCGTTTAGAGTGCATCAACTACTAATATAGAGAAGGAAAAATCCCTGCACATCAGTTACAATAATTGGTGGAAGGCACCAGTCCGGAGGGTAATGAGCTCCATTTTTAAAGCACGAGGAAATTAGATTCTTATAAATGTCAAATGCAGTTATTGTCCTCTTTCCTTGAAACTGAGCTGAGCTGGCTGGGGCCCATTGTCTCTCAATCAGCTTTGCTATGGATTAGACACATCCCGTCTCACACCAGGAATGTGCTTATTAGAAAAAACATCACTACACAAAGCATATGAGCTTTAACACTCAACTGATGTACTAATGGGTACATGTACAATAAAAGCCAATATCGTTTTACAAACCTTAAGCTGACCTGAGATAATACGACACAGAAATCTTAAAGGATACAGATGAGTGTTTGCTTTGTGTGCTACAGTTCTGACTACCTGGGATTTTATTTTTTAAGTAAAGGAGATAAAGTGAGGGAAGGTGACTTCTCCTCTTGGCTACTTAGGATAAAAGCAAGCAGTAAGTCGTCTTCATAGTGGATATGCTTGTAATCAGGTCATGTCCAAATACTTTGTGTGTTTTACTGGTGTCTCCTGGGTAACAGAGGACTTTCTCCATCCACCTTTTTTCAGTTCTGTCCTGGAAAAAAAAAACCAAGAGCTAGTTATTTGTTCATACATCAAAGCCAACTCTGTGAATTAGTCATTTATTCATTATAAAATCTTACCAGTATGTGTTAAGACTCCACGCTTCAGAAAAACTGATAGCAGTTGTTTGGGGAGGGTAAAATGTGAGGGCTTTGTAAAATCAGACTCCTTTGCTGCATCCTTATTTTTAACTTCTCACTTGAGGATAACAATCACTTGTCCCTCCTTAGCTAGAGATTGTATCTTGTTTTCTCTCCAGGGTAGGAGCTCTGCTGGAAAGTGGCACAATCCTTCATGATATAGGAAGGCTTAAGGATGGAGCCAAGCTCTCAATTCCCATTTGCAAGGATGGGATACAGGCTCAAACTACTTGTGTGGACTTTACCACATACTAACCCAAACTCTGAGTGATGCACTGTGCTGTTTCCAAGATGGTCATGCATCAAACATGTGCCATGGACATGCTATGTTGGAGACCCTACTCAGAACTGCTGCAGGATGGCTTTAAAGATGATGTGGTGGGGGTAATGCAAGTCTGTGCTATCTTCCATTCAGGAAACTCAGCTACATGCAAAAGCAGATGGGCTATTCATTTTTGGTTTTGTTTTTCTGGAAACCTGTATTTACAAGTTCTTTTTTCCCAGTTGCCATTGTAATAATGTCAAGTCTTCCTTCTGATCTTCTCCATCTCAGTTTGTGCTCCTTTTCTCATTTCTGCTTCTACTAGATGAAGTTTCTGGTGTTGCCCATAGAAAGCAAACAGTAACTTGAGACTTCTATTTTACACAACTAACGGATATGGAAAGATATTCCTAGCATATGTCACCAGACGTGTGAACAGCACTTTCCAATTACAACTCAAGGAATTTCTACTGGTTGCTTAAAAGCCCTGCAAAACATTGAACTGTAGACTTGTATCCATTAACACCCATCATGGAAAAAAGATCCAGTTACTTATATGGCAGTCATTATATTTATTTAAGTTTGGTTTCATAAGATAAAATGAGCTCAACTTTTGGGGAAAAACATCTTGAGCATCTTATAAATATCTTCAAAGACTGGAACAGTCATGAAACAAATTAAATGAGTTTTCTGTGATTTGGGACAACTTTTAGTTCTGATAACTTTCCTTAATGCCTGCACTACAGCTGCATGTAGCCCTGTAAATTAAATAAAGAAACAATTCAAGGCATCTCTGACGTAGCCTGGTGGTTAAATGGTAATCAGCAGCGGGTGATTAAAACATACATATGACTCAAATCACAAATCCAAAGTCAGCATTTACCTTCCACTGTTCTCATTACCCAGGCACTTTATTTAATTGGGACTCTAGCCCAAGTGTTATTAATTGGCCCTTCTGGCCCAGGGATGTGAAGTGCTGCTGCCTCCCTGCCTGCCTCCCCCAGGGAGCTCTGCAGCCTTTTGCCAGCTCCATTGGAGTCACTTCTCGGGATGGTGCAGCATTTTGCAGATGGTTGCACTGCTCAGGCAAAAAGCAGGTGTCCCACCTGCCGGAGGGAGCCCCCAGGCACCTCTGTGGCTGGTGGTTGTTTGCTCTGGTCTCAGGCACGTCTTCTCACAGGCAGATCCACCTTCAGGCTTTTGTACCCTATCTTCGTAGCCAAGGTGTATGCTGCTTTTTCTCACTAATATGCCACCTCTTGACCATTAAGTTTATTAAACTATTAACAGATGCAAATTTTCTAGCCAGCAGACCTAGCTTGGTTGCAATGAACCTTGCACAGTTCCTGGCCCTGTTAGGTCTGCAGGCAGCCTGGCAACACATGGAGGGCATCTTCATGTATTCTCTGTCCATGTGGGCTGCCCAGGTTTTACATGTTACCCCTCTCAAATGGGCTTCTGTGGTCCACAGAAGTTTTTTCTGTTGGCTCTTCCCACAGAAAGCGGGTAGGGTGGTGTGTGAAATCTGCCAGTGTAACATCCGCAGCTCTGCTGATGCTCCAGACTGGTGGGGACACAGTATCAGGGAGGAGGACAGGAGCAGAGCAGGTACTCTATGGGGGCAGCCTCTGGCTTGGCTGTTTCTGCAAGCCCAGACGGCTCCCCCTGAGAGCACCCCGATCAGCAGCACATCTGAAAGGGCTTTCTCTTCCTAGTATTTTGGAAGCTGCTGGATTAACTAGAGATAGGTGACCACGCAACAGCTTGGGTGATCCTGTTTTTTCCTGCAGCTTGGCCTTCTGCCTTAAATAACCCTATCTTATGGGTATCTTTGTTTATTCCAACTGCGTGTGGCCGGTGTGCTCCTGTCTTGGGGTGTCTTGCTTGTGAGTCTGCGTGTCTCCTTCATGTTGGCACAAAACAGGGAGTCTGGGTGTTCTTGGATTCGAAACCTTCTTATACAACTGCAACTCTATCACTCCGTATTCAGCAATTGTTTTCTTCTTTGAGGTCTTATGGCTCTTAAGCACATAGCACCCACAAGTTAAAAAACACTGGACTTCACAGACAAAAGAAATCGTTCTGCTATCAGCACACAGATGTTGCGAAATAGTGCTGTGTTTTGTACAGCAGTCAGTTTTCCAATATTAACTCAGCTGTTTTCCATTTATTTTTATAATACCGCATTGGTCCAGTCCTCCTTGTAAACCTAATTTTAAAGATCGCAGGAGACAGAGCAACAAGACTAAGAAAGATGAATCCTTACTACTAAGCCTGGTGACTCTTGAGTACAAAGTTTCAGCTTGAAGTCATTTTAGCATCAAGTGAAAGACAGAGGAACAAAGAGAAGTGTTAATAATTGTAAAGGGCATGCTGCAGACTCGCTCCAGTCCACATGCCAGAGCCTTAGATGGGATTTTGTGTGGGGAGGATGAGTGTCTTGGTTTTGGGAAGCTCCCAGCTACAGTTCTGTGTTGCAGTATAACCTGTCAGCATTATCCCTGTGGCACAAAGACCTGCCGTCATCCCATTCAGCTTTAAACGGAGGCATCTACTTTAACAGTGGCTCATCCAAGGTTTTTTCTGTAAAGTGACTGGAGAGCGAGGATGTGCTAGAGAGAAAGAGGAACCTGCAGAGAACAGATCAATCTTGGATAAATGATGCCCTCAGTGTATAGACTTACATCACCTGTCCTGGCAGCCCATGGAGACCTGCTCTTGCCTTTTGGCCCTGGGCTTCAGGGCTAATGAGATCATTCATAAACGCCATACAGCCAAGTCATGGAAAATGAGCAGGAGAAGGGGACTTAGGTGTATCACATCTGTTCCCTCCCTTATTCCCTGAGGCCAGCACTGCTCTTAGGAAGGTACGACAGGCAAGGCACGTGCTACTATTGCTCTGAGGCTGCTGCAGTGAGGGTGAAGGACTAAACGTCATCACATCTCCTTTCTCTGCCGTGACAAGTATAGTTTGGCAGAGCCCAAGAATAGGGCTGCTAGAGTGGCTTCTGTTGTTATATGGTGCTGGAAGACAAGTACCAAGTCACCTTCTTTAGCTTCCTGTGTTTCTTCTAGGCATACTAAATTTATCACATTAAATAAATAAATGACCTGTGGGACATGCAAAAATCAGAGCTGTGTAGCAGGTCTGCACTGTGTCTTCAATGTCATTAATGCTTGCTGGGCATCTCTGATTAATCACTGTGAGGAGGTTTCACTGAACGTGAAGATGCTGCTGTATGAGATCAGGTTCACAGGTTTCCATGGATGAGCCCATATTTATATTGACATCCTGCAAGCTGTAGTCATATGCTTTTGGCGAGTGGTTAGTTGCTTCTTTTGGCTTACAAGGCACCAAGATGATGGTGCTTGAACACAGCGAGCATTAGCCCCTTACAGATGCTGATGATGTGAGCCTCTGTAGAAGCTGGTTCTCCTCTACGCATCCTCAGCAGCCCTTGCTGGGAAAGAGGAAACCTGCTGAAGCTGCAGTCCTTGCTCCTGTTACCAGCACCTTTCTGCAGGAAACGGGCTCAGCAGCACCAGGCTCCCTGCCCCTGGCTCCCTGCTACGCGTGCGGCTCTCTGCGGTGAGCAGCCAGCCACACAATGTATAGACATGAATGGTCTTGTAGTTCTGTGGCAAGGTAGCTAAAAAATGCGAGGAGAACTAGTGCTCAGTAAAATTGCAAGACTGTAAAGAAAATGAACATTTACTGATTTGAGGATATTTTTTTTTCCGCTGACTGAAAAGGGGCTTGAGGCAGAGTTGCCACCTTCATGGCTGGTAGAGCCATGTCTTGTGACTGAGCAGTGTGGAAGGAGAGAACGACGCTCCTCTGCTGGTATTTTTTCCTGCTCAAATCCAAGGGACAGGATTTGCAAGAGAGGCTGTTATTGTGCAGAGGGAATGAACTTAATATGTGTTTTGGACCCCTCATCTGTCTCCCCTGGATGCTGTGTGGGTCCCGTACAAAGGCAAGAGCCTCGTCACTGCTGCTTGACACTCCATCCCCTCCAGACCACAAAGGCCTCTGGAGAGAGCTGGGGAACTGCAATGGGCAGGGACACAAAGGACCCTGCCATACATCTTGCTTAAGGCGTGTTAAAGGACTTAATTCCTATTAACAACATGTATTTCTGTTTTTTTAAATTTTTTAAATGATACCATATATTCTAAACAACTTTCTTTTAAACAGGTTGAAGCCATGAAGAGAGCACTAGAAAGTCTCAACCTCAATATAGTAGAGATGGTAGATGAAAATGCAACCTTGGATGGTGGAGATGTCTTATTTACAGGTATAGTGGTAGTGAATTTACTATTTAGATATTCCGACGGCCTCGAGGACCGCGTGTTATCTGTCATCTGCGTAATAACATGTCGTTCGTGCAGTTTGTTAAATCAGTTGTTTACTAAATGTCAGGAAGGTAGCCGGGAGATGAATTTTCAATGCAACCCTTGATGTCCTGCCTAATGCCTGAATAAATGAAGTTGCAGTACACATAGTACAAAGACCTGCACTGTGCATACAAATTTTATTTTAGCTTGTAAAGTGCCAATAAGAAAAACGCTTTCAGTAGTCAGCTGCCTGCAGTTGTTTTATATTTCTTATTACAAGCAGCTACGTTCACCAGACTCATTTAAAAGCTTGATGCAGACAATTGTCACTAGTTCATTGAATCAAATGTAAGAAATGCATTTTTAGTTTATGGGGAAAGTGGTGGAGTTGTCTGCCAGATGTCATGTGCTAGACAACTTACATGCATGGTTGACTTCAAAGATGAAGATACTGACTGTGGTTTTTATGTCATTAAACCCATTAGGCATTTTCTCACATTGGCTGCGCACACGCTTGCTCCCCGCCTGTGCTGAATGAGCCTGTTTATTTTGATCAGCATCACAGTAGCCTGGCTGCTTGCCTTGCTCACCAAGGGGAAAGAAGGGTCTCAAAAGAGGCAGACCAGGAAGGGAAGCCTTTCTAATGCAGTGCAGTTCCAGCACTGATTTCCTCTGGAGCTGGAGGATGCCAGTGGCTGCAGAGCTGCCTTCCAGACCAGAGGAAATCTCAGAGGGAGGGGGAAATGGTCAATCAGTGCTGTACTAATCCAGCCCAGCTGTTCTCTTTCCTGACTCAATGACCATTGCAGAGCTTTAGAAGAGGAAGCTATTTATGTTTCTGGTGAAATGTGTCTTCTGGAAGAAGATAATTGCTTTAAATTATCAGCTCACGATTGCAGGTTGCATTCTTCAGCTTAGGCTGAATTTTCAGTTTTACTATTCAACTTGAGAAAAGAAAGATAGAAAATGATACCCATGAAAGATTCCTTCAGAACGTCTATAAAGCTGTCCTGTTTTTAAAATGTGTATGTTCTGATGAAGTAGCTGATGTGGTGATTTTTTTTGGATGCCCGAAAAAACAAAAAAGCTGTAATTGTATTCCCCTTCATTTTTTCATTCCAGGAAGAGAATTTTTTGTGGGTCTTTCCAGGCGGACAAATCAACGTGGTGCAGAAATTCTGGCTGACACATTTAAGGTTTGTAGTTTCATTCACACCACAGGAAATATAAACTATCATCCACTGAACCAATTTAAAAATTATTCTGGCCAAAACATTTGTTGTACTCAAGTGCAAAGGCTTGAGCATCTTGTAAAGTGACAGATGCTGAAGTTGGATCTAAAATGTGAGATTGCTGCATAAAAGTAACTTGAATAGTGGGAGGCTGTTACTATTTGAGAGCATTTCAACACTCATGTCTTAATGTTCTCATGGATCAGCAAAATGTTCTTATTGGTGGTCCCTGGAGAGATTTTATGTATGTACTTTTTAATTTCACATTTTAATGTATTTCTTTACAGTTGCAATACAATAGTAATATTTGAACAGTAGTAATATTTGAAACATGTTCTGGGTTTTATTCCAATGCACCAGACAAGACAAGCTGGTCCAGAGGGGTATGTCATACTTAAACAGTTGACACTGTGCCCTGGTATGTGTTGCTATTGTTAATTTGCAGAGAGTAAAATTAATTATGGAATGTCTCAATATAATTATGGAACCAGGACAATTTAAAAATACTTATAGCAAGCATTCTTTGCTCCCATACAGGATTATGCTGTCTCCACAGTCCCTGTTCATGATTCTTTGCATCTGAAGAGCTTTTGCAGCATGGCTGGACCAAACTTGATTGCTATTGGATCAAGTGAAGCTGCACAGAAAGCCCTCAAGGTAAAGCAAATGAGAAAATTTTCTAAACAACAAATTTGGGCTTTTTGATTTTAATCTCTGTTCAAGGATGCTGGAATTTTAGGATAGATATAGATCAATGAAAGAGGAAATCAGAATGTCTCAGGATCTCCTGAATGTGCAAACCATAAAGAATGTTTATATCAGGCAAGTAATTTTGCTTTAGCTATCTTCAGGAAATAAATGGATTATACAGGTTAAAATGGAGTATGGAGGTTATTACTTACAGCTTTGTTGACTAAAAAGATGGTAATTTGGGTGACAGGGAGGAGAAAGGAAATATCATCAGAGCAGTAGGAGATGTTTACTTCAGATATTACCATGAGGAAATGTGGCTTTTAAAATTGCCAGAGGGGAAGTAAAAGTTTTGGCATGAAGGAGGAAGGAGAGGGGTCTTATCCCTGTTTGCAAAAATGACCTGTGTACACATTTTGCGGTGTAGACTTTCTGGGTAAGATCAGTAAGTAACTCCAGCTGCAGGGACCAGAGTCCAGGACTCCCAACTCTCCTTCCTCCATCACCTGGCTGCAAAGTCAAGTTCCTTCCTGGGCACGCTTTTTCCTCTGCAGTCCCATGAGTGTCTTATAACAGCAGAAGGGAGTGAGAGCAGTCTCACCCCAAGCTTGCTGATACTTTGAGTCTCTGAACATCATCATTTAAAGTGGGAGGTGTGGGTTTGAACCCTCAGGTTAAGAGGCCTCGCGAGTCTGGGTCTGTCTTTGCTGGCAGACTTGTGAACCAGTAAGCCGTTGTGTAGCAGCTCAATACCACCATCATCCTCAATGGGAAATATTTATTGCTCCTGCGGTTTACACCGGGCTCAGTGGCTTTCCTGCCTGCTGGGTGTGTTCAGAGCAAATCCACTAAATTAAGCTTTCTCAGAGCTGTAGGCACAGAGACACCTGAGGCCGTGAATATCATTACACACATAGGCAAGGAGACCGCTCACCCAAGAGATCAGGATCTCTGCTGGTGCACGGTAGCACAGCTGCAGGCACTGACGCTTCGCAGCAGAAACACCAAAACTGCGAAGTGCAACCAAGACTATACCTGAAGTAAAGCTTGAGGCAGTTTATCCCTCTGGATAAATTAGGATCTACCATCCTGCATGGTTTGGTTGGAGACACAGGTAATCCAGACCACATCTGAAAGCATTACAGCTAAGTATTTTACACATATTTGTCAGAACTCATCTCCAAAGGTAAAACCAAAATCTACTTTTCAGTGTCGGCAGCAAGTCCCAGATTTTGAGCTGATGATTACACTGATTCTTTTGCCAATAAATAAGAACCTAAGTGCAGGCTTTGCTCCTTGGTTTTGCAGAAGCCTCCTTGATGAAACATGATTACTAAGGCATGGAGGAAGCCACCTGTGTGTCCCTTACAGTAAATGAGAAGAGGTGGCGAATAGCTCTGCTTAACTAGTGAGAAAGCTCTCTGAAATCTTCTCAGTTTAAATGCAACTTACACAACCCAAATGGTGTCTCTTGCCCTGATTCTAAAGCATGAATCATTTTCAAGAACAGTTCTGCTGTCAGTGCCCAAGGCTGCCGATCTGAATCTGTGCCAGGCAGAACATTTATGACAGAAATAGTATGTAACTCTGAAATCAACATCCCTGGCCTCCAAAGAGCTTAGGAACCCATCTTGCACATCTTGTACACCTCCTGGTTTTAGTAAGCTAGTGATATTTATTACTTTAAAATATCCTTAAGTATTTGTGAGATGGACACCCAAGAGACTTCTTGTCCTTACTGTCGTGCTGCAGTATTTCATTGTACATTTTCTTTTCAAATATATACATTTTCCTCATGGGCATAATCCTAGGACTTATCATTTTCCAGCAGCATCATTTTTACTATCAGAGCTCAGCAGAGATTTGGTGGGTTTTATATTTTCCTTTTTCTTATCTTGTGACAGTTCAAGATTTAAAATGTCTCAGTCCCCAGCTAAGATAAAACCAACATGTCAAATCTCAGAATCTCCCCTGCTGGACATTGGATGAATTATGGAGGCCAGGAAAGTGCAGTCTTGGCTGGCTTAGACTTGCAGCCTGGCAGCCATTAAGGGAATAGGATAGCAGCCTGATTGCTCTATATGAGCTTAGAAGAGCTCTTAAACAAGAGGACAGGACAGTCCCTTGGCTTCCCACATAGTTTGTAGTGGCTTTAAGTTTGATCATTCGAGCAAGCTGTTGAAGTTACTTTCTTATTAGAAATCACTACGTGAAGCTCTGGGAACACATTCCCAGATTGTCACCCATGTCTTCTCCCCTGAAAAACTGGGTTTTGGTTGCAAAGTTCTGATGTTCTGATTCTGTGATTCTGTTCCAACCCCCCTGCCATGGGCAGGGACACCTCCCACTAGAGCAGGTTGCTCGAAGCCCCATCCAGCCTGGCCTTGAAGAGATTGATTTAGTTGTGGATGGAAATCGCCCTGCATCTTTCTCTGTGAAATATGCACTATCCCAAATATTCAGGCTTAAACTAGAAATGCATCGTTAGCAGCAGCCTGATGAAGTTTGCAGATATGCAGACAGCCCTACACTTGTATAGAGTGTTTATAAACATGAACAAAAGTCAAGTACAATACTGGTTGCTCAGAGCTGCAATTTGAACTTGAGCCAGAACTAATCTGAGAACTCATCAGTTTGATTAAAGCCTTTTGCACAGCTTGGCTAATCATGTTGCAGTGCATCAATTTAGCTATTGTAGCCAAAAATATTTTTTGGATAAGCTGATTAAATGTTGCTTGTAACTAGATGTCAAATAAATACCAGCATTAATCAAGATACAGTAAAAAGCAGATACATTTTTAAAAGAAAATGGTAATTATCAAGATAATCTATCAGTCTTTGATTGTTGGTGGATACCTTTTAAAAAATAAATCTACTATGTCAGTTTTCTGCCTATTTCTCTGCGCTGGAGATTTCACAGCATGTTTACATGTGCATGATGGTTGTGTTTGCTTGCACCCTGCCAGCTGAGGTTAGGGACTCTGGCCCGGAGCAGCAGTTTTGTGCCGTAGCACGTTGCCTTCTCGCCCTCCCAGCGAGCTGACAGGTGACATCAGGCAACCATGATGCAGTCAGAGCAATATATGAAGTTACTCAGAGTGTGTTTCTTGCTCAGCATATTGGATCCAACTCCACTGTCATCCTGGTGAACCTCTAGCTGTTTCTGCAGGACTCTAAATCTCTTCAGAGAAATTATTGGAAAATAAATAGGTAAAGCATCTGTCTGGGAAATGACGGAGTTGGCAGTGCTGCTTATCACTGGCTTCCTCTAATGTTTGAGTTCTTGCTTTTTAACCTTAGTGATTTCTTTGTATTTGTTCATTTCCGTCCAAAGGAAAAAAAAATCCAGTTGGTAATCAGCTCTTGCAGTCTTGTGGAAATGCAATTGCAATAGGATCTCTATAAGGCATTGAATTAAAAGCTGCTTTCCGATTACACCAGATCGACTGAGCTATAGCAGTGCTGTCAGCTGCTCCTCTCGTTACCCATCACAATCTGTGTGGCCCTACGGTCCCCTGGGCTTCTGTTCAGCCATTTGCCTGGCACAGCCCAGCATGCCACTCCTTCATTGTGATAGCTTGTTATTTTAAACCTCTCCTTTGTTGTTGCTTTTTTTCATGTCTGCTCTGGAAATGCAATCGTACAAGCAAGATGATTAAGCTGTCTTTAACTATCTCTGGTGGTTGAGTTGTTTCCATTCTGTAGCCTGTCTTGTTAGACAGCAAGTGAACTGCTCTGTCATGCTATGCTAACAATTTATATTTAAAAGAGGATTTATCGTCCTACTAACAATCTTGTTTGAAAGGAAAATATTTCTTGATTGTTCTTACTGGTGCAACTCATGTATCCTTACAATGCTTTTAAAGTAGAAAAAGAAGTTGCATCTGGTGCTTACATACGGCAGCGTGCGGTTGGTCATGAGTTTAGCGCTGTGTGTGTAATGTAAAGCGCTGCGAGTGAGGTGGGAAACGAGCACACAGAGTTTAGGATTGTAGGTGCTCGAAGCAGATAATAAATCACAAATGACATTTTAACCATGAAATCCTCTTGAGGCTCTGGCAAGTATAGAATATTTGGACTGCAGCTGAAAAGTGGCACTTGAGGAAACTGTGTGAAAGAGAGAGACAAATTAACTGCAGGAACTACTGAGGCCTGTAGTGGCTCTCACATCTGAAACTTTAACTTCACTCTGCTGTTTTCGGCATGCATTTAATTCCTCCTTGTAGTTAAAGCTGTTCATAATTCCATACACGTAACTCCATAGTTGAACATTGGCCAGAGCAGTTGAGCCGGTAAAGCCTGGGATTATTATTTATGTTCCCTCAGTGAAGCCAGGATTTCCTTCAAACGTGTCACCTTTGGGCTCTGATCCTGCACTGTTGGAGTCGCTGACCTTTACTGTGACCGGGAATGAGGATGAACTCAGGCTGTGAGGGCGCTGGCCCCGGCGTGGGGAGGTCACGGGGCAGCGCTGCAGGCAAACGCTCTGCACTGCTCTTTCCACAGCAAGGGGTGCCCTGGGGTCTTGCTGGGACAGCAGATGGGCAGGAACTGGCCTTGGGACATAATGCAGTTCAGGTTCTAGCAGCAAAGGCAAGCACTAGACAAGATGACAATGGGAACCATGACACTGCATCTGTTACGTGCTCCTTTCTCTACTTTCACTCTATACTAAATCCTGAAAAGCCATGTTTCTGTCCTTGGCTGTTTGTGTTCATTGGTAGAGCACAAATCCCCTCTGCTTTCTGTGATGAGCGAGGACTAGGACAGCAGCAGATGATGGTGAACACAGTCCACCATTTGATTTCAGCAGCTTTGTTTATGGTCAAACCATTCTCTGTTACCCTTTGGATAACTCGGTAGCAATCCCAAAGGATCTGAGGGTTACACATGTTCCCAGCTTTGGCAATCTCAACTATTCCTTTGCAAGCAGTTTTGTATTTGTAGCAAGTGTCTGCTAATGATGTTGTTCTCTAACCCGTTGGGAAATCAGGGTAGTCCTTTGGGTAGGCTCTGAAGTCAGGACTATCCCCAGGGTGTCCCCATGGGACTGGTAGAGAAGGCCTCCATCTGACCCCACTGCTCCATGGTAATGCTGGGTGCCTGGTGGTTGGTGATAGATCTTAAAAGGGAGCAGAAGACTTAGAAGGAAGGTGAGAAACCCATCATAGTGCCTAGGGCTGCAATGTAGAAGCACTTATCTCACCATATAGAATCATAGAATGGTGTGGGTTGAAAGGGACCTTTAAAGGTCTTGTAATCCAGTGCCCCCTGCCATGAGCAGGAACATCTTCAACTAGATCAGGTTGCTCAGAGTCCCGTCCACCCTGACCTTGAATGTTTCCAGGGATGGCGCATCTACAGCTTCTCTGGGCAACCTGTTCCAGTGTTTCACAACCCTCGTTGTAAAAAATGTCTTCCTGTTATCTAGACTAAATCTACCCTCTTTTAATTTAAAGCCATTACCCCATGTCCTATCACTACAGGTCCTGCTAAAATGTTTGCCCTCATCTTTTTCAGAAGCTCCCTTTAAGTACTGAAAGGCCGCAATAAGGTCCCCCAGACCCTTCTCTTCTCCTGGCTGAACGGCCCCAGCTCTCTCAGCCCTTCTTATGGCCTGAGTGTAATCCCTGTGTACACTGTATCTGAGGTATGCCCTCTGAGATCTGGAATAATGGAGTACTTCACATGAAACATTTGGGATTTAACCTGGTTGTTACAAAGGAACAGATGCTAATTATAAAGGCAGCATGGCCATGGCAGATGTCAGGTCTGAGCAGCATTGCTAGGAGAGGTGCACGGCAGAGCACATAACACAGCTGAGCTCGTAAGCTCTCATGTCTCCTGCACAGACCTGTCTCGGCAGGACCTGCAGCAGTGGTGACATCTGCACTTCTAAACTTGTCCTTGCTATCTTGGGCTCCAACTTCATTAGTTGATGGTATTTCATTATGGTCAGAAGTGTATTGGAATATGTACAGTAGTGCAATACCAAGACTTCAGCAAATAACTTTCTTCTTTTTCCTGCTTTCAATAAAAGTTTGGACATGATTGCTCAGAAGATACTCTCATGGGAGAGTTCTTGACTCTCCCATTCAGTATCTTCTGTTGGGAGTGGAACTCCTCATTCATCCCCTAAATTAGTCCCCAAAGGATGCTATTGCAAATGCAGCTCTGTATGCTATTTTGACAGAGGTCAAGGGAGGCTTATCGAAACCACATCTTAAGGATAAAATAGAAAGGAGTCTCTTTGGGGCAAGTAGGCCCTTGGTCTGTATCCAAAGCTATGATCAGAGCAGGGCTTTTAAAGACTTGAGCACGAGGAGTTGTTCTAGCCATTGGCAGTTGCCCCCATTCCAGTGATTAAATGCCTTTTGTTCTTATTCTGTCTTGTATTACTGAAGTTTTTGCAGTGTGCCAGCTTTAAAAAGTCAAGTACTGTTTCACAGAATCACAGAATGTTATGGGGTTGGAAGGGACCTCCGGAGATCATCTAGTCCAACCCCCCTGCCAAAGCAGGTCCACCTAGAGCAGGTTGCACAGGATGGCACCCAGGCAGGTTTTGAACCTCTCCAGAGAAGGAGATTCCACCACCCCCATGGGCAGCCTATTCCAGTGTTCTGCCACCCTCAAAGTAAAGAAGTTTCTCCTCATGTTTAGGTGGAACTTCTTATATTCAAGTTTGTGCCCATTTTCTCTTGTCCTATCCCTGGGCACCACTGAAAAAAAAGACTGGCCCCATTCTCTTGACACCCACCCTTTAAGTATTTATAAGCATTGATCAGTTCCCCCCTCAGCCTTCTCTTCTCCAGACTAAAAAGACCCAAGTCCCTCAGCCTCTCCTCATAAGAGAGATGCTCCAGGCCCCTGACCATCTTTGTAGCCCTCTGCTGTACCCTCTCCAGCAGTTGCCTGTCCTTCTTGAACTGGGAAGCCCAGAACTGGACCCAATACTCCAGATGGGCCCTCATCAGGGCAGAGTAGAGGGGCAGGATGACCTCCCTCGACCTGCTGGTCACACTCTTCCTGATGTCCACCAGGACTCCCAGGTCTTTCTCCTCAGAGGTGCTCTCCAGCAGGTCAGCCCCCAGCCTGTACTGGTGCATGGGGTTATTTCTCCCCAGGTGCAGCACCCTACACTTGTCTTTCCCTGCATGAGAGAGCCCTTGCCTGCATAAAAGCTGAGGGTCTTCCAGCTCTGCCACAGAAGCGCCTTCAGAATGGGCAGCTAAGGAAAAACTTCATCTATCCTTGTGTTCTTAGAAAGCAGCCTGTGTCCCCAGGCAGCGTGAAACAGCTCATCTGAATCTGCTCTTCCTATTGTTTGTATAGGGTCTGACTTTTCTAGTAATGCACAAGTTTGCCTAAAACCATTATCTCTTCTTCCTTAAGAATTCATCATTTGTGCCTCTGCTTATTCCCTGCATGAAGTCATAATCCTCTATTTACGATATCACAATGGGTTGCTGTGGAAATGATTACTAATATTAATAACCCAAAGAGGATGACATCAGGTAGGGAATTAGCAGAAAGTGCAGATGAATGCTGACTTCTGTAATGCAGCAACAAAGAAAAGTTAGTGGTATTCAGAGAACAATTGACAACTTGTCCCTAAAAATAAATTAAAAAAAAAAAAAAGACGAGACTTTGCTGCTCTCAACTTTATAGATGGGATGATTAGTCAATTTATAAAATTCTGTGCACTTTTCCTTTAGCTCATGTTTGCTTGCTCCAGGTCAGATCCTATGAGAGATTGCATACTTTCAGCTCCTGATTTTCCATTACTATATGAATTATGGTTGTACAGCCTCTCAGAGGACAAAAGTCTTAACTGCGTACCGGATGATCTGCTACTTTAAAAAAGCAACTAGTTGTGTTTTTCTTTAAATTAAAGTTAGATGTTGTAATAAGCGTACTATGCTTAACTGAGTGTCACTGCTGTTCAGTTTGCATATATGCAGGAGACTCTAATCTTTTGGAAGATACAGACTCAGAAGTATATATGTATAGAATAGAGAATGTTATATTAGTCAATTTATATTTGTTTTTGTAAAGGGCAACAGAAGTGTTCCTTTCAATACATGTTTGCCGTCACCAGTGAGGCTGTTGGCCACAGAAGCTGGGTCAGAGGCTGGGACGGTGTCATTTGACTTGCGTAAATGGGGACTCATGTTTCTGTTCCTTTGCTGCTTTTTTTTTCCTTTGACTATTCTCTCACTGTGTTCCTGTTCCAAAAGGCAGGATGTTCGTCCTCTTGCCTTCTTGACAACAAGAAACATAAGCTGCTTCCTTTTCCCCTGCTCAGGTCGCAGTTTCCCTTTGCATCAGTCCTTGGGCAGAGCTGGCCGGCAGGTGACAGGGTGGCCGTGACACCAGATGGTTCAGAGGGGCAGAGCAGCCTGGGTGTGAACAGCATGGGGTACCCATCACATCTGCGGTGCTGCAGAAGGTGTCCTGCGCCAGGAAAAGCTAAGGAGCAGGGTGGGAGAAGTTCCTTAAAGAACTCTGCCTTCTGGAAAATATGACTGAGAGGGTGCAGCAGGGAGGAAGAGCCCAAAGCCCAGCTGCTGAGAACATGGGTGGTAGGTGGAGATTGAAGTAACGCTCTGGCTGTGCATGGGCTAACTTCACATATTGACAATAGCAGACTGGGGCGTCGCTTGTTTCTAATAGCTCTAGAGTGCAGTTTTTCTGTTGCATTTGTGGGATCCTGCATTTGCATCCATAGGGTCTATCTCTAGGCGACTTTTAGATGCTTGACAGGAAGCCTTAGATCATTCTACTGTGATTTATGCTGCTCAAAGTGGCTGTCTTGTCCCCTTTCTACTGTGTCTGCCCCCCTGTTATCTCTCCCACCTGTCTGCATTTCTGGGATGACGTTCAAGCAAGATCGTTGGCTTTTCCAGCTCTGCTCTTCTGTCCCCTCTGGTCAGCCTGCCCAGCTCTTCATGGTCACTGTTGGCACTGCTGCATTTCAAGGAAACTCTGAGAAGCTGTTGAGTAGTAGTGTTGTTTGTATGGCAGGCTGAGTCCCTGCCCCCAGGCGTGTAGCACCATGGCATGGCTCTCCAGCCCCACTCCAGCCCCTGTGCTTTCTTGAGTTGAACCCTAAGGCTGTTGCTTTCTCTTTCCAGTGCCAGTTGTTTCTCCAACTATGAAGTGAGGAACAACCTAACAGGCAGAGATAGGGCAATAAAACAATGAATGAAATTCAGTGTAGATAAGTGTAAAGTGATGTGCAGCAGGGACAGGGAGAATGACTGATCATCACCACAGAAATGAGATCCTGGGCTTGTTGGAATTGCCAGCTCAGCTGAAAATCAAATGAAGAACATCATTATGCCACTGATTAAAGCCGTGGTGCATCTGCATGTTGACTGTTTTGTGCACTTTTTATGCTCAATCCTTCATTCCAAAAAAGATAAAGTAGAACTGGAAAGATTCAGGGAAGTGCAATAAGGATAGATGGATACCTGGAACAACTTGCCTAAGGAGACAAACTAAGCAAACTATGACTATGAACTGAAAAAGAAATACCTAAGGTGGGTTGATCGGTGCCTATAAAATCAGGAATGATGCGGAAAAAGCAACTGGGGATCAATTGTTCATTGTCTCTTCCAATGCAAGAAGCAGGGACAAGTTCAAAAAAGAAAGGAAAATGCATGGTTCCTCACATATATGTGTGTGAACTCTGAAGCTACCTTGTTACAGGTTCAAAAGCCGACTGGACAGACTCCTGGGGCAGTGCTTTATGTCGTACCACTCTGTATGACAGCTGATGAGTTGAGGTTCCTGGGAACTGCTCACCAAATCTTGGTCTCCTTCAGTCCTTGTCTTAGGATCCAGAAGTGGGATATCGTCACCTCTCATGTGGGAGTGGGGACTCCCATCATGCAGCACTAAAAAAGAAGCTCTTCCAGGTTCTGCAGGCATTAAAAAATGGCAGGTTTGATAATCAGCAGTGTTTTCCAGGTAGCAAGCAATAATTTACATTTCTCTCTTAGTCCTCCCTCCAAATGGCAATGTACTGGCCAGGTGCCTCTCCTCATCTTTTGCCTTAAGTGTGTAAGGGCCTAAGCCTGGTGGTGTTCCCAGACAAGTGCTCCAAGCAGAAGAGAAGCACACTGTCCTTCCAAATGGCCAGCCAGGCCAGGGGGATGTGGCTCCACATTCCCAAGTTATTCTTCTCATCCAGGTTAGGTGCCCTGCACTACAAAACCACTTCATTTTCATCATTGTAGGCAAAATCTTGATGTAGCTTCTTTTCTCGCAACTTTCAGTCTCTTGGATTTTTTTAATCCAATTTTTTACTCCAATTTGCTCTATAGCCCAGGCCAAATGTTACCTAAGCATCAGTGTAAAACAAGCGAAACTTTAATGTGCTTGGAAAGAAGGAAAAGAGATGGGGTAGAAAGCATATCTGAAATAGTTCTCAGTGACTAGTTTTATTTTAAGAATTCTGTGACTTGAAGGATTTAGGAAAGGGTGCCTGAAATCTGGTGAGGGAATGACCCTGTGGATGTACGGTTACGCGCATTTGACTTGGGCTTATGGTTTGATTTTTTTCTTCTAAATGGTGGGGGCTAGGGGAGCAGGGGCTAATAAAAACAAAAGTCAGAGCCTGAAAATCTGTGCTTCTGCTTCTTTATCAACGTGCCACAGGCATTTTTAAGTGCAGCGTTCATTGCTGTGTTAGCAAGAGGAAGGTTCACTGTACATTTGGTTTTGCTTGTGGGGTGTTGGAGACATAAAGGCGGGTTCACAGGTGTGGTGGGTTTGGTCGCTGTCCCGAATGGCAGCAGAGCTCAGACAGGGGATGAGCTCTCATGGAGGGGGAAAATTTGTAACTAGGCTTGGCCTGTTTTAAAAGAGCATGCAGTCATCTTAACTCTGTCAGTGACAATAGGCCCTAAATGCATACACATTTTTCCTTCATGCATAATGCTGCTTCATATTTAGGATTATTTAGCTTATCCATTACCTCAGTTGTCTGAGGACACACTGTAAAAGACTATAGAAAAGGCATTTTCGGCTATGCGAATGACTTCAACATAAGGAAAGCATGACTAAGGGCTGAGAGAATGCGCAATGAAAATTACCCTTTTCAGGCTGAAGAAAATTCCCAGAAAAACTAGGCATGCGGGAAATGCCTGGCTCTTAACGTAGCTGGTCGCGCAACGTTTGTGGGCAGAAAGCCAGCCCTCCGCAAAAGCATTGTGCGAGCACTATAGTCTTTGTAAACTTGTCATTTCCAAAAAAATATATGTTTCTGGGGTGTATCTGATAGAAAATACAATCAAAGGACCTTGATTTTATCTCTTTCTCTGCCCTGGAGCCCTATCTGGCCAGGCACATGTGCTCAATGACTTTGCATAATACAAATATGGAGAACCCCACAGGCGTTTGAAATAACTTGATTGTGTCGTATTGGTGCTTTTCTGCTGCATCCAGAGTCTACCCGCGGGGCAGGTCTGGGGTGTTACTGCTTGGGTGCTCCCTCAAGAAAGTGTTTTTTGAAATTTTATTTCAACATGCAGGTGTAGTTGTACCAGCAATGAAAGCTTGCAAATATGATTTCCTTCTTATCTTAAGAAAAGAGGAAGAGAGTAATCTTGTATTGTCAAACCTCCAATTACTAATAGATGCTTTATTGCGGTGGTGTTGGAGCTAGCTGAGATCTCATTCCCACTGTCGCAGCTGTGTGCTCAAACTCCTGTGCTGCTTCATCTCATTTTCCCTATCATTTTTTCTCATTTGTACCTGAATTAATTCAGCCACCATTTCTATGCTTTTTAATCTTGAAAACAATCCTCCTAACGTGCCCTCACCATCATCCCCCAGGTTCCCCAAGGCTGGTTCCTGCGGCACAGCCCAAGCCCTGCGTTCATTTCTCCTTCTTCATTTCTGCTTGCTGCTGCTGTTCTCACTCCAGCATTTCGTGGAAGCAAATGAATGGGAGATGTGTCCGTACCCTCCTGCTTAAGAATTAATTCATAATTTCATATGGAGATGTTTCACAGTGATTCACAATGTGTTTCTGATGAATGAGCTGTTCCTACAGAAAACCTACAGTATTGGGATTTGGTTTCTGACAAGGCCTGGAGAAAGTACAATTGTTTGGGAGCTGGGTGGCTTTTCCTCTATACATATGTGTATTTCAGTGCAGGTTTAATAAATATGTTTCCTTAATCCAGGTTTAAAAAGGTTATGTAGGGAAGAAAAGAGAAGCTGCAGGTAGAGGACAAGTCTGCTGGCTGTGGTTACCAGGGAGAAGAGTTGCACTGGGTGCAAGCATGTCACCTGCTGCTCGGTGTCTGCAGCATCAAGGGAAGCACAATAAAATACATCTTGGCAACATCACAGAAACAAAATTGTAATTAGGAAAGTCAACCACGGTAAGCACCGTAATAAAAATACATCCGGTGAAGTAAAGGTGCGAGGATTTTTCCCCAGAAAACCACATTAACCTTTTATGGAGGTAGATGTAACCTTGGGAACTCGGGAAAGTTTTGTAATTTCAGAAGGAACAAGAAATGACAATCTGATAACACTTCCTCAAGAATGCAAGGCATTCTTCCCTATAAGTTTCATGTTCAGCAGGATGTGGATGACTCAGGCTACAACATGAAAAATTTATCCAGACCTATAAAGGAATTAGCGTAGGTGTGTGCAAGCAGGAGTTGCTTTGTTGCTTCCTAATATGTTGTAAATCCTCCTTATAATTCAGTTCCATGTAATATTTTTTAATGACTGAGAAGTAGTACAAATGAACTTGGAAATAATTTAAAAATTAATTTAACTGTGCCTAAAATCAAAGTCTTCTCTCTGCTATGTGTTGTAAATCTGTGGGCTTTCCCGAGAAGGGAATTTAATTGAAAAATGTTATCAGAATATCAGTTTATTTTTAAGATAATATTAGTGTGAGTATTTTTAAGCAGAAAACAACCCTTTCTATTTGCATCTTTGCAATGTATGTGGGAACATAGCAGGGCTAGGCAAGGAATTTGCTTAGGCTTTCAGGAGGACCACAGTTTTTGACTTCGAGCTTTGTTCAGTTCTGTGTTACTTTAGGTCTCTGTCAGGGTGAAGCTGATGTAAAGCTGGAACGGTACAATGGCGAGTCGGGCGTCTTGTCTCCCAGTTTTTCCCATCTTTATTAAAAAGTTGAGCCTGATCCAAAACACAGGATCTCAGGCTTCTCGTGTGCTGACAGTCTCTGTCTCTGAAATTCCAGCCAGGGTCCAAATTTGTGTATGAGCCCTATGTTTATAAACCAAACCTCGGAAACCCACCAGCTCTACTGTTGTGCGGAGGTTATTGTGTTGTCCCCTTGGGAACGAGGATTAGCACAGACATGCCTTCTCGCTCCCCAGCACAGGTGCTTAGTGAAAGAGTAACTGCTTGGAAAGCAGAAAGGAGGTCCTTGAAAAGAATTAAGATTGGGCTGATATCCAGGCTGGGAACTGTTCCTGTCCTGTTTATGTTAATTCACACTCGTATTATAAATATTGAGTGATGGCTGCTTTTTCTGGAAGGTACTGAGCACCTATAGTTTCCATCAATGTGAGCAGGAGGAGTTTTGCATACTCAATGCACGTTCCTTAAAGAAAAGACCTCACGGAGGATGCTTACCGAGTGCCCTGCTTAATCCTGCTGCTTGCAGGAACTGTTTCACAAAGGTTTTCTACTGCTCATTTCAGTTAGGGCTAGTAGATTCTTCCTTGAAAAGCGTAGATGAAAAGTGATCTCCTTACTTGCTGCATAGAAACGTGGCCCTCGGCTGAATTTGGCAGTCACAATTAGTTATTTTTTTTAAGACTCTGTTCTCCCGTTTGCTTGGGGCTGCTAATGTGCTTGGTCTAAATAGCTGCCCTTTGTGTCTCCTGGCAGACCATGCAACAGATGAGTGACCACCGCTACGACAAGCTGACGGTGCCCGACGATGCTGCAGCAAACTGCATCTACTTAAACATCCCCAGCAAAGGCCACGTCCTGCTGCACCGAGCCCCTGAGGAGTACCCGGAGAGCGCGAAGGTGAGAGCTGCGCTGAGGGAGCCTGGGAGACCCCCAGCATCCTGACCTCGCCGGGATGTTCGTGGGAATTGAAACTGAGTGCTTTCCAGAATGGGCTCTGATATCCCATCATGGAAATATCAGATGGTGAACGGTGGGAGGCCTGGGCTCTGTTCTTATCTGCACTACTGTTTTAATTACTTTCTCTCTTATGCCTCTGGTGCTTCTTCTGCATCACCAGACGTAGCGACAGTTCCCCTCCCTGCACTGTAGATACCTGTGAATCCCATAGCCAGAAGGCCGCCTACGCTGGAAATATTAGTTAGTGTTGATTACAAGTGACGAGCCAGCTTAGCACCCACTGATAAATCCATTTCTGTTCATTCACTTAGAGAAAAGGGAAAATAGAGACATAAAATCTAACGATTTCTGTTCTATTTTCTTTCATAAACAGGTATTTGAAAAACTGAAGGACCACATGCTGATCCCAATAGCCAACACAGAACTGGAGAAAGTAGACGGGGCACTCACCTGTTGCTCTGTGCTTATTAACAAAACTTCAGAATTATGAGTTTACAGAGTCCCTCCCTTGTACCTGGCAATAATGTTACACACAAGGTAGACGAATCTGTATCCACACTTTTATTGTTTTTATTGACAATCTACTGTACCACTGTGCTACTAACCCTTGTTTACAAATTTTTTGCTTTGTGTATTTTTATTATGTCCTTGCAGATAGTATTTAAGGTGGATGTATGGTTTGGGGGGCACATAACTGAAGTATGTTAGTCCCGTGGGCTACCAGAAGACAATTATATGGCTAACCCCTAGCTTTAGTGTTTTAACATATCTGTGTGAAAACTTTATGAAAACCAATTAATTCTTAACATTTCAAGCACCTCTGTTGTCTTTACACTGTTCCTGTCTTTTTTCTCTTGCTTCCTTGCTCTGCATCTTTTTTTGGTGCCCTTTTCTTTCAGTGATGCAAGGTATCAGTGGGACTGAAGAAAACTCAGTGGGCTCATGAACTTGATACCTTGTGTAGTAGGGAAGCTTTCCATGCACCACCCGGAGCAGTGGGCAATGAGTACTCTGTGCTCCCTGTCTTGGCCGTATCACGTTGCTGCTGCTGGGCTGGAATCAGTCTCAGACACCAGGTAGCAACTTCGGAAAATGCTTCCTCCGACGGGAGCATTCAAGGGCAATGTCTGCCTGGGAAACTTGGATGACAGAAAAAGAGAGAGTAGTGCAGCCACACAAGATACAACCTGCAAGTTCAGGTCCCAGTTTGCTACTGATGCCATGACTTTCAATTTGGTGAGAATGGAAGAGGAGTTTTTAAAAAGGCCAGATCCCAGGGAGCACCCTGACCACAAAAATGAAAGACTGAGATGCTTTTGGAAAAGTTAAACCTACAAAAGCAATCTAAAATATGAGGGTGGGTCAATTCTCTTTGTTCACATTTTTATTTGTTTCTGTCTCTTCTTTCTGTTTTCTCTTCTTTTGGAGGCCACTTACTAGCAAAATACTCAAAGAAAAGGGTAATAGAAGGAGTTGAAGGACAGTTATTCCTGGATTATGCTCGTGAGTAAGCGAAGCTATTTTTTCCTGAAAGATTGGCATTTGTACTTTATTTGGCCTTGGGGCAGTTTTCCTTGGAACAATAACAGTCTTACTTTTTTTTAATTGCATGAATATTTACTGTGGTATTCAGTTAAAACAAATATAATTTTTGCAGCAAATTCCACAACGTGTTTACCCACTGAGTCATACTTTTTTTGACCACAGTATAGTGAAGCATACCCCATTGTATTCACACGCTTCTTTTAAATCATTTGTAAACTAAGGATGAAGAAATTCCCAAACAGAGGCAGTAGTGGGAACTCTCCAGAGACTGACAAATAGTCTGAACATGTTATCAACTTCCTAGACATCTCCTCCACCTTTCCTGAACCACTTGTGGCATGTTGCTAAGGTACAGTAGGAAGCAGGGGGACCTCAGGAAAACAAACGCTATTAACTGAGCACACACTTGGATGTCCTTTGGAAACCTGCGTGCTTTTTGGTGCAGTCATAAGGGAGGAAACTCAAGTACTCATATCCGTAGGTACTCCTCAGTGTGCCTCTCGCTTCATCTCAGTGGCTAATGAGGAGGAAACCTCCTGGCAGCTACCACTATACATGTAGTGCTTTGTGGGCACACCGTATGTGGTGATGACACCAGGTATCACGAGGGAGAGAGCAATGACGAGCAAGTACAACGTATGTGAAAAGACAGCATGTCCCAAAGGAAGTCCTGAGCCAGGCAAAGAGCAAGTGCTGTTTTAATGGCTATGTGCTATCCCAGAGGGTTCTCCTCATGTTTCCCCCTTGTCTCCTCCGTTCTCATGCACCATCATTTAAGCCTGACATGGGTGATCAGGCTCTAAGGATGTAAAACATTGCAGGGAGGAATCTCTCTTTCTGCCTTCCCGTGGTGCTTTTTTAAATATCTGATAAAGTATCTTGCATTTTAAAATGACATGACATTAAACAAAGATTTTTGTGCCAAAAAAAAGTGGCCCTATAGTATTTAACTGTGACCTTCTAGAGGCAAGCTGTACTCTGTTAAAAACCTGTGCAGCCATTGGAGCTGTTGTACAAAGCTGGAACAGAATCCCCCTGACCTGTCCATGCACCTCCTTGGGGCCTGGTCCCCATCCATGTCCTTCAGTCCCTCTTCCTCCTCTCGCTAGGGAGCCTCAGCATCCAGCTACACCAGGACAGCATTAGGCTGTAGGATTTCTATTCAATTGATCTCTCAAACTTTCTATTGTGGC
Source organism: Gallinago jamesoni (assembly GCA_025769975.1). Taxonomy (NCBI): domain Eukaryota; kingdom Metazoa; phylum Chordata; class Aves; order Charadriiformes; family Scolopacidae; genus Gallinago; species Gallinago jamesoni. The sequence goes on from JAOQGH010000004.1 coordinate 18,020,125, forward strand.
TTCTTTTTTCCTTCCACCCTCTCACCTCTCACCTGTCTCTCCCTTCCTCAAACTCTGGTTTCTAGTTTATGGCATGATGGACACATTTTTCTTTTACCCCATGTGATTTTGCCTCTGTTGCCTCAGTTCTCCTACGGTACTGCTCCCTCTTTGCTGTTCACTCCAAAGTATCCCAACCCATGGTGGACTATCCTAAATTCACTCTCTCCTTGAGTAGGTTCCAGGAGGGAAGGAAAACTGAGGGACTCACTTTGGCTCTGAGTGACTTCTTTTGAGCTGGAAGGATGACTGTAAACAGGAGCCATAGATCCAGAGAGTGACATGGGTGACTCCTCTTCTTTAGGATTACTGCAGAAAAGAGAAAGATTTGTGGTGGACAGTGTTGGTTATCTTGTGTCTCTGAAAGCAATAGAATAGGTGACCATGAATTCTCCTGGCTCCCCAAGGGAGGGAGAAGGGGAGTCAGGATCTTGGAGCTGAGAAACATCTGCATTGACAGAGAGGTTGGTCTCTCACCCACTGCCTTGTAGCTTTCCTTGCCTTCAAGGCTGCATTTTGATATACAGAAGGAGGAAGGGAACGGCTGAGGGACCTGAATTCCCTTGGGTGATGATTTCAAGTTGTATTCAAACTGTCTAACTTCAGGCACAGAATTCAGGTGCTCTAATTCACATCTGCTCTCTTTCTGTTGGTCTCAGTAGGTACCAAAGCCTCCTAACATAGACGCTCTAAATTACATCTTAGCCTGATGCCAGAAGTTACCTACGCTGGTTAGTGGATTGCCTTGACCTCTCCTCTTTTAGCGTTAGTCTTTCTTCTGGCATTATAAAGCAAAAACTTTTAGAGCACTTTTGTGCATTTGCAGTATGGTACTAAGAACTAAAATTAAACCAAATGCTTCTTATTCTTGCTGTTTGCTATGTTTTTTTTGTTGCCCAAATGAAGAATTCAGTTGTGGGGACATTTCTGCTGTGATACATATGCATCTAATGGGCATCCTGTACATCTTGTCACCAGAACATTTCTCAGATGCCTGATATAAATCATCATTCTTGATTAATATAAATAATAAAATCCCAAACCAAAAAAGGAGACGAGACACTGAACACTAATAGCTGCCCACATAAAACACTTGATAACAACTGTCAGGCTGTGTGACATAGCAGGCCAGTGCAGAAGTTCTTGAGGTTAATAGCTCAGCAATGGAGATTGAATTACTCATCAAAAGGGTTTTTTCCTTTGAGCAATCAGTTTAATTCAGTTCAAGTGAAAGAGCTACAATGTGCATTATAGATCTTTCACAGATGTTATCTTTGCTGAGAGTTTAGGGGAAGCTGTGATACGTGGGTTTCTTTCTTCACTGGAATGTGAATACAGTGTCTCACTCTGCAATGAAAATGTGAATGCATACTGTACCTTATAAGATAAACTTGAATTCTTCTATTTCTGCATTTTTGTCTTTTCCATGCTAATATACTCCTTTTGGATCCTAAATAGCTGCCACTGTATGAAGCTATGCTCTGATTTTTTGGTGATTTCCATGTGATAGGTACAGAGCTCATAGGCAACACTATGTCCAGTTTTAAAAACAAAAAGTCAGTGCACAGAATGCTGTTTGTTCACAGCAAATTGGGGATGAAATATTCAAAAAAAATAATGAGCATTTGATTTCATTCAGCTTCTTATATATTATATTGGTAAAATTGGAACCAAATTACATCAACATTCACATGGAACCATTTGGGGAAAATAATTTAAATTTAAGATTCTCTATTTTTGCTTTTATCAATAAGGAAGCTGAAAAGATAAGAATGCTTAAAGAATGGTATTTGTTAAGTGATTGTGAACAAAGTGTCATTGGACCTCACATGTATTTTCTGAAAAGTTTTAACTGGACGTATGATGTAACTTGTATAGGGGTGCATGTGAATTGTGTTAGTCACTGGTTTACATTGTATTGTTCTGCAGTGCACAAATATGACTACTGAACACACAAGTGTTACATTTCATTAAATTTAAAATCATGTTGCGGTATATAGTTCCCCACTTTTTGTGCCAAAACACCAGTACATTCCATAACATGTTCTAATAGAGGTTCGCACTTTGATTTTACTATTTGTGACTCTTGCAGTTTCAATACTATATATCCCCATCACGAAGGAATAAAGTGTCAGTTGTACTGTGCACTGTGTAGTTTTTGCCTTTTGTTTTGAAACTGAAAGCAAATGCATTTAATTTAATACTGTTTCATGCCATCTTTTAACTTGGAAGCTTGTTACATGCCTAGAAATAAAGCCAATTATAGGCACTAGTGCTAAAACCTTTAAGACTTTTAAAAGAAATCTTGACTCTTTAAAAACAAATCATTGTTTTAGACTCTACATTTAAGAATAACGTATAGAGAAGGATGCTGCCTACATGTTCTAGATACAATGGTTGTAACTAAATGTTGTTATTGTCCAAGATAACTAAACAGTTGTTACTGTGGTGTAGTATTTTCTCTGTAGTTCCTGTATTTATTGTAAATTACAAAAGGTGAAGCTACAAAGGTTTAGTGGCATGACCGTTATGGTTAAATTATTCACATAGCCCTTGTGTCTTTTCTCCCCCAGGATGTCAAGAGAGGTGACTACATTTCTGACATTGCTTTGTGGTAACATGACAGATGGTTGCATGTTTTATATCTAAATACTACTTGCCGTGTGGTACAAATAGTGCATGTGGGGCTAATCTCTGCTTGTACCCTTGTGCTCTAATATCATTAGGTATTGATACTGGGATTAACGATCTCGGGAGACCATGCTGTTACTCCATGTGTGTAAGTGCTCATGGGCCTTCAGTGCCACCTTGTGGCAATCCAAGACTCAATCGTTCAAGGCCTTGGTATTGCTGCTTCGACTTCTTAAGAAACCCAACATAAATTAACAGCACTGTAGCAAAAGAATTACATTACTCCCAGACCGTACGGCTTTGCTAGTAATAGGACTTTAAATAAGCCATAATCTAATACTCATTGCTGGAGAAGTAGGGACAAGGAAAATATTCGTTAGGGCTGATTTAAAAACGGCCTTTGTACTAATTTAATTATACTCATTAAAAGTATGATTTTTATACTAATATATTTAAATCAGTGCTGTGTCTAATATGGATATGTTTAGCTTGGTGCAATTAATATAGTAAAGTACTGCATGTACGTGCATCTTTGTGTACCCATATCTACAGGAGAGTTGGTACCAATTTACTTGAATTTGGTTTTAAGTGGCAGTAATTAAAAATAGCAAAAGCTATACAAGCCACTCCCACTTGCCACATAAAGAAGTTCCTCATAGAATTTCAAAAGGAAAAGGAGTGCCTTTTGCAAAATTTAGCTGTAGAATATTAGTTCAGCAAGTAGAGACTTCTGCACTTGGATGTACGAAATCACCCTCTGCTGTAAGTACATCTGGCCGAAAAAGCATCAGTCACAGTCTCCTGCATCATAAACTCCAGACATCCTGTATCTCTCAACAACCTCACCCCCAAAAATTCATGAGCTGTAGGTTCATTGCTGTGGGTTTGTAGTTGCAACTTGCAGATATCCATTCAGTTTGGGCAAAGCCCTTGATCTTTATCTGTAACTAAACCAAACTCTCTCTGCCTGGCAGCTTTTCTCCTCCTCCCTAGGGAGCTGTGGGTGTAGATCCCTGCCTCTCTCACAGGGGCCAGGGGGGTCCTGCCAGCTCCAAAAAGCAGTTGTCCTAAGGCAGGACCCAGACCCTTGAATAAGGATCAAGAGGCAAATTGGGATGGGAGCACGTGAAGATCCCAGGCAGAGGCCCCTGCCCTGCATTAAGGAGAGGCTGCCGGGGAGGGGTTGATCAATGAGGGCAGAGGGGGAAGAAAACGAGGACTCAGTCACAGCTCTGACAAGCCGACTGACCTCTTCTGACGAACTGTGACAGCATTGCAACATTTTCTAGGACCAATATTGTGAAAGATTTGAAGAGCTCTGGGTTGTAAGCAGTTTCCAAAATTTATTTGGAAATGTACTCTAAAAATGTATTCTAGATGGATGTTACATATGTACGTACTCATAAAATGAATGCAGTGTCCAAAATCTTCCCAGCTCCCTTGAAAGAAATAATCCTTGACTCACTCTTCATTGAGGCTTGCTTCTTAATGTTGACTTGATGTTAACTTCCTGAAACGAGTTTCTTGCTGAGAGTAGTCTTGTTCCAGCTGCCTGGACCGTTAAATCCTGTTAGGGTTTATCAGCATTAAGTCTGCTAAAATATATTCTATTCTTGTATTCTCTAGCCACATGCTCTTTTCCTGCTTGCTAAAGTTAATTCATTTCAGTTTGTCTCATACATGGCTCAGGAATCCAGAAGCCTAACCCTGCAGACATCATGTGGCTTTGTGCTGCACCTCTCACTGAGCAAGGTTATTAACAAGCTCCCTAAATCCAGAATGCACGATAGCTATTTTTATCAGCGATATTGTACAGAGCCAGCAGTCTACAATATAATTCACCTTGAAGAGGGAGAGCTGGAAGGCACTTGGTTTAATGAACAAGGATTGGAGTCAGGGGCTGGGAAGACACCTGGCTCCGTCTCACTGGAAGCACCAGAGAATCTGAAACCTTCCATGTATTTGGGTGCCTAGGGAGGATCAATGTAGGCACTTGGACTTGAAAAAAATGGCCTGCCCTGCAGCCCTCTGAGCAGGGAAATGGGAGACAAACACTCATTTACCTTGTATTTCAGATGTTTAATCCAGAGATACACAGGCAGCTTTGAGAAATTCAATCGCAGTGCAGCAAACAAAGGCTTCTTGGGGTGGGAATACCACCACAGAAGGATGTGGGTTGTGAGCAGATGTGTGCTGCCAGGTTACCAGCAATCAGGTCTGCAGGGCTGGATAGTGAGGGTGAGTCTGTAGGAGTTTTCACGGGGCAGGAGTGACCATCACAGCAGTGGCAGGGAGCAGAGGTGGTCGGGTGTTTTCTGGCAACCAGTCTGGGGACTGGCTGTGATAGAGGGACCCAGCTCTACAGAATAAAGCCCTGTCACCAGGTAAGAACAGTGACTAGTCCTTTATTTTTCAAATATCCTCAGCAGAACCTTTGCTATCCAATGGGTTTATTGAAAAGCTGGGAATGCTAGCACTGTAAAATAGGTATCATTGCAGTTAATATTTGAAGTACAGTTGCATTAGCAAGGCATATCAAGCAAAAGGACTTTGCAAAATATGGGAAAACTGCTACTTTTGCCTTACTGACAGCAAAACCCAGTATTGAATGCTTCTATTTCTATATACTTTCATCTTAACTGCTGGAAACGAAGTTTTCAAGACTGCAGCAATAGCTTTAGTTTTATCTTTGACAGCTTTAAAAAATGCCAGTGAGTGAAGTTTTGTCTTCTGTCTTTTCTTTAAGAGTTTGTTCCTGCACAGGAGCAGGGCTGGGAGGCTGCCAAGCCCAAGGGCACGGGGCTGTTCGGCCTTCAGAGGGATGAAGTGGGAGCTACCGGCTGCTCCATGGCGTACAGCCTGGCTTGTTCTCACACCTGCAGCAGCCTTGGGAGCTTTGCAGCAGTGGGTTTAGACTGCTGTCAGTCCCTACAATCTGTTGTAAATCCCCATGTCCTCCTATCATCAATCATTTATCTTAAAAATGCATCATCATCGTGCAGATAAACCCCAGCCTTTCCATGCAGCGTTGCTAATAACCCCAGGAGCTGCAGGCCCGAGGCACTCGCACCCACTCATCGTTTCCAAACACCTGTTTTAACAGAGTGGGTGTTAAAACGCCCTCGGGAGGCTGCTGCGAGCTGCAGACGCGCCACAGTCTGGTGACGGTTCCGGAGAAGGGCTGGGTTTAAGCCGTCAAGGGAGCCACTCCCTCTGCAGGGGCGGTGGCAGGCCCGGCGGTTCATCGATGCCTGCGGCCGGCAGGAAGAGGGAGAAGCAGCCAGACCTTGGTGAGGGCGGCTCCCCGCCACGGGTCAGGCCCGGCCGAGCCCGCTCGCCTCAGGTGATGGCGGTGCAGCCCCGCTCCCCTCAGGCTTGAGGCGGCGCCACCAACAGCCGCCTCGTGGGAAGGAGGTGACGCCCCTCCACTCACGCGCCAATGGGCGGCACCGCGACAGGGGTGGAGTGCCTTCCCTTAGGGCCCATTGGTAGGTGGGCGGGGACGGGGCGGAGCTAGGCCTGGAGGGGCGGGACCTACGCCGGAAGCGCTGCCCTGAGCGGTATTCCCCGACGGCGGCGGCGGCAGTGGGGTTTCCGTTATGGAAGGCTCAGGCCCAGGCCCGGGCTCGAGCTGTTCGAGCTTGGGCGCTGTGGGGCGGCTGCTAACGGAGGACGAGATGGCCGAGGTGAAGAAGGATGTAAGTGGTGGCCGTGGTGTGGGCCGAGAGGCCGCGGTGCGTGGGGCTGGGGTGGGGCCGAGGCCCGGGCGGGTGAAGCGGAAGCCCTGTCAGAGCGGGGGGAAGCTGCCGCGGAGGCGGGAGGGCCGCCAGGGACCCGGCCGAGCCCCCATTGCGCCGCCCGGAATTACCCGCCGCCCGGAGGCGGGCGGGTCACGTGCGGGTTGGCGCGGCCGGGGCGGGGCGGGTGCTCCGGGGGGCTACCCGGTGTCCGGTCGGTAAAGACTCGCAGAAACTTAACCCCGCAGCCAGGTGTTCACCTGAAGGTTCCGGTTTCTTTTGTTTTCTTCTAAGCGTTCCACTCCTTTTCGCGTTTCAAGGGCAGAGTAGCGAGGGTTTGGGCTTCATGGTCTCTTACCTGTACCGCAGTAAGGGCTAGGAGGCGGACTGGAAGTGATGGGTAATTAACACGGTATCAAAAGGTTAGTTGCCAACGTATATGCTTCTCTTTGTGTTAATAAGATTCTCTGTTGTTAAGCAAGAATATTTGGATTAATTTTTTTAAGCATTTTGTTCTATGGTTTCCTGATTATTTTCCTCCCCCCACTGTTTATTCACTGATATGTGGAATCTGAGAGAAGACTTCATCCTCATTCAGTCTGGATTTACTTATGTCTTTGCTAGGCTGGGAAGCAAGCAATGAACTAACCGACCTCAACAAGTGATTGGTTAATTTAAAAAGAAAAAATTTTTTTAAATCTCAGTTCATCAATTATTTAATGATCCATAGCTTCTGGTTGTAATTTAGAATGTCTTATGATTGACTTTTTTTTTAAATTCCTTTAAAGTACAATAAAGAATGTTTGGAGTTTGGTTTTGGTTTCTTACTAGCTTTATGTATACCTAGTTTTCCTTAAATGCTTTGTCATCGTTTTGTGAGGCATGTTTTTCAAGTTATTACTTGCTTCTGTGGAACCAGAGGGCAATAATGCAATAGTTAGCATCCAGTAGTCACACCAAGAAAAGATATGAACTGCTTAAATCAGATACATATGTAACTTTATATGTATGTTAATCTGTGTCAGTGAATGAATTCACGGCTGCATCTCACAGAAGTGCATTTATGTTGCTTCAGTCTTTAATCTTGTAGTTTTTCCTGTTATAATGTATATGTATATATGTAGAAAGAAATAACATTTGTTTCATCATCAAAATACCGTCCAATAAATCTGGCTTTAGAGCTTCTCCTGTCAGATTTTAAATGTTGCTGCTTCATGATACAAAGTGCTGGTTCAGTTTAAACTTGCTTAGCTGTTTCAAATTTGTTTAAGTAACTCTGACAGGCTCCCTTCAAACAGAAATGCTGCATTAACAGAAGTTTTGTGAATATTATGTGACATCACACCTGAGAAAGCTAACTTGCAAGGACGACTTGGTCTGGGTAAATTTGTCTAGAGGAGGAATTATAGAGCTTGGAGTCTTACATGAGAGCTGGGAAGGAGGCAGTGAGCCATACAAAACCATTGATATAGAGAAAAGTATATTTAAAGCTTCTGTCCTAATGTGTTTACTCTTTCTGTCCTTCATCAACCATTAACCTATGAGGACAACGCAGAGGGGAATTCAGAGCTGATACACTTCATACAGTGAAAGACATTAAAGGAAGATGTTAGTCAAAGCACAGTTCAATAACAACTCTATTCTTCTAATGTTGAAATATTGACTGGCTCTTGTATTTGAGAATTTGTTGATTGATCCTTCTGGTGGTAGGATGAGATTTCCATCTTGCCCACTGCATTCATAACCATTTAGGCATGGGCTCACTTGCAACTGGACTCTTGAGATGTATTCTAGAGCCACTTCAACAGATATAAGCTGTACGGTTGCACTTTTCTGCTCTTGTCATAGTTGTTATGCCATCACTACTGCCAACATGACTGCACATTAAACCCAATCATGTAATTAAATTGGGGGGAGAGGGGGAAGCACCAATTCAGTTTCTTGACTGGATACTCGCATCCCCTAGTACAAGGGAAAGGGTAGGAACACACAGCTGCCATGCGGGGCGGGGGGGGGATATTCCTTGATCTTAAATCAGCCAAGGAACTGCACCCTTACATCTTTGGTTTTATGTTGTATTCAATTGGTGATAGTCTACTGCCGAAAGCTGACTTTTACCTTCTGTGAGTGCTCATCTGATGTTTTCTTTAGCAACTGTGTAACCACTGGCAGTTTATTCATTGTTTAGTATTTGTTGGATCCTGAAGAGCAACTAGAAGAACACATGTATCCTCCTACTTTGTGGAGGAGTCCAGGAAGTTTTTTCTTTAAGAGTTGTTGGTGCTTTCCCTAGCACCAGTATCCCAGACAGTAGTTTGCTGTTTCAAATAATCTGTTTTAAAGAGCACCTTTGTATCTAGCTTCTCTTTACTGAGCTAGTAAATGTCTATAAGGCAGTCATTTTTCAAAATTTATTTTTTTTTTAATGCTGCTGTTACAGAATCTAATCTCAAAAAGCAGAAGGATATTTGAAAACTTTCTTCAGGAGAGAAGTTTTATTTCTTTCCATCTCTTCATGTGTCTTGTAAGAAAAGGTGTTTTTCCTTCTGGCTCTAAAATCGCCGCCTTTTTTTTTTTTTTTCTCTTTTTGAATCAAATGAGACTTGTGAGGGTGTTTTTTTTTCACATCAGTAATATTAAACTAGTGGGTGTCTGACTTGTGTAATTTTGCACAATGAAAAATGTTGGTGGGAGAAATTGCTGATCTTGTAGTATTATATAAAATGAGAGGTTGTTTTTCAAGCACAGAGATGTTATTTGTGACTCATCTTCATAGAGTAGTAGATATTGAAACCAGAGAGTTGTGAACAAATGCAGTAATTCTGTTTCGGTGTTGATATCAAGTAGGCTTGCTAATGTACACATTGAAATAAGATTAATACCGTTTACATTTTGGCAATGCTTGTGCTTGTATGTAGCTCCTGAATGAGGTGGAAGAAGTTTGTTTTTTGTTTTGATAACTGCAAAAAATAAATCAGTCAGTATAGGAGAGGGCACAATCTTCCAAGGAGGAAATCAAAGTGATGACAGGGTAGCCTTTAGTTTTGACATTGCACCTATAAAATTGCCTTATAAATAAATTAATAGTCAGGTTAGAATTGAGTATGGTTACAAAAGACAGCATGTTTCCCCAGGAAGAAGATCTCTGAGGAAATGTGATCTGAGACTAGGCGTTACAGTTCCTGAAGACGCAAAATGGCACTGCTGCTGAACTGCCAAAGGCAGGCGTATCTGTTTCATCGTATCTGATGTTAATTTACTATATGTTAGGATCTTTAGACAATGGAGTCCCCTCCCATGGGCGATTTGTTTCACCTCTTTCTGTTTGCTTGTTATAGAGAGGATTTAAGCAACCAGTTTATGCTTGTAGGCTGAAGCTGCACTGCAGAGGGCAGAATCAATTTCCTTTTGCAGAGTCCTCAGAGTTGCACTAACTCTCCATCGTGTGTGCAGCATGTTAGAGGTGTGCCAGTTGCTTCAGGTGTTTAATATAAAATCTTAAACCAAAAGAAGGCAGTTTGAAGACAAAAGGCAGCCAATAAAGTTGTTGAGAGCAGGTACATATGTGGATGAAAGTGCATGGAACAGTCATCTGTTGAACTTGTAAGTGGTGTTTATTTAACCACCACTTCAAACAGTGAGTATATTCATGCTGTTGCTGTGAGGCTGCTTTTACTCAATGTACAAAAGCTATCAATAAGTGCAATATTTTGGAGTTGTGCCTTGTTAATACAAATAGTATGGAAATGTGGCAGTCAGGTAGTCAGTGAGAATGAGCATGTCTGTAGACAAAGTTAGTAGGGTTTCTTGGGTTTTGTTGGTATAATTTATTTTCATTTTTACTTTGTGACTGTTCTGAAATGTGATAACCACAGAGTTGATGTAATTAATGTTTTCGGTAAGTATTCACCTTATTACTTTACATGCATTAAAACTCCTGAGTTTACTCAAAGAAAACTAATGAAAGGGATAAGTAAATTAGATTGTTTTTTTAAAAAAAAATTATATTGAGAAAAATCTCTGCTAGGTAATGCAGTGGCAGGTTTAAAAATTGTTTCATTAACCTTTATTAAAATTGTATAGGTTTCAAATAGAGGCCACTAAATAAATGGAAAGATTAGCTAATACTAGATTGTTTTGTTTTTCAGGCTTTAGAAAGGATGCGTCCTTACCTGTGTGATAAAATCATAGCTGAAAGACACTTTGATTACCTGCGTTCAAAGAAAATACTCACTAGAGAGGACACAGAAGAAATTTCTTCTCGATCTTCCAGTAGGAAAAAAACTGGGAAGTTGTTGGACTACTTAGCAGAAAACCCAAAAGGTCTAGATGCTTTGATTGAATCTATCAGACGAGAAAGAACACAAAACTTCCTGTTACAAAAGATAACTGACGTAGTGTTGAAAGTCAAAAATGAAAAACTTGAAGCTCTCAAAGGTGAGAAGTTTATAATAATATTTTGTAAGATGCAAGTTTTGAGGGTCTGCAAAATAAACTTTAACAATTCTTTGAATCATGTTTCTTAGTACAGATTTTTTTTTTTCTTCATCTAGTGTTTGGGACAACATTCTTGGAAATGTTTCTAATTTGGGTTTAAGATACTAGTGCATGTGTCCTGGCTTTGCCATTTTACTATCTGAACACATCATAAATAACAAATTGCAAAAAATCCTGTCGTGTGTTGTTATGATGGATAAGTCTGTCCTCACATCTCAGTTTTGCTTTCTATGAGGTTCTAATTCAGAACTCAAAATATGTGGTTATCTTCTATCTTGCATTTCTTTTGAAGCTATTTAATGCAGTGGCAGGATGCTCTGGTTTAGTTAAACTTCGTACCTCAGCAGAAGATAAGCCTGCAAATGCAGCCTGAGGGGAATTCTCCTGCATGCCTTCAATGCCAAAACTCAAAATTAGGCACTGTAAATGTATGCATACATTGTATCATACAGATAGAGAAGTTTTTTTGACCTCTAAATATTGAAGTGACTATATGAATTTGTGTTTTAAGGCAAATAAAGAAAGCATAAGCCTTCTAAACCAAAAACCTTACTTCCCCTTCCACACCCATCAAAAGAGAAAAAAAGAAGGAAGAAAGTAAATTTTTAAGCCTAGAGATTAAAAGCCTGAAATTTTCTTTTGCTTCAGGTAAAACAGCCTTGAAATGCAGTCCACTCTGGAGTACAACCATGTAGCTGAAGCTTTTAAAAGTTTGAAGAATACAGTGTGAAAAATCTGTCAAAAGATGGGTCAAAGGGCTAAAATGACTTCCTAAAATGAAGCTTAAATTATGGTGCATCTTTGTCAAATAGTAGCTGATACAAAGATATAGAGAAGTCATTAACATCAGTCTAGATAACCTGCATGTACTTTTTAATTTATCGTGAATATTGGGATGTCACAGGTGAGATGAAGAGGTTAGTCTGTTAAAAATACAAACAACTGATCTTTGGCAATCCTACTGATGCTACATCAGAGCATGGTTTTAAGAGCGCACCATTATTGTAATTGAATCCAGTCTCTGTTTCTTGTCTTAGGTCTAAGCTGCAGCACCTGTATGACCTCACTGTATGGAGGAACGAATAATCTTTCTAGATCATACTCGGATGAATCTAATTTTTTTGATAAAACAAAAGACAAAGAATCTACCCAGATACATCATCCAGAAGAAGATTATAGCACCGCTGCATTTGTGTCTGCTGTCTCCCTTCATTCAATGAATTTGCCAATTGCAGAGATGGGAAATGCAGAGTGTGCTGTTTTCTCAGCCACCCTCCCAGGGCCTGGAGACCCTGGTGCACCTCCCCTGCCCCCAGAGCTCCAGGCAGAGGAGCAGGAACCATTGACTACTTCAAGTGACAATTGCTTTTTGCCTTTAAGATCACGTTCTCTTCAGCCACAGTGAACAGAGTGACTTTTGCTTGTTCATCCAAATGGTACTGAAACTTTGTATGATGTCATATAAAGGGTAAAAAAAAAAAGTTTTCAACTGCTACCTAGCAAAATCAGAGGGAACAATGTATGCTCTTTACTGTTTTTTAAGAAGTAAATTTTTTTTTGTAATTGGATGACTCATGGGAGCTGCTTGATTTTATGTTCTTTAGGGAGCTTTTTTCAAAAGAGCATGGTATTATACCAGCAAAGGCTTGTTTTTTTAAACCAATGTATTTAAGATTTCACACTTAACTGCAGATATTTATGCTGCAGTTATAGAACAAATGGGATTTTTTCTTCCTAAGAAGAAATCTGTTTTTCTTAAAGTTTCTGTGACAGGTGAATTGGGAAAGATGGTTAGGAAAAGTATTAAGCATTGAAAAATAACTTTGTGAACTAAAAGCTTAAACTCAATTACCAAAAAGCTTAAACTCATTTACTCATTTATTTGAATGTTTCCCTGTAGGATAAATTCTGCCTTCTATGTATGTGTGTAGCTCCATTTGCAAAAAAAAAAAAACACCCACCTGGATCTGGCCAAATCTATAGCTATACTTATTTGCAAGAAGTTTCTTAATCATCTGAACTTTGTTCTCTGTCCTACCAGTTAAATCAAAAGGCACTTGGTATTGCAGTGATTTGAGTTAGCAAATATACTTCCATAAGCCTTAGCATGTTCTTCTTGTATATTAGAGATTTCTGATTCGAGATGCACTTTAAATATAAATTCTCATTAGTACTGGAAAATGAATGTAAACTGCTGTAACAGTGTCATGTGGGTTATAAGAAAATGTTATTGTATAATGCTGTTAAGGAGCAAAGCTTGTATGTTTTGTCCCAGTAGGTAAGTAGATGAAGAGTCCTGTAGCAAGAAAATATCCATACCTGAAGGACTCTTAGAAATGTTACACTTCAGGTATCTACTCTTCAAAGCAGATAGGCACGCTTACGTTTCAGATTTCTTGGAGTCAAATGCATTTTAAACTATTGCAACATGGGAAGGTTCTCATTTCTTGACACAATGTAACATGCTGTATTCCTCTCATACTCTACTCTTGAGTTGTAATCTAATTTTTATGAAGTTGGCTTATAATAACTTTAAAATTACTAGGTGAAGACAAACTCTTACTTGGAAATGTGTACAGCTGTGTTCTGCAGTACTACATTTTAAAGTGATGGGATATTTTCAGTATATCAAAAGGCAGGTATTTAAGGCTTTAAATTATTTTGGCGCTCATACAGTGTTATAGCCATGTAATTCCATTAAAATTCAAACACAGGTAATATTCCTAAACTGTGTTCTTGTTTTGTGGAGACAGGCCATCTGCAGGGCCTTGAGAGAGTCTCTAATTATATTATTATTTTTTTTTTAATGTTCACTCTGGTTTCAGAAGTAGGTTAAAATAAACTGCAATGTTCAACTACACTCTATATTTAGTATATGAATAGCTTTCATTCCATAAAAATGTGGGCTTCTGTTTAGTGTTTGTAAAAGTCCTTGTTTTTCCTGTATACATCTAAGGTATATCAGCAAAAGTACTTGGTTCAAAAGGCACTCTGGAAGTTAAGTGCCTAAATATGCAAGCAAAACTTTAGTCTCCAACATGAAATTACGGGTAGACTTAAATCCCTCTATTCCATGAACTTGAACTGTAGTTGGGTGTCTAAAAATTAATTTGTCTAAATGCCTACTGTAAGCACGTTAAGAGCTGTGCTTAGGTTTGGGTCCCTTCTTGGATTCTTGTAAATGGAGGGGAGGGGAGCGAGCAAGCGTGGCCTTAACTGAAGAAGAGCTTCAGCTCAGGGTGCAGACCGCCTTGCAGATCTAAATCTGAACAAGGGAGCTGCACTGCCAGCCCTGCAGCCTGCAGGAAGGCTACCTGTGCAGAGATCCTGCCATGGAGCCTGTTAGTCTGAGACTTTAAATGAATGTATTGTCTTACCAAATGTTTATAATGTGCTTTTTTTAAAAAAATAATAATATTTCTATCACAACTTTTGGAATAAATTCTTTTGTATAATTGCCTGATTTCCTGTCTGCCACTCATTATTAAAATGCATAGGTTGTAAGAGCAGTTCGTGCCAGTATCTGGATGTGTGGGTTTGGTTTTGTGTGTGCAGGAGGCGTTTGTTCTCTCTCTCCTGTTAGAGAGGTTTCTCTGCGGTGGAAAAACTGACTTAATGTGAAACACCTGTGCCTGTAGGACTGCATTCAGCAGCAGCCTGTAGGGAAGAAAACGTGCATGTGAAATTAAGACCTCAGCTGCCAAACTACAGTCTCTGTGGTTCATGCCTAGTATTGCTAACCCCATTCTTGCTTTTATTTAAATGACTCGATTACCAGCTTCTTAAAGATGGAAGAAGAGTTGCTTTCAGACATCCATATGCATATAAGACTTCATTCTTAAGTTAAGACTTTTATTTTTATTAATAGCAGGGGAGAAACAAAACGTTTGGGTGCTGAGGAGCATGACTCAACAAAGGATTTGCAAATGTTGCTCACTTCAGTGGTTGTTTTCATAGTACTTTGTGTGTATGGTTTCAAAATAATAATTAATGGTGTTGATTTTGAGAGATCAGCTAGACATGGTTTAGTATCTTTACAGTAAAATAATTTACCCTATTATACACAAAGCCCATTCCTTGGACCTTATCCTTCTTCTGTGGTAGCATAAGTGGTCTGAACAGCACCTCGTAAGTTTTTTAGCTGATGCAAAAACAGGTGTATGGGCTTTGTTGACACACGAACAAACTTTTTCCAACCGATTTGAAAAATCTGGTTTTAGTAAGGATAGCCAGAGGCCCTGTGTCAGCTGTGACAGCAGAGGCTGTGTTCAAAGCTTTACCTGCTCCAAACATTAAGGAAAAAGGGGTTTTCTCTGCAGTTTGGCCTGCAGGTGGAAAAAAGGAGAAATGGAGGACACCTCTGTTTCACATCTGATGGTCTGTGTCTGTCCGAGGTCACTTAGAGCAGGAACCCCCCGAATTGCTGGGGGTGAACCCCATGCACCCCACCCCAGGCCGCTGCAAAAAGCGCCGCTTTTTCCACCTCCTGCTGCTGCACACTCCTCGCCCCGTGCAGCCTGGGACCCACGCACACAAACACCCGGGGCGTTTCCTCCTGCCGTGGGGGCCGCGATGGGGCCGGGTCCCGCCGGCAGGCCGGAACCCTCGGCGCGGGGCTGGTTTCCGTGCGGGCGGTGTCGCGGCGGCAGGGCCCCGCCATGGCGGCGGAGGGAGAGGACCCGTTGGCTTATTTCGCGGCCTACGGCAGCTCCAGCTCTGACTCGGAGCCCGACGAGCCCCAGCCCGACGAGGGGGGACCGGGCGGCGGCGCGGCGGCGGGGGGCAGCCCGGGACGGCGGCCGAAGCTGCCGCCGCCCGACGAGCTCTTCCGAAGGGTGTCGCAGCCTCCCGCCTTCCTCTACAACCCCCTCAACAAGCAGATCGACTGGGACAGCCGCGTCGTGCGGGCGCCCGAGGAGGTGCGGGGGGCGGCCGGGGGAGGGTGCTGGGGGGAAGGCCGGCCGGGTTGCCCAGGCCCGGTGTGACGGGTGCCCTGCTCTCTCCTGCAGCCCCCCAAGGAGTTCAAGGTGTGGAAGACCAACGCCGTGCCCCCGCCGGAGAGCTACAGCCCGCCCGAGAAGAAGCCCCCGCCGGCCCCTGGCGTCGACATGGCCATCAAGTGGTCCAACATCTACGAGGACAACGGGGAGGACGCGCCCCGGCAGGCCGGCAAGGCCCGGTTCCTGCCGGATGAGGAGCAGGAGGCCCTGGCATCGGGTGAGGGCCCGCCCTGAGGCGGCCGGGCTTCCTACGGGCGTGAGGGGGGTTCAAAGGCATGTGGGCAGGGAGGCCGGGTGGGTGGGTGGGAGGGTTCTGCGAGTGGAGACCTCCCTGTTAACAAGTCGGAGAAGATTCTTCCTGGGCTCTTCTACATCTGCACTGCTGCTGCAGGGGTGGCTAGCTGTGCTCTGGTGTGCCTAGGGTCAGCGAAGGCTCTCCCTCTGCTCCCCTTCCACTGCCATTAGTGGAAGCTGGGAATGATTCAAGAGTGTACAGCTAACAGGTTCAGGTGTGGTACAGCTAAAACAGAAAGCGGTATGAGAGCATCTTTAAGCACGGCTGTCTTGACCCAAGGTGCAGATCCTGGAATCACCAAATTGTCAGAGTTGGAAGGGACTTTTAGAGATCATTTAGACAAACTCGCCTGCTAAAGCAAGATTGCCCAGAGCACATCACTCAGGACGGCATCCAGGCGGGTCTTGAAGATCTCCAGAGAAGGGGACTGCACGATCTCCCTGGGCAGCCTGTTCCAGGGCTCTGTCACCCTCACCATAAAGTTTTTCCTCATATTTGAATGGAACTTCCTATGTTCCAGCTTGAGCCCATTGCCCCTCATCCTGTCACTGGAAACTGCTGAAAAGAGTCCAGCTCCATTATTATTCAACCCACCCTTTAGATACTTGTAAATGTAGATAAGGTCTCCCTTCAACCTTTTCTTCTCCAGGCTAAAGAACCCCAGCTCTTTGAGCCTTTCCTTGTAAGGGAGGTGCTCCAATCCCTTAGTCATCTTTGTTGCCCTACATTGGATGTAGGGCAGATTGTAATGTTTGCAAAACTTGGGGGCTGAGGGAAGAATTATAAAAGAAGAATTAAAAAAAAACTGAAGAAAATATTTACTATCCTTTTCACTTTTAATTACAATACAAGGTGCAATGGTAGTCTAGGAAATAAGAAAATAACTGGCAGGAGGGAGGACTTAATTTTTTAAAAAAGCACTGGAGAAAGAGACTAGCCAGCAGCAACCAAGAGAAAAAAAAAAAAAAGACGAAGAAATTCTGGGTTTTCAGAACATATGTTCTGGTTTGCCAGTTGTCATCACACCTGTTCGAATGACTTTTTTTTACTGTCTTATCCATTTTTTTTTTCTCTGGGTCTTCCTTCTTTTCTGTCTCTGTCTTGCTCTATTTGTTCTGTATGCTTGCCTACCACCACCCCAGTACACATTTCTTTTAGTCAGCTGTCATCCAAAGACTAAGAAGATAAACTGTTAATTGATCTTGACATTACTTCCTGCTTCTAAAATGTAATCTTCTAGCTTTTTGTCTTATCTGTTAATATATTTTTTAGAACAGGTACTGTACAGTAGCATAACAAGGCCTCTTCTTATTTATCCTCAATGGTCTGTGGTAGTTGCAACAAGTAATCATTCTTGTCCTGTCCACATATTGTCCGCATTCCAAAAAATGAGGATATTGTCAGTTAATACGACTGTGATGTTTCTCCAGACAACTTAGACTTTGTTAAGTCGGTTGTTCTGGAATGAGAATGCTTTGCTGACTTCAATTCTGTCTTTTATTTAAAGATGATGAAAAAGATGATGAACCAGCTTCTGCCAAGAAACGTAAACTAGACTCTGGGGAGCAGACAAAGAAGAAGAAGTCGTAAGTGGAGCATGCTGGATTTAGCCATAATGAGGATTTCAATGAACTCACGTTCCTCTGCTGGAATGGGAAACAAATACATGTTTACTGAATTTTTCTCTCCTGTCAGGTAGGGAATTTTATTTCTGTAGTATGCTTGCCTTTTGGAAAGCACAAAATTAAATGGACAATGTCGTGATAGAAACTCGTCTGCTGAACAAAATTTAAACCTGTTTATTTAAAAGAGGGATTTAGAAGAGGGATCCATTGTGATGGATACTTGTGCTGATGCAAATTACAGGGTTTTGTGGTATTTCATTTATCAAGAAACCTGGTAACATGAACTTTTCTGGACTGACTTCCATTGTGTTAAAACCTTTTATAAAGGAGTATATACTAAAGATTCTTTAAGTACTGTCCTGTGATACGTTTGCGTAATGTTGTTTTGAAGTGTGTGTAAAGACTGCACATAGGTCGCTGGAATAAAACTACATTTGAAAACATCTGTGGCATAAATATTGCATTGCATGCTTGGTGAATCGGAGAGATGAATTCTGTACTGTATGCATTTCAGTGATGTGTTTCTTATGACACAATAGGTTCCTCAGGGTTTTGTTTGTAATAAATGCACAACTGCAAACTGAAAAAATGTGGACCTTATAATATTTAATATTTGATAATTAGCCTTGATGTTATGTGATCTTCATCCATGAAATACAAGACTAACCGATGCAGGAAGAATTGTGGCATTCAACGTATTTTTCATAAAATTGAAAATAGCATTAGTTATTTATGTAGAAAGAAATTATGACAAAACTGTGATAGAGTCTTTACTACCAAATTGTGTTTATTTTAGTACAAACAGTTGTTAATCTTCTCAAAGTGCTTGTGATATGCTGCTGCGTGGATTTTTGGGTCTGGATATGAAAAAGTATCAGCAAAACTGGGTTGGAGGGAGGGTTGCTCTAGGTTTATATTCAAATAAAGCTTCTGTGCCTTAAGAAATCTGCAGTGAGATTAGGCCTACTAATAGAAATTTATGTAATTAAACTTTTAATTTAGACATAATTTTTATTTTCCTTCTGACTTGGATTAGCTTTAATTTGGAAGAACAGATTCTGTATGCCTATGTGCTAATATGACAATATTTTTAAGAGTTGTTTTTAAAACATTCTTTGGAACCTTAATATATAGAAAAATGTATTCATTTTTAGTGAGTATGTGAAGTTAGCAAGAAGTTACATGATTCTAGCCTTGGCAGTATGATAATGCTTTCTCCAGATCTTTCTCTACCTGCAGACTCCACAACTGCTCCTTGCCAATTACACCAGCTGTTGGGCCAAATCGGTGATATATTCCACCCCTTTTGTGCTGCCAGTCTGGAAACAATGCAAAAACCAGTCGTAGTACACAGCTGGGGGTTCCTGGTGCACCAGCTCTCCTAGCACAGACCCTGCTTCCAGGCACTGTTGTAGCAGTCTCCAAGGTGAGGGACGGTGTCATAGGCAAAGCTGATGTGGTGCCAGATCTCTGTACAGTTTCTCATGATCCTCCTTCAGCTGAGGATGAGGTGGCTGGGCTGGAGCAGGGGCTGGGCTAGCTGGGAGTGGAACAGAGCTGGCCTCTGGGCTGCGAGGGGAAACCTCCCACACAGATTCTGCAGAGTTCCAGCTGGGATGAAGACCCCTTCACAGCAGCGATGTCTACTCCTTGCTGAAATGGAGCTTTCACCTGGTGGACAGCCAGTGGAGCGTGACAACTTAGGAACTGTGGAGATCTGCATTTTATTGAGTTGAGAGGCTATAAATGCCTGTACTTTGCTTTGTCTAGAATGCTAGTGTAAATTCTCCCTCATTCTTGTAATAGTGCATGAGACTTCTGCTAAAAATTACCATCTAAAGCAGACCGGTTCTCTTACAGGAATAGCTATCGCCATGCAGGTTGATGCAGACTTACATCATAAGCTTCAGGATGTGGATTGTCACAAGGTACTTGGGTGGCTGCTAGTTTCTAGGTCCTGGTCATCTGGGATCAAACAGTTTCTGTGAGTTTCGCTTATAAGGGAAAGAAAGGATGTTTTTCTTGCAATGCTGAGCATGTGAAGTCTCTAAATGAAAAGGCTTGCTCTAATCTATTTTTTTTTCTTTATTTGCTGTCATAATATAGCTAGGTTGAAGGTGCTAATCTTCAGAGAATATGGTAGAAAAAAAAAGACTGCTTGACCCCATTTTTTAATGGGACTGTGTTTATGCTAGAGCTGGTGTAGAGAGCTCAGGGTAGGGAAGAGCAGCGAAATCCTGGTCAGATATGAAAATCGGATGTTCAGTCAGTTTCCCAAAGGTTGGGTTTGGGTCCAAGCAGCGAGTTGCTGACTTAGTATGTCTAGCAAGACACCTTTTGAGAAATCTGCCTCTGCTATTCTGTATGCACAGAATTTATGCCAGAGTTATGTGGGATGAATGGTATCATTTCTTCAAACGTGAGGGATTTGACATGAAGTAAGCAATTCAATGAACTGCCTAATTCTCAAGTCTCGTAATCATTCTCTTTGCTACTGAGGTGCTCTTTGAAAAGCGTTACTGCTGAAGGTTAATGTCACCAGCTGTGGAAATAGGATGTGTCCCCATGACTGCAACAACCAAGGAAGCTTTTGTCCTTGTTTAGTTTGCTCTGCTGTTCTACGGGGCAGCTCAGGAAGTTACCATGTTAAATCACTCCTTTTGTTTTCAGATCATATCTGAAATATGATATATCATATGGGGTATCCAGCTGTCTTGAAGTTAACACCATCTGATACTCTTTTTCCAAGGAGAAAACCAGTGTAACTAATCTGGGAGAAGAATGATTAATCTTATTATTTGCAGGTTGAGGCAGTCTTCATTGTAAGTAGTGATCACGGTAGCTTCCCTATTCAGGAGAAATGGCAAAAGCAACTATGCTTCTTTTCCTTAAGTAAGACATCTGAAACAAGGTTGTGAGAGCCTGTCTGAAGCTGAGTTATCTGGGTGGGATGGTTCTGCTGCTAGAAGTTTTTTGGTAGAGATGCTTCAGTGAGAAGATGATGAAAGGAGTTCTAGTGCTGCAGCTTCTGAACCAAGTCAGATTTCTTGACATACAGGGCATACAAGAAAGCCCAGAGCAGGGAGGGCACTGACCTTTCTGAGTTCAGAGGTAACAGCCAGCATGTGCGTTTTATTTTAAGTAAATGAGATTACATAAAAGAAATGTTATACTTGTATCATCAATGACTTGCAATGCAAACAACTGCAGAAACTCCCCATAGTGAAAAAAAATGCTGGAGTCCTATCTGTGGTGAGAAAATGGCTGGAAAAGCAAAAAATGTTTCCAGCGATTGGCTTTGATATTATGGTACTTCCTAAGCAATACTTGCTTCTGTGAGGAGGAAAAAAATACAGGTATCTGTAGCTGGTACAAAGAGGCTGTTTGGGAATGGCTGGATGAAGGTAGACGACAGCATGTGGCTACTAGCCAGGAGAAGAAGAAAAGGAGAGATAGCCTGCTGGTTTTGCCAAGGATACCATAAAAAGCTTCTAGAGAAAATAGGCAAGAGGCTAAATTATAAATGCTCATCTGGAGTTGGGCTTCTAAGCCAAGATTACTGATAATGCATCCATGGCATTCATAGCTGCAAAGCTGTAAAATTACCAGCCATCTTTCAGGTTCCTCAGTAAGTCATTAGAGAGAGCACTACCAGGAAAGGTGCAGTCATGGTAAGTCTTGCAATTGTAGGAATGCATCCAGCCATCCCCAAAAGGGGATTCAGGTCTTCTCCAACCCCTTTTTGCATGATTAGAAGTGACACAGATTTACAAGACAAGAAACATTGATAATGATGCAATATGTGATGGAAGCAGATTGGGTAAGTGCAGAAATGAGCAATAAGATTTTCTCATTTGTTTTGAAAGAAGAGGGAAAGACTAAAGAAGCTGAAGGACAAAACTTGGTGGAACAAGAAACATACTTGAAGGTTTTCTACAGGTTTGGGGGAGATAATAATGAAAAATTGACTACTGTGTGCATCAGGATCAGAAATGCATGAGTGAATGCTTACTAAACTTAAACTGATAGCTCAGATGGTCAAAAAATCACTAACTAGAGAATGGTTTATCCTGGATTGTCTTTCAAGAGGAGATGGTGACAGTGAACATACATCCCCGCTGACAAGTGGGGAAGATTTGCTCTGAAAATGAGCCCTCTATTAACTCATCATAGCACTTTTTTTATGCCGAATCCAATACGATGATCATTATGTGTAACAGGGGTGAAAAAAGGCAGTAAAAAAATGCCTACAAGGAAAATTCTCATGAAAATTTGTCAAGATGAGAAAAATGGGACTTGCTGGAAGGCAGTTAGTTTGCAACGAACACATTGTGTTGCTTCCAGATGCTGGCACAATAGCAGCTACATTACTTGGATTTCCAAGAACAGCGGGATGATCTGGAAAAGCAGAACTCATATCAGTATAAAAGTACAGCTGCTGAGGATAATGGCTTTCATGGCAGGCGGTGCTTCCTCCCAGAAATGCTAATGGAGAGGTTGTTGCAAGGCAGCCCTCCCTCAGTCCGCTATTCTTATGCGAGGGCTTGATGCATACTAACAATATTGAAGAACTGATTCATTTACATACGGTTTGTGATAAGCTTAAACCTGCCAATCTGAAAGTGAATCCACGGAAATGCAGTGTGTTTCACACAAAGGGCAATTTACCGTGAACCTGTAATCAGCACAGGAGGAGGATTTTTTTTATCAAGAGAGAAACAGAAGCTGTGTGATGCTGGCTGACTCTTTCTTTCTCTGGTGACAGGAAGCTTATTTGCCATCTTGCTAATCTTGCAAAATCGTGGCAGATTTTGGCTGGAAAGATGTCATGCTTTCAGTCACCAGCAGGATACAATTTGGGTTTTCTTTTCAGGCTTGCAAGGCTCTTGTGCCTGTTTCTGTCTTAGCTTGCTGATTTTTTTCTAAACTCCTTTGACTACTGGTCACAGATGTTTGTACTTTTGCTTTGGGTGTGGATTTGATGTGAGAAAAACATGGGACCGTCTTAAAAGCATAGAAGCTGATAATCATTGAAGTATCCGTTCTTCAAGGATAAATGGCTGGACCAGTTGAAAGGGACCTCTGGCAATGGCTCTAGCTTTGCAACATTTCCATTTGGAGAGAAAATGTGTAAGGACACCCACAATTACTTAGTAGACTGGAAAATACTGAAAGGTTGGTTTCCAAACAGCTGGAAAAATTCCAGTACCATTAGGCCTGGTCAGAAGCATGGTTGTACCAGTGGGCTACGGAGGTGAGCTTGTTGGGAAGATAGTTGTAGCAGCAACAGAGTGGAAATGGCTGCCCAGGCGTGCTCAGGAGGAGACACCGACCGCGCTCTCTCTAATTTGCAGGAAGGTGAATGTTACAGAGGAAAAAAACTTCTCAAAAAGAAGACTGGCATGGGCTGTGTTTAGAAAACCCTTGAGCAAATGGAGGCACCTTGCTAAGAGATCAGATTCCACGACTGCTGAAGGTGCTTTCTGGCTACAGTGAAGTTTAAAGAACGATGCAAGAAGAGGCGGTGATGAGCTACGCAGTCTGCAGCTGCCTCAAAACGTTACAACTGAACCAAAAGCAGAATTTCTCTAGAGTCAAACGTTGGCAAAATACAGAAAATTTCAGAAATAAATACCATGTTTTCATTGCCCAGGAGGCTTCCCGTGGGACATGGAAATCTCAGGGAATGGTTCTGTTCCTGAGACAAACATGTTGGTAGCAGTGTATTGCTTTTTAAAAGCTTGTAAGTCATATCATTAGGAACAAGAAATAGTGGGAAGAACAGAGAGACAGAGATTCCAGTGGGCTAGCCCTTCATGCATAAAGTATCACAGAAGGAAGAGAGCAACATTGTCTTCAGAGGAGTCCACAGAATTTGTGTTGCCGGTAGAAATGTGCAAAGATCAGTTGGACCTGGAAGGCAGAGTCGCTCCAGAGATTGGAATGGGTTTATGCTGCTGGTCCCTTTGAACTATTTTCTTCAGGGCACTTCTGAAAGAAGCAGGAATTTTCAGGGAAGCCAGGACCTGTGAAGCTGAATTGGCAGAAGAATGCAATGAATTCAATGAATGGAGATAAGCATTTTTGGCCCTTATCAAATAATTTTATCAGCGCTCTTCATTTAGAAGATGAAGTGTTCTTCATCTTTAGAATGCTTTTGTCTTGGTAGCTTCAAAAGATAAATCACACCTTCACTTTGCTGTAGCTGTGAGCAACAATGCAAGTACTGTGTGTTTTGCTGCCTTCTAACAAGGTGAACCTATTCTTTAGAACATTGATTTCCCACCCCTTTGCTTAACCTCTCCCACCATCTGTTTCTTCCTGTAGGTGGACTGATATGAAAACAGATACAGGATTAATATAGGTTAACCCCAGGAAAGCGTAATGGGGAGTTAAACCTTAACCATGGGACTTACCAGAAGGGGATTAACATACTCGCCTCAAACCAACCCAACCAACACCCACCCCAGCAGCAGGCTGCCAGCAAAAGTAAACGGAGGAGGCTCTTTGTTGGGGAGCAGAACATGGTCCACTTTTGTTAAACAAGTACCTTCTCTGACACAGTGACAAGGAATGCCTTTAGGAACCAGACCAGGTGATGTAGGTTTTGTAGGAAGGAACACAACTACTTAATAAAGACCTAAAGAAGGGGTTTACAAAAAAATCCCATAACATTTCTCTCTGTTAGGCTTCTGGTTCAAAAAAAAAGTATCACTTTCTGTTGTAATTAGAAGATCCCTAAGAGAAATGTATGAGTCCTGTCCTCAGGACTGATAAAATGGTATTTTGTGAGACTAAGAGCTTATATGTTGTCAGAAATGTTTCAAAGAGCTGTATTATTTCATGTTATTATAAGGTTGGCAATGGCAAAGACTTGTTTAAAACCATACTGATTGAATAGTTAAGGAATACTGATTTTACAGCATTATACCAGGTTTTGCTTACCTTTAGTGACTTGTTCTCAGAGGAACCTTTGTGCATGCCTCTTAGATGGTTGTAAATAAGCTGTATCTCTGGCAGTTTAAATAAGCCACGTCACCGTCATCTTTGACATAGTAATGAAATACTGTTTACACCTTACAAACTGATGCTTTTCAAAGTATCTGTATAAAGCAGTGCATAGACTTATATAAGACAACACACAGTTACATGCTATAGAAGTATTAGATTATTATAACATTAGTAGATTATTTGTATTATTTCCCCATAGAAGCATAATAGACACCTTAGGCTGGCAATATGAAAGAAAGTAGAATCCATGTCATTAAGGGAATTCAGTGCTGTGATGAAACAGGGAGACTTACCTGATACAGAATGTATATATGTAAATTCAGGGCTTCTTGAATGGTGGAGACCCAGCAGCAAATAAATTTTGGTCTGACCTTGTCAGGATCACAGGTGTGTATCATCCCTATCCTCCTGCTGCATTACCGTATTTCCCTGGCTTTTCTTGGCCTTTTTGGGACAGCTGATGAGTCAGTAAAGTATCAGTTGGTGGTAGAAATGTGCATTGTTCCATCAGCAAAATCATCTACTGGGCAAATGAAGCCCTGCATTAATGTAGCTCTTATATTCTACATTTGCTGGCTTTTCAGCTGTGCTACTCCAGTAGAGGGTGCTTTTGTTAACTGCTGGCATAATGCCTGTTTGAATTTGCAGTACTGCTTTAAACTTCAGATCCTGATTTTCTTCTAATTTTCTTTCTAATACTTAAGTGTCTTTTGAAACAGTACACATCTATTTTGGTCGCTTTCTTGTTATCTTGCTATGGATTTTCTTAATACCACAAAGGCGTTTTAAGCTGCTTTTGCACTGTAGATTTGAAATAGCTTTTGAATGCTGTCTGGGGAGAGTTACTGTAATCTTTTCTCTTTCAAAAATAACTCTTATATTGATGGATCACAAAAATTATTTGGCAAATGCAGTTTTAGTTGGGTGTATCTGTCTGTGGGGAAAACCAGTGTCAAAATAACGAACGATTAAAAGTCATGCTAAATTTCTATTTTGGACAAACTAATTATGGAGTTTCAAGGTTTTTAACTTAGTAGAGGAAAACCCAAGAACAAGGGTCTTGCCATCTTGTGATTGAAAGAGTAATGGTTGATTCAAATTTAAGAACCCTCAAAAGACCTAATTTCTGCAAAATAAGAAAGTGAGGAAGAATTGGCTTTGAAAAGTTGCATTTATCTAATTTGTACTCATAAAATTATTTCATAGAGAGTTACAACGCTAAGGCTGGAATGCACCTTCCCCGAGGTCAGACAGTCCCTCAGCTGCCCCAGGCTGACCAGCTGGACCCACGCCGTTCCTGGCAGAGCTCTCGGCGTTAAAGCAGGAGGGTGCTGTGAGGGGAGAGGGCCGGGCAGCCAGCACCCCCGGCCCGTCCTCCAGTGCTGGCCTCTTGGTGCCTTCAGGAATCAGTAGAAATCAGCAAAAAGTATGTGGTTGAACAGGAGCGTTTATAACTTCCTTTTCCATTTTAGGAAAACATGTAATCCTCTCAAACATCTCTATGGTTTGCAGTTCTGTGTTTGTACAGAGCCAGGACTGTTGTGTAAGCACAGCTGTAAGTGGCTCAGGATGATGTACTCAGAGTTATAAAATGGGATTTATCTCAGGTTTTGCCTTGGCTCTCTGGCTGTGGCATAGCCAAGGGAAAGAACATTTTATGTAATTTAAAAAAAAATAAAATTAACTAATTATAAGCTAAATGACAGAATTATAGGAAAAGACATCATTTCTTAGAGCAGTTTGCCTGGTCAGAATGGCCTGCTCCAGTGCACCATGTCCAAGTTCCCTTGGAGCAGACTTCTGCTGAGGATTGTGTTGCTGCTGTGCTGGGATAACTCTGGACCGGATTTAAGAGTCAGGCTCTGCAGTTCACTTAGAAGTTAAATTAGCCCTTAAAACCAAACTTTCCCTTAAGAATATTCAGAAAGAATGAAGAGGAACTGCCATTATACAGGAGAGAAGAGATGTGGGTCCTAGAGATAGAACTGACGCACTGTATGTGTTCAGGCTTTTAATTAAAAGACCTCATTTAATTTTTCACAGATTTTTGGCAAATAGGAAGCTGAAAGTTAATGATCTTGTTTGCTGTGGAAGTACCTAATGTGATTTGCTTAAAGGACAAAGGTTGCCAGGGGCTGAATATGCCCCATGGTAGGTGGAAACTCCACTTGAACTATGGCTCAACACAGACCCGCTTTGTCTGCTGCTAAACAGTAACATTGGGAGCTACACAGTTTTCTTTGATCGTTCTGAAATTCAGAGTTTAGTAAGTAACGTGAAGGGGCTTAAATGAAGCAGTCATTTCAGATTGGGAATATTTTGCAGACCCTGATTCTTGTTTTTCCTTCTCATTCTGTAGAAGTCCCATAGATTTTAATTCCATTCTGAAGAAATTAATCTGAAAAGCTATCACTTTTAGTAACAGCGTTCATTCCCAGGAAACTCTATGGGATTTTCCATCAGTCCTATGTTTATAGCCCAGACTGTGCAGTCACACTTGAGCATTAAGAACCAGAAATAAAAGCAGTTGGGAAACTTGCTTTCCTGGTGACTGGGAAAGAATCCATTTCAGAAGGTCAGTTCCGTCTTGAAAATTTGTTTGCCTTTGTCCATTATATTGCATATGGGATTTATTTGTTCAATAAGTAATTTTTCTGGTTTACTGCAGAA
Organism: Gallinago jamesoni; assembly: GCA_025769975.1. Lineage (NCBI taxonomy): Eukaryota > Metazoa > Chordata > Aves > Charadriiformes > Scolopacidae > Gallinago > Gallinago jamesoni. The sequence continues at coordinate 18,047,630 of JAOQGH010000004.1, forward strand.
TAAGCAGGTTTACTGACTCTCCTAGTTAATGCTATAGGGCTGTTGGGAAGCTATATGTGATATAACCTCTTCAATTCCATTTCTTATATCACACTACAGGATGCTCTTTAATCTGTGGCCGTGTTTACATTAGTAAGTCATTTGGCACAATAGTGCCTGTAATGTGAACTAGTCAGTGCTGTGGGCTTTGTTCCCATAGACTCGGTGCCCAGCAGCAGTCCAAGCTCATTAAATGTCCTCCTGGTTTGAGTGATCTTCTGGTTTGAGTTTCATCTGAAAGGAATCCAGTTGGTGCACTCTGAAAACCGAAGTGGAGTCTGCCGGGCTGATAGGGAGAGTCACTTCAAAAGCAGCCTCCTGATCCAAACCGAAATACTTCTGCAGTCACACCCTGGCTGTGTGAGGAGCACTGCACGTGCAGAACCCCAGTGTCTCCAGGACATGCCTTCGCGCCAAAAATACGCCTTGCTGGGAAAAATACAACTGTATGCAAAGCAAGGTCTGTGCTTTTGGTAACATGCCAGTATTGCCTTCTAAACTTAGCTTTTTCCTTGCCTTATTTTTCTTTTTTTTTTTTTTAAATTAATTGGTTTACTGGTTTTTATATTAACTACAGGGAGTGGTGAAGAATGAGAGTAAATGGCAGTGCTTATCATTGCTTGTCTGTTGTTCCCAGACCAGTAAGTTTTCTCAGCGATGCTGCATTTATTCCTGCAAAAATCAACATGTATACATGTGTATGAAGGTCAGCTGTGTATGATCCCACTACAGGCAATGGAAAGTCTGTTGTATGTGAAGCTAATCATACACGTCAATTTACACTGCCAGGGGCCATAGCACTGAGCCTCTGATTCTTGATTGGGACTGAAGCCTTGTTGTGCACTTAGCAGTAGAATAAGGAAAGTGATTTGTGGTTTTTAGGAAGAATGGATCCCTTTCCCTCGCCCCCCCCCCCCCCCCTTATGCTTTCTTCTCAGGAAAGCTTACTAGCCTCTGAATTTTGCAAGCTTACAAAAAACATTTTTTTCATTTCAATGTAGTTGTCTTAAAAGATTAATTTCTCCCTGAGGACATTTGGGCAAGGTGGAGAGAGACATTGATCATTTCCAGATGGTCTTTGCTGACAGGCAAAGAAAAATCCTGCTTCGGGTTAACATTTGTGAGTATATTTGAAAAATATATATTTTGTAGGCAAATCTGACAAGGAGAGCACAAACCAGTATGACAGGCATCTTAAAAGCACCTGAGATGGATAGATTTGCATTATCATAGCTGCATTAATAACATGGGGCTCGCCCCTGCAGACTGGGCTAAAAGCCTTTGGAGCTTCCCTCTCTATCTCTTACGGACAAGCAGAGGAGATGGATCTATTTGTCAGACAGAAACACAGAGGCCACGTTCAGCGTCCTTCACAGTAGGCAACTGACTCAGCAGTGCTTGCTTTGAAGTGGAATTGGACAGATTAAAAATGCATCATTCGCTTTTTATTTGATCCTTTGGGTACGTTTGCTGATGGGATTCCTAAACATCCCACGCTGAGTGCTGGCAAGGCTCGGCACAGCAATTGACAAGTAGTCTGACTGTGGGTTTCTGGGGAGTACCCTGACTTAGAGAAGCAGGGAGAGCTGATGTCTCACATGCCACCTGAGAATAAAGCCAGTCGGAGAAAGCAACTGATCATCTGCATCCCGCTGGCCATGTGCCCTGTCTCCCTTCCCCACGGAGCACGAGCATCACTCCAGTGTCAGCGGCTGCAATCACTGCTGCTTTGGCCTCCACGCAAGACATCGATGAGTGCTTTGATCTTGGCTCTCTTGCCTGGCAGTAGTCTCTAAGGACAGCAACATGAGGTCTTCTGAATGGTGAAAGCTGAGGCTCAACAGTTCTGCAGGAGACTCTGATACCTGGAAAGTGCAGATTCTCCTTCAGTTAGTGCTGATCTCCAAGGTAACAGCAGCCACAGCGCTGAGCGTGGGACCTCACGGGGCTCACGCCTGGCAGCTGCAAAGGCAACGCGCTGGGAAACAGTCCCTAACTTCCATCCATAACTACTGTTGTCCTTCTTGAATGATGCCTGGAACCAGAAAAGCCACTGGAGACAACAAAATGTGAGTCACAAGCTGATTTTCACAGGGTGGGCAGAGGAAGTGGGGGCACTCAGTGGGACCAATGCTGCCTGCTTGTGCACATTGAGTCCTGGAGATGTGGGTTTCTGCTGAAACGATCAGTAAACCTGTCTCCATTCAGAGGCTGCTGACTGTTCAAACTGTTTTAACTAACTAACTGTCAGAAGGACTGATAAACACATTTTATCTGTCTTAGAGGGCTCTGCTCCTGTGCGTGGCAAAGCTCAGGGCCCCGGGAGCGTTACAGACCAACCCCTTCCACGGCCAAAGAAAGAGGTGTGGGAGGGCTGCAGTGGCATGAGCTCAAGAGGTGGTAACGTCCCACTTCAGGAAATGAATCTTCTGTGGAGCTGTGTCATGACACTTGTCCCCAAACCCTGGAGTGAGCTCAGCTGTAGCAGAGTAAGCGAGGGTAAGGATGTGATGAGGGGAAAAGAGGAGATAAAACTGGGGGCATTGACCTGCTGACAGTTGCCCAGGCAAAATCACAGAATTATAGGGGTTGAAAGGGACCTTCGGAGATCATCTAGTCCAACCCCCCTGCCAAAGCAGGGTCACCTAGAGCAGGCTGGACAGGAATGCATCCAGGCAGGTTTTGAATATCTCCAGAGAAGGAGACTCCACAGCCTCTCTGGGCAGCCTGTGCCAGTGCTCTGTTACCCTCAAAGTAAAGAAGCTTTTTGTCATGTTGAGATGGAATTTCCCGTGTTCCAGTTTGTGCCCATTACCCCTGTCTGTCCCAGAAGCTTGCAACATGTCAGCTCAGAAAGGCTGCAAGCTTCTAACGAGTTCTTAGTGCATAATTTAGTCTGCAACATCTGATGAACTGTGTGCATGATTAGAATGTGCTATCTGGGGACACGTCTTCCAAAGGGATGCTAAAATTGGCAGCTTTACAATTTGACCTGATTTTCCTTTGTTGCTAGTTGTAATGATAGAATCCACTATGTGGTTAAAATCTGTTTTGTTGTGTTTGGTTGGTTGAGTTTTATTTTGAGAAGGAGGGGGATAATTTTAGTTCTTCAGAATTAAAAATTAGATCAAAATCCTGGCAACTGCTCAAGATAAACGAGCAACCTTGCAATAAACGGGTTTCTGTCACCTTGGAAACACAGGCTGAAAAAGCCAGTTGGAGTAATTTTAGTTTCAGACTTTCCTCTGCCCTTGTCCCTCCCATGCAAATTCTGTTTTTACACTCAGTATATCCTGTTTAGCTGTGTTTCTGTTCTATATAGACAACAGGGGAATTTGCCAGACAAAAGTGGAAGAATACTGAAAATGACCTCTCACATGATGTTTCAGAGCAGCAACTGGTGTTTGGAAACACATAAAGTTAAACCCATCCAAAAATAGATTTTAAAAAAAATCAGTCATTTTAGATCTTACAACTCAATGTCAAAACCCCAGAAGTTTAATTACTTGGTTTTTATGTACTGTTGAGTCCTTTTATTCTGCAGAAGAATCGGAAACAGATTTTAGCAATGAGAAGGAAGGTTGGAGGGGGGGCGTTAAACGAGGAAAAATCTACTTTGAAAGATGAATGTAGTCTAGTAAATATACATAGGCTTTCAGAATCCCCAACATTGTGATACCCGTCTGAAATGTGTTGTACTAAAGCGCTGTGGGTCTTTGTTGTGGGCGTTACACAGATTAAGCTGTGGCACGGCTGGAAACTCAAGTAATTAGAGAAGAGATTAGGATAAAGTAGCACTTCTATCCACTGAAGAATGTAAATATTTTGAATATTTTCAATAGCTCACACTTCTCAATAACAGATCTCACCTGAAGAGTGCCCTTACTGTGAGGGCCCACTAGAGAAAGCACAGAAGCATTTGTAGCCTTTCCTGTCCTCTTGAAATCAGCTGAGATACACGGACTTTCAACTCCCACTCAGAAAATATTTCAAAGGGAAAAGTAAATTACTTTTTGATTATTTGAAAGATTAAATTGCATTTAAATATCTATTTTATATCATCCAGATAATATTCCTGGAAACTTGAGGAAACCCATGCAGGACTGGCTGACAGCCCCTGCTGTCACCTCTGCCTGCGGGGCTGCTGGCTGTCGGGCTGGGTAGGAAGAGATTCCACCTAGGACCATGTGCCATAGTCTGAGCAGCCACAGAAGATTAGCAGGACATTGCACTCATATATCACATGAGACATGACTAGATAGAGTAGCTGACTAACATTTGGGTGAAGTATTTGGAAATGCTTCCTAACGCTATGACCGGCTGGACTGTTGGGATAATAGTAGGAGCCTATAACTTGAGATGTTTAAAGAGAGACTGGTCTGAATATGAGCAAATGAGGAGATGTGTGATTAAGGCAGGACAAATGCAATTATAAATCTATTTTTTCACCTCCATTTTCTTGGATTCAGTTTTGTCTCCCAGAGGTGACTGAATGTTACGATGGACGTTAATAACTAAAGTAAGTTTGATCATGCCACCTTCCTGTTAGCTGCTGTGGTTTTGTCATTCCTTGTTATCACAGGAGTCAGAGAATGTTGGGAGCAAACTGTCAGCAGACAGTAGGCAGCAATCCTGGCAAGTTTGCAAATAAGGGCTTTTCCTTCTGGAGCCAGCAGAATCAAGTACTAGCCTTCTCCTTGCTGCATTGTTCCTTATGAGTCAAGAAGGCTTCTTGGGCTAAAACGTGCTCCAGAGTGCCTGGCCTAAGCGAGAAAACTTTTTTCTTCTGTGATACACAGTTTTATTCTGTTATACTTGATAGCTGCACTACAAGAGATGCAAAAGAAACTCCAGGGTTCATCTATGTAGCTGTACAAGAATGGTTTTCTAGTTTTCAGTCACTGTACTGAAGCGGTGCCGTTCAGCCTCTGCAAACACGCTAAGTACGAGCACGCGAATGCATGTACAGCCTTCATTGTCATAGTTTATTACTATTAACTTCTCTGATTGCTCCCTTTGACACACACACAATGGAGAGAAAGAAGAGAATATTTCATATATGAAATTCCACAGATCTCTCAGCAGCCTGAGGTGATATGCTGGCTTTCTCTGGCTTTTTTCCCCCCATTTTTTTATTTTGGCTTTGTAACATACAGGGTCAGTATCATGAAATGATCATATATGCACACATATAAGGCTGTTTGACTAATGAAATTACTTAGCTTACATTAAAGGAAAAGTAGACCTTTCAACACGTGAAAGCCATTGGCAGATTTTGCCTACGGAAGCAACATCTGTTGCTTAAGATTTAAGGTTATAAGAACGCATCTTCAAGGCATCCTTGTGATTATCTTAAGTCAAGTACTTTAAGCAGAACACACTGTATACAGTTCTTAAAAAGGATCAGTCTTCCAATTTAAGGACCTTTCCCCTTCTATTTTAAAGACTGCCTTTCCTTTTACATCATTTAGAAGCCCTTTATATTTTGCTCTGACTTTAAACTCAGAGTTTTGAGGCTGATGATTAAAAAAAATAATTTGCTATTTCTAACAACAGAAGTGGAAGAAAGCAGATTCCCCTAGGAACATGTCCATTAAATATGTTCCCTCATTGTGGAATTTTGTTGACTGTTAATAGGCAATCAGAAGCCATTCCAGATATTCTTACAGTGTTCAAGTTTTTCAGGATTTACAATAAATATATCTTGCATATGCAGCAGGTTTTTGGATCCTGCTTTATGGTGGATGGACCTTGCAACATCTCCTGGACCCTGTTGTGTGGACTGGTGGATCCTTGGCTCTGTCAGTGGGTACAGCACCTCTCCTACAGCGTTCCCGGGGACTGATACAGGACACAGCTCAAACCTTACGGCTCCAGCCAATTAGAGGATGAGACTCACGAATGGTACATTTGATCTGAGTTTGGATTAGTAGCCAAATACTGTGAGAGACTGAATGACGGCAGAGCCTTTGTGAAGGCATGAGGCCGAGGAGAGAGGTGGACTGCAGGTGGCCATTGGTGTGAGCTCTGCTTTTTGCCTGCCCTCCTGACGCAGAAATGCAGGACCACAAATGTGGGCCTGGCCTGAAGAGATAGAACAAAATAGACAGATAAATGCTTATTCAGTGATTTCAGTTCCTTCACAGAGGATCTCCTAATATTTTGAGCATAAACTTGAAACTGCTTTTGTTTTCCTTGAACACATTACAGTCTTTGCTGGTGTTTTCTTTCACTTCAACCAAGGTGGAATGTCACCGATCTGCCAGTTTTGTCTCCATGTTAGGAGAAAGTAATGGTGATGACCATCACGATACCGACTATTTTTACTGTATGGGTAATGCTTTGGCTTCTTTGTATCCAAAATACTTTGGTATTTTTAGCATATCTGCAGTGAGACCAGCATCCTACCATAGCTCTGGCATGCTGTAAGGCTGCAGTCGGAGGTGGTAATGACAACCCAGAGCTCAATGACATGTTTTGAAAAGCTTATAGGGATGTTACCTTGCATTCTCTAAAAAGATAAATACCAACTTAAAAAAATAAGTGCAAGCTACTAAAAGGAGCATGAATTACTGTCTTCTGTTTAAACAAAGCACAGAAGGCAGAGCCATGAATGCTTCTGCTGCTTAACTTAGCTGATAGCTGAACAGAAGCATTTCCATCACACTGCTCATTTGAACCTAGGTTAACCTCACGTGGTTCTTAAAATCCTCTCATTTTTAATTTTAATTACAGCTTAACAGGACAAGTAGACCACACCACTGGGAGTAACAGGGTACTTCACATACAGCCAAGTTGCCAGTGTCTTGGTGCTATATCGCCAGAGCCCAGGAGGCCCATGTCACCTGTCAGTCAGCGTGGAGAGGAAGTGATAATGGCAGTGGCTTCTCAGAGGTCTCTTACCTCTTTATGAGAAGGCACCAAGTTTGGTTGGATGTGGCCAAGCAACAGCAATGCAGGTGTGGTGCACTGGGTATAAGGTCTCAACAGCGGTGCCTCTCAAAGCAGTTTTGGCTTAAGGAGGTGTCTGACAAGGGCGCACTCTAGAAGGGAGTCCATGGTCTGAGCCAAACACTTGACTGCTTTTGGGGTCTCTCAAATTGGTTTTAATAAGTGCAACCCCAAAGCCAGATGGAGCCAGAGACCAGGGAGCAGATGGTGGAGCCATTTTGGTAATGAACACCTCCAGCTTTGTCCAGCCTGTTGTCTAGCAACCTCCTCAGGTTTAGAATATAAATGTTTTATTCTCCCATTGGTTTGTCTTCCTAAGAAGATAACCAGCCATATTCTGGACCCTGTGGGCCTCTGGGGTGCCTCGACTGGCCAGTTCAAAATAGGGTCTGGGGGTAACAAAGGTATGGATGACTGTAGTGGTGTCTGCATCTGAGAGAGATCAGTCCTTTGGCAGGCTGGAGATAATGCACGCGGCTATTAGCTGCCTGATAGAGTTTCATGGGACTCTTATTTCAGTCCATTTCGATGTCAGGAAGGCAGACGCTCTCAATAAAAAGAGTGCTCACAGATTTTATTGGGGCATTCAAATGCTTCCAGTTCCCAGCTGTCATCAGCTCCACTTTAGTCATATAGTTGTCACTTTATCCCCCTGTCTGCGACAGGTCTTGAGAGAAGAGAGACACTGATTTGCTAAGCTTTAATGAAAAGAAGGCTCCCTTGCGTTTCCAGACACTTTCAGTTTTACTCACATGAATGAATCCTACCAGGGTAAAATAAAGTATATCTTTACATGGTTACATACCAAATTAACTTCTATTTCAGATACATCTGAGGAGGTCTTAGATGCTCTGAGGGGTGGGGTTTTCTGAAGCCGGACCAGGGCAGTTTGAAACCAGCCCCTGAGTCTGTACCGACAGGAAAGCCCAAGTACTTAGGAACACACAGCTTCTTCCTGGGGTCGCCTGAGGCAGAGCTGATCTCTGACACTCTCAGCAAGGCTGTAAGGGTTATGCGTCAATCTTTTATTAGAAACTATTTATCTGCAAAATTTCATCATTCAGCTTTACCGGTGCCCAAACGTTGCCACCTAGTCATCAGCTTCTTCACCAGGGATATCCTGCTCAGCAATGCATTTTTTTCCAAATGAAATTGGACCTTTTTGCTTGTGTAGCATGTTGTAGTTCTCATGTCATCAACTTAGAAAAGATCAGTTGGCAAAATCTCAGCTGTTAATGAAAAAAAAACCCAAAATTTTTCAAAACATTTATCTTTGTACCTTCAGAAGAATACTGCTATTTGCTTAAGCTCACACTACTTAACCAGCCCTAAATATTTGCCAGTCGCCTAAGAAGAAGCCCCTTCAAGTCGATGCAAGCTCTAGTCCCATCCTCTTGAAGTAGCTTTTACTTTTTGTAGAAGGCCAAGTGAAAGGACTCGCGTTCAGCACTGTGTACTTTGCAGCTCCTGCACAAAACAAGCTGAGCTGAAAACAAAAGCTCAGCTTTGACTTTTACTCCACTGGCTCAAGTTAGTTCCAGCCAGATCCTTAATGTTATTTTATCTGCAGGTTTTTTTTTATTATTTTTTTCTTTTGTGTGATCAATGCCCACTCTGTTGGGCAAATACAGGATGCATAGGGATTAAAAAAAATCCAGCTGCCAACAAGAAAAAGTGCTTTGTAACCACAGCTTGGAATGGAAACGATTTTCTAAGATACAGATCAAACTGTGTTTATAGACTCAACTATTGGCAGCTTTTCACTGAGCTATTTCCTGTGTGCCTATTGCATAGAGGAATAATCTAAATGCTTAAACTAACATTTAAAACCATACAGAACATGAATAAAATACTGTGTGAAACAGCACAGAAAACACAATGGTGTTGAATTTTCTTTTGTTTCCAAGCTAATGTTCATGGGAGAAGGCAGTACTGCCCGCTGAATGTCACTACCCCAGTTCTTCACAGGATTTGGTCCTTACTCTTGCCAGTGTGTACTTTCTACTAATATTGTTTTAATTGCTAAAAGGAAATATCCAAGTAACAAGAATTTCCAAAAATGCCACCTAAATAAGAGGAACTTGGTAAAAATTACATACAGTTACTTTAAGTGGAGTACATTGTTGTCCATTAGGGAACTAATGCAGACAATCCAAGGCATGGGCAGATAGGAGGAGTCTGATTTCCCTTTAGCACAGGTGAGAAATCTGCAGGTATGATGATTACAGGTGTAGTCTTCTTTTGTTTGCTCAGTGTGAAATGTTTGCAACAACTTTATATTGGAGAAAAAGCCTAGAGTTCATCTCCGAGCTGTTTCAAACCTTTTCACTACTTTTTAATGGGGCAGAGCCCCACTCCCAGATTCCAAATGCCCTTTGCTTTACCTCCTGATAGCATCAGTATGGTCAGTGCAGTCGAGCTGCAGTGCCCATGCAGAATTTTACCACTGCACTTGCAAATTTTATTGCTGGAGTTCTGCTCAGCTGGAGTTCATTCCTTCTATCCAAGCCATGACATAGCTAGGGAGGATGGCAGCTCCGATGTGAGGAAAAGTTTAGTCAGGAGGATAACTTAGGTTGGACGGGACCTCTGGAGGCCCTCTGCTCAGCCCCAGAGCAGAGCAGGAGCCACATAGGTGAGCTTGCCCAGGTCCGGGGCCAGTCAAGTTTTTAATATCTCCAGATGGAGTTTTCACAGCTTCTCTGGGCAACCTGTTTCAACATCTGACTATGAGATGAACAAAAAAAATGCCATCAAATATGTTTATACCTTTCTTATTTGACTGTGTCCTTACAGCTCAGGATCACAGTTCTGGAAGATGTAGTAAAAAGCTTAGCTTTACAACTGATTCCAGCCTGAAAATCCAAGTTTTTGCTGGAGCTAAAAGCTTAACTATTTGAAGAGGTAAGATCGGTTTAGAGGAGGTGGCGCTGGGCTTTTCCTTTGCTGGGGCGCACAGGTAATGCAGATGGTGTAACTGTGAATTGATCTGCTGGAGGCAGATGCATTAATTGTGCTCGGTAAGTGCACTGCCAGAGAGGTACTGATAGAAGTACTTTTTTTTTAATGCATTTCTTGCATGCTACTTTGCTTGAAATGCTGTTCCCAACCTGGCTGGCAGACACTGCAGCGTGGCTGTCAGAGGGGATGGTATCTGATCCTGCATGGACAGAGGGCTCGCAGCTCCTCACCTGCACAGCAGTGAGCATCGGCTCCCCCCGGCCACTGCTGCCTCGCCTGCCGTTTTTCCCAACCCAAAGCATTCTGCAGTGGTTTTACATCTCGCTCTGAACCTCGCACACAGATATTTCCTAATATGTGTACTTAAAGGAATGCAAATGGTTTTAAAAGATAGGATGGCAAAATGGCATTTCTAGTTGTTGCAATGTGACATATGACAACTATGACGAGCTTTATTTTAGATTCATAGAAACCATAACTACTTTGTAATGGCTTTTTTACATTGTATATTCACAGGTATTACTGAGCTACTATTGGGTTGGGGCTTCCCATATGAAGATTCAAAAATGTACTCTAATTTTGTTCTTCAAAAATATTTAGTTTCAAATGCTCAAATAATTAGATCCTTTTCAAAATTTTGGTAAGAGAGGAAGTCTGTGAATCTGTGTGATGTTCATGAGCTGCAGCTGTTTTCTCCAGAACTGAGGAGGCACTTGCTTCAGCCCAGTATTTGGGGGTTTGTTTTGTCCCAAGGCAGCGCTGTGCTTGGCACGTAGAAGGCATGGAATCCCTCCCAGCTCCCAGGGGACATCCAACCCACCACCAAACACCATGGCTCCTGGGCTCTCCACCCCCACAAGACAGACACATGGAAGATGGTATGTAAGATGTGACAGATAGAAAATTGCAAAATATACTCCTGAAGTGTTTGACGATGAAACGTGTCCCCACATAGATATTACCCAATGAGAGCTGCCTTGGGATTTTATCTTGGGAAGAAGTCAATGACATACCGTTTCCCAAGATGGGTTCTTGCTAATGGAACTAATGTGCCAGGTAGCTGAGCAACACAGACACCGAAACCAAATTTTTGCCTGCTTCAGCAGCCTTGATACATTATTTGTTCTGTCCTGATGCCATTGTCATTTACTTATGTGGTATTTTGGCGGGAATGCTAAAGGCTACTGACAGCAAGGCCAACTTCATCAAGTAACTCTTGGCTGGCCTTACTCTGCTGAGGAGTTTCCAGAGAGCGAGTGGCTGTTCCCCACGCTGCCAGCCTGCAGGGAAACTGTGGAAAAACCTGCCTGGAAGCAGAACCTGCCACGTGCACGGCCTCAGCCCAGAGGGGAAAAGTAAGTTTGCAGCATACGGATTTGCTTCTTTGGGGAAAAAAAAAAAAAAAAAAAAAAGAAATTAACATCAAGGGAAAAGAAGTATGTAAAATATGCTGTGAATCTTCGGGTCTTTGGCAAGAAACATTATATGCGTGGCTGACGTAGAAGATGATAGAATCGTGGAATGGTTAGAGTTGGAAAGGATCTTAAAGATCATCTAGCTCCATCACCGCTGCCGTGGGCAGGGACACCTCCCACTGGGGCAGGTTGCTCAAAGCCCCATCCAGCCTGGCCTTGGACACCTCCAGGGGTGGGGGTACTCCGAGGCGCAGCCCCGGGAACTGCTGGGGGGGTGGGTGCCCGGGCAGGACGGACCCGTGGGCGCGGGGGGCGGGCTGCCCACACACCTGCGATAGCCCCGGGAGTCTCCCGGGACACCTCCGGCGACCCCAGGCGGTCCCGCTGGCCCCGCACCCTGGGGACCGGCTCCGCTCATGCGGACGGGGGCGGGGGGTGTGACACCCCCTCCCCTCTTCACCGGCCGGGGTCCGCGGCGAGCGGCGCCCTCGGTGCGGGGCGGCGCCCCCCGTGCGGCGGCGGGGCATGCGCACTGCGGGGCGCCCTCTCACCCCGCTCAGCTATGCCAAGTATGTGCGCGGCGGAGCCGGGGCCGGGCCCGCGGAGCCAGCCCGCCATGGGGCAGTGCGGCCCGGGGCTGCCGCTGCCGCCGCCGCGCAGGGGGGCCGCCGGGTCCCGCCGGCCGCGGGGCAGCGCCCGCTGAAGGCGGCGGGGAGGCAGCAGCCGGTGGCATGGCCGAGCCGCTGCGCAGGACGCTCTCCAAGCTGCGGGGCAGGAGGTCCCAGCGAGGGGCGGCGGCGGGCGGCGGGCACCGCCACGGCGGGGGCTGCGCCCCGCAGGGTAAGTGCCCGCACGGGGGTGGGGGGGCTCCGGCCGACCTCTCTCACTCCCTCCTTCTCTCCCACCTGCCGGGCGGGCAGTTCCGAGGGTGGCGGGGAGACCGGTGGGCGCCGGGGGAGCGGGGTGCCCGGTCCCCGCGTCGTCCATCTCCCCATCGGAGCGGCGTTCCCCGGCGAAACCAGGCGCTCCGCTGCCGGGGGGCAACCCACGGTTTTGGTAATTCCTCTTAAAAGCGGGGGAGAAGGCAGCGCGAGTGGGTGGAACGGCGCTTTAAAAACAAAGCAAAACGGCTAGTTTTCCAGTGTCTCCCAAAGACCCGACTTCTCCCCGCGAGCCCGGGGGGCCGTTTGCTCGAGGTCCGTTTGGGGGTGTCGGGGGGAAGCGCCGCTGAGGCGGGAGGCGGCCGTCGGGGTAACTCCGGCGGGTCCCCGCTGGGTCGCGCCTGGCGGAGCTCCCTTCAGCCCATCGCCCCGCTTGGGAAGCCAGCTCTGTTCTCGTTGGGCAGTAGCAGCTTATAGCAACTGCAAGTAAACAGCGACGGAGCCCGAAAACTCGTGGGGTTTTCCACGGAGCTGCCGGTATGCAGGGAGGTTAAATGGGCTGTTTACTCGGGTTTGGAAAAGTTTTTGCCTTTTTTTTTTTTTTTGGTCTTGTGCAACCTTCACATTCGTTGTGAACAGAGATCAGGCACTTAAGCAAATCCAAATGTAGGTCTTGAATCAGGCATGAGCGGTAACATCCTCGCATCTGCAATTACTCTTCTTCTCAACAATAAAAATTCCTCATTAAAATAAGAGGTGCTTGAATTTAGACCAGTACTTTGTGTGAATCCCTGCACATGTTCTTATCCTATGACTGTTTGTTGTTCTTTGGCTTTTGTTTGCTGCCTGTTTTTTTTAAAATTGGTGCACTTGAAAAGCTTACAAATAAATTTTTCTGTCTTGCTGTTGTTCCATTTAAATACAGAATTATTATATTTCTTAGCTTTACAAGGAAAATTAATGAATAGAAATGTGTTTTAAGCAGCTGGTATTAAAACCAGAAGAACCATGGATTGTTTTGATCCATATATGGAGAGACTGGAAAAAGCTGTTCCTCTCTTGATAACTATGTGCAAAGCAGTGCACAGTATCATATTGAAATATTTCATACGCCTACGTAAGAGGCAGAATATCAATTTTGACCTCAGTTCAGCTGAAACATCGAGGCTCTGGTTTCTGAGCCTACACGTGTTGTTACCACAACACTTTAAATTTAAATAGTGATTTATTTAATTTTTTTTTTTAGGTAGATAGAGTGGAAGGTGAAGGAAATACCTAACTTTTTTCTTTTCTTTATTCAGCAGCATATTGAAGCCTTTTGGGAAGGAACCATTGTCTTGTTCTGTGTTTGTGTGGAGGCTTAATATATATTTTTAGAATATATTAAATATATTAGAAGACTAATTGAGAGTAGGCAGCGTTCTTCTGAACGAACCTTTGCTCTAAAACCAAAAGTATGTGCCTGACCTGTGTATCTCCAAAAGCTTTGTATTTATTTGAAACTGGCTCGTTACTATAACAGCTAATGATGTTGAAAGCTTGCTCTGTGATACTGAACCACTGGTTGTGCAGATACTTGCATGTGAAACAGTTTGTTACTAAAATAAACACGGGCACAAGGGCTTTCAGGATCAGGGCCAAATTCGAATAAAGAGGAGGCAGCGCTCGCGAAGGCTGCTCTCCGTTGCAGGAGACGAGGTGGAAGCATGTCGTCTGGAGGGGATTCGGCGAACATTCAGAGTCGGTGCCTCCTGGCAGCACCGCCGGCTGGTTCGGAGACGGGGTAGTTTTGCATTGGTGTGGTAGGCGGCGTGTCCCTGCAAGCAGAGGGGTTATTGGAGGGCGCCGGAGCTGCTTGATTATGAATGTTCCTGCGGTGAGCTCCTGCAGATGGTTTGGGACTGAGGTACCCGGCTGGGTTTCGGGTGGTGAACACAAAGCGGGGTTTGCTCTGCGCCTTCGCTGCCCCTGGGACCCGCCGGCAGCCGGGGGCTGGTGCCAAACACGTCACTGGGTGCGTATTTGGGCACGTTGTCCTTCTCAGGAGCCCAGTGTTTGGGGAATGGTAAGGCTGTCTGCACCCGCATGGAAGGGCCTGCGTTTCTGCTGCGAAGCAGGAAGGAACAGATATTTTTGTTTGTGGAAATACAGCTCTCGGATGCTCCGTCTATTTACGTTACCGGAGCGGGGAGCGCTCCTCGGGCTGTCGGGGCACAAGTGGCTTCCAGGTGGTCGTGGCCAGCAGGAGGACGCTCACCCAAGCAGTCCCAATTCCAGACTGACTGCTTGGAAGTGTAGGCATAGCCCTGTGCCCGCTGCAGCCTCGCTCCCTGTCCTTTCTGGTTAGTCCTTACCTGAAGTAGTAGTGAAGTTACCGCTTAAAGAGAAACCTTTACAATGGCACGCTTACATTTCCAGGCGGTGGGTGGGGGAAGGAATACGGTTGCTGCCAAATCCCTGAATCATTGCCAGAGATCGGCGTCCTCAGCCCTGCTTTCACGTTTGCCTCAGATTTTGTTAATTGACTGACTTGGGCACCGGTGCAGGAAGGCACTTCAGTGGAGGTGTGCACAGGCCTCGAAATGAGCGTGGTTAATTTTGTTTGGTCTTTGAACCAAGTTAACTATTCAAATCACAAACAGTGCTCATATTGCAGTTTAGCTAAACAACTAAACCTCACTTCTTAAAAAAAAAAAAAAAAAGGCCAAATGATGAATCTTTCATCAAATGGAATGGTGGTGTTTCAGATCTTATCAGGGATCTCTTCTGTCATTAATGTGCAAACCTAAAAAGAGAGTCAAAGTGATTATCTGTTCAAATGATAGTCTTTTTCCTGTTTCCCTGTCTACAGCAAACTTAGCTGGGTTTACGGAGCTGCTCCTTGAGTCCTCTAGAGAGGTGTCTGTATTTTAACATCCGTTATTGGCATGTAAATAACTTTTTGCTGAGAATTATGTTCAGGCAGTGTCAAATAACTGTTTCAGTCTGGAATTTCCAGTTGCAGAGGGCCTCCCGTGAAAACATGTTGTCTGTTTTATGAGAACGCAGTTATCCCCACTCGGCCTTCGTGGCTGAGCAAACCCTGTCTGGGTTATCCCAGAGGAGTGTGAGGGTTCTCTGACCTCCCTCCCTTCCCTCTTTTTAATTGGGATGTATTTGCAGCTTTCCTTTCAGCCCTGGAAAAGGAGTCTTACCTTTATTTATATATAAATCTAGAACTGAATCTATGTGGGGTTTTTTGTAGCCATTTAAGTAGTATGTTACATCAAAAGCATGGGCTATTTCTTCATTGGCATAAGTAAACTGGAAAAATACTAAGTAGCAACTTTTCAAACCAATTGTACCTGAACTTGGCAGAAAAAAAGCAGGGGTTTTTATGTAAGTATGTGTGACCTTTAAGCAGAGCTATCTCACTGCCATTTATCTAAATTACATTGTGTTAAAAATACAGCCAAACAAGCCTGACTCTTTATTAATTATGTGCACGTTCTGCTTTGGCAGCCGGGAAACTAATTTTATGATCGCATCAACTTACCTTTTATCCATTCCGGGGAGGTGTAATGCAAGTGTCATGCCTCAGCATATGTGTTCATGTGTCAAAACAATACTCTAAACATTTCTTTCCCTCTCTTTTTGCCTTTCTTTCTGGGAACAGATTTAATAGAAAATGTTTACATAGCTTCGAGAAGCAGGAAGGAGCCCAGTTCCCCCCAGACCAGCGAGGTCCCCGAGCATCGGCCGCAGATGCACAGCATTACCGTTTCTAAGAAACGCAGCTGGCTGCAGCAGAGCACACCCCGACCTCCTCTTCCTCCCCCGCCTTCGGAAGAAGAACACACCTGTAAGGAAACGCTCGGGGCTGTTATCCCGGTACCCAAATCTCCCATCCTGCTGCCCGAACCCGCCGTGCCATGGGCTCCATCCATGTCACCGGTGGGGCGGGAGCGCCCCGCACGGGCCCTGCTGAGCACCACCACCCCTGCCACGCTGAGGAGCACTGCTTTGGACTTCGGTGAGGATAACGACGCGGATGATGAAGGAGAAATATGGTACAACCCCATCCCTGAAGATTATGAGCCCGACTTGCCAAGGGTCCGCATTTCTGCTGTGAATAGCCCTGTAGCTGTGGGCTCCTCGGCGCTTCGGTACAAAACCCTGCTGGGGGGTGACTCGGGGACAGCCACAGGTCCCCGTGAGGGTCCTCCACACTCCACGGAAAGCCTGGGCAGCAGTCGTACGGCTCAGAGCGGCGAAGCGGGTCAGGCCGATGGCGTGCATCCCGGGGAGCACGTGCAGCAGCACCGGCAGAGGTTTGGCTGCAAGGCTGCTGCTGTGCCAGCAGTAGAGGACAATCCTGCCTTTAAGTGTCCTTCAACAGGTAAGAGGGTTCAGGAACATAAAAGGGTGATGTCCTTTATTTTCTTTTAGAGGAATAATAAACCATTCTTAAGTCTCTCTTTTCTCTTTTCCCTCCTGTTTTCTTTATCAAGCAAATTTCTGCTGGCAACATGTGTCAAGTTCATCAAAAAATTATTCAGGTTGTGAGACTGATACCTACTAAATGTAGAGCTGGGCAGTAGTTTCTCAGTCAGTTTGTTCGTGGCATGTCCAGGTGTGGTTGTCCTCTGCGCTCTTTGGCCCCCACCTTGCTGAAGGATTTGCAAAGGGAACTTGCTAAAGCCTGGTAGTGTGAGGACAGGCTGGGTGTCCTTTGGTAGCTAGTGTCTAGCCTTGGATTCCAGCCCCCCAACCTACTTAATGTCTGCAAAAGTTTCTTTAACTTGCTGCCTGGGACTTTTTAATAAAGACTTTTTGGAAGACCATATAAATGCTGTTCATCACATCGCTCTCTGTAATTGCTGTGTTGTTGACTGTCTCGGGCCAATCTAATAGACTGGAGAGGAGTGGTTTTCACTTTCAGAAGCTAGCTTCTTTGTTCTTTGTTATCTTTGGCTGAGTGTTTGATAGTCTCATTTCCATAATTCCATTAGCGTGTGAATTCAGCATCTTATTAAAGATTTTACCCAGTCTATTACAAAAATAAAACCACACCAAACAAAAGCGAGCAGAAGAAAAACCCCAACCCTTTCCAAAAAGGCATTATTTTTAATAACTGCTGTGTCTTACATTATCTTGACCTTAACCCTAGTATCCAGTTGAGAGCTAGAAACTTAGTGTAAAGTTCAGGAGACAGGGAATTCCAGGTTTCCTCTCTTTGGAGAAAGTTTACACTTTCTTTGCTCTGACGTTTAAGAGCCTGTACCTCTGCCCAGCTCAGCAGAAGACCTCAAACAGTGGCATCAGCATTGCTCTCCGAGTTGACCCCTCCATCCTGGCCATCCCAGCAAGGCTCTGTCCCCGTGTCCCGACGTGCCGGGAGCTGCTGTGCCCGGATTCCCAGTGTGGAGATTGCTTCTGGGAATGGGGCTTGTTTTTAAAGGCACCAAAGCAACTGTTGTAAACAGCGGAAGAAAAAACAGTCGTTCTTCTCTTCTGGGAGCTCACATTTAGTTCTTTTTGTGGAAAAGCTGTAGATATAAAGGTATTTTTAGTTCCAAAGTGTGTTAAAGTTATTGGGGATTTATTTAGAAATAGTTCATTTTATAGGTGCATTAAATAGTCAGACCAACTGTGTTTGCTTGCAAAAGAGATGAAATATCATGTTCTTATGTAGATTTTTTTTGTTTTCCTTTTTTTTTTTCTCCCAATGATTGGAGCCCTAGGCTCTTTGGAGAGGTTAGTAAGCATTTAGGAAAGCCATGTGTGTGTCCTGCAAACTGTTTCATTCCCATTTAGGTGGTTAATCTCTCAATATATGACTGTTGTTTAAAAAAAAATAAATCCCTTTATGTAAGAAAAAGAAAGTCAAAATTATTTTTCCACTGAAGAAATGTTTATTTCTGAAAGCAAAATACCCATTTAAAGTGTCTCATGAAACCAGGAGAAAAGTGTTATGAATTTACCCTGATTGGTTTGTTATGCATGGAGTTAATTAAACTACTTTAAATGCAGCTCTCATTTTGCATGTATTGAATGGTGATCACGTTGAATAGATTAATTGATGATGAAGTGGATCCCTGTTGCTTGGTAATTGTCTTTATTACGGAGAAGTGGTTTAGTTCTTCTTTTTAATCCAGTTAAGGTGTCTACAGTTATTTTCAGTCAAATTTAAAATGACAGCTCATCCATACGAGATCACGGCGTGAAGGGCGACACGGCCAATTTAACTTTATTTGTGTGAGGAACCTTGTTTGAATTACAAAACTGCAGTGAAATCGATATCTATATTCTTGGAGAGCTGGGTACGTCAGGCAGCATCTCCTGACAAATACACAATTAGTGCTTTGGGGAAGAGTGTGCTCTTCTTTCCTATTGATACGATTTTATGTCTGTCACTATCTGTTAGCATGAGAGTCTGAAATACTAGATTTTGAGCAGCATAGACAGAAAACAGTGGGGCAGTATAATTAAGCCAACAAAATATATAGTTGTTCACTTTCTCATTTGCTGTTTTCTTCTTTGGATAATGGAATCAATTTTACGTTTAAAATTTTAAGCATTGAGGCTTTATTTGGATTTCCAACTTTGTAGAAAGAAGACAGTCATGATCTTTTTCTTTTTGTATTTTTTTGAGGGAGTCTTTATTAGACAGATGATTAAGAAAAATTATAAATGATAGAATTCAGTTATTGGGAGTCTTTCCAAATGCAGCAGCAAATAGTTATTTCTTGTAAATACTATTAATAAAATGGATCATAGTTGTAGAGGTGCTAATTTGCCCCCTAGCCTTAATTTACACTGCTAGTTCCTGGTGTTAATCTGGTTACTTTCTACAGTAAATGTCATTTATGTTAATAGGATTTGTCGGGTAATTCCTTTGTGAATAATTCTAGCCATGCTGGCCTTTGAAAAGGAACTGATTAAAAATCAGGTGCCCCTATAGCAGAGCATGGAAAAATAAATAATGTGTTTTGTTTATGAAAAGTACACAACAGGTAAAAGTGAAAAGATAGTTTGGTTCTGAACTAGTAATGTAGAAACACAGTGCCAGCTCGTGTTCTTAGGTCTGTGGGAGAAGAATTTAAGTGGAAAGGACCCTGGAGGCTGTTTTTAATTTGACATCTCCTTGCATAGACAAAATGGTTATGATTGGAAAATAGGAATACTTTTGTTATGTATTGAATTTTTCATATTGCATTTGCAGTTTTTTGCATGTATAAAATGTTAAATTTTCTTTACAGCTGTTTACGGTTGAACTCTTACCTGTATGTCTTTATAGACACATGGATCACCTGCAGGACATTGCAGAAAACCACCCTTTTATAACGTTGGCTCCTGAGATAGATTTGCATCATGGAGCTCTCAACAGTGCCTTCTGAAGAATTTGTAATGTTTTTGCTTTTGGGGAGGATTACTGTTGGAGGATAACTAATAGTCTCCACCTAATCATCTCGTGTGAGTCTGTATCTCAGAGACATCCTGGTTGGACTCGCACATTGCAGCTTGTCAGGATCTCAACTGTGCCTTTGCTGCTGAAAATGGATGTGTATTAGCTGTCTGGATGGAAAAATCCTGGTAGGAATCACTGTACACAGATTTGTCTTCAATGCTGTAGGAAGTGAAGGTTAATACCATATTTCCACTTCACCCCGATATATGCCGACTGGAGCTTTAATTAAATCATAATTGGAGCTACGGTGCTCTTGCTCTGCTTAGACAGGGACCACTCTCCTAGTTTGCAAATAGATTTTTTGGGGCCAAAGCAGGCAAATGTTTTGCACACTTAGATGTCGCAGGTGAGCTTCCAGCAGTGCACATGGAGTGAGTGCAGTGGGCAGAAGATCCTATTTACCAGTTTCCTTCCACAGTTTCAAATACTGTTTGCTTACTTAGTTTTATTTTCCAGATGGAAGAGAATTTGTGTTTTATCTGCTTTTTGAGAGCAAGGAGCCTTATTTTCACGGGGCAGAAGAGGCACTCGCGTGAAATATTTGTGTACTATTTGAGATACTGGAAAGGTTTGGTATGTGGCAGAAAGGTCTCTCTGCTCCCTCCTCCTCCTGCAGAACTGAATCTGGTTTGTCTGTGAGCTTTTAGGGAGCTCGTGCACTTGCTTTTGAAGGTCCAAGGCTTGTTCATGCATGTGTCTCTGATCCATGGGGCGACGATGCTGTAAAGACCTGCTGGTGGAAGAAGCAGAAGGATGTAGTAGCATCCTTTTGGAGTGGAGTAGGAACAGTCAATTTAAAATAGTTGTTGCCTTGTTCAGTTTCTGATTTGTACAGAGTAACTGTTTATATCCTCTGATTTGGGGAAACGGGGGCAAAGCTGCTTTTTGTGCCGTGACAGACACAGTGAGGGGAGGAACTCCTCATGAGAGCACCGCCAGACATCAGCTTGGTGTGACACCAGCGTGTGAACAGGGCCAACTGTGGCCTTTGTGCATCACAGAATCATTAATGTTTAAAATACCCGCAACAAACTCATGCTTGTTTGTAGCTACTGAAGTCTTTAAGTCTGGTCAGAGATCCAAAGTGCTGTTGCACGTGCTTCTCCTCTCTGTAGTGAGGTGTGGTGCTTGAGGATGCTCTGAGGGTCACGCTGGGATGAAGGGCAGGCAGTGGTCAGCCCCTTCACTGCTCGGTGAGCGTGAACCTCAGGAGGTTACTCTGTAATCACTTCCCGTTTTAATTAATGGGCTATTTAAAGTAATTTATTTTATATCTTTGGCTTCCACAGAAGTGATCCCTGGGTAGATGGGTTTGTCACAGCTTAATTAATGTCAGTGTGCATAATGTTTGAGGAAAACAACCATTGCAGCATTCTTAGAGAATTTTTTACCTTTTTAATAATTTCTCCATTCCTTGATTCTGAAGCATTATGTGGAAAGGAACTTAGAGGCCTCAGAGGCTGCATTGGTCAAAATAGTAATTTTTGTAGTGGGTAAAAAACCCTTATTTTCGGGCTAAAAGAGGAGATTCTTCCATTATTTAGGTAATTCAGATGTTACATAGAAATAATTCCATTCTATCCCTGTTTTAAAAGTTCTTTTCGCATTTTTTTTAAGGATTGTTTTTCCCCAGTTGCTTATGGGGATAGAGGTGGCACGCTCCTTATATCGTAGTTGAAGTTTGAATTTGGTATAGTGTGAATTCTTCTCTTGATGGCATTTGCAGTTATCCTCTGAAATTTTTATCTGAGGATGAGAAGGTGTGATGGGCCTGCACCTCAGGGAGTTCACAGCCTCTGGTGTCAGTAGAGCTGTGCTGTGTCTGTCAGCTGATGATCCAGATCAGTATTTCTAGTGCAGAAGAACGGTAGCCCTTTTTCACTTGCCCATCGTTTGCTACAAGAACAGTTTTGAGATATTTGGGCTTTTCTGTTTTGATTTGCTACTCTCTCTTACTTTTGCCAGTAAACCACTGGGTTGAATTAAAAATGGTAAGAATGAAAAATCTGGGCAGGCGAGAGACCTTGGTTTTGAAAGTCATAAACCCTCAGTGTATGCTTTATTTTTTTTCTTCTCATTTTAAAATGAAAAGTCTTAGACCTGTGTCACTAATGCCATTATTTTAGAGAGGTGCTTTTGGTCTTACGATTAGTGTACTTAGTATGTCTGGAGAATGGTAGGAAAATAAATTACATCCCAGCCTTAGTTTGGTTGGATCTCAGCATTTCCATTAGCTATGAGAGGGGCCGTTTGATACTTCAATAGCTCACTGCAGTAAGGAACTGATAGTTTTCTCACTTATTCATTCACCTCAACTCGTCATCCCAAAAGTATGGTACAGATTTTCTGAGGAACTTCAAAATAACCCAGAAACCCTACTATAAGCAACGAGGAGTGTTATGTGTAGAATAAATAGGGTAATGAAATATGCCTGTAAAACAGCGTGTGCTGCTGGCAGTCGGTGTGGCAGTGGTGTGTGTGCCCAAGCGCATGTAAACAGCGCTGAGCGGGGTCAGACAAGCATTTTTTCTGTGCTAAATCATTGCCTGTGTCTGGCAGGGGCTGTCGTAAGTGCTTTCTGTAGTCGGAGTCCTCTCTTGCCCTGGGGCAGCGTTATGTAGGGATACGGTCTGTTGGAGCTTCCCTGGGCCACCGAGGGGACAGCAGTGATTGCCCCGTGGCCAGCTGGGCTGGAAGGGGGGGGGTCTGGATTCGTGCAGCGCTGTATTCCCCTGGGCTGATTGTGTCTCCCCACCTGTGTCTCTTTGGTCATGAAAAGGTTTTGTCCTTTCATGCAGCCGTGAGCTGAGCAAAGTAAACGGTGGCTTTGCTAGTCAAGCTGAACAAATAGCTGAGGGATGCAGCCACTTACGATGTCACGTCACTTGGACTTGGGTTGCATTGTCCTTCAAAAGCTATTTTTCTTTCTGTCTTACTCGTACTGCAAAACTTCTGGAAAGTGTAACTGTACCATAGAACAGCCTGGGTTGGAAAGGAGCTTGGCATATTATCTGGCCCACCTTTTGGTGGGAAAAGGACCCTAGATGAGATTACCTAGCACCTTGTCCAGTCGCATCTTTAAAACCTCCAGTGATGGGACTCTATCGTGTGTCCCTGGGAACATTGTTCCAGTGATTGATTGCTCTTGCTGTAAAAAACCAATAGATATATATATACAGAGAGAGTCAGCTCCACCACATAAAACTGACCATCCCTTTGCTGTCTTGATAGTCATCTACATGACAGGTGCCTCTTGTGTTTCATCTGCTACCATCCTTCTGTAAGGATATTTTTAAAGTTAAACTGCTGAGGTGGGATATATGGTGGCAGAGCGAGCGGGGACAGGGACGGTGAGGAGCTTGTCTGCAGCACAGCGCTGTAACTTGGTGAAAGGCAGGAGGCACAGCTCGGTTCCTCTGTCACCCTTGTGAGAAACCCGTGTGCGACCGGGAGGCGAGGCGTTAGCAGCCTCTGCGGCGGCTCCTTCTGCAGCTTGTTCGGAGCTGTGTCATGTACAGTCTTTAAAATTGTGTGCATACCTCAGCACATTGCTGGCTTTAGTGGAACAGCATGTGGCTCAGTGCTGATGGGAATACCATCCTGCATAATACTTGACTGTTAAGTTTCTCCCAGCCGCATATTTTATTTTAACTGTTTGGTGCTGGGCGCAGCAGAAGTTGGACACGTAAAGAAGTTGGAGTGTTAGATTGACTCTTCAGTTTTAATGAGCTGGGGTGAAATTTAATTTGCTGGCCTGCTTTTCCAAGCCTGTGCCAGAGACTTTTGACAGAAAGGGAAGATTAATGTTAGTGGGCTGAAGTATGGCACTGATTGCTGCAGAGCGCTCCCGGCCAGCCCACCAGTGGGACCGTGCTGTGATTTGCAGTACAAGGGAAGGCTTTGTCCGCTTTTATCAAACACCACATTTCTAACTAGCTGCTTGCCAGAAAAGCACAGCAGGCGTGCTGGAAATAGCCCTTCCCCTGCGAAGGAACTACTTCCATGAGATGCAGGGCTAAATGAGTTTTCCTCTGTCTCTCTGGAAAACATTCTGTGCATTACTTGTCATAACTGAAACTGTCTCTTATACTCTTTTAAGCAACTATCTGCAAAAGTTATTAAAGCCAAATGTCTGTTGGGACTAGAGCCAACCTACCTTTTGTAGTTTTTTTTTTTTTGGGGGGGGGGGAGGGTGGTGGTGCCAAAACTACAACAAATTACTTTGGTCAAAGACCTGCCTGATTTAACTTTTTAATCTAAGTGAAGTTACAGTTAAATGTTGAAAACTCATTTGGATGAACAGGGGACTTGTAGAAATCACTAGCCGTATTGTGAGTCAGACTCAAAGGGATTATTTTAGAAGAAATCTGTAAGAATAACCCCTGTAAAGTATGATTTTCTGAGTATCTTGTAGAAACAACACTTCTTTCTTCCTTTTCGTATGCCGTAAATAGACTCTCCCTTTCCCTGGCTGGCGGGGGGTGGGGGTGACCGATGGATGTGGGCGCTTGAGTCTCGGCGAGCTGCTCGGGCTGACTGCTCCACGCAGGGTTTCTGTGCTTAGGGGCTCCCTGGTACCCGAGCCTGCACGGGCAAGGCTACACCAGTCCTGTTGGGACCTGCTAAAATTTGCAAAGCAATGTGTGAATGGGAACCACTGTTGGTTTTTCAAGGGATAGGAAAGTGACTCTAAGTGAAAGCACTCATGCAATTTTATTGCTATCTATCATTCTGGCCTCAGTTCCCCTCTTGCATGCTTCGTTAACTCATGTAAATTCATTGCCTTTTATACAATCATTACTGCCTCGTGCTGGTGAAAGTGAGAAAGCTTTCACTATAACTTGTTTGGATTTCCTTGGAGCATGAGATAAACCACGGGTTCCTGTCTCTGCAGTACTGGTTTACGTCTAATTGTGTTGCTTAATTAGCTGTCTTCTAGTGCTAAATTGAGGGGGTCTTTTCTTTTTCTTTTTCCCTCTTTAGCATCAGTGCTTGCTGTTACGATTTTATTTTGTTTTGGGTACCTTGAAAGGTGGGTGTTTTCCCCTGACAATGTTGCTTAGGAATTGTATAACATTAAGCCCTGCCATAGGCTGGTGTGCCAGGAAAGATGGAGAGTTGCTGGCAGGTTGGTTGGATGGATGTTTGAGGCGGTGCAGGATGCAGGTTTTGGAAGGCATAAATCCTTGTTGTGTTCCTCGTCCTGTGGTGGAAAGGAGGAGCTCAGAGAAATGGAAGAAAAGGTGTGAGACACTGCCTTCATCTACACAGGAGGGATTGAAGGCTCTTTTGGGCAAGAGGGATGCACACAAGAGCGTGGCTGTATTCTTGACTAGAGATGAGCCTCTGTCCTCTAGACTTCAGAGGAGTGGGCAACGCTGGTGTGTTGGCTATATAGCCAACTGCTTTGTAGACAAGGATGCGTTTGCCATGTTCCAGCGTTTTCCCCTTTAAGGCTGATTTGGTTGCACCTGTGCCTCGGGAATGCAGCTGTGTCTGCTTGTACGGGGGATGCAGCACAGATGGATCAGGCCGAATGCAGTGGGTGGGGTGGCTCCTTTCTTTATAAGTAGTTTCTGGCCCTTTCATCTCCATAAAGCAGAACAAATCTGGGTCCTGACTATGAACTGCTAAGTTTGGCTGACCAAGGCAGCAGAGCGCAGGTTTCTGAGTGCTCCTGAACATCTGACTGACGAATGAGTGACAGTTGTCTGAATGAATTGCATTTATTGAGTTATGACAAATCAACCTTTTCCCCTAGTTCAAGATTTATGTTTTTCATTGCTGTGAATTGCAGTTACTGAGTGGTTTGAAAATGACTGTTCCTTCTCTTTTCCTCCAAAGGGTCTGGAGTTGTACTTGCACACAGGGCTGATATACCCTCAACAGAGGTTTCTCCTCCAAGTCCCAGTCCTCTGAAAAAAAGTGGATCAATCAACTGGCCTTTCCCTGACAGAATTAAATCTCCCAGGACTGTGAGGAAGCTTTCCATGAAAATGAAAAAGCTGCCAGAGCTGAGCAGGAAACTGAGTGTCAAGGGAGCTTCAAGCCATACTAGTCCAGATAACCCTCCTTCCCTGCTGAAAGGGAGCTGCCGGGATACAAGCCATACCGTGTCTTTGCCATCTTCTGGAAACTCAGCCACCACTGCCAGCAGGAATGTGATAAGTCGTTACCATCTCGACAGCAGCGTGTCGTCGCAACACACCTACAAAAAGAAAAGCTCGAGGAGCTCCAAATCCTTCAACAAAGGTGGCTACCTCAGCGATGGTGACTCTCCTGAACTTATAACAAAATCAGGTAAACATGGGCATGAAACCAAGTGTGGGAAAGGAAAGGAGAGCCTTCCGAGCAACAGTGGTAAAACTGAAATAGATATTGACGCTTTCAGGCACTATAACTTTTCTGATCAACCCAAGTGCTCTCAGTACATCTCTGGGCTCATGAGCATTCACTTTTATGGTGCTGAAGACTTAAAACCACCGAAAATAGACTCAAAAGATGTTTTCTGTGCGATACAAGTTGACTCGGTGAACAAAGCAAGAACAGCCCTGCTTACATGTAGGACAACATTTCTAGATATGGACCACACGTTCAACATAGAAATTGAAAACGCTCAGCACTTAAAGCTGGTGGTCTTCAGCTGGGAACCCACCCCACGGAAAAATCGTGTGTGTTGTCACGGAACCGTGGCTCTTCCCACTCTCTTCCGAGTGACAAAAACACATCAGCTGGCTGTCAAGCTGGAACCAAGGGGGCTTATTTACGTCAAGCTGTCACTCATGGAGCAGTGGGAGAACTCTCTTGACGGGCTCGATGCAGATCGGGAGCCTGTGATGTTTGGGGTAGATGCTCGAAAAGTTGTAGAGAAGGAAAATGCGGGCTTGATGGTGCCACTGCTGATGCATAAATGCATTCTGGAGATTGAAAAGAGAGGCTGTCAGGTACTGTGTGTATTTTAATCTGTTTCATTAATGTTTCTGTGTTGGGATAGCTGTTGCTTCAGAGCATGGGGGGGGGGGGGAAGCTGCTGTTTTTGTTTGGTGAACGTTGTCATGTGGAAAGACTAACAGGGCTGTGAAATCGATGCTTCCAGCTCTGTGTTTGTGAAGGACTGCAGTCTCAAGTGAATAGGTCAAAGATTATTCTCTGCCACCACTTTGTGCACAGCGTTCAGATGAGGAGAAGACACTGAGGGACTGAGTTGTTTCCCCATATCATTGCGGCTTGTCTTTCTTAAAGTTGTTTGCAAAGTCAGGACAGGAGGTGAATGCTGTAAAGCAGCAGTGCCCAGTGTCTTCTCTTCATCCTAATACAGGTCAGTAGTTGATGTAACTTAATGGACTTAAATATGTAGGAGAAATGAGGTATGGAAACAAATCCCCAGTTACGGATGCTGGACAAGAAGTCTGTTAGGAAGAAAGATGCACAGTTCTACGGTGGGATTTTCTCCTTGGCAGTTAATTTGGAACTGGTGGGAGGACTCTTGCATGCTCTTCCACAGCATGAGTGCCCTGGGTTTATTTTACACCTGTTCTTGCTCAGGTGAAATTGAGCAGTAATCACACCTACCAATGTTACTATTTTAAATTGCTGACATGTACTTCCAGGTGTTATGAGATTAACTCTGCTATTTATAACCTAGGTTATAAAATGCGGTCAGAAATGGTATTTCTGTGTAATTTCTTTGCTGGAAGTCATTACCGATAACAACTGTGTGCTTCTTATTGTGAATGCTTCTCCTAACATGCAGATCAGTGGAAAAGAGAAGTTTTATTCTTTCCAATGTGTGTGTCCCATGGCTGCACCATTTTATTTTGGGCTTATTAGTACCTAGTCATGCAAATGATATTGGGTAATCAAGGCAACACTGGTAATGAAGCGATTGGGATCTGAATTGTCTGAATGTACCTGGTGCTTTTGAGCTTGAAATCTAATTTGTGTATGTGCACAGGAAGAACCAAAAATGCAGAATATACTGTTAACTTTTTGCTTTAACCATGTGTTTGTCTGACATTTGACTTTCCTATAGACTGTAGGCATTGGCATGGTATGGCATCTCCACCTGAATTTCAGACGCGGCATTAGACAACTTTAGAGTAAAAAAAAAATGGTTTTAGGCAAATACTAGATTATATTCAGTCTTGGGCAAGAGGGACTACTGATTCCTTTGGGTAACCTTCCATTTATTTAGACAGAAATTAATATATGGCCAAATATTCTTGTTTGCAGACTTAGATTTGCATGGTCTAAGTCAGTACAGTCTCAGTCAGGGCACGTTTTTGGGTTTTCGTGTCTTTTGAGTCCATGATAATTTTAAACTATCTATTTCTGCTCTGTACACCTGCCCATGAAGTTCATTAAAATAAAGTAAAACTAATATATTTAAGATTATTTCCTAATATGCTAGGAGTGCTTTGTATAAGTGATGTTGATGAGAATGAAAAGTAAACAATGATAAAGTGCAAAATCTGCAAAATGAAAGCACATTATTGAAATAGTACTTCAGTCCAGGAATATCATGGGCTTCATTCCTCTCACCTTGAGCATGATAAAAAAACCCTGCTTTGCCTAAAACTCTTTATACAGTTTGAAATACGTGCAAATCAGGATCTTGTCATCTTTAAATCAGCATCTTATAGATGTAATAATGGAGTATTCATACTTCTCTTGAAGCGCTGGTTACTGCTATCAAATATAATTTATATTTTGTTTACTCTCTAGCTTATTCTGTATTTCTTTGTTTCCCAAGTTTGCATAAGAACGAAGCACTAAATGTTTCCAATTCAAAGCTCGTGTTCTGTCAATAAAATACTGCTTAGCATGTTCCCTGTTATGGAAAACATTGTTGTTATTCGCTTACCCCTCAGCAGTCCCAGCTGTGTCTCCTGTGTAATGTTTGATAACGTACATTACCATTTGATGTTAATGGTTTGCACTGGTTGAGGTTCCTTAAGGTGCGTTGCCAAATAGTTCTTTTTGTGATGAGACAAGACTCGGTGCTGGCTGCGAGTCTCCTGTGCGGGACAGTGACTGATGGGTGGCTGTTGTTTGTGGTTGTAGGTGGTGGGCCTGTACCGGCTGTGCGGCTCCGCAGCCGTCAAGAAGGAGCTTCGGGAGGCGTTTGAGAGGGACAGCAAGGCTGTTACTCTCTCCGAGAGCCGCTACCCGGATATCAATGTCATCACAGGTAATACGGTTTCTTGCTTCTCTTTTAATACAGAAGTATGCCGTGTTTGTGGCGTGCCTTTTAGAAGGTGGAACAGTGCTCTGAGCTAGTTTTCTGTTGCCGTTTGTCAAGCCGTTAACCTGCTGCTGGGTATGGCTAAAGGCAGGGTGTGGATGAGAGCAGAATGAGAGCGGTAGCCTTGGGGATGTGTAAAAGTGAAGCAGCAGTGATTTGGAGGGAGGCGGGTGTGGAAGGAGCCGCTCTACCAGTCGCAGAGAGGGGTGGAAGTCGAAAGGAGCTGAGGTCCCCGCGGCAGATTAAACCCCTGCTGGTGGTTTGTATTGCAGGGGGTCTTGGGAAAACTCAGCTGTGATGGGGCACGTCCATTGTGTTGATTGCTCTACAACGTGTGATCCAAGGGCTGTCTCGGATCAGCCTGTTGTCCTCCCTTTCTGTTGAGATGTCAGGATTTTTGGAAACAGATTTCCCATCCTCTTGTGCAGGCTAGTTCGAGCTGCAGGAACGCGCCTTTGTTTGATCATCTGCTTCTTTTAAAACATAATTAAATAGCAGCTTTCTCCTGCTCCCTGGAGTTGCTCTGTACTTGCTGTCAGGCAGCAAGCTCCTGGCAAAGGTGGGAAGGACTTGGGAGTACAGGACCAGGAGCTCTTAGGAAGCCTGGCTCCATCTGCATCAGCATACATGAGCATTTTTGCAGGAGCTGCACTGCACAACTAAAGTTGTTGAAGTTTATTTTTTTGTTTATTTAAAAGTGGAACGGTTTTATAACTATTAATAATTGTTATGTAAACCAAAGTTGATCTAATTTCAGGCATCACTGAGTAAGGCAACTACTCCAGGAAATTAGGCAGGGGCATTAATTTCCTACATACCCAGGGATGGAAAATGTAACAAATGTAACAGGGTATAAATTTCCTGTGCCAAAGTCACAGAATCACTGAATCACCTAGGTTGGAAGGGACCTTTTAAGATCATCTAGGCCAACCAAAGTCTTCTCCGTAACATCCAGCATCCAGCTGGATGGGACAGTCCTGCCCTGTTTGGTGGCTTATTTCATTTTAGTGTCTCGGGGATGAATTTTGTTCGTTACACTTGGTAATTATACAAAGCAGTATCAGAAGATATTGCTCGGTGACATTTCCTGAGGTCAGTAAGCATTTTGGTTCAGGACGTCCAGCTGCTCGGTTCCCCTGAGGTGCCTCGGCTGGTCCCGTGGCTGGGCTCAGTGCTCACCGGTGCCGGTGGTCCCAGCAGCAGAAACTTGGGTTTCGCTCTGATGGGATGCACCCTTTAGAAGGAGGAGGTGTACGGTGAAAGTAAATGGTATAAAAGATCTTTTAAACTTTTAACTCTTTTAAAATTTTCCTCTCTTTACAAATAAATTAATGAGGCAAAGTGGTGATAATTTCTGAGATCAGGTTGTTCCATGATATTACTGAAGTCCTGTTCTCTTCACAGTTTTTACAAATGGACTCGGAAGTGGAGAAAGAAACCCCCCTGCCACTTTCTGCCAAACAGCAGAGACTGCCTGATATTGACTTGTAAGCAGGCAAATGGCAAACTGCTGTTTGGTTGGTGTAAACTCTTGGCTCATGGAAAACTTTTGTAGTGTGTGTTTGTTTGGGTTTTTTCAATTTTGTAATAATAAAGCCAGCATTGGACTCCCGTGCTACAAGTAATCATTACAATGAAGCAGCGTTTGCAGAAATGGTCCAGGAATATCATGGGAAAAAGCATAGGAACTTAATTCTCATCCATATGAAAAAAGAACCTGCAACATTTCATAAGCATTCTGATGTTCTTGAGTACGTTGTGTGCTCAGAACCAACCAGAACTGGCTGAGACAGAAGTCTGGAACTGTTGGAGAGCTCAGTACTGAGGCAAAGCCCTGGAGGGGCAGCAGCACAGTCTGACTGATCTTTCCATCGTAAGTTGTAGCGGTTAAATAGAAAAGTGTACATCAGTTTTTTAATGTATGTTGCTGCAAGCCCCATTGGTGATGGTGAACGTCTGGTGACCATGCTGGTCCTGCTGGACTCTCGGTCCTTTTTTGGTCTGTACTACTGAAGGGTAATTTTTGGCATCCAGAATTTGTATTGTAAGTGGGAAAAGACTTCAGCCTTGGTGTTTGTCTTGTGGGAAGACTGCTGGCTGTGCTTTTGTGTATGTTGTATTGCAAGAGATCACTTTTGTACTGCTTTCCTTACAAGGAAAAAATGGTTTTAAGAAGTCACATTAAGAAAATTTGAATTCTTTCCCCTGGTTCCCTTGCAGCCGTGGTGTGTGATTGCCATTAGTGTTGAGGGGACTGCGTGTCCTGTGTGAGCTGGGGAGAGCGGGGAGGGAAGGGCTGTTTGCACCCATAACTGCTACTAACCAAATTGCTGCCTACTCTCTAATTAATTGTAAACAGTGTGGTCTGGACTGACAGGGGAACCTGCAATTTTTGCTGACAGACTTGAGGTACCCACAGTGCTCAGTACTAAGAATAAAGGAGCCCACAAAAGCACTCTCCTATACATTTAGGGAGCTGGGTTGAGAGGGAATGTTTCCCCTGATGTGTTACTGCTGTGTTTGCAGTGCTGAAGCTGATGCACATGATTCATACTTTTATAAGCCAAAACATGTGTTCCATAAAATACGAATCCTCAGCATAAATCTTGACAGATTTGAAGAGAAGAGCTGCCTTCTGTCCTTTTTGAAATTTGAGTAGCGCTGCTTTTCCAAAAGATTAAAAAGATACTTTTTTTTTTTTGAAAGCTCTCCAAAGATTAAAGAAAGAAAATTTAACGATTAAATCTTGACTGAGAAATGCGCTTGGGATTGGCACAGGCTTACACACAATTAAGCGTGCTTGTGGCTGAAGCTGAAGTGTGCAGCCAGTTTTTGGAACTGACCAGTAGTCCTGTTGTTGCCTCACGTCTGTTTGCATCCACGTGAATTCATATCTCTGCATAAAGCATGCAATACTGTTAACAGTTCAGTGGGTCAGAAAAATGAGGAATTAATGAAGTGGATGGCAGTTTTTGCTCGCTGTCTAAATTTGTTGTGTGTAGTTGTGTCAAGGGGAATGTTGCTAGTGGGCTGGCAGCAGTGGAGAGCGTAGATTCCTGGAAAAAAAAAAAAAATAAGGAGCTTCTTACAGGGCTAATTTAGCCCAGTCAATAGGAGAAGGATTTTGAAAGGTCAAGGGGCATTCATGGCTCCCAAACTGTCCTGTTATTCGGGGCTAAACAGGAGAAAGTCCTTTGGCAGGTGGTGGTCCTATGACTATGGATGCCATTACAGGAATTCCTACTAAATGATTATTAATAGACGTTTGTGAGTGTTTCAACAAGATAAGCCAATTTGATTACGACATACCATTTCCTACAGTAAGCTGATTCTGTTTTCAACCACCCCCTCCAAAGAAAAGCACAGCTGAAACAAAGATCCTGATAAAAGTCAACATCTCTTGCTAGTGTTTTGCTTGTGGAAAAAGGAAAATATCCCAAACTGTGTTGTACAGCACCAGCCTCTTCCACCTTTGTCTCCTAAATATTTTACCCAGCTAATCCACGCATGGAACATGGCTGTCTAAAATAAGGGGAAGAAATACAATTTGATGGGGAGGGGGAAACATAAGTACGTTATTAAGAACTAGCCGCTAGTGGAGCAATTACAGAAGTGGCATATTCTTTTTAAAGCAAACAAACAAAAAAACTGAAACCGCTAGAGGGAATATTTTTCCAGGATGATATGTGGATGGTTGTTCTCATTTTTTATTTTTTTTTTTTATTCCTGATGGGAGGTTCCCATTTTAAGCAGAGGGCAGGCTGTTGGGTGCTGTGTGGTGGGGGTTTGTCTGGCTGCCCCGTGCCTTGTGCCGCACAGAGCAATGGGCTGCAGCTCCAGGAGAGATGCTGCCTGAGATATTCCTGCTCCTACAGCATGGCTTGAGTAGCTGCGTTACTGCTAGGTGCAGTACATTTTTTAAAAAATTATTTTAAAATAAAAATATTTATACAGGTAGAAGCTAACTTCTAGCTGCCTTCTGCATGTGGAAATGGCTATGATGGGGAAAATGTTACCTTTTATTCCCTGGTTTCTTGGATTTTTTTAGAAACGACCTTATAGCAGAGCCCACTGCTATACAGTTCAGTTTACAGCTAGGTTATAGAGACTCAATTTATAAAACCTGTTACTTTGTTAAATAGCAGAGCATGATGGTATTTGCTGTGATTTGGGATTTTGCAAGGCCACAAGGAGTATGTGCTAAAAAAATCTTCTACCTTTCTAACTTTGCCTTTTTGGAGGACACTCTGCTTTGTTAATGACAGTACTCTCTTTCAAATAGGTTGGGTTTGTTTGTTTTTTTTAATCCACTGTTTCTTCTTAACAAAGTGATCGATTGTGATCTAGATAAAATAGGTAGATATTTGTGACACAGAATGCCTTTCTTAAGGGAAAGTAAAAGCTGCTGGAGGCAGGTTTGTCTTGTTCAGTTCTGTGTGTCAGTTGTACAAGGTACCTCCCTCCTGGGTAGCATCCTGCTTCTGTCCTTTCCGGGGAGGACTGTTAGAAGTCTTAATCTTTTAGGTTTTTTAATTATAATGCTAATGATCACTAAAACCCCATTCATACTGAAGTATTGGCCAGCCTTTAAAGCTAGCTTACGAGAATACAAATGCTCAGTTCCTTCTTGTTTCTTTGCATCTGTGGAAGGAATAGATGTTTAGTGAAGCGCTTGCCTGGCTGTTGCATCCTCTGAGAAGCAGCCTCTCCTCCAGCACATCCCCAGCTTCTGCAATGGTGAAATGCAGCTCTGCAACTGGGAGGGCTCACTGCAGGGCTGTTTTAGCCAGTGTCTCCTGTGGCTGTGGATTATATTTGTCACAGCGAAAGTGAGTGGTGTGCTGGGGGACACAGGGTACCCAGAGGTCGGGGGGAGTTGGTGTGGATGTCCTCTTGAGGACATGTTTGGTTTGTGCTCTGGTAGGTGAGAAAAAGCTGCGTGCTTCACCAAACGTGGCACTGGGATGTTTGCTAATAAAGAGAACAATTAATTGCCGGTTGTATATAAAGGAGGAGATGTCATCAGGTTGAAGACTTTGGTGGTGAACTGCTAAGACCCCTTTCCTTGCCTTTCCCTTGTCCCCATCTGGAGGGGGACCTGGAGAGATGCTCACCCTGCGCCTGGTGTACCCATTCCTGTGCATGCAACCCTCTTTGGGTGATGTGCGCATTCCTCCCCTGGTTTCACTCCTTAGTTCACGATGAGTTGCCTTGTGTGGGCTTGGAAAAGCTGTCGTGACTGTAGGAACAAGGGATAAGTGCCCCCTGGCCTTATGGGGACATTGCAGAGATACCTCCTGCCTCTTAGCTGACCCTGTGGGCATCCCTCACGTAACCATGGTTCACTGTGCCCATTTGCTGTCATTGTCCCATCCCGTGCTCACCACTGCGGGACATGGAGGATTTTCTCATGGGATGGGTGAAGCTGAAGTGCCTTAGTGCTCCCAAAAATCGCTGGAAAATGAATCTGCAGCTTGTTAAAGGCAGTTTTCTTGTGTCTCTTCTGAAGGTGTCCTAAAGGACTATCTGCGAGAGCTGCCTTCTCCCCTGATAACCAAGCAGCTCTACGAAGCAGTGTTGGAGGCTATGGTGAAAAATCCCTTGAAAATGACGGCAAGCGGTTGCGAGAATGACCCGAGTGACTCCGAGCACACAGCAGCCCTTCTGGATTGCCTGCCAGATGTTGAGAAGGTGAGCAGCATTAGCAGGTTCAAGTAAATTGCGTGCTTCAGAAAATAAAGAAACGTCTTCTTACTGGACATAACGTGTCAAAACATGTACACCTGTTTCCTGAATTAATGGTCCACTTGGATTTTTGATGCTATTTTGAAAATACCCCGATGCTGTGAATAATTGGAGGGTCTGAATTGCTGGATTTATCCTAGTTTGCATTTTGTATTGCCTGTATGAAACGGAGTGAAAAGTTGTGATCGCTACTTTCACGTTGTTAGATGAAAGATTATTCGTGTGTGGTGGCTCTATTTCTGTGGAGCTCCCTGACCTGTATGTCATAATTACGTGGGCAAATGCATTCCTCTTCCCTCAGCCTGCGCAATAAAGTCTTCGCTTCCCACGCTGTGCAGGGCAGTAGAGCTGTGTGCTGTTACCGGCCACGGTCACCTCTGTAGAAAACCCCAGGTAGCCCATGGCAGAGAGCGAGCCAGTGGCCTGCACAGTGCTTGGAAGTTACCTGGAAGCTTGTTCCGATGCTGAGGTCATACTGAGGGTTTCTTTATTTTCTAATGTACCTGGATCAGCTGTACTGCTGCTGCAGCTTTTCTCCCCTCTCTGATGTCCCCTTTCCACTGTGAGAAAAGTCATCCATGTAAAACTGAGACCGGGTAAGAAACAAGCTGAATTTCACCAGAAAGTCTGTCTTAACTAGTCTGCTTTGAGGTAGTCTAATTCAGTGCTTATATGTTCCATGGATGGGTGTTGGTAGAAAAAGCCACAGCTGTCAGCCTTGATCTTATCCCTCTAGAGCAGCGACATTAGGATGTCAACACCACCTATGTCTAGTGTTTTGTTTCCTGAGTGGTATTTTGGTTCTTTTAGGCTACCCTGAAGATGCTGTTGGATCACCTGAAACTGGTGGCTTCTTACCACGAAGTAAATAAGATGACGTGCCAGAACTTAGCTGTATGTTTTGGGCCCGTGTTACTGAGCCAGAGGCAGGAGACCACCAACCATAACAACAGAGTCTTCACAGACTCGGAAGAGCTTGCTAGTGCCCTGGACTTCAAAAAACACATAGAGGTTCTTCACTATTTACTCCAGCTGTGGCCAGGTACTGTTTCATGAGTCTAATGAAGGGAAAATGTCAAACCATGACTGTATGTTTGTACTATGTGATAGGGTACATTGATTCACAGGATGACACCTATTAATCTAAAGAATTGTGACAATTTTGTCACGTACTCCTAGTATTCACTCTGTTTAATGGAAAGTTTGTTATTTTAATTCCTTTTTTACCAGATGTGAGAGTTTGAGTATAATGTCAGAAGTGTTGAAGAGGGCTTTATGTGAGTAAAGACACTAGAAAAGACAAACTCAGTGACAGTAAGGTTTCCCCATCTGAATTAGGGAGCTGTCAGGGTATTTTGATTTTGTGGTTGTGAGTTTTGGGTTTGTTTTTTTTTAATTTGCTCTCCTGCTTTGACCATTCAGGGTTATCTGTGTATAGAATTCATTGGTAGTTTGGTCTCTTAGACACCTGAAATGCTATTTTAATTCTGCCCTTGTAATTTGGCAGAGTTGGGAACATCCTTACAGGAAGAGCTGAGCAATTTCTAGTTGTTTGTGCAGAGCTTTGCCTAAGGAGAAATGTTTTTAAAACACAACGAAAACCCCAAACCAAACAACAAAACCCAAACCAAAACATCTTAAGTACATTTTAGCTCCGCTTCCAAACTTAGGAGGTCATATGCTTTGGCACAATTTGGGGTCAATTCTCAATAAGAAGGGAGGTGTTTCTAATCTTCCTAATAAACTACCGAAGTAGAATGAAGATAACTATTTTAGCTAAGGTCTGCCTTTCAAATGGGAAATGATTGCACAGTGTTCACGTTTCCCCTGGGATTCAGAGAGACATGAGGTGGTGGAAATAGTCAGGATGACACCTGGAGCCCTGGGCTTCAGCCCGCGGTGAATTCCTGCCCGTTGCCGTTGCTGCAGCAGCGCTGCCTTCCCTTGCACGAGCACTGCCTGAAGTCAGGAGCAGACGAAGGTGTTGCAGATGTTCAGTTCAACAGGGAGAGTTTGAGGGTAATGCTGTGGAACAGCATAACATTGGATCTGATGGGTTTAGTTTTGTTTTCAGATAGTGTTTGGCCAAGCAGTTATTGAAGCTGCTCAACCCTGCGGAGGATGGGTCCGTTGTGCTGTGGTAACCTCCATTTCACCGTGGTGTGGAGAACTGATCTCTTTGGTAACCTGAATAACTTAATATCCACTTCTCAAATTTGAAGTGTAAACCCCGTAATTCTCAAGGCTAAGACAGCTGTCAACAGCTTCTCAATTGTTCCCTTTTTGAACATAATAACTGCTCTTGAGAAACTGCTGAATTTCTGCACCAATTGAAACATGAAAGGGATTTACAGTTAATCGAAACAATTACTATGTCTAGGTTTGTTTTTAAATTTATTTTATTTTTACTTGAAGAGGAGGAGGTCTGCTTTTTGCGGGAGACTTGGGGTCACCTGGCAACTGTGGAGGGTTACAAAGGGCCTGATGTGGCAATACTGAATTACAGATGCTGTGGCTGCATTTTGAGCTGACCAGGTGGACTCTGCTACTCTGTGTTCAGAATACAAAATACTTCTCAATTCATTCAACGAGTGTTTGGGGAAAAGCTGCTGTTTGGTTTTTTTTCTGTCATCTTCCCCTGTTGCAAACATTCTAAAGAAAAATTGCCATTGCCAGCTAAGTGGTTCTTGAAACATTTTATTCTCCTGGCTTGTAAGTGTGGGTTGGCAAAGACCTGTATCTGGCCAATTGTATACATAATTTAAAAAAAATGTCTGCATTTGTTGTCTATTCCTAGACATGAGGAATAAATGAACGTGTGCCAGCACACAGAGTGCAGGGTAGGCACATAAATATGCAGTCTTTTATTATGAACTATTGACGCAATATAAGATGTATGATCTTGCTGATAAAAGGGTTTTTATGATTAGAAAATGGTGTGGGAATCTACACTATTGTTATTACACAGGTCATCTTAAACACTCTCTGCTCTACTTAGTAATACTTTGAGTTTTTTTCTAGAGATTTGTTTAAATTTGTAAGGTGGGGTGTTTTTTGGGGGGGTGTATGTATTTTTTGTTTTGTTTTTTATTTTAATTATGAGAGAGGGAATTTTTGAGGAAGGTTTAATCCTTTCATGGGTAGAACTATGAAGTGTCAGGACAAGTGAAGCAAACGCAAAAGAAGAGAGTTGACTGTAAGCTGACGTGACCAGCGCAGCGTAAACGCCAGGTTTGTGAACAGCCCACTCGGGTCTTTCAAGTGCTCGAATGTTTCGTGTGGTGTATCAGAATATAAAGAATATTCTGGGTGAGACAGATTTCAGCCCATCGTGGGCTACTTCTTCATTCCTCTTACAACAGTTCCCACCTGGGGAGTATCTCCAGGCTCCTTCCTATGGCCACAGACATTGTTGGCTGTGAATGGGGGTGCTGTGAATGGGGGAATTGCTGCTGTGGGGGCTGCAACGGTCAGCCCGTCCTGCCACTTAGTGATGGGAAAGAGGAGGCTGGGGAAAAAGTCAGTGTAGACAACTAATGTGCTGGAGGGCAAGAAACCCCAGCAAGTAGTCTCAGTTGTGTTGTCTGATTTCCTCCCCCACGTAAGTCGGGGAGGGGGGGGAATAGTTTGCTTGCCTTAGGCACAGGAGTAGGGTGATAAGTGGAGTTTTCCCTCACCTGGAAGAGCAAGCTGAACTATCCCTCCACTGGCGGAAACTGTGCAGGACGTTGTGCTGAAAGGGAGGTAAAACACAGATGCAGAGACGTGAGCACCATACGGTGTACACAGAACAGCTGGACCAACGGAAGGCTCACAGACCAGCCCCGAACATTTAATCTTCTGTAGATTGAGACAGCTTGATAATCAACATGTTGTGCAATACTTCAATTTCCGTATTTTTCCAACTGAAAACAAATAGTCCTTGTTCGTTTAGACCATGTAATACTGGCAAGTTGTTGTTAACCCATGGCCCTTCATCTTAACGGGGCGTAGTCTAAACACAGGGGCTTTTGTTGTAGTAGGAGGGGGGGGGGGATAAAAGCAATGATAGTTATTGCACTTTATTGTGCAAGATGTAAAGTAAGACTGAAGTCCCCTAGAGAGGACCCTCCCCCAGTAATGAGGACCCAGAAGGAGAGGCGTAGGGCACATCTCAGGACTGAGCCTCTGTGCTTGTGTGTGAGGAGCCTTAAC
The DNA here is from genome assembly GCA_025769975.1 of Gallinago jamesoni. NCBI lineage: Eukaryota > Metazoa > Chordata > Aves > Charadriiformes > Scolopacidae > Gallinago > Gallinago jamesoni. The sequence goes on from JAOQGH010000004.1 coordinate 18,086,510, forward strand.
GAGGAGTGGGTGAGACTGTAAACTGCGTGGGTTTGCTTGCACCCCATTTTCAACAGCGCATGGGCATAGAAAGCCTCTGCTTCCAATTACAAGAGGTAATGGTCTGTTTAAAACAAATAGAAGGTTTGCAGCTCAGACATTCCATAGGCCCAGGTCAGTAAAAATATTTGTGCTGTTTACCGTAGGAAGCCGGTAACAGTGGAGGAGACTGTTAGTAACTTGTGCTGTGTAACCCTGAGCTCAGGTAACATGACCATCAAACTTGTTTTGAGTGTACGTCTGAAATGGGGTCGTGGCTGCTTAGAAAAATAATGCATAATGCAAATTAGCTTATTTTAATAGCATAGAAAACTAGGGTAAAAGAGAAACACAAGAGTTCTGCTCTTGGTGTGTCTTGAGCTACTCTGGGCATTTCTCCGTGGTGGTATTTTTGTTGTGTTTTAACCTCTTTTGCTGTGCCTGCTTTCTGTTACTCCTTTAGCCTGGACGAAGGGTGTGAGCTGAGCTGTTTGCTTTCCTTTGACCCAGAGCTCAATGGTGATTAACTCACACAGTGAATTTAATTGGTGCTCTGGGAAGTTCTACTTTTAGATAGGCTTCTCCCATTGCAGTTTGAATCTGGCATGGATCCTCAAAACTGAGCTTTTACAGTAGTTTTTCTAATTATTTTATATCAAACAGCAGCAGAAGACACTAGTGGAATGTGTTGGCTGTGAAGCTTGCATGTATTCATGCATGCTATTAGCGTGTGACGTCGAGGGAGGAGAGTGGGCATTTGTCGTGGACTTCCCTTGTTGCAGTACGGATTCAGCTCTCACTCCTGTTCAACTTCTTCTCTCTTCTAGTACATGCCTCGCCTGCCAAAGAGCCAGCACATCTGAATGCATTTCCTGAGCACCCATCCTCCTTGAATTACCTGAGACCCAAGAGGCAGAGACCTCAGATGCTGAATCTGAGCGGTACCGAGATGTCTGGGGTGCTCAGACCAAGGCCAGCAGGTCTAGACAGCCCTTCGAGCAACCGCTACGCTGGAGACTGGAGTAGTTGTGGGGAGAACTACTTCTTAAACCCGAAAGACTGCCTGAGTGAAGCAGACTACGATGACGTCCCTTCGGAAGACACAGAGAGCGGGGATGACAGTGGCAAAGCCGAGGAGCCGGATGCCTCGGTTGGGCACCCACAGCCCATCCCCAGAGAGGACACCTTTCAGAGCTACTTGACAATGCAAGCGATAGACTCAGCGGTGGACCACAGAGCAAACCTCAAAGACCTGCAGGAAAGTATTGATACTCTGATAGGAAACCTGGAAAGGGAACTCAACAAGAACAAGCTAAATATGAGTTATTAAATCTTGTCCTGCATGATGCCGCCTCCTAGTGCCTCCGTGCCCTTCAGTGGGCTTCCCACAGCCATGTGAGGAGAGATGGTGCCCTTGAACGCCCTGTGGTAACGCTGCAGCCCACCTTGTGTCAACAAATCTTAAGCCATTCCGTTACATTTCTGCCTTTTTGTTCGAAGAAGGTGTTGGACTGATCCTGGTGTTGAAGACAGCCTTAGAGACCTTGAGGTGATTCCACATAGTGGCACTTCTACCTAAAAATACTATGCACTTAGGTGGTCTGGGCAATACCTGGCAGAAGATAAAGCAACGTCTCTGCTGTTGGTGGCAGCAGAATGAACTCCTCATTCCTAGCTCCGGTACAGATGTTCCTCTTGGAAGAGGATGAACGCTGCTTGGCCCAAGTTTTGCAGCATGGACTTCAGATAGACTCATTCTACTATATATATGCAATGGCTGCTATGATAAATGCTTTATATATATATATATAATATTTATATATAAAGTTTTAATTGTATAAATATTAATGTATTCCTGTATTAACACTTTTCAATAATTATTTAAACAAGCAAAAATTAAATATTTTTCTAACCTTGTTTGTATATATCTATGTATAAATGAGCATGTGTCTGTAGCCACCTTTGGAAAGGAAAGGTCTCTCAGAGTTACGAAATGTCCCTGTTTCTAGGAAGATGTGTTCAGTGATGCCAGGATGAAGTTACCCCTTGGGTAACACAGTGTTTGATTTGTGCCCAGAAACACAGGCAGGGAGAAGGCAGGGTGAATGATTAATGTAAATGACCTTGTGTGTTACAGGGGCATCAGTTTGCAGGTGTTGACTATTAACTTTCTCTCACATGCCACTACACTTTCTCTATTTTGGGTTGGGGTTTTTTTGATTGTTTTTTTTCTTCCATATTTGTTTCATATATAAAGAAGGTCAGGAATGTATTTACTTTTCAAAAAATACTTCTGGTTTGTCTTTGTTACCTCTTACTTTCTTCTTGACGTTTCAATACCTTTTTATTTTTTTCTCACCATAGTTTCATATATTTTTGTTGAGGTGGTACCTTTGGCTGCTGGTAATTAGATGTATTTGAGCCCTCCCTGAAAGGCTGTGGCTCTGGAAATGCAAGACTTAAATTCTGCACAAAGGCAGTTACTTCTTTCTCTGAGTCTTTTTTATTTTATTTTATTTTTTGAAAATAATATCATAAAAATGGAAACCTGATTTATTACGTAAGGTTGAATGGGTTGGGTGATGTTACTCCTGGGGAGTTTGGGTGGGATTGCAGCTCCTCCCTGTGACCTTGTCAGACTCATCTGTCACCATCTTCTCAGATCATCTTTTATCTTCAGTCATTTATGGTGAGCCATTCAACATTTCATGTTAAGGAAACACATTCTCGGTTTAATTAAAAATAGTTACCAAATCACATACAGATGTTTTCATAGTCCCTCTAAGCAAAAGAAGATAGAGAGTCATTCCTTGTCCTCCGCAGGTCACCCCCAGTGAGGAACGGGGGATTGGGGCGGGTGGGGGTAAGATGGTTACATGTTTTGAGGGGTCAAACAGCAGGGTAGAACTTAATTATTTTCATTTTTTTGGTACAATGTTGGCATCCTGCCATGGCTTTCCGTTCACCCTGTGGGTAAGTGCTTTTCTGCTAACCCGTACTTCCTTATATTGCTTAATTGAAGAGTTATTTATTTACAGTAGCAAGGAATTAAGAATTCCTATGGCAAACTTCACCCCTCTTTTCTAAGGAATTCTTTTAGCATGGTTTCAAATAGTTTATTCAATCTTATTAATTTATTTTTTATAAGTGTTAAAAGATGCAAACAATTATTGCAATATAATGATAATGTATGAAAATGTAAATTTAACCTGAAGCATTTATCAATAAATCAATGTATTTTTTTAAACTTTTATACCTACAGAATGTGCATAATTTTTAAGCTATAAATTTAAATTCTAAATAAAATTTGAATTAAGAACAAAATTTTACTAAGCCTAGCTAGTGATTATTTAAACCTGGCAAAGCTGGTGGCATACATTTGTACTGGCTGCACGTGTGAATTAATTCCATAAAGCCATTTAGTTTTTCAGACTTTTTTGTTCTGTTGCCTTTTCTAGATTGACCCAGTATTTCAGTTACATAATTAAAAAACCCACAAACCAACCAAACATTATTCAATTTAAAACCAAAAGTAATTATATTCTAAGGGAGTTGTCAAACCAGTGTTGTGGCAGCATTTCTTCTTTTATTGCAGGATCCTGATGCTCTAGAACATAGGTTGGCTTCTGTGTAGATGTCTTAGCACTAGCTAAAAGACATTTGCATTTAAAGTTATTTGATAAAGGGTATATGAAGCTTTCATTGTTTATAATGATGCAGGTGACGTAAATGAGCACCTTTTGAGTAAATGCAGGTTTTTCTAGAGGAAAGTTCTGTAACTCGGTGCAGCAGTGTGCTGCTCTGTCGGCTCTAATATTTTAACCTTACAACAGGGAAAATTAGTGACTTGAAAAACTGTATTAACGATAATGTAACGAGTTAATTGAAAGCAAAGTATTGATGTTATTAAAATGAGACATTTTGCTGTTAATCTAGTTAAAACTTGTAGAACATGTTTTGTATCTTAGAAATTGTCTTTTTATGTGACCTTTCCCAAGTGGTATTTTGGTTCTATGTGGTACCTTATATATGTATTTTTACAGATACTATTGTATTTTATCTAATTATTTATATAATCTGATCAAGTTGCATCCTTCTTAGGATTGTTACTAATCCTTAAGGAAGAGGATTAGTGTGGGAATTACCCTAATCTAGAAACACTAAATTGGGAGATTTAAAACAGCCTGCCTATACCAAAATAGTCATGAACGTTTTTTTTCCTCTTTTTTTATAGGAAAGAGCAGCCTCGGGCTGTGTGGGCTTTGCAGGGCAGAGCTGCTGTTGAACCCTGTGGGCACAGCCAGGGACATCTCTCTAACTAACCTTTGTTGTTGTCTGCTCGGTGTAACCAGGCTTGACATCAAGGGCAGCTCCTGTTCCGCAGGTTAGAAGAGGTTAAACGCGGTGGGCAGAGCCTGCAGTTGAGTTTAGAGTTCTGATGTCCTTGGAGTGTATGAACTTCCTTCAGGTGTGACCTCTGCTTCTCAGGTAAAGAAAGCGGATGCAGCTGCTCTTAGAGAAACGGTTCCAAGACTTGCAGCAAAATCACATACAAGTTATTATACCCAAGGATGGGCTTTTCCAGTGATGGCCGTGTGCTGGGCTTGGTAGCCACCAGGAATCGTAGTTTGTAGTCACCAGGGAAAAGCAGAAATGCATCTGTAGGTTCTTGCAGTTCTTTGCAGCCAAATGTTAAGCATGTAGTACGTTTAAGGTGAGTTCAGGAGTGGACTAGGCCCATCGGTAGAGTTTTAATCCATTGCTGGTTCTTCAAACAGGACTGTCCAGATGCAGTTTGGCTGATCCAGCTGCCACTGAATCGCTTCCAAACTAGCTAATTACAGGAATGTGCAAGAGATGGGTAGGGATTGTGTGGGATGTGACCTTGGTCTGCCTAAGCCGTTGGGGATATATATCCTCAGAAACTTTAGATCTAAAGATCTGTCTTTTCCAAATGTGAAACGTGTGTGATTATTAATGCATCAGGCAAGAAATGTAGCTGCAGCTATTCAGATGTGTTCTAAAAATAGAGGGAAACATCCTCAACAGAAGTAGATATCCAGGGTTTTTACAGAATAAATCTATAAATCTGATAAGCCAGACAGACATCTGGTATTGCTGCTGCTAAACTTTAACCCCTTCACCTTCATCCCCATCCAGAGTTGTAGGGTTTTCTTAACAGTAAAAAATGTCTTTTGAAATTAGTCTTTATCTCAAATCACGGAGCCAGCAACAGCTGAAAGATGGTTATTTCGCATGGGGGGAGGACTGGTGTTACACTTCAGTGGGACTATGATGCATTCGTTTTAAAATATCATCCTACAGAATGAGTTAACTGTTTTCATTCTGGCTGACTTTTTCAGAGCCATGCAGAAAACCCTATCGTTTGCTAGGCAAAATTGACTTGCGGAACAGTCTGCCATGAGATAACACAAATCTGACCCTACAGGTATTTGGACATTCAGGGTTGCATTAGAGAGGATAAAAGACCACAATGGGATGTGTATAACTTCATGATTTTCGTGTTATTTGGGAAGAGAGATGAGGAGGAAAATGGCTCTCAGGAAGGCTACTCCATTTCCACTGGGGGATCCCTGCGGCTCCCCAGACTGCTTTGCTCTGGGGAGGGAGAGCCCTGATCTGTTGCGTCATCTTCACTGTTAGTAAAAACCAGCTGAAATACACCTTTCTGGAATATTTTCTTAATCAAAACTCTCAAGAGTGCCCCTGTGGTGGGGCACAAGGCTCAGGCTGAGGCTGCTGCCTCTTCTGGGTTGCAGTTACAGAGCTACAGTGGAGGGGAGACGGTTGGGCTTTCCAGGGAAGTCATGACCATATGGTTGACTTTAATGTATATGTACTTTGCAGGTCTGTTAATCAAAAATCTATGGAAGATGATCTGAGGTGGTGTTCTAACAAATTACAGGCCTGATAACAGAGCGCTGAGCTTTTTAATTAGTCAGTTGTGGGATATTTACATATCTGTATGGAGCAGATTGTTAGTTAAATATTGATTTAGCTGCAGAGCTGTGTTCTCCTGGTGTTTGAGCTCTGACTGCAAACACCATGCTGCAGGTGATAGGGACGCGCTTGCTGAGTTTTCCTTGGTTTTAATTTAGAGGTAATTTAATATGAGGAACAAAGAATATTACTATAATGAATTTAAACTTCAAATGAACAAACAAAAGACTGTTCTTGAAACCAAGTTCTATCCAGAGGCACCAAACCTATCCTAAATCTGACCAAAGTTCAGTTAAAGTGTTAAAAGTACGTGATGGGAAGATCTTAGCCCTAGAAAAGTGAAGAGACCTGTTTTTAATGCTACCTAGAACAAATTTGCAATGTTTATTTCAGGAATAGGAGGCTCACACTGCTCCTGTTTTCTATTTGGCTACGCTTTGCTCTAATGAAGCAGAGCACTGGGGCTGGCTATCACTTGTCAGCCAAAGATCCTCTCTGCAAATCCCCTGTGTGTCAGTCGTCTTTTGTGCTTTAGTGTCTGCTGTGACCATAGGGACATTTGTTTGACAGGAGTCTGTGACCCTCAAACAGTTTGGTGAGTCATGGAAAGAGTGAACTCACCCATATAGAGTTTAATCTCTCCTCCTCTGATAGATTTAATTTCTGCTTGAGAGGCTGTGCTCAGTTACGTGGTGTCTGACCTGGCCATTGAAACGAGCAACCAGCAGAACACCGCTTATGAGAGTCGTCTCTGTGGATGGAGGGAGAACATTAATATTCATGAGCTGTTACTCATTTACACTGGTAAATATTAAAACTTCTGTATAACACTGTTCAACCTCTCAAGAGCACTTGTCTTTTGACAGAAATACACACACTCAACAAGCATGGTGTGTTGGCAAAAGCTGTGTGTTCTAAGTTATTCTGATTTTGAGGGAACAATATATTTTAATGGCTTTGGTCTTCTGTTTGTAAACATTTGCCAGGCTTAAGTAACAATCATTTTCTAATCTGATGATGGCAAGTAAAAGTGGTTCAGCCTGTGAAGTTTGAAGGGTTTATGCATAGTGTGGTCAGATCTGTGCTTTTGGTTCAGCAGCCCTTGAAACTTGTTCAACAACTTATATGGTCTTCCCCTAGTGTATCAAGGTATGGATTCAGCAGAAGTGCTATCATTTAAGTGTAGTAAGTAATATATAGAAGACTTTATAGCATGATTAATATTTGTTGTGGCTGCATTTAAGGAACAGAACAAAGTTGCCGCTGTTGAGGGAGCACTGGAGCGCATGAGCAGTGGCATTATATGATGCCGTTTGAGCGTTGTGGCAATCTTCTAGGGATAGATCCTCTTGTAGCAGCGATGGCCACCTCTTTTCCCTGCTGCAGTCCAGATGACTGCACGTGCCATTTCGGCATGCTTGTGGAATTTGTAGTGAGTAAAGCTAGCTAGTAATGGAGATAACCTTTAGTGTAAATAAATCTTTGTTCCCATGCTTCATGAGCTGCGATGGCTCATTGATTTATAAGAACAACTCAGGGTCTGGTTTTGATCTTTAAATCTATTAGGTGAGAGCGGAGACTTTGCATGAGGATTTGCTCCTTCCATCTCCTGCACTACTGCAATTGTTGTGGTCATCTGAGGTTCCCGTGTGCCTGCATGTCTCCCCTTCTTCAACAGCAGCTTAGGGATGTGGGACTAGACACCTCTCAGGTGAGTGTTGTTAGCTCTGGAGTGCTTTCTGTCACCATATCTCCAGAGCAGGAAATGTCCTGCCCATCTCAACACCCCCCCCCCCCCCCCTCCCCAAACCTGCTGTGTGTCCATAAGTTTTCAATATGAGTGAGTGCTGTGGTGATGAGGGAGGGTGCGTGCTGGAGGTGACTAACAGAAGTTGGATGGCCTATGTGAATGCAACTGCTGGAGAGGAATGGCTTCCACTCTGGTGGGAGCAGGGGGATATAGATTGGAGGGGTGAATACTGGCATGTTGGTTTACCAGCTGAGTTGTGTTTAAGGTTTTTACAGATTGTAGAGTCCTGACAGGCGGAACTTTGAAAACTATTCTTTAAACAGAAAGAATATTCATTACAGCTGTATTAATAAAAGATAGTTGGGGAGGTGTGCCCAAAGCAATTGTTCTCTAGCCAAATTGTCAGTAAGCAAATTGGTGAAGTTAGTGAAACAATGATCTCTAACTGCAAGATGCTTTATTTCTGAAGCTAAAGGTGTTCTGCTGAAATAAAGAGGCCTTGAAATAAACTTTCTGGTTCTAAAGGTAATAATGGGCTCTAAGCAACTGATGAGAAATTTCTTGTCCCTTTACTAGTCCTAAATCCATTACTATCTCCAGGTCCAGAAGCACAATATAGTCTGCGTTTCCTTGTTCCTCCATATCTTCTTTTGTTTTCTGTACAGTAGTCATACACTGAAGGAAAAACACATACCAGGCAATGCAGTGTTAAGCTTTGAAACCTGTATGCAACCCCTTTGCTTTCCTGTGCATAGTATCAGTGCTATCACAAATTAATGAAAATAGGCATAACCTAGGGCAACATTAACTGAATTGTCATTTCCTTGGTTGATTAGTTGGTATTATTAAACCATTTACCAAAGAACAGAGGGGTAAAATCCTTGTGTGAATAAAGAATAGAAGGTTGGAGTCTCTCCTCGCTTGAAGGAGCAGTTTTTATAGGCAAGTTGCCAAAATGTAACTTTTTGAAAGAGAAACTGATGTAAAAAGAAAAGCAAATTCATAGTTGTTAAATTTCCATAGGCTCTAATGTTCTTGCAGGAGTTTCACTTGACCAAGAGCTTAACTCACATGACCTGGGAGCTTCTACTCCATTTCTAAGAATTGTAAATAGGAAATAAGGAGCTGCTAAGCTATTCTGATTATGTCCATCCCATTTTTTTAAAATACAATGGAAAATCCTGTCTAACAAAACAGGGGCCTTATGAAGACCCAAAGAAACAGAAAAAAATTTCTTAATTCCAAGTGTAATGTACTTACTGTTTTCTCCCTCTGTGTCTCCAGCTCCATTTTGATTCTGTTTTGGCTTGAAACTCTTGATACTCCTGAAACTCTTCTTCACAGTGCTTCAAATATTTGACTTCTCTTTCAAAATAATCAAGTACATTGGCATGCTATTAACACAATGACAAACAAGGGTCATTACACGCTTAAAGACACAGAATTATTGCTGATGATTTGAATGCTATTATTAGTTTATCTATATTGGGAATATAGATACCTCTATTTATCCAAATACAGCAAAATGATATAAAGATACAGACTGAAACCAATTGATTTTGGATACAAATACGCACTGGGTTAAATAATTTTTATTATACTGACTCTGAGTAGATCACCCTTCAGGAACTTGCACTGAAATAACTAAACCAATTTCAGCTTAGTGATTTCACTAACTCGGTCCAAATCCGCACTGACATAACTTCAGGCAGAAAGAAACCATAAAATGCTATACTTCAGTATTACACTATGTAGCTTTGCACACAGCAAACCCTTATGGGATGTTTGTAAACTATTTAAATGTATACATAAACTCAACTTAAAACTGGCATAGGATGGGAAGAAGATTTTGTGATGTGAAAATAACAGACTAGGTAGCAGGCAAGACTGCTAGACTGAACGAGATGAAAATATTAGCTTGATCTTTGGCTGTGAGGTGGGGAAAAGAACAACTGAAAATGATGTGGGAATAAAGAGAAATTAGAAGTGCTGCAATTTTCCCCATGGCTTTTTGGTACAGATAATCCTTATTTCAAAAGAGAATTAATAAGTGGTAATGCTAGTAACAGTTTGCAAACTGTGCTTTAACTAAGCTAGAATCAGAATCTAAGATGTGTGAAATGAAGTACCAAATTTACAGGGAAAAAAATGATGCAAATATGGACAAGCAGGTGTAAAGAAAGAGAAACTCATTATGTTTACATTACTATATAGCAGTGTTTTAATGCATGAAACCAGGCGTCATTTTATGCATGTGGCAAAAAGTGCTGAGCTCTTTACTGTGTTGTCATGTAGCCAGGTTGGAGCAGTGGAATTCTGTCGACTGTCACCCAGGTTTCCTTTAGGTGCCTCCTGTCTGAGCTCTGTGAAAAGCCAGCTTTGCTACAGGTGATCTTTAGAGAGTACAGCCATACTGATCTCAAATCAATTTCCACCCATTTGAAAGCAAGTTTTGCCAGGTAGGCCTGTTTCGGTGTTAGAGTTTTCAGGATAAAGTGTCACAGAGATTTATAAAAATTCTTACCAACCTCATTCCTCGAAGTGTCACTTAGTGTCTGACAGACTTCCAAAACATGCAGTACTCCAAGATCATCAGAAACAGCTAAAAAATGCTGCTCTGCTGAAAGATATTTGACAAAAATCATACAACCAATCTAAGTTCCAACAGTAACATGTACCTCCACCCAAACATGAGCTACAGAAGGTTCATTTTTGCTGTGGTCTTTTTGTTTTACTGTTCACTGCAGCAAAAAAGCAGCCTTACTGCTCTCTTATTTTCTTGACAAATGAAATTCTCCTAAAAGTTTATAGTTCTTCAAACTCTTTTTTTTCAAATTAAATGTTTTCAGTTGCTTTTTTCCACGGTAGTACACTTAGAACTGATGTATGCATTTTGTATATACAGTGTATTATTAAATAAGTGGAAATATGTATTTATTATATAAAAATGGTCTGTAACAAGATTAGTGTGCCGTAGGCCATATTGTGAACAGGGGGGCAGAGTAAGGTGTAATCACCATAAACATACGTGAGGCAATACAGGAGCTGATGAAAGTGATCATTGATTCGGAGATGTTCTGGAAATGAGATGGCTCATAAGTTTTCTTCAGTAAGTCCCAAATATCTATATTTCCATCATCTTTGCCAATGAAGAAAACCCCTGGTCTTGTTAAGGACCATTGTCCTGCAGTGTATCTTCCTGCAGAGCAGCTCGACTGAAGGATTGGTCCTGTCTGAATTTTTTTGGAAAACAAATAAAAGATAGACCCAGCAATCAAACGGTACTATTCATTCATTAATTCAAATCTCCTGTCATTTGAGAACATTCACACTTTAAATGATCCTATTGAAAAAATTGTATCAATGGCAAAATTGGTATCATCTTCTGCAGATAAAGAGAATTGTGGGGAAGTAAAAAACCTGATATCTCACTTCAAGTTTATTAAGGTAATCTGTCTATCTGCTGTTAAAATCTGTGATACTGAGATTTTGCCAGGTGCAGCTAACCTGGATTCCTACATGAGTAGAACTATAAAAAACCCCCCGTGTTTCTGTGTCTTCATATGATGAAAAAAGAAGACTGTGTCCTAAATATGAATCCTTCAGACCCGTTAAGTACATGTCATCTTTATTCTTCAGTTTCCCCAGCAGCAGAAGATACAATATGTTGAGAAGCTACAGTTTTTACAAGATTGGAATTAAAGAAGGTCACTTCATTTTTCTGTAAAAGGCAAGTTTACAAAGCTATTTCTACAAGAGCTTTTCCTTTTTCTTCAGATCAGAAAACTATTCTTATACTAAATTTATTTCTGAACTATGAAGCTTTGTGACTTACAAGCATTTCAGAAAATACGGTCTCTAAGGCTATTATAGTTCTGTCTTATCTGTATATCTATCAATTACATTACAGCTCTGTTAAAGTAACTTACTGTAACCCCTTCTTTCCAAATGGCAAAATTCTGGCCTCCAACACTTAGAACAATGTCTTTAAAAAATGGAGATCTCTGGAGAGTATTGACACTTTCAGTGTGGATGGTGTATTTCTGACCTAATGGAATGAAAAAGGCAGTTGCTTATAACTGGTGTTTAGTGATTATCTTCACAACGGGAGTTAATGGGTGGGGAAGAGGGAGGGAACAAGAGTACAGGATCCAGCACAGGCATCAAAGATGCTAGCTTCATTTTTTTTGATCACAAGGAATAGGAATCAGAATTGCTGCAAATCTAATTACTTCCATGATTTGTGCCAATAGGTACGTAGCGATGCACCTGTGATACTGGAGAGTGGTTTTGCTATTCTGGCACGACAGCTAAACTGGTTGTACTGTCATCAGTGAGATAGACTATTACAGCAGATGAGCAAGAACCTGAAAATGACAGAGTATAGGTGCAAGTATTTTAAAGTTAGCAATCTATTAAGTTTTAAACAGGTATTGAGAAACTTGAACTTACTAACTGTTTTTGCCAGGTCACTTTCAATTTCCATTTTCCAGTCAGAATAAATAATTTCTCCATCCTGTGATGCCAGAAAAGTCAAGTAAGTGCTAACGTTAGAGGTTGGTGGCTTATATTAAAGTGCCTTGTTTTTAAACTGTGACTTTAATTAGTTATAACCAGCATTAAATATGTTCTGAAATAATTGTTTCAGCCAATGACTGAAAAAAAGCTAAAATTTTTTATCACAATTTTTCAGTTATGTATCACCCAAACAGCTTTATTTCCCATGCTGTATGTACGCAGTGGCAGTCCTTCCTGCAGAATTAGGTGCTTCATTACAGTTCCTGCTTTGCTCCAGTGTTTGAGGAAAAGGTGACCAGAAGCAAAAAAGTAGCTAGAAGGCAAATTTTCATTTCCACATGAACTTAAAACTGGGAAAGATTTTGGAATTTCAGGCATGTTGGGTGGGTAGAGAGCTATGAATAGCTGGGACTTCCTAAAGTAGAAATAAGTTGTGGGGCAAACTATAGTATAAATGTTTTCACCTGACATTTGGGGAAACGTTAAAAAAATATTACTGATCTTACAGGTTCTGGAATAAGGAAATATTGTCTGATTCCTGATAGCAGGTAGTTAAGCTCAACATATTTTGGAAATGTCTTCTGATTCTGCCTGTGAATAAGGGTTCATAGTCAATCAAATATTGGGGGTTCATTATTATTTTAAGCAGGTAGGTAAATGCATTAAAATGGGAGTAAAACGTGGCACATCCAGAAAGATCTTTTTTTAATTAATACTTGAAGAAAAGAAGCAAGTCCATACATTTGTGAAAACTCTGTTATTTAATTGTTCAGTCTTTCAGATATCTTGGATTAACATTTTCATTAGTAATCTATTATTTTCACTTACTTCGGTTCCAACAAAAAAGCTAGCAGAGATGTGCTGTGGCGCTTTCAGATTTTTGCTGGAAGGAGTACTCATCTCTGTATATGGACTCTCTTTAGCAGGGACTTCTGGTGTGATCAGAGATTGCATCTTCTCTGGGAAACAGTACAGATACATCTATTTATTACACACTGGAATTTCTCCAAACATGCAAATCCTTTGTCTTATAAAGGTAGTTGATGGATAAGGGAAATTTCAAGTGGAGAGATGAAGAAAATGCCAACTAAAGCAGCAGTTTTGCAAGTTAACTGTTTCCTGATGGAATCTCCCTGTTGCTGCAGCTGCTCTTAAGTCAGGGCTTCCCATACCCAGACAACTGCTTAGGGCAGCACCATCCTGTTCTTCATCAGTGTCTCTGTGGGCAGTGCCCTTACACACTGCACTTAGCTGCCACAACCAGGAGCTAACACTTCTACTCCAGGGAATGGCCCAACCTGCCTCCTGTGGTCTGTGGTGGGACAGCGTGCACTGGAGCAGCTACGCCACAGCAGCTCAGCTGTCAGAAAGCTGTTTTCTGGCACGGTTTGCAGTCACCCTCTCAGGTAGTCCAACTCTTGGGTTTACCTGTATGTCAGAGGGATTAGTAAGTGCGTCCCAGCCACGAAGGACCATAGTAAGAACTGATCTCTACGGAAATGAGCTGCTAACTTCATGTTCTGTAGTGAAGGGTGACACCACTATACAAAGCATTACAGAAATACCTACAATATATAGCGTTAGTCTGGGATTATTTTTCTAAAGTAGTATTCTGTAAGGACTGAAAAAGACATACTGTTTCAGGGATGAAGAGACTGGGTGGGGGACTTGCAGGGGCTATTGAATGAAACCTGGAAGAGTTACTGTGGATATGGAACTGCTCTTTTTGTATGCAATACAAGTACATATCTTTGTAATCAATACATGTATTGCACTTTGCTAGTATATTAAGAAACTTTTTTCCCCATAAGCATTTAGCTATACATTTTGTTGCTTAGCTTTCATTATGTATATACTGAAATATAAGCTTATTAAAAACATTTCCTCAATAAGATGTATTAAAAATATTACCTGAGGTTTTGTAATGATAATGCAGTTCCCGTAAACTGATTCTGACAGGACTGTACTCTGTGTTGGTATCGCTTTCGCACAGGTTTATCTGTTTAGAAAAAATGCATTTGCAAACTCATTCTGTTCAGATCTTTGAGGTACAATGCTAAATGACTTTCTATTGTAATGGAACAGGTCTTTTCAATTTGCAGTGTCTTTGTAATACTACATGAACAGCCTTTGCTGCCTCACGTACAAGCACAGAGAAAATGCAAACCTGTAGTTTCTTGTTATCCTTTCCCTGTAAGGATTTTGCCATGTTTGTAGCAAAAAAAACCCCAAATTCTTGCATTTTACCACTGTACCAGCTGCAGCTATTCTGAGCAGCACAGGTCAGCAGTGCCAATTTGTGCATTTTTTAATTTTTATTTTTACATAACAATATTTTGATCATTACTTTTGTACAAACTGCTATGACCATTTTCATCAGACTGACTGTTGTGTTGCCAGTAATTATGGGTGTGTTGGTCATGACCAAGTTTCAACAGTTTGACCCACTGAGATAGAGAGCAGAGTGATTGAAAAGGCTGACAGGAACTTACACTATTTAATACAACAACTTTTAACCTACTGCAGTTTTTAAGAGGCATTTGTGCTGTTTCTTGTGAGTTTGCTTTTCAAAATGCATTTTATTGAAGTTTCAGAGGAACACTGAAATCTTTCGTTTTATAATCAGAAGAAAATTCACAAGAAAGTCATAATTTGCTGGAAAAATTAGAGGGTTGAGAAGCAAAGGAATACGTTCCTATGGAATTCTGACCATATCTACCTGATCCTTCTGTTCTATAGTAGTTTCCAGTACCTTTATGAGAGGTTTCCAGCAGAGATCTAGCTGATTAAGAGTATCTAGAACATGAAGGGGCGTATCAAACATTTCCTCTTCTCTTACTTTCTCAGATGAAGGTTGTTCAGAAAGTTTGGTGGCTGGAATATCCCAAAATAATATTGAGCTGCAAAATTATTATATAATATTATTCACTGGTTTTGCTTCAAAGTCAGATGCAGTTGTCCACGTGTTTTAAAGTGGTTTTTTTTTTTTAGCCTTTCATCTTCAAATTTTGCATAGAGGCTCTGAAAAGCATACAAATGCTAGATACTTGTTGATTTTGTAAATGATGGCATATATTCCTTTATCACCATTTAGTCAGTTGTTAACTATACCAAAGCAGCCAGATAACATTCATGCAGTTTGCTGATGGAAAGTTAGTGGGTGAAGTTACTGTTGCTACCTGGGTAAAATTCCTGGAGGACCAGAGAACTGGACAGAACTCTGTAGCAGGTAATCTGGTAATCCGAATAGAACCTCATTCACAATTCTTGTGCGTACCAATTTATTTGCTGACATTCATGGCAAATGGTCCCACTCCCTTGAATCTTGAATCTGTTACCTCATTGGAATTTTCAACCCCCTGATTGTTCCTGTTGCTCTGCTCTGGACATTCATAGATTTGGTATAGACAACAATAACTTTCCTCACTGCTGACATCTCATTCCCTTTTCTAACAGGAGTTGCTCAGGGACTGTGCTCTTCATGGATGATGTTACAGAGATTCCCCTGCTCTTACTTTAGGTGAATGCTTTAATTTTGGAGCCCTGGTGTGTGAGTATTTTAAGTTATTCTTCCATGTTCATTACTTGTATTAAAATGCAAGCTTATTAAAAATTGTATTTGCAATCATTCTTCTATAAAGCCTTCTCTGGTTTTGATTAGGAAAAATAACTTCGTATAATTTCCAAATTTTGCTGCCTCTGACCCTCCTTTTCGTGTAACTAGAAAATATATGATTGAGCCCAACCGTTCAGCCTTGAAGCCTTAAGACTTTTGCCACTGTGAAAGCAATACATTTATTTCCACTTTTTGCATTCTGGCCTCTTGCTAGTCTTTCACATAGGATATTTATTTAAAACTGACATGACGTGTCCACAAAAGAAAAGATTCAGGTAGAATAATTTTGTCAGCTAAGTCTCCAATTTTAAATATAGTTCACAGTATCTCTCTGGCCTCAAAGTCATTAATAGCTTTTTGTGCAAGAGTCACATAATCAATTTAAGAGTGGTGGTATGGCTCTGCAGGCCAGTGCTTGTGTGACGAAGATGCTTCTTAAGGTATGCAAAGAATATAAATGTATACATGTAAGGTTTTTCAGTTAATGAACCCATAATGCTGTTACTGTAAAGGACTTAACTGGCCAAGAACTTGATGTGCTTGTCTTCTGCATACAGAATTTCAGCTGTTCAGGATAGGCTGATAGGAGTCCAGAAATGTGCTAAATAAATCATGGAGTATGCTCTATAAAGCTTTCCAAAGGAAACTGGAAGACATCTTGTAGAGTATGTATTGTACATACCAATCAGGGGAGCAGGTTACAAGCTGCATGCGAGCTCCAGCTTTATTTTCAAGAGTAACGCCTGTTTGGTTGGCCTAAAAATAACAGTAATAATTATTACAGAGGGAGAAGATGATGAGAGACAACAATTACACTTTTTGAAGTACGTCAACACATAAAATGGGCTTCTAGAAATTAAGTCAATGTTTCTGCTTGGGTAAGGTTTGAGAATCAGGACTTACTAACCTGTAGTTATAAAGTCAAGACATTTGACAAATGTACTTCAACTGAACTGATACCAGCTTTGCCTGCTAGATACCTAACATTCTAAATTAAATCAGCAGGCTAAATGCTTGCTGGTACCACTGCAAGTCAAGCCCTCCTTAGGGTGCTGTGCTTGTGACTTTTTTATCTAGCTTAATCAAAGAGCAAATCATTAGAAATTTATCTCAAACAATTAAGTGTACTGGGAGTGATATATCTTCACCAAGTTTACACCATGGGTCATCTCTCTTAAACTATCACTCAGCTAGACCATGCTGTGGGATGGTAGTGGTACCTTCAAGTGCTAATTATTAATAGTTTAGTTTGTGTATATGAGGTTCTGCATACTTCATAGTACTTATTTACCAAGTAGTCATTGTTTTATACAAAGCTTATTTTAATTTATTCAGACAAATAAAGGAAAGGGGTTGGGAGGTAAGGGGGTACAAGTGATTATAGGCTATGCCCTGATCAAACATCATTTCCAGTATATGAAAAACATATATATTTTGGGCTAAAACTGTACTTATCAACCATGTGGCAAAGTTTCAGCTATGCCTCTTTTTTTTTAGGCTAGATCCTACTCTTATTTTCATTCATGAGTTGCTTACGTGGACTCAAAATGGTAGTTTCACAACCATGCAAAACTGGATTAGGTTCTGGATATAATTTTGAATATTTTTTCATTGATATGTAATAATAAAATGCTGATTTTTAGGAACTGTGCCATAAAAACTGCAATGCTGTGCAAAAGCTGATGTGTATTCCATGTATACATAACAAAAAGCATGCCTTAGTACATCTTGCTAAATATTGACTAAGTGATTCCTTTGTCAGTGTTATTTATCAGCTATTTGTCAGTGTCAGTTTCCTGTCTCTGTTATCCCAGAGGAACACTAGAACAGCTTTCTGAGCCTAAACCTTGGCAAAAAACCACCCCAAACAAACCCACCCAAACAAGAAAAACCACAACAACTTTCTGCTATCCAATCCCTTTCTCCATGTTTTACATCTGGTACTAATTCATATCCATGAGTACTACTGTAGCATAACTTAGTAATGAACAGTGGTATCAGCTTCCTTTTTATGACATGTGGACCCTTTTCCTCACTTCTCTGGTAACATTGCCAAGGCCTGCAGTAGCTATGACGTCTTAAAAAAATTGTTTTAAAAAATTATTCATATATTAATTTGTATAAACCTTTTAGACATCTCAGTTTTCTTCTTCTCGACCTGCTTTTTAATTTTGCATTTGACTACATTTGCTTTTCAAATTAATTTATGCAACGATTTTCAGTACTTTGATAGTAAATGAGCATCCAATACTCCTGCAATAGTGTCGAACCCTTTAACTACATAGATCCTACATGATACTACAGAGCTTTAGAACCGTCACAGAAAATAAAATATAAATTTTGAATACACAGGCAGCACCTAGAAGAAATAAGGTAACTACAGTCACACTATTCTTGGATGCCTAGATATTTAGGTAATTGAAATTATTTCTCTGAATTCTTGATGGCAAGCTGGATTACTCATCCTAGAAATTCAACATATTTTAGATATGAAAGGCTTATTATAATTTTGAATTATAATTTTCAGTAAAGTGACAGAAATTCTTTCCAGTATGAGCAGATTCATATCACACTGAGAACACAACATACCAGATTATTTAATATTTAGAAAACGCAGGGAGAAATTATGAAGGCTATTACAAATAATTTGATCTTTAATATTTTATCCTGAGTTTGCACTGGTTTCTGAGGTAGTAGATAAGAAAAACAATAAAAAGAAAAAAAAAATAAACTCACCTCAGAATAATCTGGCAGCCAATGTATATCTGTTACTGTTTTTTTATGACTATACTGTATGGAAGAGATGCTGCAGAATCTCACTAGAGATGGCTCTGTGCTACACTCTTGGACTTCGATAAGTGATGGCTAGAAAGGTTTTAAAAAAAGATATCTTAGCCTATTTTTAAAATGGAGTAGTAGACCTGTCAAAGAAAATAGGTTACTTTACATACTGTTAACGCTTCTTCACATATTTCAGATCAGTTTATAGAACCTTCTAGGCATCTAATACCGTCCATTTGGGAAAAAAAAAAAAAAGGAAAACATCAAAACAGACCTTTAGATATGGAGCTCTTATAAGAATTCCAACATGCCTCCACAGGTACACACACATCCACTTATGTTATTAGTTCCTCCTCTGCTCTTAGGTCTCTGTTTATCCTCTTTATTGGCTCCTTCTGAAATCTGCTTCTCATCTTCCTTGATACCTTTTTCTGTCTATAAACTTCCATAATAATTTTCAGTGTTACGTTCAGCAACAAATGCTATATGTATTTGATAGACTTCAGTAGGCAAGCATTGAGTCTATGCTGGTGCCCATTAAAGAACAGTCTTACTGAAGTCCAACTCTGCACAAAATGTAGTAAAGTTATTAAGCTGGACTAATCCAGTAGACATTATATTGTGATAATGGGTTTATTTCATGAACTCATTAGGCTTCCTATCCTTTATAGTCTCTCATTGTAAAGATTATCTACTCCTCTGTTTTGAGTCGGGATCCCTTCACCCTTTTTTCGCCCAGTAACTTGTGTTCTAACTTTGCCTCTCTTCACCCAGACCTACAGTTGTACTGCAATACGTTTGGAATGGAAACATTCACCATATCAGTAGCTGACATCTTGACTTCATCAGCATCAGTTTTTGCATTTTGCAGGTTTTCTTCATGTTTAGAAATATCCCACAGTACAATCTACAACAAAAAATTGAGTATATTACAAATTATTTCATCCTTTATATTAATACACATTTTTTTTCAAATAGAATTTATGGGGGGTCAGGAAAAAAGAAGAATTTCAGTCTAGTAAATTTCTAGTTCACTAGAATTTATGAAGTCTTTAAAGTATTTCCTGTTCAGTCTGATGCAATCAGTTGAAAGACTATACCTGACTCAACAAGAAGAAAGTCTTTACAGGTTGATTTATTTATCAGTACTGCAAAGAAGCCTCATACAATAATGGTTTAACTGTGGAATAACCAAGCATAACTTCAGTAGAAGATCAAAAATTTCTGAGACTATGTCTGTCTTGGGACACTGTTATTATGGTATATCTCTTCACCCTTATTTTCATACTATAAGAAAACACAGAAATAGCCAATTTTATTCTTCAACAGAAAATTAACACCTGTCCATTGATGCAGCCACCAACAATGATATTTGGATCACTTGGACTGAACTGAAAGCAGTAAATTTCTTCAGGACACTGCAACATTAACTAGAAAGAAGGAAAACAAAATAGTTGAGAAATACAGTCACGCTGATTGTTTGCTCTCTTGTTATTTAAACACTTAGCATATTTAAAAGTCCTGATCAAATACCTGAGGGTGGCTGGGGTCAAAAAAACTCAAAAAAAGTATTACTGATTGCTGCAGCAATGATTTGTCAGAAAGGTTTTCTTGCTCTTCATAAAAAAGCCGCTGTCTTGCTGACACTGCAATAATCCCTGATTGAGAGAAAAAATGAATTTTCTCAGAAGAAACAATTCAAGCTTCAATATGTTGTTATGTATTCTAAGTGACATATTTTTACCTTCTGAATACAGTGCAAAAAAGCAAAAAAACTTCCAAAATCTAAAAAAAAAACCAACCACGTAGTTGTATTTTTCTTTTTACAACTTTGAGGAAATTATTTTTGTTACTTAAGATTAAGTTATTTAACAGTGAGTTGTAGAACCTAAGGATCAGGATAAAATTCAGCTTTTTGCTACTATTCCTTAGTGGTGTAATACTGCACCTGAAATGATATGACGTGCATATAGGCCTGGCCACCTATCACAAAATCAAATTTTTTGTAGCTGAATTGATTTCCCACAGAGGCTGAGGTGTTGGCTATTAGTATGCTGTGCAGCTAGGACATTTATATAGAATTTAATTGTGCCTTTGTAGAGAAATAATCCATGGCAGGGAGTAGGAGGGCACATTTACTATGCCTTGTGGTGCTCTCTGGCACTCAGCAGAGCCGTGTCCTCTTGTGGCTCTAACATTCCTCCCAAGTATGAGGGGAGGAATGCTATAAGAACCAGCCATGGGTAGAACAGCAGTGGTAGGCAGAGCCACCAGAAGGACCTGGCACAGTTGCAGCCCCACTTAAATGAGCATCGTAAGGGAGAAATTTCCCTTTCCAAAGTGAGGAACTTTGCATGCCCTGTCTGAACTCCACAAAGTTCATTTTTCACTTCATCTCATATCAGCAATTTAGACATTCTAAATCAGTTTTGTTTTCTTTTTTTTTTTAAATGTAAAGGCTGATAAAATTATGACAGATGCATGTTTTATAGCTGTCATATAATACATGTCATTCAAGTCTCAAATCAGTATTTTAACTGCATTACCATAAATGGTTGGATGCCAGCAAACACAGCTAATAGCTCTGTCCTTGAGATAGTGCAGATCTGTGAACGATTGGTATGCTTTAAGATAAACATCTGGCTTGCCACCAGAACTGCTTTCATCTTCTGCTAGGGCCTTCCAGTCATCAAAAAAAGCGTTCATAATTTCATTTTGCTGCAACGCAATTTCAATTCTGTTTAGTGAAAAGAACGGTTAACATTTTCAATAATCCAGGTGTGACTACTCAGTAGCAGAATCACAAATATTTCTGTACAGAGGCAGCTTTTGTTTTACATAAAATTATAACCAAAGTATTAATTCCTCAGTGATGTGTCACTGTAAGGAACCCCCCTTCCATTGAAATATAAATAACTAGTTGTACCAAGAATTTAACTCTAGTTCTGTGTGGATCAAGTACAGTTCAGTTGTCCAATTCTTGTGCAAAAAGAGTCAGTGAGTGTGACCTGTCCCATGACTAAGGGCTGTAGGAGGGCACCTTTGCTCTTCTGCAAAAGCCTCTGCTTCTGCATAAGGCTCCCTTCAGTGAGCAGTGTTTGAAACAGCAGCTTTGCAGCCTGTTCAAAAAGATGTATCACCATCAACTTTAGCTGTTCTAATATTTATTTAAACCAACATGCATATTTATATGGCATAGGCTTCATGTTAATTCTCATAGAAACAAATATTACATTAAAATTTATTAGTATTAAAATAATAAGAGAAAAAAAAAAAAACACACAACACAACAAAGTATATAGAAACAAAACCAAATAAACAGTATTTGACCAGACCAATGCTCTGCTCAGAGAAGAGTTCTTGCTTGTATTCTGTATTATTTCAGGTAGCCTTTCATGCTGCAGTAATTTTACCTTAAATGTACTGATGTAAAAAATTCTTTGAGCTTTTCAGATGACAGACTCTCTTCTCTTTCTTCATTTGACAGCTGTCTAGGAAAATACTGCGTGGCTGCATTTTTCGGATAGGTCCTAACCCATTGGAATAAATTTGAACGTAAGTACAGAAACAATTTCAAAGATAAAAATCCATGTATTGTGTAAAATTAAAAGCTAAGTATAATCAGTTTTTCTAGAAACTATTTGGAAAAGAGTGAAAGAAAAATGCAAACAGAGTGTCCAGTTCTGTTCTCTTAATTGGTTTGCAACTGAGTGACTCCAGAAGAGTTAATTTATATCTTTAGTTGAGATCAGAAACAGCACCTAGTTTAATAAATAAGCTCTTAAATGTTTTCTCACACTTACCATTTTGTCTGAGTACTAGCTTCTCTTACTTTCGGAACCATTTGTATGCCTACATTTTTTTCAAGCATTTTAATACTGAAAGTTTTGTCTTGATAGGACGTGCATTCAATGTAACTGTCTTTTACATGTGAAGCATTCTTATCAGTAAATGTAATTGGTGCACCAAACTTCCTCCGTACTCGAGAAATCCTATACTTAATCTGAAAAAGAGATATTTCTC
This sequence comes from Gallinago jamesoni, assembly GCA_025769975.1. Taxonomy (NCBI): domain Eukaryota; kingdom Metazoa; phylum Chordata; class Aves; order Charadriiformes; family Scolopacidae; genus Gallinago; species Gallinago jamesoni. The sequence continues at coordinate 18,109,177 of JAOQGH010000004.1, forward strand.
TAGTTATCAGAGGAGAAAGTTTCTGGAAAGTTCATTCTTTAAAATGGCAGTGTTCATGTAATTGTCGAATTAGTTTTATTGATGATTTATATGCCGAGTTTACTTGTATTTCTGCATTTTGAAATCCTGAAGTGCTCATATAAATAACCTCTGTATGTAATAGAAGACAGGTTTATATTTCTAAAACAAGAAGTTGCTTTTAGGTAACGTTTTGGATTACTGCTAGTAGGACAAGAGAATTACATTTTCTAATTCATGCAATATGAAAACCACACCCTTAATTAAAGGACTGATTCGTAGGAGTTCTTATGTACTACTGCACTAGACTTTCACTGAATTTCACTGAATTATTAGAGTTGGAAGGGACCATAGAGATCACCTAGTTCAACTCCCCTGCTGAAACAGGATTGCCTAGAGCATGTTAAGAGCATGTACTCAGGACTGTATCCAGGCGGGTCTTGAAAATCTCCAAAGAAGGGGACTTCACAACCTCCCTGGGCAGCCTGACTTCTAAGACCTAACTCTTCATTCCTTCTCCCTTAGTGCAGTTCTCAACTTTGGCTGAGGTATTTCAGCTTCCCTTGCAGTGCCTAGGGAGACAAAAGTACTCCAAGGAGGATCCACAAAAATTTGAGTAAAGAATTTCCTTATAGTGAGAACTAGGAAGTAAGAAGGGATGTGGCTTGAATTCTAGCCACAAAAAGAGGTAGGCATTTGATTTCAGGCAGTGGAGAGGTATTGCTTTGTCTTGGATTCCTAGCCAGGTACTTTCTCCCAGCACCTCCCACTGAACTGCAAAGGAATGTAAACTGAGAATACATCTGAGTGAACCTTGCCAGCAAGGTAGAATTACAGAATACTTAGGCTGTGAAAGTAGGTTAAATCCAGTGACTGTGAATTAGTTTTAGAACAATTAGACATCTTTTTAAGTACAAGCAAGGTGTCCAGTTGTGGAGAACTATCCAAACTTAGCCTGTCTTCCCTGAACAGGGACTTAGACATTGAGTAAAAGTTACTGAAGGACAGTTAAATGTTTGTAGATGCCCTCTGTGTCACGAGTTAGGCCACAGCTGTGAGTGGATCTACTTTTTGGACAGACAATTTTCTCAGTATAATCTATAGGTGTAGTTAATCAAATAGGTCTTTCTGAAAAGTCAGTTTGTAATAACCAGTAGTAGGTAACATTTCTTCTGAGGTAGAGAGCACTTAAAATTCTTGCGTGCTGTTTGAATGCCATCCATATAATGAAAAGAGTTTGTTGGGCTCCATGGAAAAAGAACTATATCCTTAGAATATAATTACAATAAAGGAGCAGATGTGTCCAATACAGTTTTACATACCTTATTTGCAGGGTTTAAAGAGAACTAAGTTCTGAAAAAACCACAAAAATTTCTGTACCAGTTTTTGTTAAGAGTTAAGCTAGTTCTCTCTCATTTTTTCGTTTTCTTGAAAGATCCCAAGAAAAACTAAAATTTAAACTTTCAATTTTCTGAGGTTTTTTTTTTTTTTAGGGAACTTAAAATAAATTTGGGTTTGTGATATTTATTTGATTGAGTAACATCTGTTGATTCTGACCTTTGCAACAGTGTCTTTAACAGATTCTTCTTCAACTTCCTTTTCACTGCCAAGAGAAACCCAAGGTTTGCGGACAGGAGGCTTATAAGGATGGACTTCCAGGGTTGCCTCTCCTTTTTCTTCTCCTTTTTCTTCTTCTTTTTCTTCAGTAGTTTCTGGAGGCTGTGACATCAAAGAGTGGGATATAGTGCTTATTCAGAGATTTGCTACTGAAATGTAAGTATGAACTAGAAACCCAGTTTTCAGTCTTCTTTGACACATTCTTTACTTTTTTCTTAATGCAGTAAGTCTGGCTGTACGGTCCCCCTGGGTACGACTGGGTTAGGTCCCATTTATTCATTCGTGCATTAGAACTTTCTGATAAACACTGCATATTAAGTATTAAACTACTAAAGAGAGACTCCTGTCTTGAAAGTAAATCAGTGTTATATAAAAAGAATTTATAGTGATTTTCTACATTAGGCCCTCCTGCCTAGAACTGCAATTTGCTTTTCTGCTAATTACTTCTAATTACTTGCTAATTCTGCTAATTACATTACTTCTCCTGATGCTGGGTGACAAACACATGTTGAAAAAATTATAAAATCTGCCCATAAACCTTCTCCTATGATGCAATGCACAAGGGGAAATCTTAAATGTATCTAGACTTATTTAGAACACAAGAAGATTTTGAAGTATGTTTTGAAGAATATATACATACATCTTGTGAAAAGTAAGTATAAGATTTCTTTGAAGATGCCCAATATAATATAATAATTTATTTTTATGTCTATCTTAGAAACCTGGGTATTGGCAGAGGAAATTAATGCTCATGATTAAAAATGCAGCAATGGGGGTTATACTGGCCCTCTGAAGTAAAATACAAAAATTTGACTCGGTCTCTCTCAGTATAAAAGATGTTTTTACAGTGATACACATATTTTTCTGTTATCAGATTAAACTTTAGAGAAACATTCTGGCATGCTAAGCACATCAGATGCTTACAAATACAGTACCATTCCTGAAGTATATTTTTGAGACAAGATTCTGAAATACTCAAAGATAGAAGAATGCTGTGGTATACTTGGATTTTCTTACCTTCAGAAGGTTTTCCTTGGCTTCCTCAGAAGCAACAAGGTAAAAGTTCTGTCCGTACTGGAAATTTGCATCAAAAACTACCAAAAGTTCTTCCCCTGGATATTCCTATTTTAATTAAGACAATTAGTGGAAAACTGTAAGCAAATAACATCCAAAACGGACATAAGCCTAGTCTAATTTCAGTGTCTCTGGTTGATCTTGTGGCCTTAACAGAGAATTTCCTGTGCTAATTGAAAAGATGGATTTTATTTTGTAACAAAAAGAAAAAGCCTGGGATTAAACTAATCTTTTCATACAGAGAATTAAACAGAAACGAAACTATTTTAATGATTCTCAATAAGCAGGCCATGAATTTGGGGAAGCCAAAATATGTGAAGCTTTGCCAATTCACAGAAGCAAAACTAGCAATAATTATGTTACTTTTCACATATTTTCAATCTAAAGTTAGTAAAAAAAAAAAGTGCATGGTAAGCCATGACAAGCTTTGAGTTGACAGTGATCCATGACCTATAGCCTTTGGATATTATAGCATTGGTGTATTTACTCAGTCAAACAAGGACAGACCTTTTCATTAAAAGAAGATATACGCTGAGAGCACGAAGACTTAGAGTGAAAACAGAATAAGCTACATACTAGGACAACTTTTTTAACAGGGTGGAAATCAGAAATTGCAGCTCTTGTTTTCAGGTCCTGAATGATGTCCTCTTTTTTAATAAGCTTGAAACAATTTTCTTCTGTAACATCTTCAAGAACTCGGCAATTAAAAATTTCTTGTGTTTCTGTAGTGAAGACTAAAGGAAAGATTTCTGGGTGGCCTATGAAAGAAAGCAAAACTGCATGATAAAAAAATTCAGAGTGTTGTTTAAACATACACGCATACCTTAATAGCTCTGGGTTTTTACGGTTTCCTATTAGAATGCTTTTGAATCTCTCCGTGTATATTTTATTATATTGTGAGGCATGGAATACAAATTATATGACATTTTGTTAATCTTGGAAAAGACTTTACCTACCATTTCCTACTTAATGAATATGTTATTCCTAGTATGAGCTTTTTTTCCCCCCCTTGATCAACAGGGGTGATTAAGAGCTTTAGTGAAGAGGCATTAATGGGCTGCTTTTAATACATTAAAGACACAATGGCATGGGTCTGATTTAAGAGAGCCCTTGAATAAATATACTCTAGTCCTTCCCTGGAGAGCAATGCCATGTTAAGCCAACGTTTAATCTAAACAAGCCTTCAATACCATCCCAAATAAGGATGCTTTTCTGATTTTGAACTTTCATCTTCCTCTCATACAGCTCAGACTGCAGTTGAGTCTATTTCTCAACTCATCGGTGAAACTAAAACAAGGTCACTAAGATTCAAGTCAGATACAAGACTTTATTTTCAGCTTTGCTGGAGAATATATAGCTGTTGTTTTCTTCACACAAGACCTCTGTTAAGTTCACTCATATCAATTCAGTACAAGGCAGCTATTTCTTACCCTAGATCTGGCACTATTACCTTAGTTGTTTTTAGTGAGGCTGGGTGCAGTTCAGTGACCTCATGACTGTGCTTTGTAAACAGTCCATGTGAATACAATATATGGCGTTTCTTGCTAAGTGTGTGTCAGCTTTATGTAGGTAGCACTGGTTCTTCCCAAATTACATGTTCTGCCTTCTGTCTTACATAACAGATATAAGTGATTAATCTGTAGTCTGTAGACCCAGCTAATTGAATCCTGCCGCCTAAGAGACTCTTCCTTCCTTTGCAATACTGCCATGCCAGCAGGCTTGTGCTGTACGTCTCAGCTGCCACAGTAAGAGCGTTCTTCTTGAGGGCCACTACGCTTTTGTCTGAGAACACTAGTAGGTGTTCACTTTGAATGCTCATCTTTTTGATAAACTAGAAAGTGGAATAGATGCAGGACAAGTATACATGGAATATTTATGTAATGAAATGGTCTGGCTTTTGTGATAATAGTGATACTTTTTGTCTTTGTTTTGTTCTCTTTGCTCAGGTTGACTTATTTAATATTTTATGTTAATTCCCAGAACCTGTGGTATTTTTCTACTTGTGCATGCTTTAAATTGAAGTTGATATATCTAAAATGATGATATTGACCAGCTGGCTCAGCATGTTTTGAGAACCCATCTCTAAGCCAACAAGGGCTGACAAAACAATAAATCCTTCTTAATCTCTATCATCTGGGAAGCTAAATCTCTGCATAAGCCTATCATATAATACATAATGTTCGATGAATCTGACATTTATCCCTTAAAATCTTTCAGTGCTGCTACTACACTGCATCTGCTATGCTACAGTCATCACTAAAATTAATGACAGGTACGATGCTTCTGGCATACCCTGCACTAAACCAAGTATGATTTACTTGGCATGCACTAGTCATTTTGTAGCATGCACAGTCCATTAATTGCCTTTTCTTCACAAATTGTAGTCTTGCATGACTTTGCTTTTGGTATCTCAGAGATTTTTGTGATTTCTGTGTGGATGCTTCAAAAACCTACAAAATCATACTGATGTTGATTGGGAAAGACCTCTGAAAGTCATCTGGTCCAAACTCACTGGTGGTAACAGCAGACCAAGCCAGAACTTGGTTATCTGCCAGAGTCCCTGTGCTTGTGTTTTTGACATCTACTCTCTGTAGCTAATGAGGCCAAGACCTCAATTCTTCTTTTGCTTATCAATTTGACTATGAGGCCAGGCTCAGAAAAAGGAAACCCTAGTACCAACTGCAACACTACAGGTATACTTTACATTTTGATATATTGGAGAAAAAAAAAAAAAAGACCTCCTTTTCCAAATTAAATTTCATAGGATAGAAACCTAGAGCTGTGCACCAAACCAGAATGCAATTTCCATCCTCTGTCATGCACAGCTGGCTCACAGGAGAGAATGGACAGGAGAGCAAAGGAACAAAAAATTTTTACATGCTGCAGTCCTCAGAGTTTGTTATGTGGTTAGTGCAACTAGGAGAGCTAGAACCTACAGAAAACTTATAAATCTAATTTGCTGATTCTTACATGATTTTTTTTTCAGAAGATTCATCCCATATCTCGAATAAATTAAATGGGAACAATTTTTTTGCTACATCAAAAATTCTAACTAGAAGTAACTGATGTTTGTTCAAGAAGCTTGTATAACGTTAATTTTTAAAACACTGAGTAGTGCATGCAGCCTTATCCACAAATGCTAATGTCAAAAAAATCCTTTCAAAGAGATGTAGGTTTCACTGTCAAATGAAATAATACAAGCATGCATTACAGTTAAGCAAAAATACAATAGATGTCACTATGAGAGGGACCAGAGTAGGACAGATAGTCTAAGCATATTTTCTTCAATGCTTTATTGCTGTAAGTCCAAGTTAAAAACAAAGAAATGATCAGAATTAAAATATGTACATCTTTTAGTCTAAAGGACTAAAATTCTGTATTATAGAGTACTATATTATAATAGATTCTATATTATAGAATATAGATTCTGTAGTAGAACATAAGGGGCTGATACTGGAATTCTTACTATTATGATCATTTTTATTGACTGCTTTTCCAGTAAAAAGTGTGTAGCATCTAATGAGAGGCTTCACATTCTTTTTCTAATAGTAAATTATACTCATTTGTAGCACTCAACAGTTCTTAGTTCTATGAGAACTTCACAAAAGACTAAGAAGCTCTTAAAGAAATAAACAACACTTGCAGGTCGTATGCTAGGGAGATAACATACACACAGTTTAAATTCTGCACAGTGTCGGCATATAGTAGCATTATTTTCCTGCTTTTAGCAACAGGTTTCAAGCAATAGTTTAGTTCTTACAGCTCTAACTTTATTTGCCACTAGGTGGAGGTAAAATTCTCTCTTACTAACAGAACTAAGTATACCATAACACCGAAAATACATTTCTTTTAAAGTAACACTTTCATCATCTGAGGGATCACTTATTATCCATTTTCATTAATTTCAGCGTGGCCATTTTGGTGATGCTAATCAGAGGGCAATTTTCACTTCCACCCGTGTGCTTACAGAATTATGTAGGAAGACATTGATTCATGATTTATTTTTAAATTACTTAGCTTATATATTCCTAGTTTGCCACATTGTTTTAGCTTTTAGAAATACAAGCTTTACTGTTAAAAGCCAATTAAGAAGATAACCATTTGTGTTGTTCATGTAAACTGTAGATAAATTTTACATTTATATCAATTTAAGTTACATCTGAGGAAGAATTGCATAAATCAGGTCAGAAGAAAAATCCAACCAGAAATGTATAAAAACATTAAAAAATTATTTGGTCATTAAGAAAAAAGAATGTATTTCAATTCAAATAATTCCATATTTTAGCTCCTAACCATGGCTACACCTAAAACTGCACTTTTCTTGCACATAAGAAAGCCGAAAGAAATGCTTGATATCTCGTGTTTTAAATGGCAGATTTTCCCCTACAATGCAAAAGATGTTAATCAAAGCCTACTGATATCTATGATGAAAAACCACAAGTGATATGCTAAAATAATCTTCTCACCTAATCTAATACGGATTTGACAAAGACTAAAGTTTTTTTAATTATTTTTAAAAAATCAAGTTTTTCTTTCAGTTGCTTAACTATTACTAAATGCAAACATTTTGCACCCTATAATTGTGTTGTGAAGCTTTTTATTTCCCCTGATCCCAGCTCCTCTCAACCCAAGATAAAAACATCATCTACAAACCCGTACCAGTTTCAGTATTCCTTGCTGCACTGCCTGCTACTCAGTGGTACTGTAATCACCACTCTAATATCTGCATTTCTTAATAGTTTATAATTTTTCTCATTAATAAAAAATCTTTCCTTTTCATTCCCTGGCATCAGTAACATTGAAGCTTCAAAATGCTTCAAAAGGATTAAAAAACTATTGCTTTAAAGCCCAGTCATCATAGCACTTACCTATACTAGCCATAGAAAGATCAACTTCATCTTTTATATCTGAAATATAATGACATGATGTTACTCATGATTTTTCTTCCTAACAAAGTAACTATAAATACATAGTCCTTTCCTTGTCACGGCAATATTTAAAATCTCTCTCTATATATATATTTATAAACTAAACTGTTAAGAGGAAACAAAAAATAATTTCTATTCAGTTCAAATTTAACACAAGAAATGTGTGAAGACTTATAAAATAGGTCTGTATTTTAAGGATATGTAGCATATTTTGAAACTATGGAGATTTAAAACTCATTTTTATTTTGAGCAGGTGGTCTGCATAAGAGAGAAACCATAAGAAATCTGTTGTCTTTTGGTGCATGCTGCAGTTTCCATGGTTGAAAACTGCACAGCCTGCTACCTGATAGCACCTGCAATTACTGTGTCATTCTGTGTCAAATCGTGTCATGTGAAGAGGAGATAAATGGGGAAAGCCGGCTAACACCAGGCAGGAGCAGCACTGAAGGGTTGCAGGCAGGAGCAGACATTGGTCCCCTCTTGCTGTAGGTTGCAGGGTGCTGCAGGAACTGAGCTTTCTTCAGCTCCTGAGAAAGAGGGTCTGCAGACCTCACAGCAAGGTAGGACAGGAAGAAATTAGCACTGATGTGCAGAATATTCTCTGCAGCACAACAGCTATTAATCACCTGGGAGGGAAACAGTAATTAAAAGGTGAAAGCAACTTCAGGAAGGTGGCTGTCATGGCAGAAAAAAATCCGCGAAACAAAACAACCCCAAGCAAGAGTAGATTCCCACCTTTTCCGAGAATGTGCATGAATCACTGGGAAAAAAATATTTGTATATAGCAAAGGCTCATTAGCATTACACTTCATTAACTATACACTTTATAAATGAGACAAGTGAGATAGTATCAAAACACATCTCAGGAAAAAAAAACCTACAATAAAATACACTGCAAAATTAAATTGTGAGACTGGTATACTTTCAGGCTATATTACTGTGTCTTTACAGTGTGATCCTGAGCTCCTGCTTCTGGGGATACCTCTCTCTGCCTGATGCTCTCTCCCTGGGCTGTTAGCTTTTGTGAATCTCCCCACTTCGCATATATTAAGCTTCCCAGTTTCCCATTCAGTAGTTATTATGACACCACCAAGTATTAAATCTAAACTACCAAGACAAAGCATAAATATAGCAATGTAGCTTTGTTATGAAACAAACTGGGCTCAAACGGGACTCAAATGCCAATTAAGCAGTATTCTTTATTACAGCGCTGGGGTTCCATATACTGGTTACAAACCCATAATCAGTAATTGTAGATTTCTCAGTTATTTATATAAAATAGCATATTCTAATTTATCTCATGTTTACTTAAATGCATAGGCCCAAAATAATTAAGGTAGCTGTCATGTGAGATCAGATTACTGTTTGTTTCTTTGCTGCTATACCTTACATACCAAGCGGTGTTTGTTTTCCTTTTGAGGATTTCTTAGCTTTGTTGTCACCTTTCTGTTTCTTTGCTGAAGTTTTTGGACTTTTCAAGGTCTTTCCAGATATGAGATTTTCTGACATTTTTTTCAGATTTCTCTAGAGAAAGATACATGTCATAAATAAACTTTAAACAGACAATGGAATGCACCATTTACGAGTGAAAATTTGTTCCATGACTTTATGTAGTTTATCATTACAGTAATATTTTCATACACAGCCAAAATTGTATTCCATAATTTCAAATCATAAACTATAGTTTGATCTATGTAATAGATCAAAATACTTCTGTTTAGGATGATTAAGTATAGAAACTGATTACCCAAAACAGCAAAAGGTTAAATTAGGATAGAGGTTTCCCTTAGAGAAAGCTAAGAACCTGAGCTACACTGGGAAGAGTGCAGGTGAAAATTATCTCTGTAAATATTTGTCCAAATGTCCTTAATTGTAAATCATTATTCAGCTGCACAAAGCCTTTCTGTGCTTTTCTATTTTCAGTTAATTTTTCAGTGTAGCTCTGTGGAGGGCAAACTCAGAAAGAAGTTGTATGCGTAATTACATGTAGCAACCACACAGCTGGAGATGATAGCGTATAGAAGGCTACTCGTGTGTCCTTTACTCTCCTCCTTCCCGATATCTAGAATAAGGATGAGAACAGCAGCGTAGAAAAGGCTCTGTTCTATAGTGGAGGAGGAAGGCGATGCAGCCTGCCCGCTGCACACACCGGACAGCGCCATCGTGTGGAAGGTGCACACGTAGCAGCCGACAGAACAACTAAATCATTCCGTTAGGCAAAGTGTTGAAAATCGTTTGATGTTATTATTAAACAGCTAGCGGCATTCATCTGGGATAAAGACAACGGGACTCCTGGTTTGTTTGTGTTCTCCCTTTTCCACGTTCTCACTTTTTTTCAAGACTGTAAACTGACTAGGAGAGGTACCATTTTTTAAACGTCTACAAAGCAGCTGGAGTATTTGGATGCTATAGCAATTTTAACACTATTAAGAGGAAAGCAGATGCACTTATAGGACAGAAAGAGATGGCATGACATAACACTTTCTGAGGGACTCTTACAGGAGCTGCAGCCTGTCTGCCTGCACATGTGAACAGCCCATTTACTGTCAAGATGCTTAAAGTGAAAAGGTGAGTTTATAAAATAAATATTCTTTCTTAAGACTTCTCAAATGAAAGCCTAAACACGAGCATTAAACAAACATGCCATAGCCTGTGCATTTGCATTTTGAGTGGGTGTGTTGGCTTTGAGATGGTCTGTCATTCCCAGACTGAGAAAAAGTGGTTTCCTCTTTTGTAATACAGTTCTCAAATACTCCAGAAACAACCAGTACAATTTTAGCTTCCAGTCTGAATTTTAGTTTGGAGATGGCCACTGATGGCAAGATCTAGGTCATGGATTATAGCCTGGTGGTATAGTGTGGGTTTTGGATCTATGTTAACTTCCATGAATTCAAGGTAATTTTTGCTGTTAACTTTAATGGGACACTCTTACTACAGTTACACATTTTTCTGTTTCGCTCCAATCAAAATAGAAAATATATGCTCTGTAAATCCTCAGGCTCTTTTCTCTATCTTACTGGATCTTTCAGATTTTGGTGACAAACTGCATCCATGGGATGATAACTTCTCACTGTTATTTGATCAATATGGTAAATATGGGCCATCATTAATCCATCTGAAGAACTGTAGCAATTTAATCTGCTGTTTCCAAGAAGCTGTGATAATACCAATGCAAAACAGATTAATGTTTCGGAATTCTGAAACCTTTGCCTTGCAAGGGACGATGGTTTTGGAAGATTAAAAAAAAATCCCACAAGTCTTGTATAATGAGAATAAGGAGAAAGTTAGGAGTCTCTTCTACCCTTATTCTCACAGTCTTTTTGTCAAATACAGGACTATAAGCATTGACAATATATTTATATCTAACATTCAATATATTTTACCAGTTGTAATCTTTCAAAGGAACCTCTACAATGAACAGTATGCTTAGTTTATAGTTCTGAAATGCTTAGGGCTACCTATCTTAGAGTGCATGTCAATTCAGGTGGCTAAAAGAGGCTAATTTTCCCTTATTTAAAAACAAAAGCACAAAGCGATTTCTTATCCATCACCTTGTGTATTTTACGTAAATAAAAAAAAAAGTTGTGATCCATTTTATAAATGGATTCTGTGACTAATCTAATTTAAAAATATCCTTGATGCCTCTAAATAAGAGAGACAGCCCTCCAAGATATGGGAGAGGCCAACTAGTTTAGAAATTAGTTGAAGGACAATATGAACCATCTCATATTATATTACAGTCACGTTGTCTAACTTCACCATTTCCTAATTATACACTGAAACAAAGCCAATTTGGAAATTTTGAGTTCTATTTTCTGAGTAACCTAAACCCTAAGTCACATGAATAGAGGAAGCACTGAGAGGGCTGAGATAAGTCACATGCCTATGTTTAGTGCAAGTAAAAACATCTCTTTTCCTTCAACTGACTTACTTCAAGTATACTATACCTATAAAAACTGTTAAAACTTTAAAAATTGTCTCCCGATAATGCAGTTACTGAAAGAATCAGGTGTAGAGGTACACACAGCACCCTACAGGTAAGGGCAGCGCTGGTGAAGGCAGTGTCGGTGACCGAGTGTACGTACATGGATGTGTTAATACAAAAAGTATCCCTGTTTAAGGGTTGCAAATGAATACAGCAATCAATAGGACTGTTCATGGTTCCAGCTGTGATGCACAGAACCTCACCAACTGGAGAACAGATAGAAAAGTACAAAGTAATTATCTCCTTTTACAATATCCCTAACACCATATCGCCTCTGCCCATTTGTCATCCTGGGGGCATATGATTGTCAGTGGTTAGGAAACATGTAAGGCCTCCAAAGAAAGCAAAGGCAAAACTTCTAAAAACTTTTCTGGAAGCATAATCAAGCCCAGAGCCACTTACAATTTATCTATGCAAAGTTGTTTTTCCATGCTACTAACTCACAGGTGCTCCCTGATGGAAACCAACACACACTGAGAACTTCAGAATAGGTACCAAAGAGCAAACCTTTTGCACCCCTCTTCCAAAAAAGAAATAAAGGAACAAACATCCTAATGGTTCTTAATGTGTAAGATAAAAGCTAGCATTTTCAGAAGTTACCTCTTCAGGGGTTTGGGTTTTTTTTTTCCACTCCGTAAGTTTTTACACAAAGTACCAAATCCTATCAAGAAAACTATGAAAAAAATTAAAGGACTATCTAAAAATACAACAAAAGAAGAAGATAATTTCTTTAATCTGTGGTTAGTTCCTGCCGCCTTAGGGGTATTTCTATATTGTTTATTTAGAAAGGACTCCAACATGCATATGTGTCCAGAAATATACAAATATAAATCCATGACCCTATGATTGAGAGGTTGGAAACAGCATTTAAATTAACATAGTTTAAAAAATCTGAGTGCAAAACCTACAAAAAAGAATAGCGCTTGAAAATCAATTGTCAGAAACATTGCCATATATTTTATTCTTTAGAAGTAGATAATGTATTATATTAAAACTTCATTAAATTGTTCAGTCTAATTTTTCAGCAACTCTTCAGTGGAAGACCATTTTACATTATTTAATTGGTCAAGCGCAAATAAATATTTGACAACTTTGACATTTTGTAGCCTAGTTTATTTATAGGTGGCTGTAATATTTTGAACATTAAGCTCAAGAGAAAAAATAAGATCAGAGTGTTCTCCTAATCATTTGATGTTCTGAAACATTTACAGTTATAAAGCAAATCCATCAAGTTGCTAGGTACTGCAAAAGGGGAAAGTTAATTACCTATCAGTACTACAAAAGATGCTGTCTGAATTGAGTGCACAGAATGATTCATTAGTTGCCTAATTGAATGATTTAAGGTCAAGCCTGTGTGCATTACTAATTTAGCACTATAATTTACTACAATTTGGAATGACAGAAGAATTGAGTGCACTTCCATTTAACAAAAGCACTACAAGGAAATTATCAAGAACGTGTCACTATGAAGCTAAAAATCCCATTTCTGTCTGTAAACATTTAGGAACTTGTTAAAAATACCATCTGGAGAATGACCTGATCTCTCCAGAAATTCATATACGTTGTTCCCTTTAATTAAATTTATTCTACTTTGCTCTACACAAAGAGCAATTAATACAAACACCTGAAGTTTGTATTCTTGATAATGCTTGTGCATATTTGGGCACAACCTCATTGTTTAAGTTGTAGAAAGTAAAGCTGAAGTTTTAGCAAATGCCAAATAATTTCAGCATATGAATAGTTGTATTTGAATGTACCTGATTTCACACATACAACTTTTCATTAAATTAGGCTTACTTGAACTAGTTGTAGATTTTGTTATTTGATAGAAACCAGCAGAGGCAGTTAATTGTTCTGGGATGATAAACACCATATGTGTAAAATTAGTGTAAGAATTAGTAAGAAAAGCATAGAGAACAAAACTGAAAATGTCATTAAAATATTGTAATATAATATTGTAATATAATATAATAATACTGTGTTCTGTTTCTCCATTCAAAAAGAAATAGAATAGAATTTGAAAAGGTATAACATGGATGGTTGGCGATATGGAACATGTTTCGTACTAGGAATAAGCTAGGATTCTTTTCAGCCTGGAATGAAGATGGTATGATAGAAGTCATTAAAATCATGAGAAGCATGGAGAAAGTGACCAGGGAATGATTATTCATAGTCTTTCATAATACAAGATGTAGCTGCCATCACATGAGCTTACTGAGGGACAGACTGGAGACAAACAAAAGAAGTATGAAAGTATTTCATTACACAATAGGTAGTTGAATTATGGAGCATACTGCCTGTGGACAGGATGACTGACAGAAGTGCACAATTTCAAGGAGGAACATGGCAAACTGACAGGCGAAAAATTGAGGGCTACTAAAAATAATTATAATACCTCTGGTTATAGAAATAAAGCCGTAACTCCAAGAAAAAAAGGTGCAAAGAATACAGGTATGGCTTTATTATAATCTTGCCCAGGCCCTTACTGGCCCAGACAGAACTGCTGGTGTGAGCCAGCACAGCTGGCCTACAGTATTAAAATTTATGAACAATTTGGTTGGTACTTCAGTAGTTAATAAGTATGATATTGAAGTTGTCATAACATGATCCTGTTAAGAAGCAAACAGTAGCATATGTTGCCTTGTTATGACTTTTGAACCAGAAATGTTATATTGTAAAGATTGACACTAGATAAGACTTCATCCTTTTTTTTTTTTTTTTTAAGCAAAGATAAGAAAAAAATCATCATCTCATCTTTTCACAATGTGAGAGGTAGGTTGCTGGAACAAAGTCATGCCGTGGGACGGGGCCTGGGGCGAGGAGAGGACTGCGGGTCGGCTGTGGAAGTACAGGGGAGGGGTAAGGCTGGTGGGGCTGAGGGGGCGTCGCTCCACGTCGAGGGGAGAGTTTGCAGCCACCCGGGTCTGTTCACCAGCACCCCTCCAGCCTTTGGCACAGCCACCCTCGAGGGCCCGCCGGGTCCTTCCCCTCCCACAGGCCAGCGGGCAGAGGAGGAGCCCGCGGGCCGGGTACGCGGTGAGAGGCGCGGCCACGGTCGCATGGAGCAGGCCGCGGGCTCCGCACCGTAGCCTCGGCCCGTCCAAACGGGCATCCCCTGGCCCCTGCTGCCCGTGCTCTCAAGTCTGTAATTATTCACCCGTTTCTGCCAGCGCAGCCGGGCCGCGTCGCCGTGTCCCCTTCGCCCCCGGCCGCCCCTACCTGCGCGGCGCTGGCCCCACCGCGTCCCTGGCGCTGCGCGGTTGTCAGGGCAACGGGGCGGCCCAGGATTGGCGGTTCCGACAGGCAATCAGCGCTCCGCGTTTCAAACCCGCCCCCGCGAGGGGAAGTCGCTATTGGGGGGTTGCGCGGAAGGTTCGCGGCCATCCGGCCTACAGCGGAGCAGAGCATCATGGGTTCTGTAGGCGGCCGCCGGTGGCAGCTCTCTGCAGGCACGGACGTCCCGCCCTCGCATCTCGCCATCACCCGCCAGGGGGGCGGCACCAGCTGGGAAGGAGGTTGAGGTAATTCGGTGGGATTTGGTGTCATGAAGATTTGTGTTCCACATCTTTCGTATCTCTTATGCAGAAAAATGCTGTATTTTGCTCTGCTGCGATGTAAAACAGGGGAGCCCTGGAGCATCTTTCGCTCCGTCTGCGGAGTGCCCAGTGCTGGTCCTTGGTGGCACTTCAAGGATCATCCACTCTCCTCACAGCAGGCAGGAAGGATGCTTGCTCTCTTCCATTTCTCTTTCTGCAGCCAGAAGTTTCCTCTCTTAAAATGTCTGCTACTCTCCTTGGGTCTGCCTTGTCCCTTTTTTTTTTTTTTTTTTTTTTTTTTTTTTTTTTTTTTTTTTTTTTTTTTTACCTTCTATTTTTATGCCAGGGCTCAATGGGTACTTGCAGCACGAATTAGGCAGCTGGTGACTGGATGCAGTTACCGTAGCCTGGGCTTTATCCCGGGACCTACCTCCCATCAGGCAGCGATACCGAAGGGATCGTTTCCGCAGTGTGGTGACACTGTCTCCAGGCCCGGGAGACGAGACAGTTTCTTCTCCTCCAGGAGAGGACACCGTTCCGTTGAAGTCCAGTTAATGACTTTAATAGCTTAGTTTCATGTAATGAAATGACCTAAGCACGTCGGTCCTTCCACTGAGTTCTCTGCACGGCTGGCTGCCCTTCCTAACTATAATTCTGTGACCAGAGAGGCTTTTTTTTTTTTTTTTTCCCTTAGAGATGGGACACAACTAATTATAACATAAGCGTCACTTTTTTTTTTTTTTTTTTTTTTCCTCCTGATGCAGAAGCCTAAGCTAGCGAATCCGGAGATGGCATTGCTGCGCTATAGAACGCACCTATAGCGTGGGGAGCCGCGGGTCACGCCCGGCAGGAGGGAGATGCGAAGCAGGAGGTGACAAAGGCGGCGTGTGCCTGTTGTGCTCGGCACGGCACGGCCCTCGGGGCCCCCCCAGCCCCCAAAACCCTGCTCCTGCGGCGGACCGGCCGGTGGCTGCGGGCTCCCAGGGCCGCCCCGGGCCCCGCTGCCGGCCCGGGCAGGGAGCGGCAGGACCTCGGCGGTGGTACCGCATCCCCGCCGGCAGGTACGCTGAAGCCTTTGCTTTGAAAGCACGAAGGGTGCCGGGGGGAGGGTGGGTGGGATGCGGGGGTGTGCGCTGCCGGCCTCCAGCTTTGGGATTTGGGCGAAATCAGCGCCCGGCCCTCAGGCGGCTGCCGGGGGTGCGGGAGAGGCCGGCGGCGGCTCCCGGGGAATCGCTGGTGCCCCGCGGAGGGGAGGAGAGCCCGGCGGCCGACCCCTCCGCCACCCGAGAGCCCTACGTGCTTTTGTGGGCCGCTCGAAATGTCTCGGAGAGAGGCTACGGCGGGCAGGGACCGCGGGGACGGGCTGCCGCAGGCGCTGCCTGCGGTGATTCCCGCAGCTGCGGAGCCCCCGCCGCCTCTGCGCAGGCTGATGAGAACCTGCTGCCGGTCTGTGGTGGTCGGCTGGAACATCTCAAGCCGATGCCGTGAGGTCAAGTTTTTTGGTTGGTTGGTCTTGGTTTGTTTTTTGTTTTGGTTTGGGGGGGGGGGTTGTGTTTTTGTTTATTTGTTTTGTTTTTTAAATCAAGTACAAACATTGCCAGGAATATTGCAGTATCGGAGTAGGGCTTAACTTAGAAATGATTGATCGGCTGTAAGAAAGATGAGTGGAAACTGTGGCATACTGTATCCCATAGGACAACGGAGACCTGATAAAACAGGAGCCAAACTTTTCTTTAAACATATTTGTGGGCCTATTCTTAGTGTTAAACTGCTGATTCAAAACTTTTCTTGCCCTCTCTGAAAGCTGGGGAAATTGAAGGTCTTGCATGGTATCTGAAAACAGACTTGTGTTCTGGTGTGTGTAATGTCAGCTTGAGGAGAGTGGGAGTGATCGATTCATTTTTAAAACAATTAATCTTGTTGTTGATTTTTTTTTTTTTTGTTTAAGTTATATAAGAAATTTTTTTTCTGCAAATTAAAAATAACAAGTCTAATATGGAACATCTTTAAATTTGTTCACAACCTAGGCTGTCTCCTCTATTCTTAATGTTAACAATCTTTTATCTGAAATAAATATTCCTGGCTACTTCTTAAATACTTTAGATAACATTTATAAAATGTTTGGAAGTCAGTAAAGTTAGTAACAGATTAACATCTGAATATGTTGAATACTACAGAGAGTAACGTCTCAGACTGTGTTTATAAGGTTCTCTTCTAATCTTTTCCCTCATACTCATCTAAAGTGTGAGCCTCCTCAGTTAATCACGATTCTTGAATACAACTACCTTTTGGTCTTTTTGTCTGGTTCATGATCACCATTGTTTTGCATTCAGTCTTTTATAGCTGAAGAAATAGATATTATCATCTTGCTAAATGACAAGTTAATGCACTCAGGTAATGTACCTGAATTGCCATTTGGCATGCTGGGACCGTTTCCAAGAGAGAACAATGCTAATACTAATGTCTGAGAAAAATGCTGCCTGTCGTCAAAATTCCATTTCTGTCAAGGGCTGGACAACAGGCTGACAGAAGGGGAAAATACTTGCTACAGAACTAGATAAGTTTTCCAAAAGAGTGAACGCTCATGAGAGGCTTTTGATACTCTTCTGGACACAGGAGGAAATGAGTCAGGGTGTCCTGCGTACATGATGTTGGCAAGCAAGAAAGGAAGAAGTTTTCAACAAGTAACTCCATAATTCATATCCCACTATGAAATAAATGTCCTGACAGCCTACCTGCAAATTTAAGAGCTTGTCCAAACTTCTCTTTGCATTCTGCAGGACATGTGCAATATTATGAGGAAGGTCTTAAATTCAGTGTAATGTACAAGTGCCTTTCACAGAAGATAAACATCTTTGGAGACTGGGTTGGCAGTGCAGACTGATCTGATGCTGCTGTATTTATGCTTGCATGTTTTCCAGCTGACATGGAGTTCTTTTCATTTCAGAAATGGAAAATACTGAAGTGGCT
This sequence comes from Gallinago jamesoni, assembly GCA_025769975.1. Lineage (NCBI taxonomy): Eukaryota > Metazoa > Chordata > Aves > Charadriiformes > Scolopacidae > Gallinago > Gallinago jamesoni. The sequence goes on from JAOQGH010000004.1 coordinate 18,127,305, forward strand.
GTGAGCAGCTGCAGTGCTCATGATGATGAAAATCTTTGCAGCTACAAACGACACCTGTCAGTATCACAGGAGGGGCTTTTGGAAGACCAGCTTAGAAGAAAGTTAAAATTCTTCTTCATGAACCCATGTGAGAAATTCTGGGCCCGGGGCAGGAAACCTTGGAAACTTGGGATTCAGCTACTCAAAATAGCAATGGTTACTATTCAGGTGAGTAATTAGGGAAGCAGGGATTCTTCTTAGCCCACGGGAATTCAGATAAGCAGTGCAGGGGACAAATGCTGTTCTTGTTGTGCTGCATAGACAGGGAGAGGATAAGACTGCAAAACTGTCTTAGTTACATATATGTTAGCTTGAATCTCAAAGGCATAATTTCCTCTTAAAACTATTGACTGACAGATAGCTTTCCTAAGAGCAGAGATGAAATGAACCATGTTTAAGGGCTCTACTTTACTTTTTCTTCACTGGTTTGTTTTTGGTTTCCCGTCCGCCCCCAAAGGATGGCATCCTTACGCATCTGCCCCCTGCAATACCTTCTTCACTCCAAGTGTGTTTGTGTTGAAGGGAAAGAAGAGTCACTGTTGTTTCAATATCACAGAGATAAGAATTGAAATTGGTATCTTTTTTATGATGTTTGCTTATGCCTTGCATATCGGATACAAACTCTTGTATTGAAATAAAACCAGCAGTTTTGCTCCACTCTGCCTCTTGCCCAGCCTTGTACCATAAATTTTGTAAAACACATTTATCTTGTACCTAAAAAGCAACTGTTTGTCTCAAAGCTCTCTGGTTAAGAAGGAAGAAGGTCTTTCATAAAATCTTTCTAACACCTCAGATGATGATCCTTCAGGGTTGCCCGCATGTGATTTACATTTATGGTGGTGTCAGTGCTATAACAATACAAGCACAGAGAATGTGTTCCGTGGTTTCATGAACAATGTGACAAACTGCAGGAATAATAATTCTTTTGCAATACATGTGGCAGTATGTTTGAAATGCCACTTTAGTTTGAAATGTATCCTCATCCTCTGAATGTCTTATGTCCCATTTTGCAATTAAAAATAAAATTTGATGGTGAGAAAACCTGATTAAGAAAGAAACTAATGCTGATTTAGCCTTTTCAGAGAAAACCTGCCAGTAGGTAATTCAATCTTAGCAGTGTTGATTTGCTGGTGTATTCCTGTGTGCCTAGCAGGCTGAGCTTGCCCACAGAGCATTTTGGTATCTCTGTAACTGAGTTGCCCTTATCAAAACCTACATATCCAGTCTGGATCATGGCCATAAAACTAATCTGTAGACTGCTGATTCAGACTTATCTCTGATGAGTTCCTTCACAATACTCCCGACACCACTAGATTTGAAATGGTAGTTGCTAAAGAGTATTGAGAGCTCCTACAAACAATACTTCACATTCTTCTAGAAACCTTTTCCAGTCTGGGTAGTAGTGAGCAGGGTTTTATGCTAACTTTTCATGAAGAATTGCAATATATTTTTTTTTTTTTAACAGCTTCAGAGGTTATCCTGTTACAAGTACAGGGATGGGAGGGATGTTTGTTTTCCTGAGTTGTTCTCAATTTGCCTTTTCTGCACTGGAGTAAGGACTTCAAAGTGGGGTCTGGTTAAGTCCTGTCCTGCCTTTTTGGCTGAGATACATCAATATTCCTCAAGACAAGTCATATTCATGTCGGGCTGAACTAACAAAGCACGCGTAACAGTATATGGGTCTCTTGAATTTGAGATGGTATCCTTTTCTTTGTAAAAATATGAGTCCTTGGTCAAGATTCTGGTAGACATGTTAAAGGAACGTTCATGAATCCCATTGTTTCCTGAAGTTAAACTTTCTTTTGACCAGCTGTGAAATGGAGCAGCCTGGAGGTGCCATATATACCAGGACAGGATTCGCATGTTAATCCAGAAGCCAACTTTGTGTTTGAACAGGAAATATAAATGTCTTTTTCAGCTGGTGGTTTTTGGATTGAGCAATCAAATGGTGGTTGCCTTCAAAGAGGAGAACACTGTTGCATTCAAACATCTCTTCTTGAAAGGGTACATGGACAGAATGGATGACACCTATGCCGTATACACACAGACAGATGTCTACGACCAGATATTCTTTGCAATAAACCAGGTAAGGATTGTCACTGCAATGCTCTTTACCTGGGTACCTCTTCTTCTTCTGCCTTCCCCAATGGTGTCTGAAATTGAACCTCTGTGCCAGTTGCTTAAGATTACAATATTGACTTGTTCAGGTTTTCTGTCATTGGCAGAGGATTGTACTTGTGGCAACATCCTTAAAGCTAATCTGTATACTAATTCTGCACTAAAATGGTGGCCTAGGATTTGAACCAGAGTGCTTTGCAAATAAGAAATTAGGCTTTCTAGTAAGGATTGTAAAAAGAAAAAAATAAGTAAGAAGATATTTAGATCCAAATCCTGCACTTATTGTTTTTATCAAATACCTTAAAGTATTTGAGAACTCAGCTGTTGTGTGGTGTAGGTTTCCAAGTTCTTTAGTTGACCACTTAAATAATAAAAAAAGATGGGTTATGGTGTAGATCCAAACACTTACAGTTTGTGGTGTTTTTTCTCAGAGACTAACAGTCTTGGTGCTATCTAAGTTCGTTTGTCTGTTTGTTCTAAACTTTAGTACTTGCAACTGCCCAACATTTCTGTTGGAAACCATGCTTATGGGAAGAGGGGAGCAGAAGAGACAGCTCTGGCCGTGTGTCAGCAGTTCTATAAGCGAGGAACCATCTGTCCTGGAAATGACACCTTTGATATAGACCCAGAGATTGTCACTGGTAATGAACCTAATCTATTGTATCAGTTCTTTGGGAGGAGGGACCCTAAATTTATGATGAATTCTTATTAACATCCAGTATTCTATAGTCCTATCAAATGACCTATACTGGGCCTACCACCAGCCAAAACTGGCAAGAAAACTACTGTGTAACTAGCCTCTAGCTCTCGCCTCCAAGATAACAGTCCTTTGTGTCTACTGCCACAAAATAAACGATAAGCCATTAGCACTGATGACAGCCGAACACAAGTATTTCGGGCTAATTTCAGGAGCCTTCCCTATGAATTCATGATGAATAAATTGGCTGGTTCAGGGAAGCCAACGTATTTGTCAGCTGACTTCCCAAATGACTCCTCACTTAGGCGTGCTATCTCGCCTGGTGTAGCCAACAGCTCTTTCCATCGTCAGGAGTGGGAAAGGCAGATTACTGTTAAAGGGCGTGATAACCCATGAGACGTTGTTGTGAGTGCTTATCCATTGCAGACTGCTTGTACATCGAGCCAATGACGCTGTTAGACAACACAACAGTGGGAAAGCACAATTTGAATTTGACTCTGGACTTCCACAGGTGAGGAGGAGTCAGCATTGGGGTATTTTGGGCATGTTTCCTGTGAAAAACTAATACAAAGCTCTCTTGCAGACTGGTGACGGTGCAGCTCATGTTCAATCTGAAGGCAATCAACCTCCAGACCGTTCGTCACCACGAGCTCCCTGACTGTTACGATTTCACTCTGACGGTCCGTGGAAACCTGCCATGTGTCTTTCTGTTCAAAACAAGGAACCGTTCTTGCTGGTTTACCATGCACAGTCAGTGCAGATGTTTTCTGAAGAGTGTTGGGCACCACTGACTGGTCCCCAGTGGTGACTGGATTACTTTGTCATGTTGTAACTGTGGGAGGTTAAGCTTTGAGTGCTCATGATCTGTTCCTGAAGCACTTGCTTGGTTTATGACCTTTGTGCTCTAATCCATCTGAAGTATAACGAAAGCACAGACCTCTTCTCTTTAGAGAGCTGGTTCTAGGAAAGGTTGTTTTCAGATCATAGGGGAATGAGGCTGTAGTTTAAAAGAATTTCAGCTAGTAGGTAGTTGATCAAGCAATGTGCGGCAAGTACATGATTCACGAGATTTGTCTTTCACTTTGACAGCATTTATTTGCATAAACTGAAATTACCTTAAGCTTAAACAAGTTTTTTAACTTCTCCGTTAGTAATTACAGGGTAATTATTCTGTATCGTTATGCAAGTTTAGCAATCTTGTGCTACATATATAATGGTTTAAGCATGCTTTTTTGCCTTTTTTTCTTTTTTTGTTAACACAGATAGTATTTGATAATAAAGCACATAGTGGAAGAATTAAAATAAGTCTAGACAACGACATCGCAATCAGGGAATGTAAAGACTGGCATGTTTCTGGATCAAGTAAGTGACGTAACTGTGTTCAAATTTTCATGCTACACTTTTGCCACAGTAGTACAATGGTTTTTTTTATTAAAAGATGAGGCATTATTGACATACATTCTCTAGTGGGTGTGCTCTAAATCCTGATTTTTTTAAGGAGTTGTTGCTCTTCAACCTTTGATCTGAAATCCTGGGAAACCAGCCACACCGCTCCTTTCCTGAGCAGTTCTCAAAACAAAATTTTTCCACACCTCACTTTGCATCTTTCTAGCTTTGGCTACTGAACTCATGCTGCTTGTTGCTTAAGGGAGGGCTGTGAACTCTTCTTCTAGCACCAAGCAACAAAAGGACACATGATAGTGGTGGAAAGTTGAAACTGATTCACTCTTATTTCAGGACTTAGCACCAGGAAAGATAAGGAAGCACTGTTGCTAAGGCTTGCTGGAGTGGAATGGCTAGAAACACTTACTGCCACTTAAACGTTGTTTGGCATGTATTTGGGTGTAACTGAGATGCCCAGTATGGTTAAATAACCTATTTTAAATAGTAACTCACAAGAGCACCCTTTGTTGGCAGCTATTGAGTCTGGTTAAAACATTCTGAGGTCGATTTTGATTTGTTTGGTTTGTTTTTAACATCCAAATTGGAGTTAATTTTGGGAATTTAATGAAACGCATCGCAGAATACAAAACACACCACTTAGGAAAATGCATATTCCACTAAACACACTTTATCAACTAGCTCTGCTGGCTGCTGTGTTGTAAGTGCACACCAGATGGCACGCTCCCTCTAACAGATTGCTAGTGCAGCAGTACGAGGAGGTTTTGATACCGGGCTTCTGTAATGATCCACATCTGCAAAACCAACTGAAATGGTGAAGCACATGTGTTACTGGCTTTGGAATAAGCAAGAAGTAGGTGGGCTTTTTCCGAGTAGCGCAGTTTGTGAAGTCAACTAGAACTTTCGTATGCCATTTTTGAGAATTCCTGCAGCTTCTTGCAAATTTAGCATGAATTTATTTCATTTTTTTTTCTCTCAAACAATCACTCTTTTAGCATTAAAAATCTAATCCTTACACTGTCTCATCTAGTTTCAGCTGTATGAAAAGTATAAAGAACAAAAAGAGGTCTAGGGGTAGGTTTGGTGCAAAATTTGATCTTAGTTGATCAAGATGGTGAATTTTAGTAACATAAGAATTGGAGAACTCCTGTCTAGCTCAATGTTGGTCTTGGCTAGCTGAGCAGTAATGCAAATTATCTGCACTGCTCTAGGACAGAAAACCTATCTGATAGTCAAATACTGATCTGTAAGAGAAAATACATACTGTAAAGTTCCTGGAATGTCTGTCTTTATTTTTGATGTGGTGGTGTCAACCTTCCTAAATTAACTGAAATGGTATCTGTAGTGCAGATGCACTTGTGTCTCTCTTGAAAATATGTCAAATAAACTTTTCTGGGGAAAATGCTAAGATTTTTCTTGATTCCAACTTGATTCTTACTTCAATACTCAAGATGATCAATAAGATGAAATGCATCTGATTACAAACATATTTTTGTTCTTGCAGTACAGAAGAACACTCATTACATGATGATCTTTGATGCTTTTGTTATATTGACTTGCCTGGCCTCATTGATCCTTTGCACACGATCAGTGGTTAAAGGAATTCGGCTCCAAAGGGTGGGTATAACTCTTTCCTTGAAAAGTCTTTGTGTCCTGTGTAAGTCTGATTAACTTTTTTCGTTACTCCTTTCCCCTAGGAATTTGTAAGCTTTTTCCTGTATTATTACAAGAAAGAAGTATCCTTCAGTGACCAAATGGAATTTGTCAATGGATGGTACATCCTGATTATGGTTAGTGATGTCTTAACTATTGTTGGATCAACTCTAAAGATGGAGATACAAGCCAAGGTAAGCTTTGTACACTGTCAGGTGAATGCAAAACTGATTGTTTCTGACCCGGCTGGGTTCAAATCTCTCCAAGGTCTTTAGGCTGGCTATATTTGATTTTGAGTGGCATGAAATTTTCAAACTCTATCTTCTCCTCTGGAATTGCAACTGAGATGTGTTGTTTCCATTTGCAAGATTTAAAAACTCCACATATTGCTAGATATTGTAATTTGAATTATCTTTGCTCCTTTCTGACTTCAAGGAATAATATTAAGTTAATCTCTGAAAGTTTAAGACTGTTGACTTCCTCTATTCCCCATTTAGGACCACTTACATTTGCTTATTTGATGGAGTTTTTAAAATTTAGCATTTAACTTTCTGATCCCCATTTAACAAGTGTTTAACCAGCACAGAGACTCTCTTCTTAGATGTCACTTTGCTGCTTTCCCAGCTCTGGTTTCCAGCATGTACATAACAGTCACCCACAGCCAGGGTCTAGGCCTTCAATTTCTAAAAGAAACTTGATATAGAAAAAAAAAAAACCCAACTTTTTAAAACATAATATGTGCAGGCAGAATTAGGGAAGAAAAAATATTACAATATACTGTCCTGAAGTACTCTAATATTCAGATAATTTTGTTCTTCACCAAGTCAGTAGCAGACTTTGAAGTGTGACATTGCAACAGAACAGACTTTGGACAGTAGTGATGAAAGGATGGGTCTGAAATCCATCTGGTGACAGCTTGACTATCATAAACACCCCGTACAAATTGCCCTATCTTACCTTAGGAACTATAAACTCAGGAGTAGAAGGAAGCTATAAGGAAGTTGGCTAAGATAAGAGACAACGCTGTCCTGCTTTGGGGGAAGCAAAGACGAGAACAGATTGGAGTAAGATCTTGTATTTGGGATTCCAATATTTTTTATATAAAAATAGATCTATTTATATATACTCATTTTCTAAGAGTATTTTACTAAAACTTTTCCATACAGCTACATTTCACTGCATTTTCCAAGCCTTGTGGACCATAAAGTCCAGGCTGGATGGGGCTTTGGGCAACCTGCTCTAGTGGGAGGTGTCCCTGCCCATGGCAGGGGGGTTGGAACTAGAT
>JAOQGH010000004.1:18134597-18360942 GCA_025769975.1 Gallinago jamesoni
TAGTGGGAGGTGTCCCTGCCCATGGCAGGGGGGTTGGAACTAGATGATCTTTAAGGTCCCTTCCAACTCTAACCATTTTATGATAATGGCAAGATCTTTTTTCCATGTCACTGTGTGAAAGTTAATAGCTGAATAATGAGTTCACATTAAAGTAGCCTAAATATTTTTTTTTTGTCTAGCTGTAAATGAATTATGCTAGTATAAAAGATTACCCAGCTCTTAGAGGAATAAAACCAGAAAACAGTGAAAACTGCTTATTCAAGTAAACTGTCATGATCCATTTCAGAGTAGAGCTGTAGCTCAGGGAACAGGGTAAACGCTAACTTGGATGAAAACAGGCCAATATGTATGGGTGGAAAAAAACCAACAGGGAAGTGCTATAAAATATATATGAAGTTCTGGTTAGAGTTAATTAGAAGCTAATTAGTCTTCTCCTTGATAACTTTCTACACCTCACAGTTCCTGGCTACCTAATACGATCCTCCTTAGTATTTATCTGAGCTCTGCATGACGAGTCATGCTATTTTTGAAAAACTGCTTTGCCTGTGTGCTGGCAGAATCTTCTTTGCTCTGTGGTTCTAAAGTCATGTCTGCAGTGCCTGTTGGGATGCAGTGGAGACATTGCAGAGCTGCTCTGGGGAATCTGTCAAAGCAGATTCCAGAAGCAGTTGCTGCAGGTCTGGAAGCAGCACAAAAATGTTTGCAGTGCCAGTCTGCAGGTCACGGGCAGCCAGGTACAGAGGGGGTGTCTCTCTCTGCACCTGCAGGGCAGCTGCCCCCTTGGCCCTGCAAATGCAGCTCGTCTTGCCAGAATCTGCTTTACACACAGCCATACATAAAGGCAGGTGAAATGAGTGACACTTGAAAGTGCCCTTGCTCTTTGGTAGAACTTCTGCTCTCTAATGCATGTTTCCCCAGACTACTTTTTAATGGGAGAGATTACCAAGGAAAACGATGTTTCTTAGCAGATCTTTGTAGTAATGAGAGCTGCAATTTAGAACCTGCCAGTTATTATAATACTTGATTTTTTTTTTCTTTTTTTTTTCTTCTTTTTTTAGAGCCTGACAAGTTATGACGTCTGTAGCATACTCCTAGGAACATCCACTATGCTTGTGTGGCTTGGAGTCATTCGCTACCTAGGTTTCTTTCAGAAGTATAATGTAAGGAACTCCTGGGATCTTCGTGCTGTTGGTATTTATTCTGTTTGTTGCTATTAGGGGACTGGAAGAAATGCCTGGTTGAATTCTAACTGTTTGCATTGCTTTGTGCAGCTTCTCATCCTAACACTGCGAGCAGCATTACCCAACGTCATGAGGTTCTGCTGTTGTGCTGCTATGATCTACCTGGGCTATTGTTTCTGTGGATGGATTGTACTGGGACCATACCATGTGAAGGTAATACACTTAACATGAAAAAAGACAGCTTGCATAACTGAAGGGATTCCAAACAAATGAGAGATTACTACTGTTGTCTTCTAAGTTTCCATGTCGAGGCTTCCCTTAATATAAAAATAGTGCTTCTTCAACATGATGCTGCTCTGTTTGAGGAGTCTGGCTTTCATGACTCAATCAGACTTTCCTCAAGTTATGAAAGCTCTGAGTCAGAAGTGGAAGCTGCTGTGACTCCCCATCACATGCTGGTATTTTGAGGAAATAATTTTCATCTTGCAGAACACCAATATCAGACTAAAGCTTTCAAGACTTTATCCTTATCCCTAAAAAAGTGAAATTGGCTTATCTGAATTGAGTACGTATGTTTAGCGGAGGTAACAAGCTTTGCTGATTCATCCAAAGTTTTACTGTTTACACCTTGTCCTACCCTGGGCATATAAAAAAAGATCTGAGGCAGCCAGTTGTCTGCTGTGTATCTTCTTTGTGTTATGTACAGTCTTTGGATCCAAAAAAAGCATCTATGGATGTCCTTGTCTTCTTCCCTCCTCTCTAGTTTCGCTCTCTGAACGTGGTTTCTGAATGCCTTTTTTCACTGATCAATGGAGATGACATGTTTGCCACTTTTGCGAAAATGCAGCAGAAAAGTTACTTGGTTTGGTTATTCAGTAGGATCTACCTCTACTCCTTCATCAGTCTGTTCATCTATATGGTGCTGAGTCTCTTCATTGCACTCATTACTGATACGTATGAAACTGTCAAGGTAAGCATGGACTCTTAATTTGGAAAAAAAGTGCAAGATTGGTGCTATCATGACACTCATCTCCCTTAGTATTTTGACTTGCAGTACATACCTATTTAAAGAATAAATACAGGTAAAGAATAAATTGAGGGTGCAGACTGGTGATGAGAGGTTTTTAATCCCCCCTACTTCAGTTTTCTTACAAGCCTATCTGATTTCCTGCTCCAATGGAAGCTAAATATCTACTAAAAGGCAGCAATTTTATATTTGGTTCTGTGATTCTTCTAATTTCAGATGAACAGTGTCTGAAAAGTGGTCTGGGGAGGATTTGGGTTATGGTATGCTTTAGCCTTGTTAGAGGTTTAACTAAATATCAATTTTTAGCATTACCAGCAAGATGGCTTTCCAGAGACGGAACTTCACAGATTTATATCACAGTGCAAAGACTCACCAAACTCTGGCAGGTACAGGTTAGAAGAGGAGAATTCTGCATCTCTCTTCTGTTGCTGTAATGGTATGTACCTATTTTAAAATTATAAACCCACCCACCTCCACCCTGCAATAATCCCAAACTATTTCTGGTGCTGTAGAATGGAGTGTTTTAGCGAAATGTCTGCAGTGAACAAACTCCTTAGGAGAGGTGAGGGAACTTTTAAATTCAGAATAATTTAGCACATGAAAAATAGCACAGAAAGTTAGATAATATATGCAGTAACTTGGTAACCGTTAAGCCTAATGTGCAAGCAGTAACATTTCCTATACTCCCACAGGCAGGACTTACAGAACTCATTCAGTATCTTCTTACCTATTTTCTAATGATACCTTCTGCAATAAGGTGTCCCAACTTAAATGGTAGCAGACCTGAAATTTAGGGAGAAAATCTGCTTGCCAAGGTTTTAAGACAGCACACAGTTTAAGATACTATCACAGCACTTGAAGAAGCATTGTCTAACTTCCACTGGGGAGAGCTTAATGCTCCAGTTACTTTAGGTTTTGTTTCTTCAGGAATACTGATTGCAGGATACGTGGTTTATATTTAACCTGGCTGGCAGCAGCTCTTGAGTCTTGCTTGCTGAAGGGTCCCTTGGTGTAGGAGCCTTAAAATATTTGCAGCTTGATTAAAAAGATCAAAGGTGTTTGCAGCTCCTTGGAATGGGGCTTTTCCGGTGTGCCACATTGTTAAATGCCAGATAGAATACGTTTATGAAGGGGAGCAGATGGGGACATGTTTCGGAGCAGGGAGAGAACAGAGCCCACCGTGAGCCAGTGCAGAGCAGAGAGCCGCTGTTCTGACCCAGTGCCTTACTGGAGATGGAAGAGTGGGATGAGGCAGAGCAGGGCACCTTGCTCCTGGGTAAAGGGCACAGAAATGTTAATATTTCCTTTTCTGCACACACCTCTCAGTTTAACCAGGCAGGAAACCCAACGCGAGGCAGGACAGGGTGGGAATGTAATACTTTTCCCACTGGCTCTGAAGTTGGAATCAGGACTCCAGGAGACAATTTGAAAAGGAAAACTTGGTTACTCTCAAGCAACTTGTTCCTCGGGAGTACTGGGCAGCCAGCAGCACCCTGGACTTAGGTGGAGCTGTAGGCATATAATGCCTTGTTTCAGAGCATTTTTTTCTATATGGATTACCTACTCTTTAATGACTTTAGCTTGGTGCCAAATGTCTTAATCCGCATCCATGCCTCATATCATGCACGTTAATGTTACAAACTGTTGTTTTATATAATCTGGAAATACTATATTTCTTTCTCTAGAGGGTAGAACAGGGGCTGAATTTGCAGTTGCCTGTAAATACAAGACATTGCTCCATTAGGTCTGTACTGTGGCCTTCTGGTTTTACTTTGAAACAAATCATCTGTAGGAATAATTAATTATTTCAAGCAGGATGTTGCGTTATCAGTTCTATGGCTTCCTCTTCTTAGTCACACAGTTCTACAGGACACACAAGGCATCTCTGAATTCTTTCACATGTTCAAAATGTTCTATGGTGGTTCATAGCAGTTTCTTATTGGTGTATGTCAAATTAGTAATTAAATAGTTCAGATGCATTTTTAAGGCTCCTTGTACAATGAAAGTATGATTTTGATGCATGCACCTGACAACTTTTTCCCCCTCTCCTGTACAGGTTGTAGTGAACATATTTAATGGATTGCAGGAGCGTATCATGGAGGCTTTAAAGCAGCACACATTGCAGGAACAGGAGAGTGGAGCTGGTGGAAAACATCATACCTAAAGCCTGAATTTGCTTTTCTCAAAAAACGTTGTAAGCCTGTGGCAGAAGCTTCTGATAAACTTACAGTCTTTCTGATTAGGCACTCTCACTGCTAGTTCAGGAGACTTGGTTTTTTATTAGCTTTGTTCTATTTGTTTCCTCAGTTAAATTGCGCTAGAATGCAAAGGGCATTAAAAAGCTGTCTGTGTTCAGAGACTTGGCTAGATCATGCAAGTAGACTAGAAGTGCAGTAACTTTCAACTAGAAATAGTGTTGGACAACTGCAACTTTGAGCACCAACTTAGCCCTCAGTACTGCAGCAGTTATCTAGCTGTGGCTGACCTGTCACTGAATGAATGAAAACTTGCTCTAGAGCCCTCAGCATTTTTTGTTTATCTGCACTCATAGTAAAAATAAACTAAAACTTTGAAATTTGCTGTAATTTGGTTCTGGAGACATTACAGTGAATTGCTGCACAAGCCATTCAAATATGGCTGAGAGCATAAACTAAATATTTTTATTAACATAAGTACCTCTTGATGTAAGTGGCAGTCTCTTCTCAGAGAGGCCAGGGATACGCTAGGCCAGAATGGAAGTTTGAGGGATGAGTTGAGTGGAGAAATGTAGATACTCTCCTCTATCCAGCGTTGGGTAGGATCAGATACCATCTTCAGCTTCATAGTGTGCTGACCGTATGTTTTTAAAGGAAAAGTCAGACAAAAGCACTTTCAAAATATTTTTTTTTTTTAATTTGAAATTATCCTCTGGTACACAAGTCTGTAAACCTAAAGTCTAACTGAAATTAAACACACTGAAGATATGTCTCTGAGAGCTCCATGCTTTAGAATCTGTATGTTTCCTACCAAGCTAATAATCTGGTACTGTCGGTGGCTGTCTGAAACATTAGATCTTGTAAAACTTCAGTTTTGGTAACTTAGTTTCTATACTTTGATATTTGTGATACCATGTAATAGACGCCTTATTTTCTATAGTCTATTGACTCTGGGAGCAGAACAGATAACCAAAGGGAAGCATATTTTAGATAACTTGCATTTGTGAGCAATATTCCTGTAGCTGTATGTGACAATGTATAATGCTGTGCATAAAGGTGGAGGACACTAAACACGTTCTGTCTGAATGTTTACACATTGTAAATGAGCTACAATAAACACTTCCAGCTGCAGTAAATATTGGGTGTGTCAGTATTCATCTTAAGAGTAAATATATTGCCAGGATAGTATAGAAGTTTTTTTTTTTTTTTTAATAGCAACATGCAATTTCTGTCATGAAACACTGTGTCAAGCGTGTGAACTTGCATTTCCTGTAGTCAAGGTAGTTCCTGTGGACCCTGGTGAGGACCTGTTCCCAGCTGATCCTGTTTCAACAGCATTTCAGAATTTGCCATAGAAACAAATAAGCGAGTATTAAACTTTACACAAAAAATGCTCCTGTATATTACATGATGATCAAATTCAGCAAAGGCAAACCAGATGCAAGGTGTAGGCAGAACAGATTATTTGAAAGTTTCCTGTATTGAGGTCCTTGTCTTCCAACAGTCACCTAAGATTGAAGACTTTTGAAGCTTTTCAAGGAGATTCAAGGCAATCTTGCCTTGAACAGCAAATATTAAGTGACCATATTTTCAGTTGACACATTAAACCCCTCACAGATCTTCAAAAACACACAATATACAATGTGCATATCACTTGTATAAAATAGTTTGTGCAGCTACACAAAACAGGTACAGAATACTTTGTTTGCCAATACATTCATAAGGCAAGTAGTAGTCTGGTTTCAATTAGAAACAGGGCACAGCATGTACTTCATCACTGTTAATTTATGAGATTGGCAACAAATTTCAACAAAATTTAATAGAGCTCTAAAATATCAAATTGTTACAAAGCTTTATAGAAGGAGCGAGTAATCATGTTAACAGAAGCCTGTGGTATGAGCATAAGACATGGAAAACTACAATGCGTGACCCCAAAGCAGGAAAAGATACTGTATATAGATTCTTTCAATTCCTAATAGGAGAAACCTTCTGCTGAACCCTGCTTTCTGCTGCCTGAAGGGCAAACTTCACTGTGAAGCTTGTTTTGCAGTGAAATCCCTTTTAGAGTCTTTAAGTAATGCTTAAATGTTTGCGCTACAGCTAAAAAGTCAATCAACTGAGATGCAGAAACTTAGTGGAAAACTCTGCTCTGTTACTTTTGCTGGAGACTACACAGCTTTTAATTTCACATCATTGCTAGCAGTTGTGTGGTTTGGGGAGGAAAGAACTGATGAAAGGCAACCTGCCTTCAAACAGTAATGGCCAGGGTCACAGCGTGAAGCCAAAGGGGAGTGCTATCATCTAAAAGTAGAAGGATGTGTAAAGCAAAGACTAGGATGGTGTGGGAGGAAAAGAAGGGACAAATGAAATTAGCGGAGCAGCAATTGCACGTCTCTGGCCATGGGTGCAGGCTGTTACATAGGGAAAAGAAGAACAGTACTCTGAAAGTACTATTTTTTTTCAGCAGGCTTACACCTGCTGAAAATGTCCAGTCTTACTGGAAAAATAAATGCTGCTTGTATTACATATCTGATATCTATCTATATTTTGTTTTTTAAGAAAACCAGACACTCTAATGTGTATTGTTCTCCTTGGTAGCACTGCTGGCAATCCAAGTGCTTGCTGTCCAGATTTCTGACCTGCTGGATCTTTGGTGTTCAGGATCTTCATCTGCCTATTTGGCTCACCTGAGAAGCAGCCAGTCCATTCTGTGTTGTCTAGACTACTGGCTGCATTTGAGACCAAGTGTAGCTCTGCCATGAGATCTGTGGCTGCTGCTGTTGCATGTGTGGTGGGGCGTTTAATCTTATTTCATGTCAATACATGATGTGCTGGTTACGGCCTTGCAGAGCCAAGAAGCATGACAATGATCTAATTCTAAAAAAAAGCACCCTCAAGACTTCCAATGGTATCAGCAAACTCAACGTTAGCAATGCTAGTAATGTGTGTGAAGCTGCATCCTGGAGCCACTGTTATCTTTATGTTGATATAATCAAGCAAGCACAGATAGAAATGTAAAATGCAGGTGGGGAGAGCAAAGCAGCAGATAAAGCATCAGATAAACTCATTATGCTAAAAAATGCCATCCTAAGGAAACCATGGCTTTCAGTGCCGTCCAGTAAGGTGTGGAGGTCCAAGAGAGTTCCTTTGTTCTGACTTTCACTGGGCTCTGGAAAGAGTTGCCTAAAATATAGTCAGTATTTCCTCATGAAAGTAAGTTGCAGGGTGCTAAACTTATCTAACAGCTGTTTTCACACCAAGGCTCATTTCATTGTCAATGTTTCACACATGCCCAGGTGGTGGGAACTTCTCGTTTTCAGCAGAGCTCAGATCTCTTAACAGAATGGAGCTACACCAAGGGGAAGAGAGAGGTGGGGGCCATACTTGTTTCTAAGTACTAGTTTCCATGTTGGATAAAAGCATATTCTTGAGTGAAGGTAAACAGTGTGCATGCAAAAGAGGAAGGAATCAAACGCAGATACCCTAGGGTGGTGAGGCTCTGGCACAGGTTGCCCAGAGAAGCTGTGGCTGCCCCATCCCTGGAAGCGTTCCAGGCCAGGCTGGATGGGGCTTTGAGCAACCTGCTCTCGTGGGAGGTGTCCCTGCCCATGGCAGGGGGGTTGGAGCTTGATGATCTTTAAGGTCCCTTCCAACCCAAACCATTCTATGATTCTATGATAGTACCTTCCCAATACAAAGCTGTGTAAAGGCATGATTTCTCTCTGCCATATGGGGGGAAAAACAGATGCTGTTGCAAAAGACCAAACCTGTGATTGTGTCTGTTGGCAGCATCTTCCTGCCCGAGGCTGTAGCTAATACCAGATGCTTCGGCAAAAGCCTTAGGAAATCTTTCATGCATGAGCTGACATAATGCGCTTGCAGCTAATTTTGAGTAACTGCACATAGATGCTTCTCTGGACTTTTGTTTCCTCTTTTCCCTTAAACAGCGTGACTGTAACCAAACACAGCGTCGCCTGAGAGCGTTACGCAGGAGCGCTATCCTGCCCGTCCCCCACCCCCGTGCGGGCAGGTAGAGAGCTCACCGGTGCCGCGATGAAGCCCCTTACAAGCCTGCGTTCTGTCCCGAACGCCGCAGCTTGGAGTCAGCGTGTGGAACCGCACCGCGGCCCCTGAGGAGCCAAGCACCTTCTCGGCTGCGAGCCCCCCGGCTGTCCGGTACCCGCGCTCGCCCGGCAGCCTCCTCCGCGCCCGCAACAGCGGCCGCGCAGCGCCGCTCGGCTCGGCGGGAGCGCCGGCCGCTTTGCTGTGCGGGACACCGGCGGAGCCGCGGCAGCTCCGTCTCCCGCCGGCGGGGCACGTGGCCGGCGGGGCGCCCTCCTCCGCCCGGGCGCCCTCCTCCGCCCGGGCCCCCATAAAGGCGGCGCGGCCGGCGGGGCGGGATGCGGGGCTGCGTGCCCCGGGACGCTCGGGTCGCCGCGCCGGCTCCCTCCCTCCCTCTCTCCCACCGCCGCCGGGGGCTGCCGGAGCCCCGCGCCTCCCTTGCCGGGCAGCAGCCGAGCCCCCGTGGGTTCTCCCCATGGAGATCTCCCTCAAGTACCTGCCCGGCGGACGGGCCGCCGCCAGCGGGTGAGCGGGACGGGACGGGGCCGGTCGCGGCGCCCGGGAGCGGGGGGGGATAAGGGCGCTCCGCTGCCAACGGCTGCGGGAGGGAACCAAGCGCCCCCGGAGGGGGCACGGCGACCCCTGTGGGGCCGCGATAACGGGCGTGCCCCCTGCAGCGGCACCGGGGGAGGGCGGGGGCGGCGGGTCCCCGCCGGAGGGGAGCGCCCCGGCTATCGCGCCCCGCAGGGCTCGGGCGGCGGGTCAGCGACCAGAGCGAGGGGTGACTCCGAACTGGGAGCTGACGCTTGCTGCCGAAGGTAGGTCCTGTCCGCCGCGTCCCCCGGGGTCTGTCCTGCCCCGCTCTTCAGCCGGTACGAAGCGTCCCCGCGTGTGGCGGTGCCGCCGGGCTGCGGCAGGGTGCTTCGTGTCTGAACCCTGCTCCAGCTGCTCCTCCCGCAGCAGCTCAGCGAGTGGCAATGCCGGCAGGTCTGTAAAAGGAGTTCTTTCTTTCCCCCACCTCGGTTTCTCAGCGTTCGCGTCCCTGGGCGATGCCCTCCTCTGGGCGAGCGGTGAACTTAGAAGGTGAAGCTGAGGGCGTGTAGAACTCCACTCAGTCGTTTCCCCGCCAGCACCGCATCCATCTCGTTAATACCTTAAGATGTAGAACTCTAGATAAGTGTTCTTGATAGGGACTTCAGATGGACACTGTTAATGTTGCTCCTATACTGAATTACTTTTTTTAAAGGGAATCTGTGCTCTATAGCTTTTTAGATACTTGATTCAATGGTGCTTTTTCTGCTTGGTGAAGAGCTGCATATTAAAAGCATATGTTATAACTAGGTGGTTGTAAATGGTAGTCGTTACTGATGATACCTGTTTCTCGACTAGAATATTGAGCTTTAAAGTGCTTCACTAGAAAAACATGATCCAACAGGATCGCATTGTCCTATCAGATATAGCATTGCAATGGTGGCTGTAGTAATGCAGCTTCTAGAATTGAATTAGTAACAGTTATTACTTGTGGTACACAGCACTTAATGATGCTTAGAATGCATTTAAGCATGCATAGTAACGTTAGTCTTCATTCACAAAACTTACTTGTATCAGTGCTTTTCAAAACATGCTATGGAAACCTATCAAGTGATGTTAATTACACTGCTGTGTCTGAACTGAATTGTTCCATTACTCTGTCTTGAGCTAGGTGTTTTGCTTGGATTATTTTTAGATTATTAGGATAATAAATGTTTGGTACAACTAGATGGTTTGTTTTAAATGTGGAAGACAAAGCCCAACAGTGATACAGGCTTGAATTTAATTTCTTTCTCTAAAGCTGAAAAAGTATGTTGCTTTCCTTGGCTGAATTTTCTGCTGACAATTTTTACAGCTAATTAATAAAGGAAGATAAAAGCATCAGTGAAAATAATCCCTAGCCAGTGGAGTTAAGTGAGGGTTCTGTAAAAGTGAAAGTATTATTAGTCAACATTAAGTTTTTAGAATAGCTGTAAGGGCTTGAAAGAAAACTAGGGGGAAAACCACCATGTCTTCCATGGTATGTACTTGAATATCAAAGGAGATAGTATGGGTTATAAAGTTTTCTGTTTGGTTTTTATTTTATTTTATTTTAAGATCTGTCTCATCTTACATGCTTTTCCTGGAAGCTTAGAGAAAGATTTTGCCGAAGTCTTGGAGTGGATCTTTTGTCATACCTTCACACTTTAAATTTTGTCCAGGTCCAGCTTAAACCTGATTCATTTCCTCTTTCTTTCCCACCTACTCCTGTAACTTTTACTTGGGGTTAGGTCTTCTTCAGTGTGTACCCACAAAACTGCTGCTGCCCATTCGAGAGAAGCTGGAGCAGGAGTAGCATTGTCTTTGGGTGTCAGTGCAGGACGGAAGTATGTATGAATCTGTTTCCTTAGACAATACTCACAGTATAATTAACATATGCTTTTCTGTCAGATCTGCTTAAAATTTTCAAAGTTTTTATATCTTAAACATTATTAAAACTAGTGCAGTATGTTTTTATTATAAATTTAAATAGGGATGTACTCCATAGTTTCTTTGTCTTAAAAAATATTTCCTGTGTTTTTGCTCTCTCAAAACCAAAATCAGCCTACCTTTTATCACCTTCATGAATGATTGATTTAAGGCTGTGTAATAAAGATAACCTTTGAGCATCTAATGTTAAAATAAATGTTTTGGTTTTTTTCAGTTCCTCTTATGGGGAAACACTATCTTGTCTATTGTGTTTTTTGACTCTCATTTCTCTTCTTGTGAGATAGCTGGTTCTAGCAAATCAAATGCGCTTTGCTGTCTACAGTTTGGGCTTAAATACCTGCACACTTCAGACAGGTGAGGACAAAAGAAGGAAGAATGCATCTGAGAACTTTGTTATCGTTCGTAAAATTCAGAACGGAGGGAGTAAGTTTCTGGGTGGTGACAATCAGCTTATGCAGTCAGTTTCATATATCATTCCTCTACCTTAACACGTAGAGGGAGGAAAAAATTACAAGTTTGCTTCTGATCTTTGTATGAAGTAGAAAAGTTCTGATAATTACAGTACTGGAAAAACAGGGTTAAAAAGATTAGGAGAAGGGGAAAGTTTTCAGTGTTCCGTTCAGTTGAGAGGGAGAAACTTAGAGTGATTTAAGACACCTACAACAACAGCCCTCTGTGCTTGTTCCTCTGATTTTTACATGCCTGGATATTTAAATAAATAAATGCCTAAATTTTTGCCCTTAAAGCTGCGTGTTCATAACAGAAGCATGCTGTGAAGCCTGCTCTGGTTGTTTAGTCTTTAAGACACCTTTTTCTGGTGGTAGAATGTGGGATATTTGGAGAAATGTGTTATTTCTCTATTTCAAATATTTAGTTTTAAGAAAGAGATAAATGTAGACTTGTTGTTAGTATTACAGGTCTTTTTACTTAAAACCTTTTTCCTGAGAAATAGTTGTGTAAATGTTGTGTTTTGATGATCTAGTGTGATTGAATGGTTTTTAATGATGTGATCCTAGGGAAATATTTCTTGTATTTTGCTGTAAAACAGACAACTGTTACAGACCTTTTGTGTCATGTGGTGTTTAAAGGTGAAACTGCAATATGAGGAAATTATCTGCCAAAGCGTTCTGTTGGTTTCTAATTAATATATTATTTATGGCAGAAATACGATGGCTCAGTCGGATTTAGATCTAAAAGAGACGGCTCTGAAAGAGGATTTGAAGTTTTACTTCATGAACCCATGTGAAAAATATAGAGCAAGACGTCAAATACCGTGGAAACTGGCTTTGCAGATTTTGAAGATACTTATGGTTACTACACAGGTAATGCTTCCTCCATTTTCAGTCTTAGAAAGGGTAGCAATAATGTGCAGGAGAAGCAGGTCTGTGGTTCTGGGCCTTTGCAGTCCCTGGATGCTTGTGACTGACTTGAACCTCCTGCTTCAGTCCAGCAAGAAGAAAAAAATACTGTGAAAAGTGTGTTGCGGGGGAAGAATAATATAAACTAAATTATAAAAGCCTCCTGGAGATTTGGGGCCAGTATTTGACCAGGCATTTTGCTGTTTTTAAGATAACACTTCAGAGCAAATTACTCTTCCTGCTAAATCCAACGCTGTCTTCAGGCTTGCTGTCACAGTACTGCTCCATCTTCTGCTTCACAGATTAGAGTTTCACTGGACTCTTTCAGAAGTGATTGTTCTTGAAATCTAATTGGTGACTTGAAATGTACATGTTTGATGTGAAAATGCCACAGTTTCTGTGATGATGAAAATGACTGGGCTGTAAGAATCAGGCGTGCCCCTTGCTTCTGTCACCAAGCGAGGCATTTCAAATAGTTGGGTACCTACGTGGGTACAGGGAAAGAAGAGGGTGTGTTGAAACTGCACTGGTATGACAGTGTAGTTGATTATTTTACTGTCTGATAAGAAATGGTGACTGGAGGTTCAGGGAAGAAAAATGGGACACATGTGTAAGTAGAAATTACTTTTCTGGACCTTTGAAATGCGGGATCCTGACATCTGATGCTTTGCAAGAACAGCTAAATATGCGATTCCTAAAAACATGTTAAGTTGCAGGATTTCAGGTTTGTGTTTGTCTTGCCCACTAGAATGAAGCGTAACCCCAGCTTATATGACCCTGTGTTTTGTTGACTGCTCTGGCTCTTCATCTCCCCGTTGGCAGGACACAGTGAGCTCTGGTCTGGGCTCTGCTGCTGCTGTGCTGGAGTCCTGATGGGCTCTGTCTGCGGGCAGGAGCAGGATGCGATGGTTGGTCTTCTCTAGGCAAGACTAGCTCAAATAAGCTTTTTACACTAGCCCTGGCACCACTGTGACCCACAGGGACAGAGCTGCTGAGGACAGGGAGCATGTTAAGGAGTGGAGGGCAGTGTGAGCTTGGTGTAAGCTAAGAGGAAATGGTTGCCCCATCTTTCTTCACTGGGAGCTGCAACTCAGACATGGGTTATTGCCCTCTCTTCGAACACAAGGCAGTTAACCTTTGTCTGTGAGTAATGAGATGAAATACAACTTCATGTGGCTCTGAAAAGGTTTCAATCTACTCTAACTTACTGACTTAAATTCTTGGGGGAATCACTGAGCATGTAATTTCTTTGCTGTGTCAGAGAAGCCTTTCCCACTAGCTTTTGTGAGCAGAAGGGGTGCTCTGCTGCTTGGCTTCCAAAGGCCACAAGATTTTCCTGGGTTGCTGCTTAAGATGTTTCTTGTCAGCCCTGGGTCTTGCTCAAATGACATGCAAGTAGTTGGCAAGAAAAGGAAAATAGAGTTTTTGAAGGAAAATGTGTTGCTGCTCTGCAGGAAGGTCTCGAACATAAGCTAATAGTAAACAGGCAAGTTCAAGAAGCATCTCTGTATTTCAGAGTGAGGGCAAGACCCTTGGAGGACAATCTAGGAATAAATTAAGCTGCCTTCTAGCTGCTTCTGCCTGACGCCAGCCGTGACACTTGTTGCAGCTTCTTCAGCCTGGCGCAGCAGCTGGGGTGGTTGTGCCTGGCTGAAAAGCAGAAGAGGCTTCTGTCTCTGTGTGGGGAATAAGTTTTACTCCAAGGCTGTGCTGAAATCCCCCAGGGAATCCCCCAAGGAAACCTTGATGAGTGTGTCTCATTTCTCTGTATTGCAGCTGGAAGATCCCTGACATTTTAGAGATATTAACTAGAGTGCTACACGTTTATTTGTAGCACTTGCTTAGTGATTATTTTTAATTTTTTTTGCAATCAGATAAAAATATAAATAGATGATTTAAAACTTGACTAAAAATGAAGGCTGAGTTCTTAATCTGAAGACTGTATATACCAGGCAGAGCTGACATCTCATTTCTCTGTCCTGGCTGTGACTTTGCTGTACAGCCAAACAGCCTTGCATGAAATAACCCTGCTGCATGTATTCTGTCAGCCTGGCCCAGATCTGAACAATTACAGTCTAGGACAACAGATGAAACATTCCAGTGGGGGGGGAATAGTTGTGCTTTCCAGTTTCCATTCTTAGTGGAGCCTGCCTGTTTGCTTTGGGGGGGTTGTTCTAATTTCGTAGTTCTTTTGCTTGTAGTTTCTCATTTTTGCTTCTTCCTTGTTTCTATCAGTTTCTTGTGGGGCTTGGAAACTCCATGCAGTTATGAGACAGTTTCACATTTGCTGTTAGTAAGCAGTTTAAAACTAGGGAGTTAACTATTTGGGGCCTGGGGCATCCTCCTGCTACTATGCTTGCGAAGAAGCTCTTGCTGATTGATTTCATCTTCTAGGCTCCATGGTGGCAGTGGGAACGGAAGTATCCAGATGGTAGGGTACCACAAATCCTAAGGGAAAATGGTGCTGCTGCTTCTTATTATAGCCTCCTTAACCAGCACTTGGGTCAGGCAGGTGATGCCTTTTGTTGCTGTGAGGTCCCACAGAAGTTTGCTCTGATCCTGTGCCGTGCCAGATGTAGGAAGAAGCTGCTGGAACTTGTCCCATAGCAAAGCAGGGCGTCTTTAGGGTAGCAGGCTGTGGTGTTAGGTAAGCTCTTCTGCCACTTACATCCTTTAAAAAGTTTTCACAAATTCCAGTTAGAGCTGCTGGTCCAGGATGCGTGAAAGTTGGCTGTGATCTAGCTACCTGTTTAGTTGCTGCAGTCTAAGTTTTAGAATCAGCAGAAGACACTTATTTCAATTTCTCTTCCCCTGAATAAAGTAGCCTTAACTAGAATAGCCTTATTGTATTAGTTAAAAAATTTGCTCCTATCGTATCAGGGTTACAGCAACAGATACCTTTCTGTTTATTATAATTCAAAGCTGTTTCCAAAATGCTGCAACTTGACAATTGTTCAAACTTTGAATTTGGTTGTTTGTTTGTTTTTTTTTTTTCTCTTGTCAGCTTATCTTTTTTGGTTTGAGTAATCAGTTGGTCGTTTCATTCAAAGAAGAAAACACTATTGCTTTTAAACACCTATTCCTGAAAGGCTATTCTGGAGTTGATGAAGATGACTACAGCTGCAGTATATATACACAACAGGATGCTTATGATAGCATTTTTTATGTTATTAATCAGGTAAGTGCTTGTTTATAATGAACACTGTTAAAGCTGAAGCTATAGCTATAAAATTCTGCTAAGGCTCTGTGTTTCTGTCTCCATTCTTGGATTTCACTTCTGATATTTCGGTGAATCGGCTTAGGTGGTGTGTCCTGAATTTTGTGTGTAGATGTCTGCATTTTTGTCTTTTAGAGATGAAATTAAACCAAAATTTTACTCAGTGACTCTGTAGTACTGAAATCCAGAAAGTTTGAAAAATCAGTCATCTTATATGAACTGGAAGGTTTAAGTCTTACTTTGAAGAGCTATGGGCCTGGATATACCTATGTGTGGTATTCAAAAAATTTGTGCTTACAGCTATGCTGAATTGCAGCTTTGTAGTGAGTGCCGGAGGCCTCAAAATGGGGAATACGGCACTTCCAGGAATGTAGGGGCACTCACTCTGGTGAGGGATGGTATTTTAAAGAACAGTCCCTTTACATCATGGGAGGAAAACTAATGAATCAACGA
This sequence comes from Gallinago jamesoni, assembly GCA_025769975.1. Lineage (NCBI taxonomy): Eukaryota > Metazoa > Chordata > Aves > Charadriiformes > Scolopacidae > Gallinago > Gallinago jamesoni. The sequence goes on from JAOQGH010000004.1 coordinate 18,150,590, forward strand.
TGAAAATTCAGTGAATATTTTTGTATTTATACATTCAGAAATCATGAGACGAGTGTGTGTGTTTGGCAAATGAAACGTCTCTTGTGTTTGGGGATGATAAGCCCAGAAATGGTGCTGATGGGATGAATGGGAAGTGGCTTTAAACCACCTTTTGCTTTCCCTGACCTTGGGACGCGGGTTCCACCTCTTGGTGTAAAGCAGTGTTGCCTGCTATCAGTTGTGCCCAGCAGGTGTCTGGGAGTTGCAGCGTGGGAAGGCTGTGCCTCCTTCTTAAACATGCACTCATGTGTGGGCTTGCTGCTCCTCGGCCATCTCCTCTAAGCTACAGCAGAGCCATCAACAGATCAAATATGTTGTCTCTGCTGTGCTGAACAAAGCAAAAGGTCTGTCTCCTGGTACGTTAAATGAGTGTTGAATAGTTTTCTCAGTCTTCCTTGAACTCTCGATGTTCTGAGGAACTCTGTTCCCATTTCTGCTATAAATTGTGCTGCTTTTTCTTTCCTCGCTTGCTTTGTCTCACTTTCCTTCTTTTGTAGGCACTAAGGCCGAGGTGAAGTCCAGATAGAAGACAATAGAGAAATAATAGCTTTATAGCCTCAAGAATGAGCCAATGTGTGATACGGGCATCAGAAAAAGGTCTCTTCAAAAGATGTCTATGTTGTGTAAATGTAGACATATCCTTTAAGGAAATTAAATTTATGTAGTCTGGGTTCTTCAGTGTCTTATGGAGTTCCTAAGGCTCTTTTATCACATGTAAGACTGCAAAAAGTGTGCTTCCAGGTGAACATTATGAGTGGTGTTGCTTTTTTGAGTTGGTGGTTTGTTTTTTAAAGGATGCCTTCTAGGAAGAGCCAAGCCAGGTGACTCCTAAGCTAAAAGCAAAGCTTTTTTATTTTGAGATGGGCAGCTAGAAAACATAGGTTTTGGTGTTTTGTTTTAAGTTTTAATTTTAAATGTGTGGTGGTGCGGAGAGGTGCAGGGGTGGAGCAAGTGGAAGGGTATGATATCATGGAAGCTGGTAATAGCGTGCAACAAAATTGGAGTTGTAAAAACTGATTTTTAGGCTTTGTGTAATGTACCACTGGGGTATTTTCACACTTTGTGGTGGGAGGAGGAACAACGAACCCAAACCCAACAACCAACCAACAAAAAACCCTAAACATACTTTTCCACTTGAAAGAGCACACAGCTTTTCTTTACTTCTCTCCTGGGTCCAATTTGGAAGTTTATCTTACAAAGAAGCCATGTGGTGATGTTACACTTGTACCCTACCTCGTGGCAGAGTCTGTAAGATGAGGATGATCTCCTGGCTGGTCTGTCTGAGGCTGCTTGGAAATGTATAAGTGGGAATTTTACTTTTACTGTTTCCTGGTGTTGGTTGAAAGTGGCATGTGAGTAACCCAGAGCCGCGTGTTACGCTGTCAGGAGGACACAGCCTGAAAGCACACGTGGATGGTCGGCTGTTAGATGCAATGATCTGGAGGTGTCATCAGAGAGATGGGGAGTTGTGACTAATTATTGTTTCCACTCACTTGACCTGCCTGAGTCAGACTTGGCTTCCTTAGTTTATTGTGAATTAAGATAATGTTCTATAAGGGTCCAGAGGCTGTGCTTTTCTCGACGGCTGTCTAAACTTCTTGCAAGCTCCATTGTGAGGACTTGAAGCACGACTGCAAGACAGAGCTTAGGAGGGAAATGTGGTAGTTTCTGCTGAATTTTTGTTTGGCTATGGAGCATGTGGTTGTCAGTGACTGCTAGGATTTTGTGCTGCGCAAGATGAGCTAGTGGCCAAAATGCCCATAGGAAGGAGGAAATAGAGTGGCACTGAATGAGAATAAGAACAAAACCCATGTGTAAGGGGAATAAGGTCTAATCTGTATCAAAGCCATCTGAACAGTTTTTTTTTGTTTTTGTTTTTGTTTTTTTTTTTTATAAGGAATAGGAAGCCTTGTCTGACTTCCCATGTTTGTTTGCTTCAGGCCTCCTGGGAAGCTAAGTGCTTCCTCCAGAGCAGACAGGTGCTGTACGCAGCCCGAGCTCTTTCACTAGGTGAGGTAATGGTAAAAGCTAATGAATTACTAGATGTTTACGCTGTCACTCTCAAAGGGCCATGGGTCTATCTGGCTTCTCCTGGAGACTGCTAAGCTGAGCTGGCAGGCAGCTGATTTCACGGTTAGTCCTTGATCTCCTCAGCTGTTGAGGAGCCAAGAAGCGCAGGGAGAGCTGTGCCCCAGGGGTTTGCCTTGCTTCTGCAGGACTGAAGGTGAGGTCCCAGGGATCAGAGGATGTATCTTGCTTCCAGCAGACCCAGAGGATGTGTGGAAGGCAAGTCAGGAGAGGATTGGCCTTGGATGGAGTTCTCTGGTGGTGCTCAGGGCTGATCCATGCATGGGCAATGCTTGGCTTGTCTCAGCTTTATTCCCTTCCACTTCCTTGTTTTCAAGCATACCTTACACATGAAGAAGGTGACATGTGCTGTTTTTAGAGTAAGCGGAAAAAGAAAGTATCTTCCTCACAGACGTGTTTTCAGTTGCTTCTGTGCTTGTGTAAAGCAGGCAGGTTAAACTACTTTTGGAGGCTGCCCAAGCCCTGTGTATGTTCCTTGGTAGCTGGTTATATAGCAAATGCGTGGCTTCCCTCTCCTATAGTCACTCAGGGAGCAGCTTTGGTTTTGCTCTTGGGGTGGATTTGATAAGAACTGCTTTGGATTGTACATAAAACAATCAAGTTTCAAGTAGTGTGAAAACTAGCACCTTCATGAGATAAATACATAAGATATCCTTGTGTGTGGTTAGTGGCAATACTGCATTGAAGTCCCTGCTAGCATCTAATTAACAGCTGTCTGCTAACTTGCTGTCTGGCACATGGTAATGACTTGCAGGCAGTGCAGTAGTTACAGGACTCCCAGTCACCATGTTACCCGAATGTTAATTGGCACTGATTAGTGGCTAGCAGCCCTCTTAGCTTCTAATGAGAGATCCATTCTCAATTTACAGACTTTGTTAAATATTTTTGTCTTCTTTTTTTCTTAATGTAAAAAGCTATATTGATACACTTGACTTTGAGATTGCAAGTTATTATCTAATGGAAAAAAGACTACCATCTCTGTAACTTCTGCTTCTGTTTCGTTTTTAAACCAGTACAAGCAATTAAAGAACATATCCCTGGGGACACTTGGTTATGAACATGAAGGGTCAGGTTTAAAAATCTGTAAACAACAGTACAAGAAAGGCACGATGCTTCCTTCCAATGATACACTGAACATTGATGTTTCTACTGAAACAGGTAAGGTTCCATTGTATTAAAGGTGTATTAAAGATGCTGTGGAGAACTTAACATTCTAATGCTAAATCAGTGAAGTTTAAAACCAGTAGCTTTTTGTGTGGCGATCATAGGAACATTAATTAAATTTAATAGGCAAATAAGCATTTGCTTATTTCCCTCTTGGTTTGTAGTACCTGTTTAGAAATGACAACTGTGTAGACTATAACAAGCTCTTTTCAACTGCTGTCATCAGTGGGTTACGGGTGGGGTTTGTGTTAGGTTTTCATTTTGGTTTGTGCGTTTTCTTTAATGTTCCCTGCCCTGTACAGAAGGCTCATATCCAGAATTCTGGATGCTGGTCTGTCTGTACCTGCAGTGGGTGGGTGTCCTTACCACCTCTCAGAGCAGAGGCCTTGCTGCCAGCCTCTCAGGATTTGCTACGTGAACTTTCTTCTGATCCCACTAGCTGGATCTATCTATGGATAGGATTGCTCAAAATTAACACTTTGCCTGATTAGGATGTGTCATTCAACCTGATTATCTCAGTTTTATGCTGTTTTCTATGTGCAGTTTTTAAGATGACAGCTTTCCCTCTTCTCCTCCCAGAATGTATCTTTTTTAAGCCACAGGAGTTAGCTGGTAAGAAGGCTGAACTGAAGCTGAACTCCTCCTTTTTCAATCTTGAATTTTACAGGTAAAACAGTGATGGGGATTTTTTTTTTTTTAATTTTTAACTTGTCCTTCCATATGAATATGGTGGGTTCCGAGTTGTGCAGTTTTTTTGCTTTGTGTATTTGTGTATTGTTGTGTGTATTTATATATTTATACACTTTTTAAAACACGCAGGCTTATACAGGTTGAAATCTCCTTCAAGCTGAAAGGCATTGCTCTACAGACAATCCATGCCCGTGAATTGCCTGACTGCTATGCATTTCAAAATACCGTAAGTGAATATGGGGCTTGGCACTTCCAACACTTTATATATAAATAGGAGCTTAAGCTGAGGGGTTGTCATCATCCATAGATTTAAACCACAAGGGAAAAGCAATTGAGCATGTCATGGCCCTTACCCCTCCTTCCCAAAGGTTGCTGAAATGGTATTGCCATGGAAAAATATTATTTTGTATCTTGTTCCAACTGGTAACTTCGTAACCTGAGAAGTGGATAAATAATTGTTATTCTTCTAAAGGTTAAACTTGAAGTTTGGCTTCTTGGAGGACTGCTTTTTATGCTATGTATGACATATTCTCAATTTATGTCTACATCAGCACGGTGACAGCTTTCTTAAGCTTACCTGACCAACAAACATTAATGCATATTATGTCAAAGCACCTACCAAGCTTTTTTTATGAAATGAAATTTTGTTAGCCTTGTTTCTGATACACTCTTATGTTTCCAGATAACTTTCAATAATAGAGCCCACAGCGGAAAAATCAAAATCTATTTTGATAGTGACACGGATATACAAGAATGTAAAGACTGGCACATATTTGGCTCTGGTAAGTATGGTGCATATATATTTGCATGACAGCAGACAAGTCTCCTCCTGTCATTTCCCCTGCTCTATAACAGTCTGTCTAGCAAGACTTTCCCCATCCTGTTCATCAATTGATAAGAGCAAGCCAAGGAAAACACCTGATGCGGAGTCACATGATGGCTTATAAACCTGTCGCTGAAAAAAATACACAACAGAAAGTCAAACAAGTTTCTGATTGCAGGTCATGGAATGAGAAATGAGGTGGGATTTCTTGTTTGGTTTTAATCTAATAATGTTGATGTGGGCCAAAGTCTTTATTTCTTTAACCCTCTGTAGCTGTAATACTTGTGGAGTGCATACAGACAGATGAACTTCTAGTGCAAATAGGGGACACTTGTATTAATATAACCATTTTTGGTTTTATTTTGAAGAAATTGGATGTGCTTTTCACTCCTGTGGCCCAGACTCCATAGTTGTCTTGATGTAATTCTCCAGTGAGCTGGGATCAAGATATAATTGCAGAAAGACTATTTCTTATAATACGTCTACTTATTTATGGGGTGTGAATGTTTAAATGCAAAATACGTGACAGTTCAATACGTGTCAGTTTGTGCTCAGAGGGATGTGAAAAGACTAATTCTACTTCCCCTTTATAGTTCTGCAGAAGAACACACAGTACATTCTAGTCTTTGATGGATTTGTCATTTTAAGTTGCGTTGCTTCTCTCATCCTCTGCACCCGATCCATTGTTCTTGCCTTGAGACTACAAAAAGTAAGTACAGAGCTCGTAATCTCAGTGCTTACTTTGTCTCTCTCTTGTTTGCTGGTGGTCTTGTCAAGTGATATGGTTTGAAATACTGGGTAGTGTACCCTTTCCAGGATGTTGCTCTCTTACTGTGTCCCTAGAAAGGATGTGTAGATGTCTGATGACTAGTTGATAGCTGAATAGGTTTTCACTTGTACTTGTGTAGTGTTGTAATAAAAAGTATTTTGTTGTATCTCTCAAGGGCAAAAGGAGATTTTTTTTTTTTTTTTTTTTGTCCAGGACTTAATTTTGTTCAGGATTTTACACAAAAAAACCTTCTGAGTCCTTGTGCTGCTAACAGCCAACGCATCCTGCACCTTCAAAACATGAGTTTTTCCTTCCCTAGCTTCAGAGTAGAATTCCCATCGAGGTCTTGTCACAAATTAATGCTTTAATGAACATCCTTCAAAGGCAGCTCTAACTAGAGAAAACATAAAGCATAGCATATAGTCTAACTCCGGGTTCTTTGGTCATTCTGGGGATGGAAATGCCCTTTTTCAGTTCTTTTCTTCTCCCTCCCCAATCCCTGATCACCTTCTGCTGTCACCTTCGTCCCTGCTCGCTCTCCTGTGCAGGCTGAGACTAGCCCTGTCTGATTTCACCTCAAGCTTCTTGCGGAGACTCTTGTACCCACGCTTGGCTCTCCTGGTCCAAATACTGATACAGAAACACAAGCTGGGCCCCAAGATGTGCCAGCTTATATCCATTGATTGGTACAAACTTTGCAAGAATGTGGCTTGTGGGACTTGGAGAAAGAGTTCAGTATAGGTATGATAAGAAAGCACAAACACTTGTTTAGATTGCTTAATACATCCTTTTTGTAGCTTGTAAAGAAGACATGGTTGAAGAGGCCAACATTTAGCAAAGGTCTTGTCAAACTGCTGTCAGCAATAGGGACATCAGCATTTATTTATGAGCAAAAAGAGCAACTGAAAGCAGATGGGCAGTGTTGGGTGTGGGAAGTGATATTGTTGACTCTGGAGAATGAGAGCTCTTGCCTTGTAGTTGTATTTGAATTATTAATTCTCTTTTTCACTCCTTTAGTTGGGTGGCCTTGCTGTGTCGGAGGTGGATAGAAACTTTTGTGAAGGGGTCTAAAAAGAGGATAACAAGCCATGGTTAGGCTGGTGAGATTGGTTTAGGCCAGTGAGAATCAGCTTTCATACAGAACAGCTGACTTGATAACCAATCTTAATTTTTTTCCTATTTATTTCTGTTGCTGCTGAGAATGAGTTTTAAGCTATTATTCCAGCCAATACTAAGGAAAAGGGGGTATGTAAAACTTGAGTATTGCTGTTCTACTGGGGCATCTGCACATAATTGTCATCTAAGGTGACCTGTAATTAAATAGCTAAATGCTTGTCAACAGAGATTTGTGAACTTCTTCTTGGAGAAATACAAGCGTCATGTCTGTCATGCTGATCGCCTGGAGTTCATAAATGGATGGTATGTCCTGGTAATTATCAGTGATGTGATGACAATCATTGGATCAATCCTAAAAATGGAAATAAAAGCCAAGGTGAGAGTTTAACACTTCAGATAAAATACTAGCATTGTTACAATGGCATGTCACTTAGGGACAAACGTGAGCTGTTATAGTCGCTAGTCATGTTTACTTTTGCTAGTTCTTATTTCTTCATTTCCTAGAGCCAGACTGATAACTGGTTTCAGTCCCTTTTCCCCAAAGATCATGTAAGCTATTTAAACATCTTATTTCCACAGTGCTAAGTCAGCTATGGACCTGCGTATAGGACCCGTGGGAAGACAATTCCTACCAAAAAAACCCCAACTTGCGTTGTGTAATTTCTGTAGGTAGTAGTAGTAGTACACATTGTACAGGGAAATCAAGAGTCATCCCCTTGGATAAAATAGGGGTCTGGATGACTTCTGGGATTAAATCGTGGCTGCTACAGCTTGCTTTGCTGGCCTGTCCAAACTATAGGCACGGCACAGTGACTACTGTCACTTGCTAGTCCTTGACCTCCCAGTCTGGGCTTGCTGAAATCAATGACTTTTGTCCACCTGGCAGCTCTTCAGGGTTTTTTTTGGTTTGTTTGGTTTGGGTTTTGGGTTGTTTTTTTTTTTTCTTCAACAGAGCTGTGTGTCAACAATTCATATGTTCACAAACCTTTGTATTCTGGGAAAAAAGGGGTAGGTAGTGTGCTGCTCCTGCTTCGCGTGTACTGAGGCTCAAAGGGCAGATGCCCAGAGTGGCCTTCAGAGGAAGCACTTGAACCTCCAGCTGTATGGCAAGATGGGGGGATGAGGGTAGGAAATCTTAAGCATATATTAACCTTCTTTTTAAACAAAACCTTGGAGATTTTCAATGTAGCTTTAAAAGTCTGTTATAACTGAGGTAAAGGCTTTAGTTCTTCATGCAAAACTGCAGTGATGTCAGCATAGATGTGCTTTCACTTGCAGCACTATTGCATTTGGGTGATCTCACTAAATAACTGCAGTTCACTTTGGTCTGATTTTTGTGATGTAGCAACATCCTTTCGGTATTGGAGTGCTCTGTTTCGTTTGTTTGAACTGCTGGAACTTGAATAGCTGTCAAACTGACATGCCTACCACTTTGTAACTTGACCACCTGCTCTGTTTGGATCCCTCAGAACCTCACAAGTTACGACGTCTGCAGCATTTTGCTTGGGACATCAACTTTATTTGTTTGGGTTGGAGTCATCAGATACCTGGGATATTTTCAAAACTACAATGTAAGGCAGGAATCAAATATTCAACAATTAAACCATATATTTGTCACTCATACTTGGGTCTTTCTAACTTGTGGCTTTTTTCCCCTTTTTCTTTCTTCCACCTTGATATGTAGGTGCTCATTTTAACTATGCAGGCATCACTGCCCAAAGTGCTACGGTTTTGTTGTTGTGCTGGGATGATTTATCTTGGCTATACTTTCTGTGGTTGGATTGTCCTGGGACCTTATCATGAAAAGGTACATACTTATTTTCTGATATGATGATGTGTGAATCTCTGTGTGTGTGTAGTTCGTAGTTATAACAACAAAAATAGGTCTTACGTTCATGTTTTTTGCTTAAGAGCTGTAACATGAAGAACAGGGCAGTGTTTCTCCTTCCACATGTACCTCCTGCTGCCTGCTCCATTTTGCAAAATAACTGTATTCTTGCTTGAACTCAGTGTAATCTCAAACACAAGGCTGTGTTTGTGGTGAGGGAATGGTTTACCCAGGCGATGTCTGCCAGGGGACTAGAGGTAAATTAGTCTATTATCCCTTTCGCCCTCTTCTGGCAATCCCAGCTCAGTAGGGTTAGAGGCACTATTCACCATTACCATTTCTGGGAATCTCCTTGACTCTGACTTTGTTTTTCCAAATCTCTCCTGCGCCATGTAACTTTAGCTCCTAAATCTTGACTCATAATGGGTGGGTGAATGCTTCTCCTGTTTACTTTGCTCCTGTGTGTGGGACTTTTTGTTTGTTTTATTCGTGGGTTGTGTTTTTTTTTTTATGATTTTAAGGTTGATATTGAAGTGTGTGCTCACTATGTTGTCTTGTCTGAAACCTGGGTATGGGAGTAGGGGTTTGTATATCCCAAAACACAAAACAACTGCAGAGCTTGTTTGGTTTTTTTCTTGGCAGATGCTCTATGTGACAGTTTGAAAAAAGACAGATACCTGTGGTGATAGATTCTAGATATCCATTAATCAGTAACAAACGTATGCATTTCATTCTCATTTCTGGTTACACACAGTATATATATGTTGTAACAGAGACATATGCTGCAGTGCTCGCTTCAGCTTCATGCACCCCCAGAGTTCAGATTCCTCTACATAATGTAATTCTCTCCTTTGAGAAATGTAGGTACTCAGTCTGCATATATTTTAAGTTGATGACAATACATTTCTGTGTGGGCTGCTGGATGCTGTGGGATCCTTAGTCATACTAGAGACTCAGTTGTTTACAAGAGGCACAGCATAAATACTGTTGTAACTTCCCTGCAGCAAATAAATTATCTGAGAAAAAGGAAGTGTAGTCAATATTATGCTTACCTATGAAAATGTTACCTCTTGCTAAATGTCGCAGATCACTGACAAGGAAAGGAACTGTAGCTGTGGGGGGTGGTGCTGTCTCTGGCAGTTCCCCAGCGCCCCGCTGGGAGGCAGTGTGGCACCGCGCAGAGCCGGCGGAGCTCAGGGCCGGGCTCTTGGGCTTTAAAAATAAGTGAAAATAATAATAACAAGCCATAGGTAAGACCAGACCTGCTGTTCCTGTGCAACAGTATGTTCTCCTCGCAAGCATATGCCTCTTGACATCTTGTTTTCAATATAGGACTGCAATACCAGTGAGAACAGGCATGTCACTTCATTGATAATAGCTACATTAAAATACTGTGCATTAATTCATGTTGTCCAGTAAGGGGGAGTTAACAAATCCAGTTATTTGGAGGGGCAGATGGAGGCAGGGAAGTGTGTTGCTTGGCTGTTGAATTGAATTTAGCCTAAGGGCATGTTCTGTCTTGGGGAAATGGAGTTAGGAATTTCAGAAAATGTCCTTGAAATGAAACCTCAATTTTGTTCTTGTACCTACAGCTTAGTTTTCTGAATGACGGGTAGATGTCATTATCACAAGACAAATCTAACTTAAACTATTTGAGCTCTGAAGGCTATACACTATCTCTAACTTCTTAATACAATATTGATTAATTACCCATGCTCCAGTAATGCTGCAGAGCTGGGAAACCAGAGGATGTAGATTGTGTTCCCAGCATACTGCCGCTGATTTACTGTATAGATTCTGTGAAATCACTTTATCTACATGCTTTGGCAAACAGAATGATGTTTTCCTGCAGGTCTAAAATAGCTTAAAATTCAGTAACTTAAACTTTCTGTGGTGGTCAGTTACTGGCAGGTTTTGCCTGTTGAGCACCACAAGTTTATTTCTGATAATAAATCTTCTTTTTTCTGATGTCAATGTATAATCCTTAGCCAAGATTATATTTCTACATGGTTCTGTTACTGAAATGTATGTTTTGGTCTAAGTGTGCAGGAAAGAGAGCAGGTAGCATTTGATTGCCTGTGTTCGCTATTTTTCTCCCGCTATTAGTAAAACTAAAATAAAACCCTCTACTTTTGTTTTTTTAATACGTTTTTCACTTTCCCTGTAATATGGATGATTCATGTTCTATTAATAATTTGTACTTATTATTATCTAGTTTGAAGATCTGAACACGGTGGCAGAGTGTCTGTTTTCTTTGGTCAACGGTGATGATATGTTTGCAACATTTGCTCAAATCCAGCAGAAGAGCACACTGGTGTGGGTGTTTAGTCGGCTGTATCTGTACTCCTTCATCAGTCTGTTTATATACATGATCCTCAGCCTTTTTATTGCACTCATTACTGATTCCTATGACACCATAAAGGTAAAACAGTTTTCTATTACAGTTCTAATCAGTTTTGTATTCATTCTTGTTAATCACTCAACACCATACTATCTAGCATTAATTATGATGACTGTTGAGGCTATAATAATCTTTTCACTTAGTCTGTAGTGAAATTGGGAGGATGACTGAGTAGTCATTCAAGTGACTAAGCAATAATTGGTTTGGAAAAACATCCTATGTTCCTGTCTTGCATTTTCCTACTGCTTAACCTGGCTTCGACAGCTTAACAGCTAATGGAAACATAAGTGGAAGGTAATTGAAGGATGAGTGGAAAGTGTAAATTTTTAAGTGTAGTTAACATAGAGCTGGATAAGTTTTGCTGGGAGTGAATGCTTCTTCTCATGGTGCCAGAAGCTGAGGTCAGGAAGGCTTTGCTGGCATCCCAGAGAATATCCCCTTGGCAGGAATGTGGCAAGGGCAAAGCAGGTAACTTTAAACTCATTTAGGTGTTCAGCCTTGCTTAATGTGCTGCTTGGAAACGTGTGGTTGAAAGGAAACATGTTCCAAGAGACCCACTACTTGTTCAAGTTAAAATTGTGCCATCTGTGTCTGGTATAAACTGGCTGAAAGTGAAACACAGTTCTTGTCCTCCAGTGCTGTCCCCGCTTCGTGCTACTGGTAGCTGCTGCAACCAGTGGGACCATACTCTTTAGTTCTTATCCCTTTCTTGTCTTGGTATCAGATAAACAGTCCCGCAGAGCATGGCTAGTCTGGCATGAACCACGGCTTCCAGACTGAGCAAGAGCTCTGCTTTCTGAGCCTCTCAAAATACAGCTTAACTGTCTGTGCTTCTGAGTTTATTGATGGTCCCACCTGTGAAATAGTGTTTTACTGCTACTCTTCTCTCTGAGTGCTTCATGTGCATCAATGGGGGTCTGTTTCAGCGTGCTGAACTGGTGTTCTGCTGAACGCTTCCTCAGCATGGCAATGCTGAATAGCCACGTTAGGCCCCTTCAAATCTAGCATTGGGGTTCCTAGGGAAAAGGAGCCCTCAGCACTCTCAGTCAGCACAGCACCTAATGTGAACAAGGGAGAATAAATGCCACTATGACTTGAGATCACTTGCTTGGTCTTATGGACATCAAACAAAATGTAAGAGAACCTGTAAACAGCATTAGTTTTGTCACTCCTATCTCACCCTGTTCCACCAGCTGCATATGTGGTGGTTAAGAGGACAGTATGCTTTTTTTTTTTTCTCCTTCCTATTGCAATATACTGAACAAATGAACCAAATAGTCCAGTTTTGGCTTTCACACTCTGTAGGAAATCTTAGAACTTTTCATGCCCAGCAACTTCTCATGTGTTGTAAATAAAATGCTTTCTTTTTCAGAAATACCAACAAAGTGGGTTTCCAGTAACAGATCTACATGAATTTCTAAAAGACCCCGGCAGTGTGGGTTACAGAAAAGAACAGACTTCCATGCCATTCATCTGCTGCTGTAGGAGGTTGGTAGGGTGTTTTTAATGAATGCTATTCTCAGAAGTACACCAGTCAGCTTCTTGCTGCAAAGTGCTGTTTCAAAAATGCTGGAGCATCCAGAATTCAGGCCGTGGAATATTTGGACTCTGTTATTCCTCTTGTGCTTTACTTGGTGTTAGATCTTTAGCCTGCTGATGGTGCAGGGGGAGCAATTCTGAGCTTAAATGTGTTAAGTGTTTTGCTCATATGATACCTGCCATGCAGAAACTTGTGGAAGTTGATGAGAGGATTGCAGAGTATAATGTGGAACTGCCAAGGAGTCACAGTCTGTGCTGCTTAGGGTTTTGCAGGTCTTCTGTTTCTAAATAGCCTTTTCACTAGGCTGGAAATAGTAGTAGAAAGCAAGAGAATGTGATTCAGCCAGGGACCAGTACTTAATCCAAAGCTATGCTCTGTGTGAGGCAGACTGGTTCAGTGCCAGCTGTCAGAATATTGGAAACACACGTGTAAATGTCTGGTTGCCACCAAACTCAAGCCTTTGGAGATCCTAGCAGTGGTCCTTTTTAAGCTGGGGTTGGTGAGATATGAACATCTCACCTGGTGCTTGCTGGTCTGGAAGCCTACTCTTTGAATACTGTTTCTGAGGAAAACTAGCACACTTCTGAATCCCTAATTGAGAGAGGAGGGGTCTTGTCACTGTGCCTAGACAGTCTAGGAGAATTCATGTTTGTCCACAAAATGGTCGTGGACTGTGCAAGAAGGCTGTGGGATAAGGAATAAAGCTGAATGTTACATTCAGCTGTACCAGTGTTGCACTGGTATAACAAATTCTATTTTAGGACTTGTCTGCTTACATATTGAGGCTTTTGTGAAATGCAACATTGTACTTTTGGTGTACTCTCACAGAGGGAAACCTTGTAGGCAAAAAGGAGCAAGTGAGATGATGATGATGATGGGCAGGTGTCCCAGTGGTTGCTGTGGACACTGGAGTAGTGTGTGAGAACTCCAGCCAGGTATGGCTTTGGGTTTCACATCCAAGTTCTTGTGCAGGATAAGAGACCCTTGTCTGCTTGGCCATAATGAATATGCTTTACTGTAATACACTGCAGAGTGCATTGTGAGCAGAAGCCAGGTAGCTAGAGTGCAAATCTAGAGCTTCTGCTACTATCACACTTTCTTCTTGATTGTCCCAGTGTGGGTGCTGGGAGCTGTATGCTGAAATAGGAGAGCACAGAGCAGACAGATCAAAGCTCAGCTTGGTTTGTATAGGTAAATGCTTCCTATTGCACTTCTTACTGATCGAAAATTGCAACTTTTTTTTTTTTATTTATTTTGCAGACAAGAGAGTGATGACAACTTGATACTTATTAATTGACGATGACATATTGAAATTCACCACTAATATGCAAAGAAAACATAGCTGTATGGAGTTGAAAATTTCTCCAAATTGCAATGAAACTCACTTTCTGGACCTGCCTTGTTGTGAACAGACTAATCCTACCTATTAAGGTGTTGGGGGAAGAAAAGCTGCTGTGACATCAGATGGCTGATGAGGAGAGGAGCCCAGAAGTGATGTCTGGAGGAGAGCTGAGAAGAACTCTGAATTCTTGCCCCATGTTCTCTCACACAAAAGGCTGATCCTTGAGCAGTGTCCACGGGACCTCTGTTTGCTGTTCACCTCTAGGAGGAAGGAAAGTGGCACTGAACCAACTGTTGTTGTAAATAAGAAAAAGAATTCTATGAAAACAATTTTTTTAAAAAAGTCTTCCATGTTAAAAAGTATTAAATAAAAGTCAAGGAGAAGGGAGGAGCTTTTCACTTAAGTGATGCATTCAGCCTGTAATTTCTACTTGGCACAATTCATTTCCTGAAATAAATTTATGTAAAACTACAAAGCTGTACAAAAGTGCAAAATAATTGCTGTTCTCCCTGTTGTATATCATCTTAACACAAGCCAGCTATAGATCAGTCTTTCCTTTAACAGCTTTACTAAAAAAAAAGCAGTTTGTTATCCTTTTTTTTGGCTGCAAGTCTTTTCTATTATACCCACTGTGTTTGATGTGTGCTATGTCCAAATTAAACTTGGTCTCAGTTCTTAGTACTTTAGCTATAATCTCTTTTTTTTCTTTCTTTTTTTTTTTTTTCATGGTTGGAGTCTTCCATGGCATGCATCATGTGAAGGAAGATGAAAAGATTATTGCTTTTTTTTTTTTTTTTTTTTTGTATTGCACCATTGTGTTGCCACAACCTGGAGGACAAATTCAGGCAAAAAACAATACCATGGAGTTGACTTGCCTAATTACTTCTATTTCAAGCATGTATTAATTGGAAGAAAACGTGTAACAACTGAGCCTGGCAATTGGTTTGTTCAGGTGGTTGTCTAGGTGTCCTTACAGGTGACTATCCCAAAGTGCTGGACTTCTCTTCCCTTTGATATTTATTTTTTTATTTTTATTTTTTTCAATGGGAGCAGGGCACTTTCTGTAGCTTTAAAGCACTTCCAGTATAGTATTGCACAGGTATTACCAGGTGCTTCTGGAGACTTTCAGTGGTACTGACTGCACTGGGGTGGGTGGACTGTTCTATTAGAAGCTCTACTTCATCCAAATGGGTCTATCTGCTCCCTAAAAGCAAATTGTCTGTAGCAGTTGATGCTCACTTCAGAGGGCATTGGCTAGGACTTTGTCTTGATATGTATCCTTAACTATTAATGATGGACTCTGTATGAGTTCTGGCTTGTTTCAAATGGCAAAGGCAATTTGAAATGCTACCTTGTATGAGTAAGGTGGGTGGCAGCTTAGTTTGGGGTAAGAATGAAAGGGTGGTGGTAAAAGTTGAACAAGATCTCGATTTATTGCAAACTGTTCTTAGAGAAGATTCCCCAAAATACTGCGTTACATCCCATTGAAATCTGGCATGAAGGAAGAGTATCAGAGGAGACCAGGAGCCTTTGATAGCAGATAACCATAATATAGGAAAATAGTGGTCAGAAACCTAATTAGAACTTGGAAAATTCATGCTCAGCTGCTGCCATGCAGTCAGGAGAACAAAAACTCAATAAAAGAGAAGGGGTTGTAACAGTGGTGTCCAAAGTGTGTGTTGTTGCTAATGGGACTACATGTTTACCTGCTGCCCTAGATATAAAAAGCATGATTTGCTGTCCTTGAGCAAAGATACTGAAGGTTCACGGTACCATCTCACTGACACCTTGAGTAGTGCTCCCAGGAGACCTGCAGTGGGCAGACGTTAGAAGAATCCCACACAGCTGTAGTGTTCACACCAGTAGTCACCTCCGAGCTGCAGAGGTGGAATGGTTCGTCGTAGTGTAGACTGGCCTGCACCTGATATGAAGGGCAAGAGAGAAAATAAGTGATTCATGAATTAAATGTGAGTAAATGCTTTCCCAAAGGACAGCAGAAAAATTGGCCAGATTTCCCCCTTCCCCCTTCTGGAAAATCGGAGAGTGGATGTGTGGGCAAAACCAGTGCTGGATTCACACTGTTTTTTTTGGTAGATTGAAAAACCTATTTATTTTTTTTAATAGATCTGTCTTCATTGGCTGCCTCTCCTCTGGGATGTTTCAGGAAGAGAGGTTAATAACTGAACTTCTCCAGCAGCGTTTCTGGCCATCAGGTAAGAGTAGCGGTGACTGAGGTCTGGAAAACTGTGCTGCTCTTCAAATCTTGCCTCTTCCCCCCCTGCCGCCTTCCACTCTCCCCCCACCTCCAGTATTTGCCTTTCTGACAATGTATACTTTGTTCATTAGAAAATAATACCATTTTGTCTTCCTTAGGCTGCAGCTAAATATCTAGGAGAGATGATTTTTATGCATGCAGGCTCTGCAATCTTTAACATTTATTTTGCGGAAATGTCTCTGGGACAGAGAATCTTCTCCCCATCCCAGTCCGAGCAATGCCTTGCTGTGGCCTCAGCTGCCACCACAGCTTGTGCATAAAAATTAAATTGCTGTCAATAACTGAGACTTCATACTGTTAGCAAACATTTTCCTGTAACTGTCTTTTCATCACACAGGTGCTAATTGTGCAATCTAGAACAGCAGATTGTTATCTTCTACTCAGGACAGAAGAGTCATTTTTTCTTGTATAGAACTTGCTGGGGCCAATGTTATTGTTTTAGCGTCTGCTTTAGGCCCTGGATAATCCAAGTCCTCTTCTGCAGGCTGCAGGAGTGATCAGCATTAACTGATTGCTAGCAGAGTTCCTGAGCCCACACAATGGGCTGTGTGTATCTTGACTTCTTCTGTGAGATGCTGTTGGTTTCCATATTTGCTGCTATTTTACTGGTAGCTTTCTGGAATGTCTCTCTCTCAAAAAGTTCCCTAGTAAACAGGACCAAAATCCAGCACATCTGAAAATGAATTATCTTCCTTACTGACCTACCTTCTGCCAGTACTTAGGAAAGTTTTAGGCTAGAGACTTGAACCAACACAAAGCAGATAATTAATACTGTTAGTGGACAACTAGACATACAACGTGTTACAGTATGCGTTGTCCTATTGTGGCATACAAATATGTTGGGCAGTAGGTGTTTACAAGGGCTCTTGCATGTGTGTACCAGCTCTGCACCTCTTATGATTGTGAGACGTTGTTACTGCAAAAGGCTGTGAACTGTGAACACCAGGCTGAAGCAGGACAGCTCCTTGGGATTGGATTTTTTTTCTTTGTCTGTTTGTTTGTTTGTTTGTTTGTTTTTCCAGTGCTGCCTGAGGTAGGATAATATGTTGTGGAAGTACCTTCTGTTTTATGATGACAGGCTCATCACCTTCTGAAGTCTCTGAAGTGCCTCTCCTCCCTAAAGCAGGTGAGGTACATCCTGTACCCTGGGCACCGTAAGTCACGGTGCAGGAGCCCCTAAGCTCTGACTCAAACTGCTTCTTTCCAATTTAGTAGGATATGGAGTGTGACCTGCCAAAGCCGTTGTTCAGATAAACATTTGCTTGTCAGAAAATCCTCAGGTTATGAGGGGAAGTATTATCAAGAAAGGGAATGTAGGAAATTCTTATAGTTCTTACTCATTTTGAGACTTAATTTCTATAATGGAATCATAAAGCTTGTCCAGTATTGATTTTTTTTTTAAATTATTATTATTTTTAATCATATGAGCTGCTTATTAGCTAGACTACTGCTTGAGCCCTGTCATGTTAGAGCAGGTCACTAATGTATTGTAGAAACCAATTTGCGTCTTCACCATCTGTTTGGTGTCTTTTTTCTCTTGGAAAAAAAAAAGATGAACCAGTTGCTGGAGCTTCTCATTGGCTCTCTATTCCATGGAGGTTAGACTTAACAGGAAATCTGGCATATGTTGACTCTTAATTCTGTGCGTTGATACAGATTTGAATACAGTTGCTGGCTGATAGGTGGTCCCACTCCAACTGCTGAGGAGGTGATGCACAGTAGTGGAAGCAGAGCTGGAACATAAGCTTTTGCAAAGTGTTCTGAAAATTAGCTGTTACTTTTGGTTGGTTTTGTTCCCTGGGAATAAGAAGCTTTTGGTAATTGCTTATAAAGGAGGAGAGAAATGGACAGAAAGGCATTGAGAAGGTTGCATTAAAAAGAAACAGGCAGGAAGAACAAGAAGAAAGCTTCCTCAGCCATCTTCAAGGTAAGCATTCAATTGAGGGGGAAAGGGTGGGTAAGACTTTGTGCTCTTACTTTGGGGCCTTCCATTGATGGATAAAACAGGAAAAAGCTGCTGGAGTGGAGGCAGTTTCACATTTTGTATATAATGTTCACGTGCAAGAATCCACCTGGTCTTTAACACTGTCTAGGTTATTACTAGGATTTCTGAGAAGTGGAACAGAGACTTTCTGCTGAGATTTTCTTTTGTCAGCTCTCCAGCTTTGGGCTGACCTGCGAGTAGCTCTGTACGCCTTGGGTATGCCTGGTCTCTGCAAGTGATTCAGGGAGGGAGTAAGGAGACGGATCCAGCTGATTGCGGTCCTCAGATAAATTTGATCTTGTACCACCTTCTCCATTTGGGTTTGTCTTGTCCTTCATAACAAATCTGTGTGTGCTTGGTCCTGCCCTTTGGAGCTGGCACGAGCCTCAAGGTTTCTCTATCACCGTGTTGGGTGTGAGGTGGTTCTTGTTCGCTTTTTACACCATGTTTAAAAGAATAACTACCTGTAATGCTGGGAAGAAGTGTCAGGTATGCTGTACTGTCCTGATCTGCTCACAGAAGTTGTTGATGTTTTATTTGAGTTTGGCTTTTGCTTCCCAAAATACGGAGGATGATCCTCATCCCTTCTGATGGGCTCTTCAGGCAGCCAGACCCTCTAGACTCCTGCCACTCTGGGTCGCTCAAAGATGTTGCTTGTGGGCCTCGTCTCTCCCCACACCTTGGAAGAGCCAAAATTTTGCACGTGGGAGAAAAAAGGCATGGAAAAAAAAAATATAAAAAAATGTCTTCTGGTGTGTGCAGCGCATGCTGTGGGGCCGGGGGCAGGCGCGGGGCCGGGGGCCGGGCGGCGGCGGGGCCGGGCGGGTTACCGCGGGGCGGGGAGCGGCGGGGCGGGCGGGCCCGCTCTGCGCGGCGGCGGCGCGGAGCTCCGGAGGCTGCCGGTGAGTGGGGCGGCGGGGGACGGGGCAGAGCCCCCCCGGGCACCCCACGGCGGGGCCGGGGCTGTGGGGTGGCCGGCGGCGGCTCGGGAAAGGCCCAGCGATGGGAACGGCTTTATCGCGGACTTGAAGGGACTTTCGTGATTTATTAACTCTTTTTTTCCCAGCCGTCCGGCAGAACGAAACTTCCAGCAGTTTAGTTAAACCCGTGTCGCGGACGCTGGAGCCCCCTCGCCAGCTCCTGCCCCTTGCCGGTGAGCGGAACGCGGGGTGACGCTCGGGGGCTCCTTGGGGGCTGCCCCCCCGGCGGCACAGCCCCGGTGGTGGAGGTGCTGCAGCCCGCGGCACCTGTGCGGCTCCGTCTATAGGAGCAGGTAACGCGTATATAAAAGTATAGCTGCTTCCTACGTCTGCGTATATGAATTTCTGTATATTTGAAACTTGGTTTGCGCATCTCTGGATTTGGGCACGTATCGTGCCCCGCTGAGGCACTGGTAAAAAGTTTATAGCGCTTGGCGGGGTGGGGGGCACAGGTTCCTTTTTGAAGTTTTTTTTTATAAGGCATCACCTTAATTTATGCAATACGCTGAAAAATCCTATGATATTGTTTTGCATTATATCTTTTGATTAGTTTTTTTTCCCTTAAGGGAAATAATAATGCAGTTTTATACCTTTATGTTTTCAGAGGTCATGTAGGTTGATCTGTTCTTCCTTCTGTAATACAAATCTAGAAAAAGACATTTCTTGTTACAGATTGGTAAGGTGCATTGCTGTAGCTTTGTTCTTTAAGCTGTTCAGAGTATGTGGTTTCTTGCATGTTCTTACGGTCTTCTAAAAGGTGTAGCACAACTCAAATCCAGCTATATGATGAAAAGTTTGATTTCACTAATTTTATCTGTGTATTGAAAATGAAATCTAAAAAAAAACTCAACAAAAAAACCCAAACAAAGCCCAAAACAAAACCAAACTAATTTGCACAATTAGTGAAGGTGCAGCAGGTCTTATCAGCAAGTAAAGCTGAAAGTTATATTTGGCTTTTTGCGGAATGCCAGCTGATAATTCCAGCCAAATGGTGTTGACCGCATCCATATTCTCCTGTGCTACTACTACTGTTAACCACATTGGAACATCCTCCATCACAGTCTTTATACTATCAGACAATAAAATAGAATTTCTGAAGTATAAAGTTTGACATTGTGGAGAATATATTCCTCTTGAGAACTAAAGATTTACTTACCTCGCTTCTGCTTCTAAGCTATTAGCTCCACTTTCATGTCTCTAGCAAATATTTCTTGGAGCCCACCATTTCTACCAGTTCCATGGAAATGTTTGCTTACAAACCAGGGCTCTGAGTCTATTAACAGATCAGATACAGTCAGGTGACTTGTTTTAAAGAGCAGTGGCATGATTCAGGTCCTAACTAGATGTGTTGAAAATAAACAGTTAAAGTTCACTTAGTTGTGACTGTGCTGAAATTAGACTATATTCACATTCTGTAGGGTGAAAGAAAGCTGACTTGTTGAACTGTGAAATGGAGCTGATAGTGATCGATGAGCAGACCTGGAATTTCTGCAGAAATGGAAAACTTAGTTTAGAAGAAGAACAGGTATTTTCTTCTAGGCATGTTTCACAATGTACTGGCTGTTTGAATGGCTTTTAAAGACTTTAAATGCTGTGTCTGTTTCCGCATTATAGGATGACCTGCCAGCTCCTTCCAGAACCACACTTAAAGGAAACTAAATGAAAGCTTTGCAGTGAAGTTTTTAGTTTGAACTCCATATATAGATTTAGTAAACCATAATTTCAGAAAGTCTTAAATTACCAAAGTCTGAAGTTTAAACTTGTGGTAACTAGTGAGTTACTTAGTATCCGTCCCTAACAACTTTTTGTAGCGGATCAGAGCTTTAAAAAGGAATTTAGTGTAGCAGAGTAGCTTTATACTAAAGGGTTTCAGGAGCTGAAGCCTGACCTGTAGGTGCCCCTGCATCTCTGTGCTTCCCAGCCCAACTGCCCGTGCCAGCCTGCAGCATACATGAACAGGGTGGCACTTCTGTGCCCTGACAGTGACTTTTAAGCCTCTTATCAGTCTGTGTACAGAGCACTGTGGTCCATGGCTGGCGGTACTACTTCCTTTCGCTGCAACTTAAATATTTAGTCTTGAGGGTCTACATTTTTGGTAGGTTTAATACTACTTTTTTTTTTTTCTTTTTTAAAAGACCATTTGTTTGTACCCTATATCCTTCATACAATACCAAGGCTATGTGATAAATTATAAAACCGTGGGTGTTTCCACCACCAATATGTAAGAATTGTCAAAGGTAATTCAAGGACAAATGACTTATGCTTCTGAAATGTAACACACATATAGCATCATCTTGTTTCCCTGCACAGGCACACTCCCCCCTTTCCTTTTCAGTCTAAATTATTATGCCATTAAAATGGACTATTACTGGAAGTGACCAGAACCATGGTGGAATTCTGAGCCTTGCTGTACTTTCCATCAAGTTAATATTATGGAGATGAAGCAGGCTTGAAGTGGAAATTGATGTAGCACTTTGCTCTCCTTATTCTAAAAAGGGTTGAAGACCAACCTAATGGGATAATGCTGCTTGTGAGTGCTTGAGTTCAGCCAATTACCTGAAATTGGGAATACTTAAGTTACAAGAAAAAAAAGTAGCCAAACACAGCCAGAAGTAGATTCCCTTCCCAATAAGGTTCTCTGGATTAAAAACTTACTCATTGAGACTTACAGATTTTTACTAATAAGATTTTTTTTTTCTAATTTTTAGAGCTGAATTTTAAAATGGCTTTTTAAAAAGTATATTCTCAGTTATTTAAAGTGGGCCATGTAGCGTGCTGTTCCAAGTACAGGGAGAGCCCACAGATTTTACTTAAACAAAATGTGAAACAGTTACTTCTGAGATAATTTGTCTCTGTAAAACCTGATAAACGAGCGTTGGTTTCCACTGTGTCCTCTAATGGTGCCAGATAAAAAAGTTTTAGTTTAGATTAAGATATTTGGGCATAATTTTTTGTTCTTTATGCACTTCCCTTCAGTCTCTTTCTCTAAATTGCTTTTTTTTATATCAATCAACTTGCTGAAGACAATTAAAAGCGAAGCAGTGCACTTGCCTTCACAAACTCCTTCTTACAGTTACATATTAACATTTTTGGCCTCTGCTGTGTTACACACCCTTTTCTGCACTGGTATTTCTTTCTAGGATGAGGTAACCTGAATGGGTTTCTTGGGTTACTGTGCAATCATGTGGCTGTGTTTTCCTCCGTGGCCATACATGTACGCAGGGTGTGGAGGGGAACGAGGAACCAATTCCCTTTCTGAATTGGTAATACTTGTATGTATAGCTTGGAGCTGGGTTCTGCTGCCTCGGGGAGTGGGGTGAGAAAGAGATTTATTATTTTATTTTATTTTTTACTAACTAGAAAAATAAAAGTAGCAGCAGTTTAACCAGAAGAAGAGGAAGGGCTGGGGGGTGTTGACATCTGCTTGTGGCACAGGGCGCAGGAGAGAGCACTGCTGCGGGGAGCCCTTGCCTGGGGCTGCGTGGTCTGCAAACCTCCAGATGCTCCTTTCCGTTGTCTGCTTGTAGGATAAGTTTAAGAAGCCTGAACAGTGTGTGCAGACAGGCAATTGCTGTTGCTTAGTGTTTCCCTGCAGTTAACAGTTTGAAGGCAAAGGGAGTATTTCAGGCAACTTGCCTCCTTGCTCTGCCGCCAGCGCCTGCGATCAGTTGGTGTGATAAACTCTGCTTTCTGAAGAGCAACTTTTGTAATAAAGCCTCAAAATATCTGGCGTAGATCTGTATTTAATACCTGGCCTTTGCTATGGGCGAGGGGCAGCAGGGCGGTGCAGGGCCCTGGCGCAGGCTGGCAGTGTGTCCCCGCTGAGCCCGGGCACTGCCCTCTCCCCTGCGCTGTCCCACGGGCCTGACCGGCCTCTACTGCCTTCGCCTTCTCTCCTGCTGCTCCAGGGTGTATCCTTTTGGATGCTGAGCTGCCCTGCAATTCTGCCCTGCACAGAAATGTGATTCTGTGAAATCCCTGTGCCAGCTCAGGGAAACCAGTGGTAAACCACGTTCTGCCCGGGCGAACTCCCCTCGTCTCTCCCCCAGGCGAACTTTCAGTCATGCCATAGGGCTTCACTCCTACAGGTTCAGTCCTGCTCTGTGAGTCCTTCCGCCCAGCTGCAAACTCAGCTTGACCCCTCTCGCAGTAGCTCATGGTGCCAGCCTGAGCTCATGGGCTCCCTCCCTGTTGCATGCACACAGCACCAGGGCAAAAGCCATCAAATTCCCCCAAACCGGCGCCAACCCCTCAATAAGGTTGTGGCCAATGTATTGAAACAACTTGGTTTTTAATGGGCAAGAAAGAGGCAGAATACCAGTGGGGTGTGCCATGAATCACATTATGGCTTGCAAGCTAAATTTTGTAATGACTTTCTCATTAAAATGCTATTTGAGTTTTCTTTCAGAAATGTCTGCATTAATAATGAGTAACTGAGAGCTGATTTACAGGCCAAATTTAATTTTGAATCAAAGTGACTTAAAAGGTGACTTTAATCACAGTTTGAATTAGGAAAACTCTTGATTTAAATAACTGATATTAGATTTCATTATAAATATACAGAGTTTTAGTACCTTTCTGGAAGCAAACTAGATTTTAACTGAATAACAACTATTAAAGTATGTTAGCTTGTAACTAGTTGAGGCTTCTGTCTAAAACATTATCTAGGTGATGTTTTATTTCACTAACTTTATCTAGGTAGCTGGGGTAATATAATCCTATATACTCATGCAAATTCTTGACTTTAAAATGGTGAAGAACATCTGACTTGATACAAGCTGCGCTTACACAGAGGAATTTAAAATCAATTCAAATATGCAAGCTGTCTTCAAGACAAACAGAGCTCAAGATGTACTGGATTGGGAAGAATTCTTAATGCGTGCTTTTGCATTTGAAAGCAGTTTAACTGAACCAAATCCTTTGAGATTTTTGGAACAGATGATTTCTCCCACTCAAAGCTCATGTTTACTCAGAGTGGTAGAGCAAAGCACACTTCACAGTCCATCAGTTTCTGATCTTTGCAGCCACTATTGGTTGAAATAATTAAGTAGATTGAAATAAGGAAAAGGGCCTTTTTGACAAGAGTATGCTTTTGGCACTTGCAAAGTTTTGATGCATTTGCCTGTGAGTGACTCTGACAAGCTAATAGCTCAACCCGTCTGTAGAATATGCAATATGTGGTTACTGCCATCAGGCTTTTGGAAGTCTATGTGGAGGGCTATAAAATACCAAGTGAAGAGGTGAGTGGAGATTGTTTGTTGTCTTTCTCATAAAAAATGAGAAGTATCAAGCTTGTGAGAGCCACTTTCAAAGCAAAAGAAAGCAATTTTTCATGGAGCAGTGAAGCTGGAGAGCTCTCTGCTCTGCAGACTCTGGAAGACTTTCTGTTGTCTTTATAAGGCTGGACCCGCCAGTTTAGCTGTTTTTCTACTGTCTCAGTTTCTATTATTTTTTAAACTTTTTTGCCTGAGTCTTCAAGTTTGTGTACTTCAAAACCAAATCTGAAATATGTAATATTTAAGGGTGGTGGGTTTTTTTTCTTTTTAAGCTTAAAACTGCTGTGATTAAGATAAACATCTCTAATTTGACTGCAGAAGAGAAGACCTGGAGAATAAAGTCCTGCAATGTGTTAAACTTTGACATGCCAGGAAATATGGGATATCCTGTCACACGTTTCTCATACCTGATATGGACTGGACCAGGACCACTGAGGATACAGCTGCAGAGCTCTGTCACAGCTACGCAGATCCCCTGAGGCCAGGCTTGTTCTGCTGAGAGGACTTCAGATAAAATGAAGGTGTGAAATAAACCACCGTCTGGAAGGACCACCACATGACAAGATTTTTCTACACACAGGCTGGTATAGACAGCCAAGTGTTACATCTCTGCTCTGAAGGACTGGGATGCAAACTAGCTCTAGTTCAGCTCCGGCTTTGATGCAGCTTCCATTTGGACATCTCCAGAGTCTGCCCTGTGACACCAAGACCTCAGCTGGATGCTTTTCTGCTCCAGCCCGCCTTACCTCAACACCTCAAGACATCTTTTTCAAAATCGTTTGTCATTTGAGCTCTGCTGTGTGACAGTGAGTGTTTGTAGTGTGATTATTTTGGTGGAGAATTGCAGATATGTGATTTTCCCCCCCCCCTCCCCCCCTGGTACTGTTTCAAATGGGGGTGGGATCTTAATAAGCTGAAGTATTTAGAATAAGTTCATAGTTGATATTTTGGATTTCTTTAAGCTTGTTCTCTGGATGAGCTGCAAAAAGTATCTGCAGATCTCTTTACTCTCCTGTCACTGTGAGTGAAAGGGATTCATCTGTTGAGATGATTACATAGTAAGATACAACATGTTCAGAAAAAATTCCCTATAATTTTCACAGATTTTTTTTTTTTCTTTTTCTGCCATTCCTGCCCAAAATGCTACTTCTATTTGCAGGCAGTTGGGCTTGTCTGTAAAAGCTTCGTGTCAAGCTCAGCAAGTCCTTTACTACCTTGGTGGGTAAGAGCAGAGCCATCTTGTCTGGCAGGGTTCCCACCACTCAGCCGCTTCAGTAGCTGTTTTCTGCAGCTTCTCAGGGACTTTGGTCACTGAGAGACTTAATTTGACTTTTGAGCACTTTCCAGGTGAGAATGGGGAATGTACTGACTGCCCAACACTATCACATTGCCCTCAACAGGGAGTGGTAGGCGTTGAATTCCGGTTGACTCCTTACGGTGGATCTGAGTTGCTAAGGCTCTTTTATTTTTAGATGAAGGGATGCTCTGTAGTATTTCAGCACAAGGTAGGATTTATTTGTTTCCTTCCACTTCTTGTCCTTAAGTAATTGTTCTTAGTTCTGACTCTGTACTTGAATTTGATGCTTTAAGTGATATATCATTTTATAAAAGAAGTGGCTGCCTCTCCTGCGGCTTTGTATCCCAATACTTCCATCTCACCGCCCTTAGGGTCAAGCACAGGTTTGCCTCTCTGCATAATACCTAACGTGATTAGGATCTTGTGCCATGGTTGGGTTCCTAAGTTTTGCTATGCAGGATCTATTAATGAAGTCATTGTTAAAGCCCTTATTCAGATACTGACAGCAAACGTGAGGGCTCGTGATGATAAGACACAAACCCTTCCTACTAGGCTGTGAGACCCTGCACAGGGTCTGGTAATTGCTGTCAGAGCTGCCTGAGTAAATTAGCTCAAGTTCAGTTTAAATTCAGGTTCGTAATAAAGGCAGTAAAATTGCCAAGGCAGCTGCCATTAACCTCACTGGAGTAGCTGAAGTGTGATGTAATCTGGAACACAGAACTCCCCCTTCCATCATGTTTAATAGCCCCATGTCCAAAATAGTGCTGAGTGGGTATAAGGAAAAAAAACTACTGCTGTCGCTGGGGCTTGCTTTATCCTGTGGTTGGGTAGGGAACTGTGCTTTGGCTTTGAAGATAATTGGGCTGTGTGGTGTTCACAGGGCTCTGGGTTGACAGCCCAATAAAATAGTCCTTGGCTCCACAGTAGTCAAAAATGTAGAGTATGTTTTTCCCTTTTCAGCACATTTACTTAAATCCTGTAGCAGTAAATAACAGGCATGTGTTCAGAATAGATATGCCTGTAGCATCTTACATACATATATTATTGTCTTTATTAATATATAATTGAAAAACCAAAAACTTTTTCCGGTAACCAGCCTTTTATTGCTTAGTCAGTACAATGGAAGAGTTATGATTTATGCTTCACTGTCCTGGCTGGATACATTGAGAAATGGAAATAATGATGGGGCTGTGGTTCAAACATGAGATTTCACGGCAAGAATGGCTTGGCTGTTGCTCAGATTTTCTTTGTGACCTCTAGAAAGTAGCTTTTAACCTCTTAGCTTCCACTTTTTTTGCCAGTATGGTATGACTGGTGGTGCAAAGGGACTGTGCTGGGGTTTTGTAAGCAGGTAAGTCTTTTGAAAATTTCTGATTCATCAAAACATCATGCACTGCAGTCCTCCAGTGGACAGAATATCTCCTTCCACATTAACTCTGCACAATATGAATTTTTACTTAAGGCCTCCAAATATATACCTTCTCACGTTCCTGTCTTGTCTCCCCTCCCCCAGAATAAGAACAAATTGGGTATGGTGATTGAAGCAAGGACCAATAGTTGATTTTTAATCTATCTTTCTTTCTTTTTTTCCCTTCCACTCTCCCTAGGATGCAGGGGCTTTAATCCAGGATGAATGAATGCTACTATGATAAGCGCATGGACTTTTTTTATAACAAGACAAACACTGACACAGTGGATGAGTGGACAGGGCCACAGCTAATTGTTGTTCTGTGTTTTGGGACATTTTTCTGCCTCTTCATTTTCATTTCAAACTCATTGGTCATAGCAGCTGTGGTCAAGAACAAGAGATTTCATTTTCCCTTTTACTATCTCCTGGCCAATTTAGCTGCTGCAGACTTTTTTGCTGGAATTGCCTATGTCTTCTTGATGTTCAACACTGGCCCAGTATCAAAGACATTAACTGTTAATCGCTGGTTTTTGCGTCAGGGTCTTCTGGACACCAGCCTGACAGCTTCCCTGGTGAATCTCCTTGTCATAGCTGTTGAGCGGCACATGTCTATAATGCGAATGAAGATCCACAGTAATCTCACGAAGAAGAGAGTGACCTTTTTAATTATATCAATTTGGGCTATTGCTATTTTCATGGGTGCTGTTCCTACCCTGGGTTGGAACTGCCTCTGTGACATTACTGCCTGCTCATCCCTGGCACCTATTTACAGCAGAAGTTACCTGGTGTTCTGGAGCATCTTAAACCTAGTTGTCTTCTTCATTATGGTGGTGGTTTACATAAGAATCTACATGTATGTCCAAAGGAAAACTAATGTCTTGTCGTCGCACACTAGTGGCTCCATTAGCCGTAGGAAAACCCCTGTGAAGCTTATGAAGACTGTTATGACTCTCTTAGGTAAGAGACTATAGACCATGGTGTGCAAGGCTAGCAGTACCAACCAACAGGTTTGTGTATAGGTTTTTTGTTGTTGTGGTTTTTGGTTTTCTTTAAACAAAATAAAAAAAAGCCACCCCCCCAAAAACAAAACAAAAGACCCTCATCAAACTTAAAAGTGCCAGAATCAATGTCTCCTGTCTGTTTTAGAAAATGAAATAAGTGTTTACCAAGCAGAAATGTGAAGGAGAAGACCAGCCAATGTGAAGAAGTGTCTCTGTTTGGTAGGCAGCTTGCTTCAAACCACAAATTCTCTACAGTTCATCGCGGGGGGTTTGGGGGGGATATACAAAAATACTTTGGAGGAAGGCTTGTGAAGACTCACAGCTACCTAATAGAATATTTTCAAAATAACATTCTCTAATACCTGCACAAGGCCATGAATCCTATGGCTGGATGTGGATAGTTATCCTTGCGCTTCTTCCTCTAGGCTGTTTCCTAAGCAAACTAGCTTCTTCCCCCTGGAACCACAGTTTTCCTGGAGAAGGGAAGAGATGCCTGTTGTGTCTGTGGCTTTGACAGAGATTTGCTTTGCAAGAGGAGAATTCACTCTCTTTCTGTGAAAGCTGCATAGTGAAAAATACTTTCAGATGGTGATACAGTATGGCCTTGGATCTCTAGATCATAACATGAGATTTGACCTGGATTCTGCCCTAGAAACTCCGTTGATATTTGGACAGTTCAGATCACTTCATCAGCTAGTTGTGATGTAGCTGCTTATTAAATTAGAGATGCACAAATCAAGTGATTGATCATTGGCACAAAATACTAGCTGTAGCAGTCAGTTTTTCCCAAGAAGACTTGAATCTCAGTGGGAAGTTTTGTGGAAACCAGGAATCACGAGAACATGGCTCATGCAGCTCGCTGTAGGTGGAACTTGGGGGGACACTGGGTCACTGGGGAAGCTGTGCCCAGGTGGTGAGGAACTCTAAACCCACAAAAATG
Source organism: Gallinago jamesoni (assembly GCA_025769975.1). Lineage (NCBI taxonomy): Eukaryota > Metazoa > Chordata > Aves > Charadriiformes > Scolopacidae > Gallinago > Gallinago jamesoni. Next base: position 18,179,551 of record JAOQGH010000004.1, read on the forward strand.
GCTTTACCATTCTGACAACTCTTCTTACGTTGTATGAGCCAACACAAGAAAGCTGGAGCTTTTGGGAAAGCTGGTGTCTGTGTATACCTGGGACACAGTTGTGTTGTAGTGCAGTATGGTAGTACTAGAGAGCTCTGGGAGAAAAGTGTCATTTTTCATGGAGGTAGGATTTGCCAGGGTAGGAAGTTCAGGCTGAGGACTTGTTCTTGCCCTTGTGGCCAATGGATGCTCTTCGCAGAGTCTGGTATCTGGTTCTCTTTCCTCTTCTGTTTTTTCATCCCCCAAAACAATAGTGCTGTCTATGGAATGATGCCTTAAAATGCTTTAGAAGCTAAGATCAGTTAAACTTTACAGTGCCTGACCTTGGAAAAGAAAGTGAACTGGTGGTTTGAGCCAGTACAAGCTTCAGGTGTCTCCTGAAGCTGGCTTGTCCATTGCCGGAGCCTTTGCCTTCTAAATCCCTCCCCAGTTGTCCTTTCTTTTCCCTCCCTGGCTTTTACAGCACCTATAGAGATAATGTGTTGGTTGTTTCTGTCTCCCCCTTGACTTGCAGGTGCAAGGTCCAATCTTTTGTTCTCCCTGAAGCTCTTGTGCAGTGAAACTTAAACCATCCACTTGGAAGTAGAAAATCCCTGCAGAAAAATTTTGAATTGCTCCAAACCTGATCCTGCCCTAAGGTGTAAGCATTGTGTGGGCTGTAGTTAACTGCTGCATTGGAAAGAGACAAAAAGAAAAACAATTTTAAAAATTATTTCTTTAAGCATTCCCTATGCAGGGCAGAACCACAGGCTGCTTTCTAGAAAATCATGTGCAAATAAATAAACATGCAGAGCCTCATTTAACTTATATGTCTTTATACAGTGAATATTATTTTAGCTTTGTATAAGCCAAAGTTGGAGGGTGCTGAATGAGGGTTGGAATAACACTGTTAACTCTCGGTGCCACCCATGCTTGTTTGCAGGGCATAGCAGTCTCTGTGCTGGGGAGAGGACACCTGGCCACCTGATGAGGGAGGTGGAAGGACAGTGATGGTGGCTGCTGTTTGCTAATCCCTCGTGGTCCTTTAGCCTACAGCAGGTATTTAGTGCTCACCCTGGCTGTGCTGCTATGTGTAGATAAATCCCGCTCTAAACTTCATTTTCAACGTATTCTTTCTTTTACTAGGCAGAGGGGCTTTAGAAATATGGGTTGATTTAAAGATCAGCGGTAGTTTTCTCTTAGTTACAGAATATAGCTATTCAGCCACCAGATTAAACTATAATTCGGGTAAAGCATTTAATGATACTGTGCGCTGGGCCTGGCAAATTTAACGCAGAAAGCCTGAGTGCTTCTTTAGAGATCATAATTTTGTATATTTACTTTGCCAGTCAGAAACAAAACCAAAATAGAAGCTTTTCTTCCAAAGAAGTTGAATGAGTTCATGTGTTGCTGGGTGCAAGATCTACCCGTAACTCTTCTGTTAGAGGCAATCTATCTTGGCATGTTCTTTCATATCAACTCGCCAGATTTTCACTCTGAAATACTTTTTATAAATATTTATTTCTAGGAATGAGAATTTTATTTTTTAAAACATTTTGAAGTATGCATTCCTGACCAAGTCATTCAAGCATGCTGTACAAAATGTATTGGAAAATGAATAGCATGTTTTCTGGGTTTTCCAAGTACCAAAGGAGTCACCAAGTGACCAAAGTGATTCTTCAAAAATGTACTTGTGTCCACTGATGCAACAACCTATAGCTATATGTAGCATGTGGATTGTGCCCAAGGCAGTTATTTTTAATGGTTTCTTCCAAAACACCTGAAAGTGCTTTGGAGCACCTGCCTGGTATGGTCTTAACTGAAAGCCATTCCAAGATGGTCTATTGCTGGATGAAGCATGATGAGCAGCAGAGTTCTCATTAATGTTCTCTCTTGGTTCCTTGGGAGGTTCAGGACAAAACCCTGCTGTCCTTGTCCTGTGTGGAAGGAAGCTGTGTGCGCTGATGCCATGCTACTCCTCCTGCCCGCCTCTACCTCCTCTCTTGGGGAGGCTGGCCTGTGGCTGGCTGCACCTCCAGCAAAACATTGCTGTCCTCTCTAGGTGATGTTCTCCTGTGCTCCTACAGTTAAGAGTTGGGGGAATCTGGGTTTCAGTGTGATTTCAGGGATACATGGTGATCACAGCTACAGGTGGCTTTTTACACCACCCTTTGGTCTTTCCAGAGGCTGGGACTCAAGACTTTGTCATCTCCCTTTTTCCACCATAACCTCTAAAATGATCTATCACAGGATAGGAGCAAGGCTTTCCCTTTGGCATGCTAAACCCTAGGGAGTTATCTGGTTGAAACTGGAAGATGTGAAACCTAGCAAAAGAGGTTAAGATCCTCTGAGGCTGCGCTTGTGGCATAGCCCTAGCTAAGCATCGGACTTTGAAGAAGGGTGGCTGCAGGTGTGCGGGTACTTGATTTTCAGGTGGTATGTATATGGCAGCTCATCTGAGCTTGGCAGTGAGATTCCTGCCGAAATAGCAGCTTTGGGGTGGATGATTTTCAGTTTCAGTGAATTTATAGTTTAATTGGTAACTTGCTGTTTTAACTCAGGCACACATGTGGCAAAGGCAACTGGCAGCAACTGCAATCTTCTTTTTTTTTTCCTCAGCATTAGCACGCTCAGGGACAGCTTTGTGCAGAGTTTTATGATATCATGCCGCTGAGGCATCAGTATTCCTTCTAGGTACACAGGAATTAATTTTCAAGCAGAGATTATGTAATCTACATGAACATCCGTGTTTAAATCTAATGGAAAATCTGCAAATCAAGCTTGAGGCATTGTGACACCTGATCTCCCATATTCCCGTGGCAAGACTCAGAGCTGTTCTTCTGATCCATGTGGCAGCCAAGCCGCATTTCATGTCACTTCTGTGAAGTTGAGAGAGTCTCAGAAATTAAATTCTTTTTGGAGTGTGGCACTTTGTCAGGGAGAGGAGCGCCTATGGGATAAAAAGTCTGCAAATAAGAAAATCACCAAAGGGCCGAGACAAAGGTATATATTTATGCTTAACCATGGTTCCCTCTGAAAGCTCTGTAGTTAAAAATAGCAAAATCTGAGCAAAGCTGGGAGTCTGAGCTGTGCCTCTCATCTCTGCGGTGCTAAGAGCAGGGTGTGAATCACTCATGTTGTCTCCATACACAGCAAAATGCATTTTTGATGGAGTCAAAGCCACAGCCCCATGAAAGCGTTAGCCAGTAACACTGACGCTGTCACTGCACTGACCCCTGTGCGTGTCTTCAGCCGTGAGGCGGGGGAAATGTGCAAAGAGATGTGTGCAGATATTTTTTATCTTACCTTACTTTTACCACTGAAACCTTTTGGGGTTTTGTCTGTGTAGATAGATAGGGATATGTCCTGGGAGCTCACGGACTAACCCTGCCTGCAGCCTTTGGGTTTTGTTTGATGGAGAGATTTCTGTGTCTTTTGTTAAAAGTGGCTTTGGGATCTGTGTCCTCTCCTACTGACTTCAATGAAATCAGGGCTGGACCTTGCATTCTTTGTGGTACAAGTGGTCAAAATGCTTTCAGTGTTTGTTCTAAGGAGGTTTTGTTGCCGTCTTAATTTCTGCATGGAGCTGGTGTGCTGGTGACTGTGCAGGGACCCTTGGTGGCCAGCAAAAGCTCTCTGTCCAAATACTTACAGAGATACTCAGTGAGACACAGAAGTGTTGCCTGGGTGGTCTGGTTCCAGTGCTTGTTAAAACAGATGGGATTTGCTGGTGAACCCCAGGGCAATAAATCAGTACCGTGTTTTCCCCACTGCAGACTGTAAGAGAGAGCTGGTGTCACAACTGCTTACTCAGCATGCCGGAGCCAAACCAGAGACTGACCAGGGAAAAACAAGTGTTGTGGTAGCAGTTTGCAGCTTCTGATGCCAGTGGGCAATGGAGGAATTTTACTGATGTTAACCAGACTAACACCATGAAATTAGTACTTAGCATCACAAATATCTTGGTACAGCAGAGCAAAAAATTTTTCTGAATTAGATGGCCTCTTGCTTTTCTGTTCTGTACAATATTGCCTGGAACGTAACAAATCAGTTGGGTGAATTCTGTCAAGGCTCTAGTAACAGATTCACAGCAAGATCCATGATCTTGGATACATTTTTCAGCAATCCTAATGCTCACTAATTCACAGGAATTCATTTTATATACCATTATGACCTCCCCATCAGAAAGGCACAGTATCCATCAAGATCCTCGATGGGGAGACGTGTCCGGTGCTGCTGAACCCAGCCCTGTGCGCAGCACAGCCGATGGGATGCCTGAGCTGGATCCGGCACTGCCTGGGTCCTGCCGTGAGCCCGGCTGCCCTCCCGCTTCTTCCTCTCACAGCACAGATGTGGGAAAACCAGTGGCTTCGAAAAAATGAGCTGGATTTGCTTTCCCTACCAAAACTGTTGAACAGAAACCAACATCCCCAGGAGAGCTTTTCAGCATGTAGCTGCTATCATCCTTATTTGTTTGATTGCTTTTTCCAAGCCTGAAAAAGGGGAAACTGCCCTTATAAGTGATTGGAATTTCCTCAGTATGTTGTTCAAGCTGTGACTGTTATGCAGAGTTGTAATTTTCTATTTCTGTATGTCAGACAGCAATTGTGGCTTGTGCTAAGTTAGTATTATCATGCGTAGGGCTACTCCTTCCTTGTGCTCAAGGCGAGGGATGGCAGGCTGTGGTGCCGGGGGGGAGGCTGGAAGGCAGAGGGGGCAGTTCAGGGCCCCTCCCAAGCTTTTGGCCGTGGGTGCATTCAGCCACAATGTTCCCCCTTCCCACCAGTCCTGCCCATAGCCCTGCCTTTATGGTGGGGATGTGCAATGACATGGAAAGGTGCAAATGCAATGTTGAACTACACTGTGATTTTGATGAAGCTTTCTTCAGGTTGTCTTCGCTCTGTCTAATACATCTTCTCCCTTAGTGTGTGTCGTTCCCCACCCCCCCACCCCCCCTTCTTTTTTTAGAGGGGCTGGTGGGAGAGGAATGTGTTGTCCTCCTTTGCCTCTTTCAGCTTTTATTATCATTTTGTGTCTCACTTCTTCCTCGCAGGGGCCGTTGTCATTCCTGCCTCCCAGATGAAACATGAGGAGAAACTGCTGCTCCTGGGCTTGTCCTGTAGTTTCTTGCTATCTTTGGGGGAAATGCCTCTCTTGCAGGGTTTTCTTGCTCCCCCATCACTGCTGTCATACTTCGCCATCCTTTTTGTCTTTTTTTGCTTTTTATTCAGCGGTTGCCAGTGAGAGGACGAGGGGTAACGGGCATAAGTTGGAACATAGGAGGTTCCACTCAAATATGAGAAAAAACTACTTCATGGTGAGGGTGACAGAGCCCTGGAACAGGCTGCCCAGGGAGGTCATGGAGTCCCCTTCTTTGGAGATTTTCAAGACCCGCCTGGATGCCGTCCTGAGTGATGTGCTCTAGGCAACCCTGCTTCAGCAGGGAAGTTGGACTGGATGATCTCTATGGTCCCTTCCAACTCTAAAAATTCAGTGAAATTCTGTTCTTTGCTTCAGTTCTTTGTCCTAGTTCTTTCCCTTGACTGCTGCATTTCCGGTTCACCTTCACTAGCTCATCTTTGTTTCTTTCTCTCTTTTCATTTACAACTGAATTTGTTTCCTGGGTCCAAGTTGGTCTCAAGTACCCAGCACACACAGCCCAGGGGGGGGAGCAGAGGAGGAGGGTGGGCTGCTGCTCCAGCAGTGCTGGTGTGTCGCAGAGAGCAGTGTGCATCCTCTGCTAGCCGTGGGGTTTCCAGCCAGGAATTTTAATTTATGTTTAAATTATCTGACTCTTGTTCGATGAACAAGAACATGGGTGCTTCGCAGAGTCAGCTGTAGTGTGACAGCAGACACATTTTTCCTTTGGATCATGTTGTGGCAGTGGTGGAAGCAGGCCACCTGGTATCTTCTCCTCCAGCATACGAGAGAGTGATGAAGAAAGGAAGTCTGTGTTCAAAGCTCCAGTTGTCTGCTTGTTAATGCTCCAGAGCTCTTGTTTATTTATCAGCATGGATAAATCACTGTTGTGATGACCTTTCCCCACTCGTGTTTGAGCTGATACTGTCAGCAGCTGGATTGCTGCTCCCTGCAGACTTCTGAGAGCTGCCCTGCTTTGTGCTCGGGGCTTGGCAGAGAAGCTGTAGTAGATATAATTTTGCTACTGTCATTGGAATTTTGTTCCTCTCCTGCTTTTATCATTTTTGTGTAGAATTTTGATGAACCCAATAGTCTTGTAAGATGCCAAAGAAAACCAAAATCCCTAGCAGTTTGAAGTCTTTTTGTCTTTTTTATTCCTAGGTGCTTTTGTTGTCTGCTGGACTCCTGGCCTGGTCGTCTTACTGCTTGATGGTCTGAACTGCACCTACTGTGGGATTCAGAATGTTAAAAGGTGGTTTCTTCTCCTGGCCCTGTTGAACTCTGTCATGAATCCAATAATTTATTCATACAAAGATGACGAGATGTGGAGTACCATGAAAAGGATGATTTGCTGCTCCTCTGAGGATAAGAGCCATGACAGACGCTCATCGCGGGTCCCCTCGACAGTTCTCTGCAGGAGCACAGATACTTCAGGGAACTACATTGAAGATGGCATTATTCAAGGGACAATTTGTGGAAAAGGAGATCTTGGTGACAAAGGAAACTCCTGAGCAATTCAAGGGACTGACTTGGCTGGAAAAGGAGAGGGGGAAGGGAGAGGTTTTGTATGAGAAGATTGACTGGCAAAGCTAGTAAACAATATATCCACTTTGTTCCAGAGCCTAAACTCCAGTGTTAACAAAAGTTCTTATAAATAATTGCCTGATGGAAAAACACTTTGTAATGAAGAAAACCTTCTGTGCTGCCGTCTTTCTCCTTTTTTTTCTTTTAAGTACATGAAATTGTGTTTTCATATGAATGGACTACATCTTGGAGAGTTTTTGTGCGTGGAAGCAAAATGTAGGCAATGTAGTGAGACCCTTCTTAAGCTCCTAGAGAGAGAAGAAACCTCCCTTACCATGTAAGCTTGGCATTCATTGAGTATTTATGCTTTGAACTGTTTTTGTGCATCTTGAGGAGGATCATAGGTTTGGTTGGACAGAATTGTGACCTGTTTTCTCTCTTCCTCCTGGTCTTGCTTTAGAAATAGGTAGTTTGGTTTATTAAAGCTATGCCAGAAACCTGGCTGTGATGGGGAGCCCAGACCAGATACCAGTGTGCGTGAGTGTGTCCGACCATGGATTGTCGGGATCTGAGAGTACAAAAAGCACAAAAGCCATTATTACTTCCACAGGGGGTAAATGCTGCAAGGAAACCTGTCACTGCTGTGTGGGCAGATGTGGAGGGGGGGATTAACAGAAGAGCAGCGTGGCTGTGTTTGTTGTGCTCATTTCTTTCTTCTCCAGATAACATCAGAGTTGTGCTTGCCCCTCTCTAACTGCTGTGCCACTGAGAGAAATTTAATTCCAAAACTCTCTTTTGGATTTGGAGAACTTCTAAGGGAAGTTTAAAGACACATATATACGGGTTCAATCAAGCTATTTAAAATAGAAATTATTTTATCGGAAAAAAAGCCTGAAACCAACGTAAACCCCTCCAAGACTATAGCAGGCATTGATTGTCTGACTTTGTCTAGACCACATTTAACCTCTGACTTGCAAGCAGGTCTTACTGGAAGGTACTTGATGAAGAGGCCATGAAACAGCAAGCGGAGAAGGGCTTTCAGCATTGTGACTAATCAAGTCTAGTGTCGACCCAGCCACAGCCTAAAAAGCTGAAATTTTGACATATGGAGTATGTGCAAATGGAGGATCCAGCAATTTAAAGCTCTATGGTGATGTTTTTAAATTTGAACTTTTATATTAGAAATTGGAACAGATTTCTCAGCTCTCTAAAAAAAAAAAAACAACCCACAAAAAACTGGCTCCTGATGTCTGGATTCAATACCAGTGACTTCCCTGCAACCCATCTTAATTTCAAGAGGAGTTACCTGTGTTGTGTCCTAAAGAAAGTCTGATCCCTGGTATTAAAGGAGGTGACCATAACCAGGGGTCATTTGGGGAAATTTTGATTGCTTGGAATTGTCCGAGAACACCACCAAGAGCACATTGTATGAGGCTGAAAGATCAGCTGTGGTTTGGGCAAATTCTTTGTTTGGTGCAACTTGCATGTTGATATCTGGACTGTGTTGATTCAAGCAGAACCAGCACTTGGCTCAAAGGCCAAGATGCAGTTTTGTAGAAGGCTCTGGGGGGATTTCATAGCAGACCTTGGCTTAGGAACACAGCAAACCCTTGTTCAGAGAGCTCTCCCATAACACGAGTTACCTTGTAGGGATATGGCCTAACATTGCAAGGTAAATGCTGTATTTATGAGTAATGCTGCAAAGGTTTACATGTTTTTCACCATTATAATGCAATGTTCTTGTGCAAATACTACTTTGTTTGGTGTTTTGAGAAGTGTGTAAAGTGGTGCTTTCTAGAGCTGGTGGCATTGCAAAGGCATAGCATGCAAGCGTTCCTGTCCCTACAGCTAGCTACCTGCAGTGCACAGTTTGTGTTAACTTGTCTGAAGCTCCATATGCAAAGCTAACCGAAAATAAAATGCTAGTTCAAAAATGAAATATGTGTTTTGTTTCCTGTTGGGATGGTGATTGAGCATTACCTGGCACTACAGTCAGTAGTAAATGGCTACGGTTACTCTTACTCATTTCCACAGATCCATCCAAGCTAAAACTGATCAAACTGCAGATGAAAATGAAGATGGGATAACTTTATTTCATATTGCACAGGAAAGAGGGAAGGACTGTCTGAATAAAATTTTTAATGTTTACTAGCAATACTAGGCAGTGTAATACTTGGTTGAATAAGGCTCTGAAGAGAGCTTGGATGAAGATCTGGAACATCTGCAGCAGTGGAGAAAACACTAGGTCTTTCCTGCACACCTTGGGATTCAGGCTGCAAAATAACCACACGTGGATGACTTTTGCAGGTAAGAAAGTAAAGGTGATTCCTGTAAAGGTAAATGTCCGCATTGTTTGTAGAGCACCTCATACTGTGGATTTGTGGTCTGCATTAAGGTCTGAGAGATATTATCAATCGTTCTGCTACAAGTAAGTGGGAGGATTTGAGGTCTGCACTCTTATTCTATTGTCTCTTTTACTATTATTATTTTTTTAAAAAGGGCAACAAAACAAACAAGCCAGCCCCCAAGAGCTTGCAAACTGGTACTCTGTGAATGGTACTATTTGCAGTGTCATGCCCTGTATTTTGGTATGATGCTTCCATCCGAGCTGCTACCTCATTGTCTACTATTATAAATTACAGTGTGACATGACTGGAACAGGAAACTGGTCTTGCATCAAACTTTCCTCCAGATTGCTACAACAGTGTAATGTTTCCTATATCAGACTGTCTAAACATCCAGCTACTCACGAAGCAGGGAATTTCTTTTTAACTACATAAACATTTCTCAGAATAGTTTGTCTCGAGGAAAACATTAAAGCATTATTTGTACTTGAGTGAAAAAAAAAAAAGCAAAGAAAAAGAGCAAAGGGCAGTTGGTGAAAGCAAGTTTTATGGGGTTTTCCTTTTCCCTTTTTCACTAATATCCCTGAATAACAGATACTGATTTCTGTTGGTTTTGCTCTTGTCTGCTCCTGTTTATATATGCCAGCGTACTGATGGGTGAGATGAAATTCATTCTTTTGGGGAAGGCTTTAGGGCTGAACACCCACAGAAACCCTAGGACATTAATTCTTAGGAGGCAGAGGAAGGCAAGCGTAGTTACCCTTAAGTTGGATAGTTATGAGGTTTTGTGTGTTCCTGGTAATGGTGGAGGCCTCTCTGTGTCTGAGAGATCCTTGAGAGACCCTCTGAGAGAGCAAATAGCAAGCAGGTATTTCCAATTCATTATCTTAACATGTTTGAAAACCTTTGTGATATTCTCCTACTTTTCCCCTCTCCAGCTGCTTGTCTCTTAAATCAAAGTTGCTCTTCCAGTTTATCAGTGGGTCCAGGAAGAAACGCTCCACAGCTTTTCCCAGTCCAAAGATGCATGGTCTGTCCTCTGTGGTTAGCTCTCCCATAAAGCCATGATCGTTAGAGATGCTTTTCAGAGAATTATTATTAAAAGCCAGGAACAATGGCCTTTTATTTTACATGATAGATCTTTTGAATCTTTCTGGATAAGCAGCTAGGCTGATCATTGTTTAATAACTGTGTGCGTGGGAGAGAAGTTTCTCTACTATCTGTGCTGTCAGTTTGACCTAGGTGGTGTGGGTGATGAGTCCCTCTGGGACAACAGCCAAACTGGGACAGCTTGAGTGGCTCTGAGGCATGGCTTCTCCACTGCTTGGGGGTGGCTTTACCACGGCTGCTCTTCCCTCAGTGTAAGTCTGTTGGTTTTGGGGTTTGTTTTTGTCTGTTAATAATTATTGCAGTCTGGTGAAATACATCTGTAGTTGTGAACTCCAATAATTACTGTAGCTATGTGACATGCTGGTGCTGTTCTCTGTTCAGATTTATATTATATATATATATATATATTTATAAGTTTAGGGTTTTTTAACTTAAAACTCTCTTCCAAGTAGCAGTTAACTATAGGATCAATACTTCAACTGTGGTTCTTTTATGGTTTTAGTGAACTCTGCGTGAAAACTTCTAAACTACTGGTTATTGGAAGCTGATGGAGGAAGGGTCATTTTAAACTTGTCACATTTCTTACACTCTTTCCCCATAGTTCTGGCTACTGGCCACTATCCTAGCAGACACAATGCGGGGTCAGCCTTTGGTCTGGTCTAAAGCAACTGCTGCTTGAAGATTAGAGCCAAAAAGTGTAAACATATGGAAATGTTAAAAAGAAGGCAGCAAGGAAATACTGTTATATATCCTAGCCTATAATCTTAATGAATGTTGTAAATCATTTGAAAGAAGCAAATCCACTTTCTCCCTTGCACCCACTCCCTCCTTATGCTGGTGCAGCCATTTGTGAGACCATATGGTGAACCTGTAGAGGGTCTCAAAAATAACCCTGGATGATATACATTGCTAGTAACTAGAGATTTTCCACTTGTCATGATCTAGTGATCTAGCAGCTGTGTTATTTCCTCAGTTTGTTATATGGAGTCACATGGATGATTTGTTTTCTAGAAGTCTTTGTAAAATATAGTCCTCCTTGAATGCTACACTTTGCAGAGACTATGCAGGCTTCTGTCAGGGGGAAAAGGAAAAAAATCCCTCTGGAAACAAGGAATTAGGTCATGATAGTCTTTCTTCCCCCCACCAAGGTCTTTTGGAAGATAAGGAATTTAGACACTTCTATGCTTTGAGCCATTCTTCAAAACATCCTGCTTATCTTTCAAGTAATAATTGGTCCCTGAGCTTCTTTTATACATCTTTTTGTAATATTGAGGGCATTTTTTTACTGCAGCAGAGAAGCATCTGTTTTCTTCCAACCTACTTAGAGGCCCTGTTTTGCAGCCTATAGGTTTGCTATTTTGAATTGTCTTGTATACATGTATGCATCTTCAGTGTCTGTTGAAACATATTAATTTTCAAACTAACCTCTGCTATATTTACCACAGATAACTGTGCTAGGAACAGCTCTTTTTTTCTGAACTAGCCTTCACCAGTATCCCAATTGTGCATTTAGGACTCTGTTGTACAGCCCTATAAGAAAATCAACATCCAGAATAAGAAAAGCACAAAATGCTTATTAATCTGTTCTCACCTATAGCTGTATTTTAACTTAAATCTTAATTTCATTGAAACCATAGATATGGTTTAACTTCAATTAAAAAAACCCAAAACAAATGAACAAAAATTCCCATTAAAAAAAAATCACAACCAAAAAAATTCTGCATATCTGTAGGCCAGGAGTAAGTAAGTATACTTATCTTCCCTGACCTTTAGTTTACCTGACTTGCTTTGATAAATATGAAAATAAGGAAATCGTGTTTCTGACCACAAGTAATTTCTTGGGGTTTCAGTAGGTGATCGCCTGAGGATGTGCTTCTCATTTAGAGAGGTTCTTTAGCTTTCCTCCCAAAGCTGCTGTTGAAGGAGAGAGGATACTGCCCTGGGAGCATCATTGTTGATCTCACCCAGTATTGCATTTTGTATGTGTAATATTTAAAAATTTATATTTACTGTCTCGACCCCAGATGTTAAGATTCTGTTGTATATACTAATACTGTAGGTTTAATTTTATCTCCAGCTTCTGTTTATATTTATGCAAACAAATGCTTGGTGTGTTGACTTTAATTAGGTTTCTATTAGGAATATGTTCTGTTACTAATGGATGTCAAAATGCACGGGAGTGAAAAGGTTTGACCTCCAGAGATGGAAATATTATTAATGCTTAAATGATTCTATTCAAATCCCAGTTAACGCATCAGTTGTTGTGAATGTCAGTGTGTTTGTTTGTGCAGTGCACACCGTGATACTGGGCTGGGATTTTCCCACAGGTATAAACGAGTTAATTTAATTAGAGGCATAAGGTTTTGTGCCTATAGGGATACAGGGCCTGCCGACTGTGAACTTGCAATTGCTTACCCCCAGGCTTAGCTTTAGCTTTCTGCGCAGTTGCGTTGCTTTCAGTAGAGCCTTTCCTGTGACAGACGCCGCGTGTCGGCGCTTGTGCGAGGAAGACATTCGATGTCGCTTTTTAGACTGTAAGTAGCTGCTATATGGGAAACCCCCCTTTCCCAAGAGGCACAGCTGCAGCAGGCTGGCCTCCTTCACACACCAGTCCCTCACAGACACAACTGCTGATTTTGAAGAGGAAACATTTAGGCCCATAAACACAAATTTACAATGTTGGATGATGTCCCGGATTTGACCTTCGTTGCTTTGTCCTATTTTCTTCTTTATAATATCTTTGCCCAATGCATATAATTTTTTTGTGTGTTCTGCTTTGTTCTTCAAAGCATAGATTAAACCAGACTTTTCTCTAAACAGATAAATTCCAGCAGTATTGGGTCTTAGAGCAACCCTCCAATTTCACAGACCAGAGAGCCACAAAAATAAATAAATATGGTTGAACACAGATTTTTCGTCTTGGGTTTTTGCAAGGTCAGAGTACCAACAATAACAAAAAAAGGTTATGTTTGCATATATTAGTTAAAAACATTGGAGAATAATACTTTGGCAAAAGAAAAGTTGACCCTAAGCTTACAACTGATTTTTGCAATTAAAATGTGAGTTGGGAGTCCTAGATTGTTAATCGGTGAGTTTTCTGAACAGCAGAGCTGAGGAAATCTGTTTTCTTATTGATGACCTCATTGAACTGTAGCAAAGCTGCCACATGCATTCACCTCCATCCCGGCACAAGGGGATCCAGGCAGGAGAGCGATCCAATCGAGTGCCTTCCCCCAGCAACACTCCAGCCTGCATTTCTGTTTCCATGGGCACCAGAAGCTTTGCTGACTCACAGAAATGAAACCAAGCCTGAGGATGGAGGAACTTCTGCTGAAAACGGTGTGAGCTCTGCCTGGAGGCTTTCTGGTAAGTGCTTGTACGCTCTTTCCCCAGCAGCAGCTGAGGTTGCACCACAGTCCTGCCTTCTGTAGAGGCAGGAGCAAACTCTACCCCACTGCCTGTTTTCTCAAAACCTGTTGGTGAGGCAATACCTTTAGGTTGCTTCCTCTCAGCCAAGTTTAATGAAGGCAACTGATGGTGTCAGAAATTATGAGAGACTAGTCAGGCAAAAGGCAATACAGCCACCCATGCTTCATGCCATTCAGAAATCAGGATAAAAGTGTTTTCTGGTTCAAGGTATGTAAGTCATGGATGCAATTTTATGCTTGCCTCTGCGTAGGTGAGGACTCCATAGGGGAAGAGGAAGGCAATCCCCAAAGCTGCTTCAGAGCAAATCCCCAGCACCCTGTATCTCGCCTCTGCTGTGCCTCTACTCATCTTCCCAGCCAGTCAGTGTCAGGAAAATACTAGAATCTCCCATCTTTATCCCATTTTGTGGCCAGCAAAATTGTTAAGGAATTATTGAAATGAAGTAGCTTTGACTCCTTCTCACTGCAGAACTATACAGCTTGTGGTCCTCCAAAAGATGGCAGGATGACTTGCAAAGAGCTGTGAGTCCATCTGTAAACACACAGTTATAAGTGAAGGAAAATGAGGCCCTCATGCTCGCTCAGCCTGTGCATGGTCTATTCGCTTTCTGATGGATCGGTTTCAGAGGTTTTGCAAAGCAGCTTGAGGATTTGCTTCTGTGAGTGAATCCTGAGATCTTTTTGTCCAGTGGGAGTGGTTTGAATGAGCCAGAGATCACAGATTGATTGATTGACATGAGAGAGCCTCAGGGCATGCAGACAGGGTCAGGAGAGATCCACAGTGCAAAGCGCTACTCCTCTGGACTAAAATTGATGCTATTGACCCTTCGTTAGGCTATTGAACTAACAGATATGGTTGTAAGCCCTTTTTGTCTGAATGGACCATCCCAGTGGTGCTGTGGATCCTCACAGCCTCAGCTGCCATGTTCAAGGGCAGCAGGACCAGGTACTGGCATTCAGTGCCCAGATACAAGGGTAGGAAGCTTAAGGAAATAGTAGGAGGTGACACCTCAATATCTCAAGGGATTTAAGCCCAAATGACTTGCTGAGGGTTGCCAGGTAGGAGTCTCTGATGGATGACAATTCACTTCTCTCTGCCCTCTCTTCTCTTCCCCTCTGTCCCTTCTCACCCTCTGCAGCAGCAGCGTCAGCTTCTGAGTTGAAGTGCAAAGAGCTTTCAGCGAGTAAAGCCAAACGTTGGTTAGAAGAGGTGCCAGGGATGAGATAACACTTGGACGTTGTATGAGCAGTTCGTCCTCCCTGCAGCAGTCACACTGAATATTTTGACTTGCTACAATAATTTCCTGTGTGCTGATATCCACTGATTTGATACAAATGGTAGCAACAGGCTCCATCAGGAGCTGCCCTGAAGGGTTGTTGATTCATTTAGTCCCCACAATGAAAATTAAGTGAGCTATTATTTCAAAAGGCAAGTTGGATCCAGCATGTATTTGTATCAACACACCAAAGATGACACAACCTGTGCCTCACCCAGCCCAGCAAAGTGAGTTTTTGCTAATGCTTTATTTGGTCTCCACGTTTGGCTGGGAGAAAAGCAATGCTCTCGTGATGTATTATCTTTATGAACAGTGAACCAAAAGCATTCTCTGTAAGGGGGTGGCATGGCTGTGTCCTGCTGACTTGATTTCTCTGCATTTCTCTTATGCATAGATTAAAGTGAGAGACGTCACTGTGAGAATAAGGACCTTGGGCTTCCTGAGATGCTGCAGTGACTGGGACTGGCCACCCAACAGCTGATAGCTCCTCATAATTTCTGCCACATTTTGGATGTGACGAGGAGAGCTGGTGGGTGGCCTCACTGATGGAGTCTGGGTACATCAGTGTGCAGCGGCCAGCACCCACCTGCATGTGGGGTCTTCTCAGGTTCTGCACCACCACTCTCCCTGGAGAGCCAACAGGCACTACTGCATATTTCCAATTGTGGGGTTTAAATTTTTGTCCCTTTAGTTTTTAAGGAACATTTTTGACATTGTCAAAGTTGAAGCAACTGAAGCTTCCTTTGATCCAGGAGCAAAATTGACTCAGCTCTGCTTTACCCAGTTTTATTTAAAGACCATGACTACCACTTCTGAAATGTTACTTGCGAATGCTATATTATTACATTATCTGCCTTTCCATCTGTTAAATGCCATGGTTCCAGCAGCAAAAATACCACTGTCTGACAGTAGCAGCTGTCAAAGGTCTTATTTAGCCTTCTGCAAAAAGTAGTAAAACTTGATACCACTAAAGATAAGCCAAACTTTGTTACAATAAAACTTTCTTTGGATGTGATTTAAGGAATGTTACTATTTATAGCACCTCTGTTTTTTCACTCCTGCATAGGAGGGAGGCTGCACGATTATTTGCTTTTTCCTGGTTTTTAAAAAAAAAATCTATGTTATTGTTTATAACCCATGTAAAAATATATAATCCTCTGTGTAAATCTGGCCTCAGCGTTCTGAGTGTTTTTTCCGCAACCGTGGCAGACAGCACCCATGACGAGGCTGCTTCACAGAGGATTAAAAAAAAGTATCATTTGGGCCAAAGCCACCTCCCACCTTCTGTGTAACCCCAGTGACCACACCACAAGTCAAAAGCCAGGAAAAGCCAGGTTATAAGCATAGCTCCTGAACCAAGTCCTGCATATCACTTAGAAATGAAAATTACAATTCTGTAGTGAATAGTGCACTTAAATACAAGCGATAATTGGGACAACAAATTAAATGAAGCATTGTTTATATTAATTGAGTGGTTCTGAAGACTTCTTGAAGTCAAGTGTCCCATTAATAAGCATTGCCTAATGGACTGCATGCCCCTGGGGAGCCTTGCAGCCTTGGCCCAGCACAGGGAAACAGCCACAGAGGTTCTGCAATGCTGCGGCTCCGTGGTGCTGCACACAGATGGCTGCGTGCCCACGGGAGTGCTCGGCCACCCCATCCCTGGTCCTGGCTGCTCTTACACCTCCGTCCCCATGGGCTGGCCACCTGCTGGTCCTTCAACCCACCTGGAAAATTGCTGAAGAGTGCAGTTCTCCTGAGCACAGACCGGCGGGGACGTGGGCGATGCTGTGATGGCCACCAGCTGCTGTCGGGGTTGGGTCTTCCCCAGTGGAGGCACAGAGGCGCGTGGTGCCCCAAGGCAGCTCCCGGTCCCATGGGAGCTGGAAGACATGGCAGCAGCGCCAGTGCCTCTCCCGGCATTCCACGGGCACCTCCCAGCTCAAGACTGAGGGCATATAAATAATACATTGGGGAAAAGCGTGTTTTAGGGCTAAAACCAGAGGTGGGAGCAGGTTGTGTTGGGCCTGGGCTCTTCTTGGTGACTACAACTGAAATCTGCTGTCAGGTAAGGCACATTTTTGGTGTGGTTTGGGTTTGGTTGTTTTCTTTCCCCCGGTTAGCGCTGCGGGGGGTGGCACGGCACGTTCCCTGCATGGTACATGGTGCTCCCAGGGCCCCTCCTTCCCTGGGGCTGGCTAGGACGGGCCAACGCCTCGGTGGCATCATTGTTCATTGCCCGCTGGCTGTGTGCCACCCTGAGGGCTCCCTCGCCACCCCAGGGGCTTTCCCAAGCAGCGCTGATCCTGCCCGGCCCCATGAAGCCCCTCACCAGGGGCTGGGCAGGGGGGGTGACCGGGTGATGTAGGGGGAGGGCAGGCAGAGGAGTGGGAAGATGGGGCTGTTGATAAGGCTCCAACCACCAAACTGGTCTGAAACCGTGTGATTTGGCACAGCGCGGGGAGCTGTAGCTAGCAACACAAAAGATGAATAATCGCAGGTCGTGGCATTCATTCTCGTGATTTTACAATGATTAAGCTCTCAGTGAGGGCAGGCAGCTGCAGGTTTGGGCTGCCTTTGTCCCCCTGGCAATGGTTAACGTGGCACTGGCGTGCAGGGAGCAGGCACCTCTCCTCCTCCAGCAACACCCTTCACCCCAGGGCCTCACTGTGCCCTGTCTCACCAGCCCGCTTCCTAGGGACGGCAGGAATGCCAAGGGTCCCTCTTCTCCTGCTGCTCGTTTCTCCACCTGAATTAGTGGAGGGGATGCAACGCTGCAGCATGGGGGTAAGTCACAGCCACCACGCGTGCCTGCCTCAAGGAGATGGTGATGGGCAGGAAGGGTAAACATCAAACCTTGGATCAAAAGGGACTTGCCCAGCCCGGCTCTCCGCTGTGCTGCTGCCTTGAGTCACTTCCCAGGTTGTGGGGTGGAACTTTAGAGGGTTTTATGGGCTAACCCACCCACTTAAATTGACTTTAGTTCTGTATTTGAAAATAACAGACATGTTTAACTGAAATAGAATAGCTAATGGTTGGGAGCAGGGAGTTTTTTATAGTGTTAGCAGGGGGGCAAGCTAAAATAAAAGGGCTGGCTTCCAATTAGAAAATTGTAACCTACATAGAAATATCTCTTATGAGGACTGCCTCACTTGATTTTTGCATTCTCCTCCAACACTTGTGAGATACCACATGTGCCTACAAGTGAGCATGTCCTTGAAAAAGAAACAGTAGCTGCCGCGAGTTACTGCAGAGGGCTCAGACTGAATAGAAAATCCCGAGGATACTGCTAGTAAGTGTGAAAATGTTGATTTTTGGGATTGCTGCTTATGTTTTGAGCTAAGGGGGTGTGTGTGTCTTGCCATCGATCCACAGGGACGATGCTTTGGTACAGTTGATGTGCCAACTCAAAGTCCGAATCCTTTAAGCAGAAGACTGAAGCTAAAACAGGAGGGAATGAAGCTAATTAGTGTTTGCTAAATGCGCCTTTCCTCTGATTGCACAGCTCTGTTATGCAGGTTTGAAAAGCGCTGAGTACATCTTACTGCTAGGACTCATTCTACTGCCCAGGGCAGGTCATACCTAGGTAGCAGGTGTTTATGGCATATAAACATTCATTCCATTTGGAGCTGAGTGCTAACAGCTTAAAACTGGACAAAGTTCTTGTTCTGTAAGACTTCATGTTTCCCTTGCCTGCATTGTTCTCTCAAAGATGTAATTTTTCCACATTATTTTCAGTGTCATTCTCTGTACCTTCTATTTTCTTCATTTTCTTCTTTCTTCTTTTCTTTCCTCTGACATGTTTTTCATCTTTTCTATAAGTTTGCTTTTTCATTTTCTGATTTCTTTCCATCAGACTCTAATTTTTTCATTTCCCATCATCAAGCTTTCATGCAGTCCTTTCCCTCTCCAACACACACGTCTCCTCCCCTGCCTCAGATTCCTGCCTGTGCTCAGCCACCCCAACAGCTTTGGGCAAGCGGTCTAGATAAGAACAATGAAAAGATGAGGAGAGCCTTGCATTTGGAAGAAGAATCAAGTGCAAAAATAGAAAGGGCTATCACAAAACCAAAGCAGTGAAAAATACTGGGTCACAATCTGGATATGAAACACTAGTGTTGAGCTGTTGCAAGCAAAGAAGAGAAATGCAAGTCTTGTTCTGAGATACATTACTGGGACTATTGCACCAGCAATGGGAGGCAGGTATCTTACTTGGCTTGACGGCGGGAGGCTGGGTTGAACTTTCTGGACAAACTGGAAGGTGTCTAGAGGACAGCAACAGTTTGTGGTAGAAACTGGCAGTTGTAGAAAATATGACCCATGAGCAAAAGCTGAAGGAATAAAGTTGAACACTAGACCTGTCTGATTAGGGAGGATAAATACCATCACTGAGTGTTTTAAAAAGAGAAGAGTGTGGATGTTGGAGTGCCAGCTATGCTTAGGCATGTAGATTTAGACAAGAATAAGTTTGTGTTATCCAAGATACCCAGTTGGGGCTGTAAAACTTTCACCCTTCTTGTTTTGCAGGATTTGGAGAAAGGAAGACAGACTGGTACCCACAGCACAAACCCTCAAAACTGCTGCTCCTCCACTCCACTTCTGGTTCTGCTGCCAGTCCTGAGCAGTGTTATCTGCAGGTAAGAAGGTTTCAGTTCCTCTCCTTCTTGAAAGGGTTAACAGCTAAACTCTGTTCCCTGAAGCAATCTGAGGTCTCTTAGGTGAGTGAGGCTAAAGATCTGCAAGTTATGTTACATTTCTGTTAAGAAGGCATGAGGGATAAACTATCCTGGCTCACATGTAAATATTTGCAGTTATAAACAGGAGCAAGAGTAACTAGAGAAAAATGTGAAAGACTCATGATTTTCTATTGTCTTTTAAACTTTTCTTTAGAGGGATGAAATGCCTTTTAAATAATTATACGGCAACTGCAGTGCAACAAACCCTACATCCCCTTCCACTCAGTTACTTTGACCAGCACCGAAACACAGGTTGGTCACTGAGTCTCAGTGACTGCCAGTGTTTTAATGAAAGCACAAGTCTCTGGGACCTGACTCCTGCTTCTTCCTTTGCCCAATTTAAAAAAAAATAAAAATTAAAAAATGTTATGGAGATCAACACTAGGCAGTTACAGGAGGGGACATAAAGAAATAACCTTTTTTATTATTAAAAGATAGCTCTGAGCATTCATTGAGTGCTAGGCCACTCATCAATTAAAAATTACCTTAGGACCATAAAGCAAGCTGTGCACTAGACAATCCCATTTCAGGCAGAGAAATCATTATAAAAACCAGCATAATGCATAAAACAGATATTAAAAATAGCAGACATCTGTTTAATAACCATCAGGCTTGGGTACATGAGAAAAAAAGAGCCTTGCCTTTCTATTTGTAGATTTTTGGCATGAAGAAGTGACACAGCTTACAAGCCTGTCCTCTTTCGGGCTGAAAGCGCTGCTAGCACAAGGCTGTGCTGGGAAATCTGCAGATTCCCAGCCTCCAGTAGCAAATCCTGCAGAAAAAGTGAAGGCAGAGTTGTTAAGGGATGTCTCCTCAGAACAGAAACTGGGAGTGGTGAGCTCCAGAGCACCTTGCTCTTTCGCCAGAGCCTCATAGATGAGATGGGGTGGGATGGGAGAGATGAAGCCACGAGAAACATCCTGGAAGGAGAGAAGACTAGAGCAGGAAATGCTTTTGCATCACAGGAGAGCTTGAACCATTGGCTTTGATGGTGCAGAGCTGTTTTCTTGCTGCTCTCCACTGCCCAGGGTGAGGTGGGTCTGGGTTTGCCCCCAAGGGGAACACAAGCAATCTTGGAGATTAAAATGGGCAGAGGGTAAATAGGACCTATCAACTGCTGCTGCCTCTGAGGCAGAGCTGTTCCCAGCAGTGTATTCCCAAGCACTTTGTTCAGTTAAATTTTAAATAACTCTCTTACTGTGGCTTTCTCTGCTTCCCGCTGGGAGGCCCAGTTCGTTAGGTCCATTAGTGCAATTAGGGATTTGACACAGCAGGCCACTTGAAAAACATCAGTCCAAAGGGCATTTCACCAACAGCTGATGTGGCTTCTCCCTTACGCCACAGGAAAAGCTATGTGAGCACAATATGACTGCCTGAGTGTGTGGCAGAAGGAGAAGTAAATGAAAAAATCTGGGTGTTCTTGTGGCACTACGGGCTGGTGGCGAGTGGCAACTCTGCAACAGAGCTGTGAGGGTCTGTGCTGCGGCCGGGCTGTGCGGCAGAGCATCCTGGGGACCAAATGCTGTCGTGTCTCCATGCCACCTCGGGCTCAGCCCTTGCATCCTGGGGAGACAGTCCTTGCCAGAGGAGCAAACACAGTGCCTTATGTGGAGGCACAACATGAATAACTGCGGCACTGCTCGTTGCACAAATGCAGTCAGCATGGCCCCCATCCTCAAAATGTGCTGTGGGTCTTTGGCATCACACACAGGTGTCTGCTGGAGGTGCTGGGTGTGTACTATGAGCCGAATCTTACCATGGCTGCTCCTGGAGAGCAGAGTGCCTGGGAGCAACTTCCTTAGGAGGCAAGTTTCAGCCTCCCTTAAAAATCAGTCGTCTTCTCTCTCACCTGGAGAGGAGCTGGTCAGCGCATGGGGTGGATTTGGCATCATTGAGACCAAGCTGCAAGCCAGGATTGAATTATTTCTTGCTGTGTGGATTTGGAAGAGGCACATTCTCTACATTGTCCTTCTGCTGAATCAGAGGACAGTCAGTGCAATGAGAGGAAAATCACTTTTCAGGGGAAGATTGATGGCATACGCTAGAGCTGTTGTGGGAATGTTGTCTGGCTTTAGACAACTAGTTTTTGTTTGATAACGTGTGAGATGATCGTGATCCACTTTTAGATTTCAGTATGGAATAATATAAGACAGCATCTCTTGATGTCAGTGGGAAATAAGCCTATTTATGCTAGACAGAATTTGGGCATGGAAAACCAGAACATCCATATGCTGCACAGTATTATGCCACCCTCCCCATGTACTTTTCTAGTTAGTTCCTTATAATTCAATATGCTCAAAGTAGGGGCAGGCTGTGCTGTGTTTCTGGCACTTCTGCAAGCAGAAAATCCTGTGAGGAGCACAAAGCTGCCTAACTCAGTGATTGTTTGCTGCATGCTCGGCCCCTTCAATCACTGCCGTCCCACAGCAGCCAGGGAAGGTACGAGCGTGCCAGAGCATTTTGGTGAAGAGCCATCAGAGCTCGTGGCTGCAGTTGAGAGGTGGGTTTTTACTCCAGCAGTGAAACTGCAGCCCCCAGGTGAGCGCCTCCCCCACACCATGGATGAGTGTCTCTGCAGGAGATGTGGCTGAAGGGGATGGGCAGCTCCACCCCGGCTACCATGTTTTAAAGCCTGGCCTGTTAACCTAGGCCTTGAAGGTTTCCACTTGGGATAGTATGCAGGACCCTGAGCTAGAGCAGCTGTTCAGCTGTCAGGGAAGGGACAGGACATGTCCCTGCAGCCGCCATGCCTCCAAGGGTTGCAGCTACATCCAGCTGCTGTTCAGCCCGTAACCAGCCTGTGCAGTGTGTGTACCATCAGAGGGCTGCACTCACTCTTCCGTTAGTTAAACACCTATGAATCTTTCAGAGGTTTGAGCATTTTTCTCATACAAACTTTATAAAATTGAGAAAAGTCTTCCTTAGACCATGTGAGCCATCACATCCTCAGTCTATTCGAACCACATCCTAGTGTATAAGCCTGGCCAAACGACTGCGCCTTGCACTGTGTATGCACAGTGTTAGATGGGCTATCACCCCCTGCTAAAGGCCAGAGGCAAGTCAGAGCTAAAGAAAAGGGAGAAAGTGCTTCATTTAAAAAAAAAAAAATAATCAGGTGAAGTTTCTGACTGCAAAGGCTTGTGCTATAAATAAAATGCAGGTATTGGAATTTTCTAGTCAACAAACATTCCTTAAAAAAGACTAATTTTATGAAATCTTTAATAAGATAAATCATACCACAAAAAAAGCCCCACAGCCCATTAATAAGATTTCTCTGCTTCATTTAGCTAAAAGGACTGCAGTGGAGACTAGTTGCTAAAAACGTGTGGATTGCCGCTGTTGGACTGCTGTCAGCCATGCTCGGAACAGGAACAACTTTGCAGACGGCTGCATCTCCTGTTGCTATGGAAATGGACCTGAGCTCACTGAAAGCTGGGTAATGGGCTCTAAAATTATCACTCCTAATATTGAAAAAATGCTGGGGTGACATTAGGTAGTAGTAGTAGAAATAATAATAATAATAATGTCTCAGCTTGTGGAATATAGTCTTTGTTGGGTTTATTTTATAGCGTGTTATGTTCATGTTTGTATCTGACCAAATATAACCCATTCATTTGTGTTGCTTACTGACCACAACATTGCAGGGGTTAGATACCATCCAGACCCACCAATGGGAAGAACATCACCAAGAAATGGATTTCAGAAGGAGAATTGTTTGCTTTAACTAACCAGCCATGTGGACACAACTGACTTTTATCATGGCTCTCTTGTTGCACGACAACTTTCCATTAGTACATAAGTGTTTGCTTGATCCATTGCCATTAGAATATATGATAAAGTTCAATATAATTTAATCCCACATTAACGTCTTTTCATTTTGCTCTGTTCAGCAATCTCCAGCTTTGCGCTAGTTTCACAGGGTTCTTAGTTGCACTGAAAATATTTGCCTCTAGCATCATAGTAACATCTTACTAATCAAACAATACTGGCAAGGAAAACTATGCTATGCAGATAAACTTGACCATGGGAATTTAAGCTGTAAAAAACCAAAAGCTTTGAGAGAAAAACTGTGCCTGTCATCACAGGGTAAAATGCAGGGCTGCAAACAAAGAAAATAAGTTAGAAGCCATCTTTTCAGCCTATAGTTTTGTGGAAAAACCTTCTGCATTTACCAAGAGTCCTGTGAAAACAAACCTGGGGATATTTTAATAGGTTGCTCTTAAATTATTTAGCTTTATCAAATTAGCAGAAGACTATTTTTTTACTGTAGTATCAGTTCTTGAGAAACAGTATTGTACACTGGGAACTATTGTGGGTCTTTATTACTGCAACATATTAAGATATGATCTTGAAATGCCTTTAAATCTGAGTAGTGAGCATATCAATACATTATAGCAAAATGAGATGTATGCTTTTAATTCCAGGGAAAAATCTGGCCCTCTTAGAGGATCTGAAAACATCTTACACTGAAATAATGCTGAAATGAACAGTATGTAGGTACACTCCACCTTAATTTATATACTAATGACATGCCTATTTTTATTTAGCAATCAATTGTTTTGTGGGTAGATAAATGGGTTTTGAGATTATTTGCTTTCAACATGTCCTTTGTTGACCATCTGCTATGTTAAAGAGAAAATTCTGTAACCATTTTAAATCCATTTCCCAGTGCATTTAAGGACTTGCCTCCTTATGGTGCCTATAGCATTACTCAGAATTATTTCCAAGCCTATGCAGAGAGTTTCTGCTATATTTGTTTAAAAAGATGCCTAAATTTTGTTCATTATAGGCAGAAGGAGTTCAATGGCAGAGATTTAGTTAGCAAATTCAGAGAGGATACTGGTAACGAAGCACTTCTATAGTAAAAGCTATTAGGCATGCAGGCAGATTCAGATCTTAGAGTCTTCCTCCAGGCCATGCTCGTGAGACTCAGGGTTATTTTAATTATATTGTTTCTTTCAAGTAGATTTTATAGGGAGAGGATTGCACTGTTTTCCTTCAGTGAATTACTTTTTTTTTTTTCTTCAATCTCGGAGGCCAAGTAAAGTATCTCTGATGGTTAATTAATTTCTACATAA
This sequence comes from Gallinago jamesoni, assembly GCA_025769975.1. NCBI lineage: Eukaryota > Metazoa > Chordata > Aves > Charadriiformes > Scolopacidae > Gallinago > Gallinago jamesoni. The sequence goes on from JAOQGH010000004.1 coordinate 18,204,206, forward strand.
TCTTCTCACACTCACTTTTGTATGGGTCTTGTATTTTAGTCAGGATTGCGATCTAGAGAGCTGAGCTTATTTCGACTGCCGCTTGCAGAATAAGGTTAAAGTTCTCCAAGCCACTGTCAAATCAGTACAGTCAATTTAGGTACTATTTACAGACACTGCCCAAGTAATGCGTGATGTTTGGATGCTCAGGAGACATTGAGGACTGGAGTGGACAGGGTAAGGGTGGTCTCCAGAGGCAACAGTCAGTACAGAGCTGTAGGAAAAAAGTCTTTCACAAGATTTGTCTCTTTCTGAATGATCAGAACCCTGCATTTCCTTTTCCTCACGTTAGCTTGCAGTTTCAGTGGAAATGAAGTCAATGGCAGATCTCCCACTGACTTCAAAGCAGCAAAGTTTTGGCATTTATAGAAAATCACCATGAAGAATAACGATGCAATATAAACACCTCTGTTACAAATGCAGAATGTAAATAACACTCTTCTATACCATTTATTTAAATCCCCAGGCATGGGTGGGAAATAGGTCTCCAAATAACCTAAACCTTTTGGCACATTAAACTCTCAGCCTTTACAAATATTGGTAGCGTTTCAAAGAATGCATTTTTAAGTGAGCAGTAAAAAGTAATTAGGCATGTAATTGTTGTTTTAGAGATTTAATCCAATTCCCACTGCAGTCAGTGGGAGTCCTTACGTTTATTTCAGTAGGGACTCAGTCGGGACCTTACACACTTGAAGAGAGGGAGGGGGAAAGAAGCGGGGGGAGGAACTTGCATAAAATCAGAATTTGGAATTTCATAAGCCTACATAAAATGCAAAAAACATTTGAGACAACAGACAACCTCTCTTAGGCAGAAAGCATCTACTCACCACCACAACAGAACAAGACTCCCCCTCTCCTTTATAAGATGCTCTTTCTGTCACTCGACAGCCATATAATTAAATTAAAGGGTAGTAAACTTTTCTGAACTTCTCAATGAATTTCACTCAATTTCTCTCCATTAGATGTCACAACATTGAATTTTAATTCATTGTATTTCTGTATTTGACAAGTAGCACAAATGTTGTCATTAAGACAATATATAAACCTGTAACACGCTACACCCTGTAGAACTTATATTTAGGCTAGATATGAATGCTATCAAAACAGGCAGATTGAAAGCTTTGATATATTTCAGGATGTTACTTTGAAAGTAAAAACTGTATTTAGTTTTTAAGGCAGAAATTGGAAAGATAAACTATTCGGAACATTCACAATTATTTGCGAGAATCATGGACAGTTTATCAATATCTACATTGCAGAGATCTGAATCCAGAATTATAAGTATTTAGTTTTCCCTTTGGTTGATGCACAAATATGTAATGACTGAAGATATATAACTCAGAATCAAGTATCCTGGATGAATCTTTAAACTTTTAAGTTGTCAGGAGTATATTTGAGGGGAAGAACTATTATGCTTGTTACAAGATTTAGTGTAATTTTATTGCATTTTTTCCCTGAGGTATCATAGCATCATTTACAGCATTCTGTTTCCTACAGAAATGAGATTGCAGCAGACACTTTTGTCATTACCAAGTCAGGATTAGGTTCATTGCTTTAGCTGAATCCTAAATGGAATAGCAGAAGATTGTTTTAAATTAGCTACTTGGAAGTTTGGTGGAGTAAATGTCTCATTTCTTTTCAGTGCAGGAGGAGAGGTGATGGGCATTAAGATGATCAGCCTGGTGTGAATGGAAGCTCTCCATTCACATTTTAAAGGTGAGACTCTAAAACCCAACATGACAAACTATATTCTCCTCTTAAATTTTACTTTCAGTCTAGGAAGAAATGGTAAAGGCTACACAATGCAGTGATATTTTCACACTATAAATAATGGCCAGTAAGGACACATGATGCAACTCATTGCAATGACATGGCAAAAATAAGTTTCCAAGGATTTATAATAACCAAAGTATTACTTCTGGTGATTTATAAAGCCACACACGGATCTTCCTCTAGACAATCAGAGGAACAAAATAGAACGTAGCTGCAACGATGTATTACAGTTTGTTTGACCTCATTTGTCACAAGAACAGAGCCTTTAGATCAAATGTGTCTGCACCAAGGCCGACTCTGCCCTCCCTGCAAATGCTTGCCGAGTGCAATAGGGCTTCAAAAAATTAGCTTTTTAATTATTGGACGACAGAAAATGTATTTTACTCTTTCCACTGAAGTGCAAATACACCTGATTTTAATGGAGAAGTATTATTTCCCACCACCCCTCTAAAAAAGAGCAATCAAGGACAGAATACAAGGTGCCTGAGCAGACCATAGTATCCAAGTGAAAATGTGGGGATGGAGTCATTTGAATTTTGCTGACTGACCACTGGATGCCACTATTGTTCCACTGAAATGAAGTGCTACGTTGTCACGTTCTGGCTGGTTTACTACCCCTGAAGAGGGGAGTTTAAATTGCACTGGTATGCACAATTTTCTGCAGAAAATAAGCAGCTAGGTTTGAAATTATTAATGGTTTTGACTGTGTTTAGACATTCGACTTTCCTCCTTGCTCGGAGCCCCTTCTCAACAGGAATCCTTGCACTAGTCCTTCAAAGGCCCTGGCAGCACGCACCTATCTTATGACCCAAGAGAAACAATTTCATATCCACATTCTGGTCATGCAGAATATTTAGGCATTATTTAAGAAAAGAAGAAGAGATGAATGATCTAACACTGGCCCCCAACAAATCGGAACCCCAGACTGGGGAGCCTGCGAGGCAAAGTGCTAGTGAGTGGCTCCCCCTCCCTCTGCCCCACGGTGCCATGGTCCCCAGCTGACAGAGGCTGCACTGGAGCTCACAGCTCAGAGCTGCATGTCAGAGACCTTAAGACCAGAAGAAAACAATGTTAAAAAATGCATATTTTTTTTTTCTCTAAATGAGTGGTTTTGTGTTATCTTGCTTTTAAAAGCTTTTACTGTTTTTAACATTAAAAAATGTACGTATGTATTTGAAATCAGATCAATTCTGCCTCTGTCTGTAGAATCTTGGGGTGCAGATTGCTGTATTTCTCTAAGGCCACAGGAACACCCCGCAGCTCTCAGGACACAGTGCAGTGTCCCCAGGGTTGCACCATGGCTCTGCAGCCTTCCCCCCTGAAAGGGAAGGGCTTCCCTTTTGCCTCCGCAATAAGCCACAGGGTGTAGTAGTGCCCTGAAGCCTCCACACACTTGGATCTCTGTACTGTTTCACACTGGTGCTTTCCATGATTAAATTCTCATTTGGAGCTGGCACCGAGCTCTATTCCAGTAATAGAAATTGTGAGCAATGATGCTGCTTGTGAGCCCCTCTGCTCCAGTTTTTCTTCAGGAATGCCCCTGAGCAAGCTCTCCATACGCCAACATCTTTCATCCCTCCCTGTCTGTTCCGTGCAGCCATACTGTGGTTTTATCCCTTTCCAGGAGACAACCCTCCTAATGGTGCCGTCAGGAAGGAATGGATGTTCCTCTCTCAGCTCCTCTAGTTGATATTCCAGAGGCAGTCACCTCCAGCAAGAGGTGAAGACGACAGCTGCAGGTAGTAATGTCTTAAATCCTCTACTCTAAAACTTTGAACTAAATCAGCTAATTATTTTACATACTGGCATCTAACTTTAGCACTGAAAATAAGTTTTTCCCTTTCCCATATGTAATATAAAAGGAAAACATAGACGCTTTTTTTCTTACGAAACACACGCATATTCCTTCTTCTATTGGCAGTTTCACACACGCACACAATACTGGGTGTTTGAAATTAAAATCACGATTGCTTTATTCTAGCTGAGGGACCCCTAACCTCATTTTGTAACTGCCTTTCAAAATGCAGCAAGTGTACTTTAGTCACCAGGGAAAGGGGACTGTCATCTACGTGGATATGGAGACAAAAATGACAATATAATTTATGATTGACCTAAAACAAATCTTCACTATGGCTCATATTTTTTTCTTTTGCAATTTTCCGCAGTTGAGGTGATTTCAATAGGACAAGAAACCTTTTCCACCATGCTTCTGATATTATATATTTGAAAACACCAACACTCTCCCCTCCCCCTCGCTTTTTTTTTTTGTACTGTGGATTCCTTTTATGCTCCACCCCAGCTGTTTAAGAAGATTTTTTTGGCTTCATTTCAAAAGGGCCCTCTTAAACTTCTTGTAAATCTGAGTGTACAATGTAGAATATTAGTTTTCATTTAACAGGCACCTGATAAAAATAATAATAAAAGCATCCTAGTAACATGCATCATGGCCTAGACAGTGACTGAAGAGGTGCATAACACAGTTGTTATCGTGCCCGCAGAACAGAATATTAAATGTAGTTTCTACAGACATTCAAAGAAATAACCTAAGCTTACAGAGTGGGTTGTTCAGATATTTGCTGGAATGCAACCCCTGACAATAATTTTACAAAAATTATTTCACTTAAGGATCTTTTTAAAGACCCATTTGTTGGCCTCAATCTGTTTTTAAAGTAGCTCGCTTTATTTCTTCAAATAACAGAAAACCTTTCTTAAACTATTACCCTAGAGACCAGTAAGAGCAAGTTACTCATCGTTGTCTTTCCAGTTCTGGACAGAGAGCTATTATGCTAGCTCCGTTTGTCACGTTTCAACCGTGTATGCAAGTGAATGAGAAGTTTCTTTGTGAAGGTTTCAGATTAAGAACTAAGGAGAAAATGACTCGCATTACCAAGGTTTTCTCATTATCTTTAAACATTTAGATTTTAAGATATTTTTTTCTTTTGTTGGTTTTGTCTTTTGCTTTTCTGTTGCAGGCGCAGTGTGCAGGAGGCGTGCCAGCTCTCTGCAGGGACAGCATGTCTTGGCAGAGCTGAGAGATACTGCTTGCTTCCATAGACACCCTTAAAATTTATTTCAAGCAGTAAGTGCTTTATTTTACTTTTAAGACATTAACTTGAATATTGCACATTTGCAAAATGGTTTCCTTTCAGCTGGTAATCAGTCAATGTATTGATATTTACTTTTTTTCCCTAATAGGTACTTGTGCATGTGGAGTTTAAGTTGTACATGGAGCACTCGTGCATCAGCACTTCTCAAACCGAGAGGTGATACAGAATCAGGTACACAATTGTTTCCGTGTGCTTTTCCTGAGCTTCTCCTAAAACGAGAAAGAAAGGATTTCGATTTAAGTGCCTTTGAGCAGTAAACTCACCCTCACTCAGACTACGCTCCAGTGGCGTGACATGAAGCACCTCTCCTGGGAGAGGCATCGTTTGAAACTAGTTGCAGCTGAAGATGCTTAAAAACCAGAGTATCAGCTGTGTTCACCCTGGGTAACTGTAGCTTAATTGCTCTGCAAGCTACTCGCAGACCAGCTTGAGAGGGACAGGACTGAAATCATTACATCATGTTGCTTTTTTGACACTTAGTGTTACTTTGTGGGCCTCAAGCTGAAAGGACTGTACTGTGATAAAATACAAGTCTAGAAATTTTATTTTCCTAAATATTTCACCGCATGGTTGATAGTGGCACTGAATGGAAGCTTTAATTCTTCTCTTCTGGTGTGTATAATTCTGTTTACAGTCAATAAATGATGCTGCAGTAAATTTTCTCATGGAAGGAGAAGATTTGTACTTGCAGTGCCACTCTTGGTAGCTCCGAGGCCCATGTTGCTCCATGGGAGTGCAAAATGAATGGTAAAATTATGTGAGAGTGCCAGGGGCGTATTTCTATTGAAATTTAATGTCCTAATGATCTGAAATTGGAGCTAAGAAAATAAATTCTAGCCCTTGGCTGTGGCATAGACTTCCCTGAGAACACAATAATTCGGTGCTTCAGTTTCCACGTGTTTAAAATTCTAACGTTGCTCCTCTTCGTTTCTGTCTGACAACCCTTTAGTCTGGGATTCTGTGTGTTGTTTTGGGCCCCTGAACAATGGACATGGACATGTTTATTTGATAACAAAAAATTCTTGTTTTCATGACTGGGGAGAGGTCAGATAAACCAGAGGCTGTTTCTGCGGACACCACACTAACACTCCTCATTCACGACTTTCCCCTGAAATGCTATTTTGCTGCTTTTCACAAGCTGTGGGAGCTTCTCTTTGTTCCCCTGGTGCTATTTTTTGCTCTTCCTCCTTTTCAAACACATTACAACCACTTCAAACACTTTCAAGTGCCTTACTGTTTTGTAATGAAATTTGCACAACTATCTCAGCAGCTCTCCGAATGAAAGAGAGCAGTTAAACGCACGAGATTTGGTGACGTTTAGCCCTGCCTATAGTGACATTTCAGGAGTGTGAGATGTTGAACAAGCTTTTGTGAAACTTTTTCAGATGGAGACTGACGAAGAAATGCAGAAGATGGTGTATGTGTAGCACAGGACAGGGCAGGAAGCAGAACAACTGTTTCATGGCGTGAGTTGTTATAGCTACTAACATCAACATTTTTCATGAAGTATCTGCATCACTGAAACCCTTCCACACAGTTGAATTTAATGGCATTGTCTGCGCTGCTCCTTACCTCATGGAAGCAATCCCTTGAACTAGTAAGAGTCCAAAAGACATCAGAAGGGAACACGAGTTGCTGCAGGCACTGTAGCCATCTGATGTTTTATCCTCCTCCAAAGGTCTTTGGGGGAAAATCCAGTGAGAGTTTACCTGGTCCCTGCCTCCCAGAGTGGAAAGGAAAATCAGGGTGCCTAAGGTATGAGTATCATGAGTGGAGATACTCACTTCATTTAACTATCTGCTCCTTTCTTTATCCAGAAATAAGGCTGCAGAGACAGAAATGTGAGGGTGTAGCTCCATGAAAGGGATGAGTGATCTTAAACATTGATATTAAAATTGGGAAGTCCCATTCCTCTCGCCATTCTTTCTTTTCCCTCTCCCCTCCCCTGGGTTGCCTTGTACCGGCTCTAGCTTATGTGGAATCCTCTGTGAGCCAATTCACTTGCTAAAGCTGTTCTAACACTAGTCCAAACAAAAAAGATAAAATAAATAGAATTAGTGAGCCAAACTGACTCACACGAGGGTGCAATAAAAACGTGGGCCCGTGCAAAAGTGTAACAGTGTTGAGAAGTTTGGGGATGAGTGGTGAAACAGTGACAGCCCGTGGTTTAGTTGGCATCTTGTCTCTCACCCTGAGGCACTCTTGTTCAGAAGTTTTGGCTGTGGTTTCTTCGCTGTGGAGTCAGCATCCTTTTTGTGTTGCATTGCCCTGGAGCCCTGGTGCTTAGTTTGCTTTCTTTGGCACCAATTTGGCACAAAGACTTGGGTGGGGGATGCTCTGACCAGGCAGCAACACCATCTCATCCCAGGGATATCGTTGGGACTGTTGGTGGGCTTGGCCAGATCCCTGGGGAAAGACAGGCATCTTTTGCTCTACTTTTTTTGTGATCTAACAGGGATTTGTCTGAAATCTCAGTCCAAATGCAAGAGCAGAGGGAACTTTCAGACAAAAGTAGAATGTGTTTTAGATACTGAGCCAAGTAACTCTCATGTGGTGGGGCAGGGGGACAGAGGAGGGACTGGATCACGCAGGTGGGCTTAAGTATGTGAAGTCCACCTAAATCCTGCTGTAGGCCTCTGCATCTTTGGAGCCTCCAACAGGCTCCAGAGGTATCTGCTAAGACCACTGCATGACTGGAGCTTCTAATATGCGAGCTGGAACCCAGAACAGACCTTAAAGTGCTTACCAGCATCCAGCACAACCCACAGACTGGCTTATGAGGTTATTTTTATGCATCTCCACAAAGAGACGTGAAAGGCCTATGAGCTCGGCTTTGTTGAGATGCAGTTCTTACATCAAGAGACAATAAAGGAGTCACAGGCTGCCACTGGCCTATTGCATAACAGGATCAGACATTCTAATGAGCTTCTGCTAGTCCACGGTTCATCAGCCCTGCTGATTTGTAATGAAGCAGGACACCACTATAGAAACCATTCCAGCAAACAGCATTTTTGAATGTACTTAAGATGAGTTTGAATTGAAATGCAAACAAACTGTGGATCAGTCCATCCCTTTCTGAATTGTAGGAGCCTGCTTGCCCTCCTGTCCATGTTACAGTTTAATCCAGTCTGAATTAAAGTTTTTAGCGGTATTTTGTATATCTCATTTCCCAAAGCATCTATTTTTCTCTGGTTCTTTAATATTTTTCCCATTACAATTCTCTATCCCACTTTTTAGCAAAGTTACAAAGAAGAAATTATAAACAGATCTTCAAAATTTCTCTAATAGTTTATAGAATAGATTATGTTTATAAAGAAATGGGACTAAGACTAATTTTAAGGACAATGGTCTGTAACACAGAAAAGAACACCTATGAAATAAGAAAAGGTTTTTTCTAAACTGCTGAATTATAAAGCAAAATACAGTCTCCAGATAATTTCACCAATTGGATTCAAGCAAACCCAAGTAAAGAAGGAAAAAATCTGTTTAAGGAGTTGTTTGCTTAAAATTCATGTTACAGTCAAAGACCTGACATACATACAGGAAGTTTCTCAAGAGAGCACAAGAAATACTCGATGTTACCATCTACTGTATCTTTTAGGAACCAAAACCTGCAATGACACTACCTTCTCCCTGCACCAAAATCCTATCGATATGCCATCCTTGTTATGAACCACTTCAGAAAGGTTTTAATTCTCACTGTGGCTTATGAAGACTATGTTATTCCAAATTGGTGCATTGTCAGTAAAGAACTGTGTTGGATTACAGTTTTAAAAAAGGTAAAATTTCCTCTGACCTTCTTGCCTGAAAGCATCCCACAAAGACTTCTCATTTCCTGTCCAGCCCTTTGAAAAAAAACATAAAACAAACACAACCCATAATGCACAGCAAAGTGCTTAGGGAGTTCTCTTTTGAATAGCATCAACTTCAGTAACAGCTGCAAAGATCAAATGGACAAAGGAAATTCAGCACCACCCACCCCATGTATAATCTTTTAAAGCACCAGGAACTTAATCCTTCCCCTGAACAAAGTCTGTTGTCCCACTTGCCATCACCGCTAACATTATACTCTGTGTAAGCCTGCTTCCTCCTAAGAGAGCACCTGCATCAAAGCCACAGTATAAAGGTCCAAAGTCTCTGCAATTAACATGAGTTATGAAAGGAAACATTTATTCTGTTCTGCGAGGAGTGATTTCCTATGACCAAAATAACTCCAAAAAGAACATATTTTTATTAAAAATATTTATTACTGTTATTGCAAAGGTACTAAAAGCCAAAACAATAGCTAGTATTTCTGCAAGCTGCATAAGTGTGATTCCTACACAGCAAGAACCGGTCACTTTACTAGCCCTATATAAGTCTTTTTCATCCGCTTGGGGAAGTAATTATGGTCTGCCCATAAATGAGAGAAATAGCCTTACTTCCAGTCTTGATGACAGGAGCATAGTTCATTTCTGGGAGTTTAATCTTGGTGTGAATTTTGAAAGGCTAATTTTGACCTTATTCGGCATTTTTCCATTCTTGAGCTGCCCCTTGAAAACCAGAAATGTTGAATGAAAAAGAATCCGGAAGCAGAGCAAGCAGCATGGAAGAGATGTAGGGAGGTTTATCACAGCTATGTTTGTGGCAGGAAAGCCTACAGGACTCATTTTCTTTTGCGCTTCTGTCCCTTGTTGCATGGAGCAGAACATCTCTCTGCTCTGCAGATGCTCTGCATCGCTCTGTCTGCTTGGTGACCCTGACAATGAAAATGCTAATGTAGGGTCTGCATCCTGTGTTACCACCTTCTTACACTGAAAACACAGAAAAATAATCAAAATTTGCCAAGTTGGGTGAATAATTGAGTTTATGATTCTATACAATCTATCAAAATATTTTGTATCCCAATTGCTGCTATTTCTCTGTGACGGTGCTTTCCAGGTGTAACAGCCATGCTGTCTACTGCCTCTTTTCTGACAGTAGTTGTTTTGTTATCTCTTGACCTGGACTACAATGCCCTAGCTTTTGACAAATTGACAAAAATAATCCTCCATCTCTTCACTTTGCTAGTTTTTAGACATTTGTGATTATTTGAACTGGGTCCTCTAGAAGGACGCTCTCCTCAAAGCTAAATGTAAAGAGAATATTGGACCAAGAAAGGTAAGTTTACAGAGAATGGAGCTGAATATTCTTTAAAGGCTCATTAGTCACTAGAAATTAAAATTTTTACTGTATTAAAAATGTTATTTTACTCAGCAGAACCCATTCTGATCACCCTATCTTTAAAAATTAGGATGAAAATTTCAAATTATGCAAGGCAACATAAAACCTTTTTCTCCTGCACCAAAGTATAATAGAGATGTGATATGTCAACATACTTACAGTAACACGCAGGACAGAGAATTAGATATTGCAGACATGTATACGCACAGGATTGCAGAATTCGATGTACTTGGGTATGAAGGTGCTGGGTATAAAGAAAAATCAATGACTGACTGAAAAGAAGGCTGCAGACTTGCAAACCCCAGTAATGAAAGTAATCAATTCTTATGGATCATGATTACTAAATTAATTTTACCGACATCTATTGGGCAGTTTTATTAAAAGCCTCACATATTTAGTGAGGTAATGCTAGACCATTTAACTGATGCTCTCTAGGCAACAAGGCACGTACCAGTCCTGGTGGTCCTCCAGGGACACATTTTTTGTCATGCCTGGGCCAAAAACTTAACTCTTGGTGAGTGCCAGGAATAATACTTACTGACAGATTTATATTTTCAAAACTTGTGACCCTCTCTGCCCTTCTGGCCCGGGCTCTAGGTAAGAAGGCCTTTCCCCGTCCTTAGTGCCTACCAACAGGTTCCAAACCGTAGCTAGATTGCCCGGGGCCATACCCTCCCTCACCGGCAGGCCGAGGGCCGGTGGCGGAGCAGGTGCCGCCACAGCGCGGCCACCGTGCCGGGGCGGTGCAGGCCCTTGGAGGTCTCCTAGCAACTGCTCGGCCTATGGCAGCGGCGGAGGGACGGGGGTGTGCGGGGGAAGGTGGGGGTGGTTAACCCCGGCGGGGCCCGGCGAAGGGCCGGAGCGGTGGCGTCGGCAGCTGCAGGGTGCGGGAGCCGCCTCTCGCCTTTCTGCTCCTCCTCCTCCTCCTCCTCCTCCTCCTCCTCCTCCTCCTCCTCCACAACTACCATCTCCTGTGAGGCGCGGTGCGTGCGGGCGGCCGTTGGCGAGGGGTGGCGGGTAACGGTCAGCTGTTGGCGTGGGGCGGCGGGTAACGGGCGCCCGGCGGCCGTTGGTGAGGCGAGGTGCGGCGCGAGGGGCTGGGGCGGGGGGGGGGCGGTAAGGGATCCGGAGGGCGCCGCAGCGCTGAGGTACCGAGGCTCTGTCGGTCTCTGCCCGCCCGGTGAGGGAGCCCGGCTGAGGGGAGCGGGGTTTTCCGCGGGCTGGGTTCGACCCGGGAAGGGCTGCGTAGTGGCGGGGGAGGTCGCCGCGATGTTGTGGGTCTTGACTTGTGCTCCTTCTTCTCCGGCTGATCCGTAGGGACGAGGTAGAGCTGGATTAGCGGCTTGGCTTTGCCCCCTCCCGTTGGAAGGCCCGGCGTTTTGTTGGTCTCCGTGAAGCTACAAGCGTTGGACGCTGGAAGAGGTGAGAGCCGTAAAGCTTTCTACTACTGAGTCAGTGAATTTGTGACTGCTTGGCTTTAGCTTTTAGCTTCACGTGATGTTCCAAAAAGGATTTTGCCTTTTTAAAAATTAGTTTCATTTAAAAATATTTTTGTCTTGATTTGCAGCGCGTCAATTTGAAGATCAAATCATACTGCAGGATCAGCTTGTAGTATTACTGCATCCCCTATCTATGTAGAACACTCTGCTGCCTTCTGTGCTGTCAATGCAATAGTTACATGGGGCTCCATATGCTACAAAGGTATGGTAGGAATTTCAGGGCAATGACTTAAAATAGGAGGCATGCAAAGTAAAACGTAAATGTGTTAGGTAAATTTTAATAGTGAACTTAGAAAGGAGACTTAGAGAAATTATTTGTTACCACTGATGGAGATTTCAGGTTATAAGTATTCGGGGGGGAAGATGCTCTTTCTGGTTTTTACTGGGGGAAGCTGTGGTACTAATATCAGTTATCATTTAGATTGGGGAGAGTAGAGGAGAGGGTAATGCCAGGCTCACTGGGGTCAGTATCTTGTCTCTGAAAGAGGCTGGCAGCAGATGCTAAGGAAAAGATAATAAGTATAGATTGGTTGTACAGCGATGCTTTTATCCACGTATTCTCCCGGTATACTGCAGTCTGGAGCTGAAGGATTTATGAGCTCCAGTTGAGCTCTTATGAAGAGAGCTGTATCTCTTTCTTTAAATTTAATAGCTGCTGATGTTTTTTTTTTAATGAATTTGAGCCAGTTTATATGTTTAGCATTTGCAGCACCTCACTGTGATGTGAGTCCACAAGTTAACGGTTTTATATGGAAAAAAATGCTCTTGTTTTCCCAGTTTTGCACTGAAGGTTTCATTTAATTCTACGTAACTGTTGTGTTAAAAGAAGCAATGAATAATTATTCTGTACATTTCTCCTATTTCTCCAGCTGTTTCGTCTGAAACTTTGTAGCTTATTAGTTTCTTGTATTAAAATGTTGGTTGACCTTCTTCTACCACTAGTCTTTTTTTTGTCCTCTGCTCCAATGTTCTGTGAACTGCCTGTGAGCTGTTACTTCCAGAGGGTTAATCATAGTGACCCTGGGATCTCTTCCTGTATGATAATACCTAACTAGAGGTTGTTGGTTTAGGTATGTAGCAGAGTTGTCTTTTTCATTGTGTTAATTTACATTTATGAACGTGGAATTTCAGATGCTGATTTTTATCATCCATCTGCTTTATCTGAGGACAACCTTCTGCAGTTCTTGTCATTCAATCTGGGTGCTTGTTTTTCTGAATAACTCTGTACAGTATATGAGCTTTCTCAGTTACCTGCTCATCACCTTTTTAAATTTACTGAACAAACAACAGATGCCTGCGCAGACACCTTTGGGTCTCTAAATTTTTGTCTCTTTGGGACTTTCATATGGTATACTTTCATACCCTCTTCTCACCCTTGTTTAATTTATTCCTACACTTTGCCCTTCTCTGTCTATAATAGGTTATTAATAAATCCCCTGACATCTTAGTTTAAGAGCTTTTGGTAGAAAACCTTGTGAAAAGCTTTTTGGAAATCCAATTATACTGTCTTGCCCTAGGTATGTTTGCTTATTGCTTCTTCCGGAGCACTGTTGCAGTCTTGTTAGTTTTCCTTCTTTCCACAGAAGGTGTGCTGATATTTCAGCAGTCCTATTTGTTTGTAATTACCAAGTCTGTTCTGTGAGGCTTCTGTCATGCTCAATAGAAACTATGCCTGATTTAATTTACAGGTAATATGCTACTGAAACTTCTGAGTTTCATCGTTCCTGAGATCTGGAATACTAGTTCTGTCTCTGACCAGTAAATATCACCAACTTCAGGAATTAGTAAGGGTGTGGTTTATTTAGTTTTGTTGTATTTTTGTTTGTTTGTTTGTTCTTTTTCTCCTTTCTTTTTAAAATCATCTGCTTACAGAGACAGCCAAGCTATAAAGTTTGGCTACTGAAGTTGATCTCAGGAAAAGGAGGAGGAACTGCAGAAGACAGTCCCTGAGATTGTTTTGTGTTGGTTTTTTTTTTCTCCTCTTGGTTGTCTGTGATGTGGGGAGGTTTGGTAGCAGAATGTTCTCTTCTAGCTACCTGTAGTAAGTGGTTTGTGAGTGCAAAAAGAGGAATACAGTTTTGAAGATTAACAAAATTAGTGCTGTTGTTTAGTAATAGGAAAATGCTGATTTGAGGATTCATAGTGTTAGTTCAAAATGGGGTAGGAATTTGGGAGCCAGATTGGGACACAGATGAAACATTTCCATGTGTTTCAGTTTTTTCAGTGATTACATTAACAGAAAATCAGTCATCTGTGTATGAAAATGGTAGAGTTGAATCTTGAGGTAGTAGATTAGATTAGGTTCCTGAGTTTTTGAGGTAAAGACCATGACAAACTGTCATCAAACTCTGAATTTTTATCAAATAAATATTTATTTCCTTAAAACTTTTTTTTGTCTATTAGGGTTTTTTTTTGTTTTTGCTTTTGGTTTTTTTTTTTTTTGAAACAGACATTACTTCTGACAATACTGAGAAGCTTAGCTGGAAGTTTGACGTTACTTAAAATTCGCGTAGAATGTGGATAAGTGGTGGATTCCCCCACCACAACTAAATGGCCACAATGTGGGGGGAAAAATCTGGGGTCTGCTTTGATTGCAAGACCATCATTAAAATTACAATATGAAATTTTAGAGGAAGGAATTCTTTCAACTATACAGTTATCACTAGATGTGATATGTGTATTTTAGTACTAATTGTAGACCATGTTATTAAAACAACTGTAGAGAGAGAATAGGTGTCAAAACCCTGAGAAGGAAATGCATGGACTTTCATGATGATTACATGAATTAAAACAAGTATGTGTGTTATGACATTATCAGGAGTATATTTGTAAACCTACAGTGTCATGATTGGAGTGTATCCTAAATTAACATAGACTGATGTGTCTTTGAGTCTATCCGGATAAAAGCCATCTGTTTGGCATCTGTGATGTAAAAGCTTTAAGCAGGTTCACAGTTCAGTTCCTTTTGGGATATAATTTTAGTAGAAGCAATCCTATTGCTCTTTAAGCAGATGCTAACTACCCACCCTCCAATTTGACAAGTTGAAACATATACATGTCTCAACTTGTAGTAGTATTTGAAATATACAGAGAAGGAATGTTTGACAATTTCTGATTGATAGCCCCTTTTTTAAACTTTTTTCCAAGACATTGCAATATTGGAGGCAGGTAGAAACCACCTCTCCATAAATGGCCTTTCCTTATCCTCTCTAACTTGTGGGCAAAAAAGTTTTCTGGGTTACCAGATACTGTGTTTCCCATTTGTGTTACACCCTGTGTAGGTTAGAGATGGCCAGATGGTGTAATGTGATCCCACCACAGTGTTGTGACAAGTGATTCTCTTCTGATTGTCTGAATGAGCTTTACAAAGCCAGCTATGACTACTCCTTTTCAAGTTTAAGCATGATATTAAGAAATTCTAAGTATACTGCACTGTGTAAAGTTTATAATCCTACTTCTTAGTGCTCATGATCTTCAAGTTATGTTATGGTTAGAACTCACATCTGCTTTCTATCTTGAATCTTGGCACGTTCATTGTGTCTCTCCTTGTCCCCCAAAATGCAAACCAGTAACTTTTGAGAACAGCTCTTTTCAGCTCTCTGGGTTTGTGAAATGTATTATTTTTGAAGTTTATCCTCAACTTGTTCTTGAACAAGTTCTCAACTTGTATTTGTTAATGAAACACATAGGAGTTTGTAGAACTATTCCTGTAGGTTTTAGTCAAAATTCCCCATGTGTGTTTCTAAGGATCAAGTTCTACTACTACTACCATGATGGCCTTTACGTTCTTGGGGTTTGGTTTTTTTTTGTACTTCACCTGTTCCAACAAGCACTTGAATGCCTTGGTTTGATTACTACTTCCTTGGTATTAATTGAGCTCTTTGTGATTTTAGTGTAAGCATTTTTGGGGGTGTTTGGGATTTTGTTTTTTTAAGATTTTTAGTTGCAGTGAGATGGCTCTGCCATTGTATTCATGCATGTGAAATCGGGTACCAGAGACTCATTTTTTGACAATCAACCTAGGTCTTGTCCACCCTAAGAATTTCTTTCTTTGGATAGAATGCAGCACTGCCAATTGGCAGAATTTCATCTGGCAAGCATTGGCTCATTACAGGTTTTTGGGCAAGTCATCAAACCTGTTGGTGGAGTAACTGCGACAAATCCCCGTGGACAGAGAATGGGCATAGAAGGAAAATCATTAAGTAGTTACAGTGGTTTCGGCTGCTTGGAGCTTCTTTTCTGTCCCACCTTCAGTCAGATTTTTGCAACTAGTATGAGAGCCTGTGAATCAGCAAAATATAGGGTGGTTTTTTTGTTGTTGGTGGGTTTTTTTTGGTTTTTTTTTTTTTTTGCTTCCTACATGTTCTCCCAAGCAGGATTTGAGGGGGAATGATGTGGGGGGTGTGGCACAACAAACCCAGAAAACTCCCCTACTGCTTTGGTTCGGTTAAAGCCTTTCTGTGTTAACTAGGATAGCCTAGGGATATCCCTGAAGTACTTCTCAATCTTGTGTATTATTTTATTATTCTGCCATAATTATGCAAAATATTGCTTCAGAGTTACACACTTTCCTCTTATTTGTAATGCATTTCTGGTATGTTACAGTGGCTAAAGAGACCATTGTAGCGCTAAAGGTGAACAGTCTCTTCTGAATATGGTGTATCTAAATTAATTTTGCATCCACACTGCCTTCATCAAGAACGTTCATCTTCAGCTCTTGCATAGTTTAGTGAGGCTATCTTGAGCCATGTTGCTCCAGAGAAACTGACTAGATTGGGAAGGAAATGTATCTGATGGATCTTAATTGCCAGATAACTTTAGAAGTCGAGTCTGAGGTCCTGAACTGGCAGTAGGATCCACGTGGAACTGATGAGATAATCTCAGCATGGGACTAAAGGCATTCGCATTTGCAGCTGACACAAGATTGTCTCATTTTGAACATCTGAGTTTAATTCTGAATACAGTATGTAAAGATGATTCAAGTACGAAATGCTGACTGCTTTCTGAAATGATTACTGCTTCAAAGCTACTGCACTTGTTTGATGGCACATAACGATTTAAGATACTTTGGGGTAGTGGTTTAACAGCTGAAGGAAACTTCTGAGTTTGATGCTTTCCTAATCTTGAAATTGCTGAAGCTGTCTTTTAATCTGATGTATTAAACAGTGTGCAGTGTACTGCAGGTGGCCTTTTGAAGACAAAAGGCTCTAGAGCTTTCAAGGTTGATTAATGTGAGAAGAATATAGTTGCATTAACTGGACTCTATTGTACTGCCTGTGTTCTCGCTTTCTCTGTCTTCACTAAACATCCTTACGAGCCTGAGTTTGTGTGTTAATTTTCTTTGTTTCCTCCTGGTGGTGTCCCTAGAAATAGTGTCATTAGAAAGTAATCTTGAGCACTGAATGAATCTGCATGTGGCTTGCAGGGCTCAAATTCTAAAGAAACGTTTCATTCCCACACCTGGGCTAGTCTAGTTTATTCTTCCAGTCAAACATTGTTTGGGGTGATAGATGCTGTGTCAGAATAGTATTGTCAGTGTAGAGACATCTGTGGGTTGGTTGAGGGAATTTGGATGATAAGATCTCATAATGGGTATGCAATCTCTTAGAGAATAAAAGCCAGTTTGAAAGTAACAGCATATCTTTTTGAGGACTTTCCAACAGTTGTCAATGGAATCTGTGTGTCTTGAGTTTAAGAATCTTTTGAAACGACTTACTAGAATGCAGGATTGCAATGCTAATGATGAGAATATACTTGTAGCTTAGTTTGCCTTCTTTTCCCCCTATGCTTGCAGGTTTGTCCATCTGATGGGTCCAGCAGAAAGGAAACAAGTATGTAAGAAGCTTGTCCTCTTAATCCTTAGTTTGACTTTGAATTCAATTTTTAAAAGCACAAATGTTTTGGAAGTTGGGGGGGAAAGAAAGATTGCCTTGCAGATTTCTCTTCTGAAGTCAGTTCTTGTCTTTAGAATCTGAACTCTCGCTTTGTTCATTTCTGGACATTTTGGTTTTATAGGAGAAAAAAAGATGAAAAATGTACATTAATGAATATGGGCAGAATCTCACATTTTTTAAACAAGAACAGCCACAAGATTGTTGCTTTGCCTGTGTCTTGTTGCTGCCTTATGTGTACTTTTTTGGTACATAATTTAGTAGTTACTGGAGCTTTCAACTCAGTTCATTGAATGGTTTGGGTTGGAAGGGACCTTAAAGGTCATAGAGTTCCAACCCCCCTGCTATGGGCAGGGACACCTCCTACTAGACCAGATTGCTCAGAGCCCCATCCAGCCTGGCCTTGAATGCTCCAGGGAAGGGGCATCCACAGCTGCTCCAGGCAGCCTGTTCCAGTGTCTCACCACCCCCCACAGTAAAGA
This sequence comes from Gallinago jamesoni, assembly GCA_025769975.1. Classification (NCBI taxonomy): domain Eukaryota; kingdom Metazoa; phylum Chordata; class Aves; order Charadriiformes; family Scolopacidae; genus Gallinago; species Gallinago jamesoni. The sequence continues at coordinate 18,222,199 of JAOQGH010000004.1, forward strand.
ATTTCTTCCTAATATCTAACCTAAATCTCCCCTCTTTCGGTTTAAAACCTTCACCCCTCATCCTGTCTCTACAAGAATAACTTTTTTTTTTTCCCAAGTAAATTTATGAACCTGGAGAAACATTCATAAAGCTGGATATTTTATCTTCTAGTACTGAGCATTCCATAATATTGCTATGCCCTGGTATGATCTCTTAAAAATTTGGTGTTACTTTGAGCACTGTGTTCTGCACTTTGAAATGTTGATAAGGGTTCTTGCTGCCTCTGACTTCTCAAGAGACCTTATGGATAATAGAGCACACACACACGCACCTTCTTTTGTCCCCCAAGTGATAGCTTTTTCCACAGTGATAAAAATACAAGGTTTTGGTGTCAGAAATTTAGAATTTGCTTATCTAGAGTGTGTTTACTGGAACATAAGCAGGGGAAAGGAGGAGGGGGGAGGGATATTTAGAGGAAAACATCCCTGTGCTCTAAATGTCTACAGAGCCTGTTGAAAATTGACTTAAGACTTTGTTCCAAAGTGTTAATTGAAAAAGGGGGCTGCCTTTTCTGTCAAGTGGAAAGTTTGTTTCCCTGAATTATCAGCTGTTACATGAACAATGATGGGTTATACTGTCCAAAGCTTAAGCATCCAAGCTGGTTTTTAAGTTTCCAGCAGTGTGGTAACTCTAATGCTATTATGTGCCTTCTTACTGGGTGCTGCAGTTAGGGTGAGGACAATCGGATTGTTCTTTCTTACAAGTGTGTGGCTTTCCTTCAGTTTCCAGAGGGCCAGTGCTGAATTGAGTGGCTGTGCCAACAGGGTAAGGCTTCTCCTATTTGTTTTTCTCAAAAATTTTAGAGATTCTGCAAAGAAGCAAGCAACTTGCTATGGAAAGTCATTACTACTAAATGTATGAGTTAAGTTAAATTTAAATGGTTAAATATTTGTTAGAAGTTCCTTTGTCCTCTCTCAGCCAATATATCCTCTCTAGAGCTTTTATTATACTTAAGTAATAATCCCACTCAGACAGGTTTATGTTAAAACTTCACATCAGTTTATCTTAATAAAATTGCTTCCTGGTTCTATGGCAGGAAAATATTTAGTATTTGGCTTACTGTGTTTTCTCTGATGTATGCCACAATTAACAATTGAGTTATCCACAGTGTAAGTCTCTATTATTCTCATGTGTGCATGGCATTTTAGCTTTAGTTAATAACTTAACTAAGTCTTGTAAACTTAAGGCTAACTAAATATAGATAGATGCATCATTTTTCTGTGCTTACTGTGTTCCAAATGCCGTGTAAAGAATAAACAAAATTTGTGTGACTCGCTCTCTTATGCCTGCTTTAATCTTCTAGCTGTATTAGCTGCTATTGTTAATCTAAAACGCTCTTGCTATTTTAGGAGATGCCTACATAACATGCGTTGCCAGCAATTGTACTAAATACTTCACTGCTGAACCAGTTGCTCAGGTACCCTGCCTGTCTCTGTTGCTATGGGAGATTGGAAGACTATTTCTGTGCCAGTGCTGTCATCAGGTAAATTAGTAATATTTTTAATTTAGTGGATTTGCTGACTTTACCAGTGATGTTATAGCTGCTAAAGAGAGAGAGATTGGAGTTTGTGCTTAACTAGTCAAATATGTCATGCACAAATGTTAAATAATACATAGTACATATAGCACTTTGTTTCGGATTGAGTCATAGCAGAAATGCTACTGTAAAATACTGTTCTGTCACATGTATATAAAGGTTCTAAGACTTTTCAGTCATCTTTTTTTTTGTTTTAATCACACCTTTCAGGATATCTTGCTTTTTCAGAGGTTTGTATACTTGTTCTATATTCTTTTGCGTCATAAATTGATTACAAATTTATTATAGGAGTAAGCTTTTTTTCTTGCCTACTCCTACATAGTGGAAAAGTAAACTGCAGCATATGAATAAGAATATCATACATTCTATAAGAATTCTGATAGAACACACAGCTTTTTTTCTTCCTACACAGGTGCAAAAAATAATTTATGCTGTAGCAAGCCACTTAAGAAGAAAGTTTGGGCAGTTTTTTCTTGGCAGATGCATAAAATTTGGAAGCTATAATACCTTATAGACTCTTTAAATCTTCAGTGGAAGCTTATCTTTTTTGTGTGTGAATAATAGATATCATTCTAGATTAAATTCTAAACTTTAGAATTGTAAATTTCTGTAAATAATAGTTTGAGTAGTAAAGGATTTGATTTTTTTTGTGATGTATTCTAAACAATTAGCCCTGACTTGTTTCTTAATGTTTTTGACTTTTAGATAGCAAAAATATTTTTGAATATACCTCAGAAAAAAAGATATCTGCCCCAAGCATGAACTCCCAAGTGCTACGCTTGCCACTGCCTTCATCCAAAAACATGCACAGCTTTTTCAGTGCCTTCTGCACAGAAGAGACTATTGAACAGAGTATATCCTATCTCGATAGGGTAAGCCAGGTCTTCTTGCTTATTGGAGGTTGCGTGAAGGTGACATTAAATCAATTGTGGTAGTAAAGATTCACTGAATTAAGACGTCTTCTTTCTCAATGCCCAGAAGCCAAAGTTATTTTTCTCCCTCTCCCTTTGTATAAGATTTCACCCAGTACTGTTTCTCTCTTTTGAAGAATTGAGAAATTGATCCAGTTACTTATTTCACCCTCCTTATCTTTTACCAGGAATTGACAACGTTGGGCTTTCCTTCTATTTATATGGAGTCCAAAGAAAAAGAATTAAATCTAATATCTATCATAAATTGCATGAATGAATTGCTTGTACGGCAGCACAAGAACCTTCGAGCTCAGGAAGAAGTAGAAATGCAGCATCTGAAACTGAGTAGTGATATGGACCACTTACAGAACTGCTATGCTAAATTAAAGGTAGAAACCAAGATAATTCCACCAATATTATTCAACAATTATGTTTTACAGATATTGTACATGCTTAACAGCGAATGCTTTTTTGTTTTTCTCCCCAGTACTAAGCTGGAGTTTGTTTTATGTGCATTTTGGGTTTTTTTTCCCATTTGAGGATTCTGTAATGTTAATGAAACATGAATTAATGAGAAAAATGAAAACTTATTTAGAATTATGGCCTCTTTAATCAAGAAAGAAAGAAGACTGTTCAGACTAGAAGTGTGAATGTGTGCTGTGAGTAAAAATGTTGAATACTTCATATCATTTAGTATCACTTAAAAAGGTAGCCCCAGCTCTAAAAGACAAAGTCCCAGCATAATTGTAACCTGTAAAAGTGTAGGTAGCATTTTTAGTGTGTGTCACAGGGTTATTATCAATGTTTCTCCCTATCTGTAGCTTTTCCATGTTGTGAAGGGTTTTTTTTTTAATTCCTTCCATAGCTGATTACAAAGGGTTTTTTGTAAGAATTGCTCAAAAGCTGTTGTCAATACTGAAGTTACTAAGCTTCGTTTTATCACAGGACCAGGCCAACTGCTGTGGAATAGCTGTTATGTTGGAAGTTCACAGCCTATGCTACTTCATGGGTACTTGTATATGCAGTTATATTAGAAGAGTGGTGTCTTTCCCTTGATTCTGTCAAGAAAATAAATTTTTTTAAAAAATTGCAATGCATGATTTGGGGCTTTTTTAAGCTTGCTTTTTCACTCAGGATGGCCCACACTATCTCCTTGGTAAATGCTGCTGCAGATTCTTAAAATCATAACAGTCCTTCTGCTGAGATTGGTCATCTATGTAGAAGCATGTCAATGGTGACACTAAAAATCACATGTAACTGAACTTATTTTTGTACACCCATTTTTATAATGTTAGGTTCCAGAACACTTCCGTCACTTTCCCTAAGCAAATGGCTTAGGTGAGGGGAGAAAAACTTACTAGTACTACTTCAATTGCAGGACATTTAATTTAGCTGTCAGCTTGTAAGGTTTCTTGTTTAAGTTCTTTCAGATACCATGCAGCGATTCTCTTGACTTCCACTATCGTGTTACCAATATTCTGATGTAGTTTGCTTAGAAGTTCTTGTTGCATAAATATCTCTACACGCATACAAAGAAAAAGAACTTGTATGTAATGTTTGGCTCTCTCACTTAAGTTGGCAATTTCAGGTTTTTTTCAGTCTCATGTTTGTGGAAGAAGATTTCTAAAACACTAGTTCTGCACAACCTATTATTGTAAGATCATCTGTATATGTGAAATGTCCCATTTTCTTTGTTATGGTCACAGTCTGCATATCTGTGTTAATTGTTCCCTTGATTGTTTAACAGAAACATTCCAGTAAAACTGTAGTCCTGAGTTCATACTGGTTGCTTAGTATCTGCCTCACTCTAATAGTGTAGATATGCTTACAGAATCTTGACTGTAATAACTGTATAAAATAATATTTGTTAAATACAAAGCCAGATTTTCTTCTTGTGAGCAGGAGTGTTTCTTGTACTGGAGAGTTATACTTCTTGCTCCAGCAAATAGAACTAACTTGTCATTGAGAAGGCAAGATCATGCCCAAAACATTAGAGATCAAATATATAGGCAAACTTGCCTCAAGTGAGGTGGCTTGGCAGTTTGGTGGTTTGTATGGTTTGGTGTGTTTGTTTTTTTTAATCCTTTGCTATTAATTTGCTATTAATTCTTACTGATACTGAACTGTCAACACTTCTAGGAACAGTTGGAATTATCTAAAAGGGAAATAGTTGGACTTCAGGAAAGAGACAGACAACTGCAAAGCAAGAACAGAAATTTGCACCAGTTACTTAAAAATGAAAAGGATGAAGTGAGTTGTCTTGTACATTAACGCATGTTGTTACATATATATTCAATAATACGATTTTTTTCTTTGCAAGGAGCCTTGTAATTTTTCACTTTGAATGCTTTTTTTATTAGTAAATGTTGTCTTTCGCCAAAGTGAAATGGGCATGTTACATATGGACCCATTCCTTTCAGAACCTATTTATCCAACTTAAAATAATAGTGGAGAGTACTGCAGGAATGTACATGTGCAGTTCTCTGAGGTTGTCTGCACTTTTGAGCATGACCTTATCTTGGAACATTAAAAATACCAAAAGGTAGGAGGGGGCAACAGGATTCAGTTACTTCTTCACGTTTGTTTATGGGAGCTTCTCTTTTTCTGGTTATATGGTTGAGGAGAGTAAAAGACCGAAGAGAAGGGAGGTGGGAGGAAACCCAGCCCAAAAGCAGTCTCATTAACTTGAAGTCTTGAAAGAACCAAGATCAGAAAGTACTTTGAAATCCAAGACTGCTTTGTTTTGAGATTTGTTTCCAGTGTGCTCCTTCCCCCTCCACACAATGTACTTTACATAACTCTGAAGTTTTTGTGAGTGTTCTCTGTGTTCACGAACATATTCATGCAGTTAGCAGTCACAGCACTATCTCTGCATAGTGAACATCCTAAAGTTCTAGCTTAAAGTATTGAATGTGCTGTATGTTTATAAGGTTAAAACTGACAATTAAAAAAATCCCAACCACAGGTATTGATAGTACAGGCCAAGAATGTGCTTTATGATATATTTTAATTTTTTTTATACTAAATCAAATAGTCTGTCTTCCAGTATCTTGCTGCCCAAAATAAGATGAGTTTATTATGTTTTTTAGTGTAAACCTCAAAAGTGTGTATTAGAGTTAGAATAAAACTAAATCCTAAACATTAATTACTGAAGCCGAAGTATGTCTTTCTCTGCACTGTTCAATAAAGGCGTTAAAGAAGGCTGTATGAATGGCCAGAACATGAGTTTAGTTGTACTTCAGAGGAACTATACTATTATAACATGTTGTTTTCTGTGGCAAAGAAAGTAAGTCCCCTGGGACAAGTTTGAGGTCAGAATCCATGAGTTGGGAGAGTTCTCCCGATTCCTGTTTTCACTTCCTTTCACCAGAAATACAGTTTAATAAGTGTCATTTTGCTTCACGTGTTTTGGTTTTCTGAAGAAATTTGTGTTTCTGCTTTAGTTTAAGTAACACAGTTTTTGTGGGATTGCTTTTAGGTACAGAAGTTACAGAACATAATTTCAAGTAGAGCTACACAGTACAATCATGATATGAAAAGGAAAGAGAGAGAATACAACAAATTAAAGGAACGCTTACATCAATTGGTCATGAACAAAAAGGACAAAAAGATAGGTAAGTAGTTCTGTGAATTTTACTACAGCAAAATAGCATATTCTGTATGTGAAAAATGCTTAAATTTGGTTCTGTGTGTCTTTAAAATCAATATGGCCCTCCTCATAGATTTTTATCTAGATGTTAGAATGTTACAAAAAGGATATAACATTTCATGTCAGCTGACTCTGTAAGGCTAATACACTTTTGTGTTGGGTTCTATGAGTTTGCTTGCCAAGCACAAACCAAATGGAGTTCTTTACAAAATTATGGTTTTTTACTAAGGAGAATTATTTGGAATCAATTCCTAAGCTAGAACTGTGTCTCCTCTACTTTCTTGATCCTGCTACCATCAGAAGACTTTGGGTAGGATCATAAACACTGTATTATGCCCACCACCCCCAAAACGCTTAGCTCTTTGCCACTTGTAGCACATGTTGTGTTTCACTAAGCTAGTTTACTTACTAAACCAGAAGAAAACTATTCATGTTGTTGCCAAGTTGGTTTTCTGCTGATGTAGTTTTCTGAAAGTGCTTGTGGATAAGCCAAACCAGGTTAGGATGTTGTAGCAGGAATGCCTATTTTGGCTGCAGAAAGTCTTTAGGTATCAGCTCAGTTTCCCTGAGGTCAGCAAAACTTACGTGAGGCACGTTCTTGACTCCAGTTGGCTAGTACTAATTCAAGTATTCGTGAGGTCAAAATAACAGGGTTTTAAATCTAGTTACTCTTTGCTTGATAGCTAACTAGAATTGAGCTTGGACCACTAATCTGTAGTAATGTGTTGGTTTTGTTGTTGGGAGCATGTGTGTGGTTTTGAGGGGCTTCTTACTTTGTTTTTTTTTTGTTGTTGTTGTTGGTTTTTTTGGTTTTTCTTTTTTTTCTTAAAGTATAGACAGAGAAGTTTGTTTTGAGGAACACCTGTGAAACATCAGGAAGTTGCTCACCTTAAATTGCAGATATAAGTGGCATTATTGCCAGAAGAGAGGTTAGAGTTGATACACCATTGATATAAAGGTTGAAATAGGGATGAAGGTGTCATTAAGAAATGCATAACAAAGATAAGACAGGATGAGAATATATCCCTCCATGAGTTTCCAAACACAAAAAATGTCATCTTTCCTTTACTATATTATACTTACTTTAGTCAGGGCAATGTGATTTCATATGGGTCTGAAGATTGAGGGGGATATTTGGGTAGTTTATTCTCATGATAATAACTATATATGTAAATGCAATGTCATCTGAATATTTATATATTTGCATGTTGTTTCACGCTTGAAATACCCTTTTCATTTGTAGCTATGGAAGTTCTAAATTATGTTGGTAGAGCTGATGGGAAGAGAGGTGCATGGAGGACTGATAAGACAGAAGCCAGGTACTTGTCTTAAAACAACATTAATTGAAGCATATATTATGGCTGTTATGTTGTTACTGTAAGATTTCTTCTTCCAGAAATGAAGAAGAAATGTACAAAGTTCTGTTAAGCGATTATGAACAACGCCAAAAACAGCTTTTAGTGGAAAATGCTGAGCTGAAAAAAGTTCTTCAGCAAATGAAGAAAGAGATTATTTCACTTCTGCCACCACAGAAACAGAAACCTAAAGAAAGGTCTGAAGATGGGCCAGTAAGTATTCTTCAGTTAAAATTACATTTGTTTGATGTAATGCTGGAGTAATTTGATCATTTGGAAAAAAAACCCCAACTAAATTCCTTGTGAGATTTACAGTGGATTACACACCCTGTACTGTGCTTGAAATCCATCCATGTTCATATGTTCTGTGTCTGTGAACAATATCCAGTCTATTCTTCCCAGTTAGTCAATGGAAAGCTTGATAGTATAATTTGAATTAATTTGAAATGCTGATGCTACTTGTATGTAATTCTGTGTAACGATGCATTTTGGACTTTATCTGCCTTCCATACTAAGGTGTTGATGCTAGTTTTCAAGGTGCTTATGCAAAGAAATCAGGCTTCCCATAGAATCCATGGGGGTGGAGGGAGTGTAATTAGAATGCACTCATATATTACATGGATTTAGAGTAGCTCTTAGTTCCTTTTACAGAGCTGCTGTTATGTTCAAGGACAATGTTTGATTTCCAAGTAGAATGGTCTGTGGTATTTTGTGGGGTTTTTTTTATGTTTCCAGATTTTAAGTATTTATTTGTTTTCACAGGGCATTCTATTTTTGTGGAAAATAAAACTTCACTTTCAATTCGCTTCACATTCGTGGTTGTATCTAAGAGTTGTTTATTCATTTTGCTGATTACCTGCTAGAAGTTGCAGTTCTGTTTTGATGTCACAGTGAAGTGGGAAATAATCTAGTTTTAACTGAGTTTTTGCTTAGCAGTATGAGTGTCCAGGGCATAAGAAAGAGTTGAAATGCAGAAAACTTCCATAAAGGCTATGTTCTAGGAATCATTGAAGACTGATGTACTAGTAATAGGAGATTAAGGGAATTATGGGTAGTCTACAGAACAAAGTATGAAGCATTTTCTATTACAGTAAATAGTACATGTTGGCTCATAAGAATACGTGTAGGTGGAGCCTTGCAGAGTATGCTGTTTCTGTGGATTCTAGTACTTGCTATTTCAGAAGGTCCACTGTCCTGCTCAAGTTGCTGTACTACTTCCTCTATTTCCATCTCAGGAGTATTGGTCCAGTCCCAGAATGTGTTGTGCAGAAAAGCACTATACTCTCTGGCTACTACTTTGTAAGATATGAAAAAACTCTTAAAGTCACTGGGTGATTTGTCCCCTCTACTACACAGAATGACTCCTCTGTCTATTTAGTGAAGTTGCCAGTAATGTGCAGTGTGTTAACCTTTACCTTATAAATTCACCATGTAGGAAATCAGTAGATCTAATTATTACTACAGCTCGGCAATGAAAAGTTGATCTTCAGTAATGACTTTTGGATATAAATTATAGTATAAAGTGTAATTGGGTACCAGTTCTATAAATGGTCCTTCAGCTTTTAGGATTCCAGTGAGGCCAGGAGAGTTTGGCACAAACTTGAGTATACTGGTGAGAATTAGCTGTGGGAATGGGGTCTTTATGAACTTGTGCATTGAAACAAACTTGAGGAAAAAGTCAGACTTACTGCTCTGAAATTCACCATTCTTGGGTGGTTAGTATTCGTTAACTGTTGTAGCACTAATAGACTACTAAGAAGATATTAAAACTCTGCACTCAAACTCGTGATTAGTCCTCTTCTAACAGTACTAATTAACCAAATTAAGCAGAACAACTACTTACAGACAATAGTAACGTCTAGTAGTTTAATAATAATGGAAGTACTTGCTAGATGCAAGTCTTGAATGGAGTTATTTCAGCAGGGCTGTCAGATGGTGTGGGATATTTGTTTTGTTGTTTTGGTTTGTGGTGGTTGCCCCCCCCATCTAATCTATTTCATACCTTCCCTAATTTCATGCCACTCTATAACTGGGAATAGTTTTTGCCATAATAGGGACATTGCTTAGCTTTTTTACATTTGTCAAATTAATATAAGCAGGAAGAGTTTTGGCAAAAAATATGATTTTGCAGAAATAAAATATAATAATAATTTATTGATATATTATAGGACTATGATTATTTTCTTATAATTTTATTAAATAATTATATTTACAATAAAATAAATACATACACAACACTTATTTTACATGGGTTACTTTTTTTGTTTAGAAGTATTGTGGCCATCTGAAAATAAATTTGTTTTAAAACATTGCATCTGATAGTTCCTGCTTGTTTGTGGCTCTTAACATTTTGGTATGAAATCTGAACTCTTACTCAGTTCCTTGCAGATTTCAAAAAAACCTCCAAATGTTACACTTTTACTTAGAAAAGCAGTTTCGTATTGATTCATAAAAGGAAACCTACCCCTTAGAGTGTGGCAGCTAGTGATATTGTAGCATCATTCATCACTTTGCTTCCCATCCCAAAATAACAGCCATGAAACCAGACAGATTGTCATATTATTACAGCACTATCCAGAGGCCTTCTCCGGACTGGGATTTCAATGTATTAGCATATATAAATATAAGTCAAGGAATAAGATGTTTCTTCATGAAGGGACATAAAACTATTTTTAAAAATAAATAAATAAATAAATTTAAAAAAAAAAAACAACAACAAAACAAATAAATAAAAAGAAAAGCACCCCAAACCCAAAAACATGCCTGTGATCCAGATTTGGAAAAAGAGCTTACTGTATATGTAAATTAACTACCTTGATGTCTTTGAACTTATTGGTTTTGTACTTCCCATCCTATACAGTCCCCTTTATCTAAGAAAAGTAGGATGGTTTAAACGCTTGAGAAGAGTGGAGTATTTATACCAGATATTCAAACAGCTACAGCTTTTTAATTTAAATCTACTCAATTGTCCTAGGCTAGGCTTCTCTCTACCATTTAGACTTCTATATCTTACCCCTTCTAGATAACATTCAGGTTTGATGTTTGAACGACAGTGTAAAATGGGAGAGGGAGGTGCTAGTTCCACTCCACCTTTGGTGTGTTGTGGGGGTTTTGTTATCATGGAGAAAAATAAGGCAGGGACAAATTATCTAATTCTTAACAGGAGAAAATCTTAAATCCTGTTCATGCTGCATGGTGAGTTAATGGGCAGCTACCATGGGAGTTTGCCAGCTGAACTCAGCAGTCTGAACTTCTCTAGCCTGAAGATGTGTGAGTGTTGCTAGCTGATACAATCCCTCTGGGGTTGGGGAGGTTCTGAGGACTGCCAGTTGACTTCTGTCTCTTCAGCATTAGGCCATCGGGGAAGCGAACTCCCTGATAGATAAATTTCCCTGGAAGGAAAAATTTCCCCTGTATGTAAAGGTTTTACTTCAGTAAATTATATCTATATACATATTTAAATAGACAAATACAATTATTTGGAGTGGTGGGCTGGCTTGCAGCAGACTCGTGTTTCTGCTTCAACAGGTGCTGTCAGACCTGGAGGAAGATATTGGAGAGTTAAATAAGGAGAATATGTGGGAACTGTCTTGTGAAACTGTGCGAGAACAGCTTACCAACAGCATTAGAAAACAATGGAGAATGTTGAAAAATCATGTTGAGAAGCTGGATAACCAAGGTGAGGTTTAACTGTATTACATGTAAATACAAAATACTACTGATAATTCCACTTGGAATGCTTTTAGGTTTTACCTTACTGTCTAAGCTAAAAGAAAGATAAACTGGAAGGAATTGGGATCTGGCAAGCTTCCTGAAACAGCTTGTGATTTGGCATTTTTCTGTGTGAGTTCTAACAGTGGGTAGTTAGGGAAGCAATTGCATACCAAGCCTGTTATCACGAGAAAGGACACAATTATAGTTTGACACAGTAAACTACTTTTTGAAGAAATAATTATTTTTCTTTTGAAATTATATGCCTTGTAGTAATTTTTTTTTGCCTTTTCCCATCTTTTTGAGATTTTTAAAGTAATGCAGATGTATCAACTTGAAGAAATTGAATGCAAAATTTGTAAATCCTTCTCAAGAGTCTAGGCTTGCTGTATCCATACCTCTGAGACTGCTTGTAGCATTCTAGAGTGAACTGGATGATGGTATGGCACTGGACTCTCCTCATTTCCAGCTGTTAAACAGCATTAAAAGACAGCTAAAAATATATAAAATTCTTTCCTAGTATTATTTTCCCACACAAGCAAATGCTGCTGCTACCACAGGGATGTTTGCAGTCAAGAATAAGGCTGAGAAGGTCATGCATGCAGTTGCAAATAAAAGAGCAGATGGTATATAAGAATATGTTTATATCACAGAAAGGATTTTGGGAACACTTGTTCTGAGTAGTACTTTATTTGGTGTAACTAACTGAAGAAATAGCTGTAAGCATCAGGAAAAATGGTTTAAGTGTTTGCTGTTTTCTTTTAGTCACCTTTTTATTTTCTGGTTCTATAGAGATGACCACGGTCTAGTCCTTCAGGATTCAATTAATTTTCAAACACTGGCATCAGGGAATTACAGCTTGGCTCATTACTATTGCTTTATTTAACTTCATGCATAGCTATCACAGTGATAATAATTATACAAAATACATTTTATTTCTCTCTTAATTCATTCCCTTACTGGGATGAAAATATGCACATGATGTTCTTTTAGCTCCATTTCTCCTTCACAGGACTTGAAGTAAAAGGCTTTCTTTTTATATCTGTGACAAATATAGTTACTGTCACATTTTTATGAACGCATAAGACCTTCAAAAATGGGTTCAGAAGAATAGACTAACAGAATGTCAGTGAAAAGAAGTCTTCAGTTGTCTTGATTTTTTTTTTTTTCTTCTAAATAACTGCTAAAACAAGTTGGGTTTTTTTTTGTGATACTTGTATTGCAGTGCAGATGCTTGGTTTACCTTGGGGAAAGTGAAACAGTTATGTTTTCATTGCCTTTTTTTCCCTGAACTGGATTTTTTGCATAATTACATGTGTAGCACCGTCTGGATCATTTGTCACTGATAGAAGTGCTTTTGAATACACTGTGCATCTCTTCCAGGATGAGACAAATACAGCAAAACCTTTTGCTCTTGCTGCGAGTCCCTGATGTGAAGAATTTTTTTTGTTTTGTTTTTAATTAGCTTTTTTCTTTCCCCTCTTAGTGTCACGTGTACATTCAGGAGCTTTGAATGAAAAAGATGTCATTTCAAGAGAAGACCACGAGCTGCAAACTGAAAAGCTAGAGTTAGAGATTCAGCAGTGTAAAGAGATGATCAAAACTCAACAACAACTCTTACAGGTAGTAGACTTTAATTTTTCTTATTTCTCTTAACTGAATATAAGCTTTTTTGTTCTTTTATGTGCTGCTTGTCTAACTTCTGAGCCTTTTTCCGTTCTTTGAAAATGCTTTTTAAATAAAATACTTTAATGGTTTGTCCATGTATAGTTGTGGTAGCAAGTTGGTTAGTAGTTTGAGTTTATAATCCTGGTAGGAATAGTTTTAGGGGATAAAGAAAGTTGAGAAAGGCTGATGTGGTCAGCTGCCTGAACAGTGACATCTTGCTTGCCATCTGAAACTCAGCCCCTGCCAGCCACCAACTTGATACTTATTACATTAGTTCTATATTAAACTTCAACCATTTTTCTGATAAAACTGAACCTGTGGAAATACTGCACCTCTTAACAGTCACTCCCAAATTAATGTTTGTGTCTTTTGTTGCTTTATATCTGCAGCAACAGCTTATGTCTCCATGTGACGATGACACCACCCTGTTACTACAGGACTGCTACTTGCTGGAAGAAAGAGAGCGTCTTCAGGAAGAATGGACACTATTTCGAGAACAAAAAAAGAATTTTGAGAAGGAACGAAGAAGTTTTACAGAAGCTGCTATTAGATTAGGACTTGAGGTATTAGAAAAGTGGAAAGGTATTAGAAAAGGGAACTCCTATGGAAGATGAGTTACGATTGTTAAGTAGTTTTACTGCTACATACACTAAAATGCAACTATCCAACATTGTTCTTGTAGTTAAGCTGGCCAGTAAGCATGCATACTGGAAGGCAGTCAGGGTAGATGTCTCTCTAAATGAGCTCAAGCACATGCGTCCTTTGGTCTAGCCAATAGTTAAGGCCAAGAACATAATGGGGTTTACAGTTCTAGCAGGGAAGGGAAGTCATGATGACATGGTCATGAAGCTATGATGGTACAGATATGACTGGTAAAAAAAGCCATTGAAGGAAAAGGAATTTAGATTTATTGCTTACAGAACTGCTTGCTTTGACATGCAGAGGAGAAAATTGGAGCGGGGTATGATGAAATTTTATAAAACAGTGTATTCAGTTGATCAGATGAAAGCAGTACTGTTGTTCACCAAAACTCTCAAGATTAGGACTAGAGGGAACTCATAGAAACTGCATGAAATTGTCTAAAATATATTTTTAAAGTACTTTTTTATATATCAAGTAGCTTATTTCTGGATTTTACTGCCACAGAAGATTGTGAAGGCAATCAATATCAGCAGGTTGAAAAAGCAGTTGCACGAGCTCATGAGCAACACATGATTCTATGACTAATTCTTTGTTAAGTTGCTGGCTCTCCTTAATTACATGGACATGTACTTTTGCTTTCTTAGATGGAACAGCATCAATTCAACGTGGACTAAGTTTGTTCTGTGATCATAAGTGTAAACTGTCATTTCTTTTCTTAGAGAAAGGCATTTGAAGAAGATAGAGGAGCGTGGCTGAAGCAACAGTTCTTAAGTATGTCTACTGATTACAAGCACTCTGAAAATGTGACAACTCCAAGTGCCTTCTTAGGAAGCAAGTATTTGGTTCAAATTGCATTCTTGTAATGTGTTTCCTTTTCATAGAATTAGAATATGCAAATATGAAAAAAACTATTGAAACCCAAAAACTTCCCAAGACAAATTTTACCAGATATCTGTCAGGGTAACTGATGGTTCAAAATTCCCTTTTTAAAAAGGAGTTGTGTTAACTCCCTCCCTAATAATTACTTGTGTAACTAATTTATACTTATGAAGCAATCTGGTGAATGTCAAGTACCTGACAGCACAGATGTTAAGAACGGGAAACTCTTAGAATTACTAAATTAAATTAAATGGGAGCATATTAATTGCTAAGGCAGTTGAAGAAATCATGACCTATAGAAATCTGTATAGATTAGAAACAAGTTTCAGAACAAGATTGTCATAGTGTGGAGACAGCAGCATTAATTATTTGGGATGAGGTGTTATTAAACATGCATAAGCATACATATTCAGTAAAAAAAAAAAAAATCCTTTGGAAAACATCAGTGAAAATAGCATAACGATAACAAAAATAAATTTGAACAATAAACAATTTAATTTTAAGAATCAAATATTCATAAAGGAATAACTTATTCAGAAAAGACAATGAAAAATGGCTATATGACATACAGTTTGGAATATTGTTTTTATTGAAAGTATTTTTTACTTATTTCTATGATTATTTTTTTTTTCTTTCAAGTTGGTAAGTTTATTTCCTATCCCATTGTGCCTGAATATGCATGTGTAGTGTTTTGGTCTTCACTGACTCTTCAATACTTTCTGAGGGGAGTGGGGTGAGACCAAAAAAAAAAAGGGACAGGGGGTGTGGTGGGTGGGAGGAAGATATAACAATCTCTGTTAAATAGATTCTTATTGTGGCAACCAACATTTAAAGATGTGTGAAACACCTGGCAAGTAAAGGTAGCTTGAATTTGTATTCTTGTTAGATAAAGTAGCCTACCTTATGTGTTCTGGGTTCTCCTTGTTTCTCCTCTATGCAGTTCCTGTAGTGCTTCTGTAGGTGTGAGATGGTATGATCTTCCATAGTAGGAAAACTTCTATTTTTAGGAGCAGAATTGAGATTTGTCATTCTTCATGAGCAACAGCAAAACATGATTTAGTGATTTGTGAGCGACTGTGATACCTGTTTAACATTCATTGTACACTTTAGACTTTTAGACTGTCTTTTTCCAAATTCTAGTGTTTCTGGATACATTGTAGTGCCATATTTTCTCTTCTAAGTGGCATGTCTTAAGCTACTGGGTAATAGTAATGAAAAATAAATCTGCCACACAGAGGTTCATACTCCTTTTGGATATTACTCTACAGGATATCATTGGAATTGTTTTAATGTTAAATTTTCCTTTTTCACAACATTTGTCCAAAAGCTCTTAATTCTGGAGTGCTATGATGAATACTGTACAATACAGAACCATTCTATTATTTTCCACTTCATATGAAAGTTTTGAAATCTAAATGTGAGGAAAAGTTGGTGGCGATTAATCTGGCCCTGACAAATTTGGCCATGTCTTTCCATTGACTTCAGTAGTGGTTAAGCTCATATAAGTGCTAAGGCTTTTGAGTTAGTGCTTTTAATTATTTTTTTTCTATACTCTATGACAAGTTTGCAAGTTCTTATGTTGGTGTTAATTACTGTATATGCATGCTGGAGAAGTTTTTACTTAAGGAGTAGAAAAGCTTTATCAATTGTAAAGCGAGAAAATTTACATTTGACTTTAAACTTGTCTTCAATATGATTACTTGTAGCAGTGGGTTGTGTACGTAAATGCTTCATGTTCAAATTTGGAATTCTAGTTTTAAGGTAACTTCAACAGCATTAAGAGTACTTATAGATACATGATAAAAATTTATAACAAGATTTATTATTATAGACAAGTTGTAAAATATTTGGTGTGGTTGGTTGTTGTTGTTTTTGTAAGCAGAAGACGTAAAGAAGTAAGTCCTTCAAATCTTTTTGTTTGCATTTTAGTTTAACTGATATGTGTATCTCTTAGGTTCTGACCAAGACAATCGGTTAGTGAAATCTACATCTCAGCAGAGAAAACCTCACTGTATGTTGGGTGGTCCTGTTTCAGCAGAACCTTGTCAGACACCTCAGTCTGTTTTACGTAACAGGTATTGGAAATGATGATTATTTTTGTACTGCTAAACTCTACATGGAGCACAGTTACTAAGTTGTGATAACTTAGAGAAAGCCTAATCTAAGGCTTATGACTGGTGTGTGTGTATGTGTGTGTGTGTATATATATATATATCTCAAAACATATTATACATTATATTGTAAAAACAGTGTTGTGATTCTATCTGAAGCATAATTTATTTGTATTGTAACATTCTCTTTTTCCCAGTTCCAGTGCTGCATTGAAAAAACCTGCTGGAGATAGCAAGCCAAATCAGTGGGTGGAAGGTGACAAAGAAGAAACCGAGTAACGCACAAAGTCATGGGAAGACTCCGGAGCTGGCACTCTGCTATGTAGGAACTTGCACATAGAACAACTGCCTTAGACTTCCTAGGGTTGCCTGCTGGGTTTTTTGTCAGAGATTTGTTCATAAATGTATCATTCTCAAGTTAAATGCTGTGAGTTTGATCATTCTTCTAGAGGATTATGTGGTGATCTGAATTGTGGCGTGTGTGTATGTGTGTGCATATGGCTTTTATTTTTTAGACCATTTTTTGCCTCTTGAGAGAAGATAATTTAAAAAATATATAAAAGCTTTGATATTTTTCTAGTAACAGAAGCTCTGATTCTGTGAATGAAGCAATGGTCTGAAACTTTGACTGTAATGAAATACTGGATCTTAATGTTACCTTTCATCATGGGCAGAAATAGCACTTTTAGAAATTGTTTAATTATTGGACACATTCATTTATGTCTCAAGAGTAACTGGCATTAAAACTTCTTTTGCCTCAACTTGAATGTACAGTATACCGTAGATTTTTAACAAAACAGGTTCTATATTTATTAAGTTGTGTGATTTGAAAATACCTCTTTGATATTTCAGATGACTTAAAGTGCAAAATCTTTATATATTTGTAAATAGGCAAAGTGATTATGCTGAGAAACCATTAAATGAAACACATACATACATGATATTATTTTACATGGCATTTTAAATTGTTTTATAGTGATGCTCAGTTTACAGATGCATTAGGACTTTCAGTGGTTCAGTCAGGAACCAAGTTATTTCAAATGTGAACAATAAATGTAATTCTATTCTAAGAAACCCTGGTTCTGTGTTTTGTGTGCACCGAACTTCTAAACTATCGTGGTTTAGGGCTGTATGCTGTGTCAACAAATCTGATGCTGGTTTTCTATTTTATTAGGTTTTTCTTTTAATTGGTTCCAGAATATTTTTTTGGTATAGCCTTTGGGAAATGTGTTCTGATTATAGTGTAATAAAAATAGCCAAGCAGAGGTAAGATATTTCAAAGTCTCCTTCACCTGACTCAAAGTATGCACTCTTCCTTGCCCATCATAAATTCAGCTTGTCTCTTGTTGGGTTTTCATCTGTGTGTGAACGTGTGTGTGTAGCTCTGATCTAGGTGTAACTGACCTGTCAAAAGATTTCTAGGAAACTTCTGCTGGTCTCAGGGGTCATAGGAAGGAAATGAACTCTCAAGCTTAGAATCCTTCCCTGAAAATGCATTGCTGATCTGCCTGTTACCTTCAGAATTAGGTGTAATGGAGTCATTGAACTACCTGGAAAAATAGCAATAGAAGAACATCGGAAGGAGAGGAAACTGGAGTTCTCCAAGAAGATAAGACAGAAGAATGCAGTTTCTGCTGATTAGCTCAGTACGTTGGCTACTGCTTCATCTCGTGCTGTCGCTCGGTGTAAGCTGCAGAGGATACTTGGGGTACAGTTCTGGCACAGCGTCCTTAAGGAAGCAGAAGTGTATATAATGATATTCTTGGTCAGCTTTCTGCTGCATAGGTGGTCTGGTTGGAAGGGCAAAAACATGAATATGATGTTATTTGTATTATTTCTTCAGTTGGCACTCGATAAGTGGGCGATCAGTCATGTCATCTGCTGAAAGGGTTTAGCAGTGTATTGCTACTGTTGGGTTTACACCTTCCCCACAACACGTTGGGACAGCTTTTGCCTGAAGTTTAGTTATGGAAGAATTAAAAATATGTATTAAAAAAATAGATTTTTCACATTACATCTTTCAATTTAATATGTTGGCAACTAAGTGAGAGAACAGTTCTGTAGATGTAGGATTCTTATTTCCAAGCCAGCAGGTTGTTCCAGGCCTGCAAGGCCACGGTAGAGGCAGTGTCAGTGTGCCACTAGGGGCTGCTGCTCTGCTGCTGGGTGGGATACTGCAATGCCTTCAGTTTAGTTGGACTTCTTTACTAGACAGTTTTTCTTCATGACAGTCATTGTTAAGATAATAATGCCTTTGAAGAACAAAATAATTTACATAGTCTTTTTTTTGGTGCCCATTAAATGATTAGCAATTAATAAATTTTTGTACTCATATTTTGCTTTAACATTCTGTAACTCCTAGAGGGAGAAATTAATTTGAATGCCTCCATGGAAGACCCAGCAGAAGTGTGTATGCAGCCGAGTCCTGAGCTGACTCTTAGACCTAGTCTAGTTTCAGTCCTGTCCTGGTAAAGAGAGAAAACGTGCCCAGAGTTTGGGATCGCTCTGTACGCGGTGGTCGGGGAGCTTTTAAAACTGAAGCTGCTGCTGGTGAAGGTATGAATCCTGCAGGCACTGTGGTTGGTAGCGTGGTGACATGATAGTACTTCGCTGGGTTGGACACCAGTTCAGAATCTTTCTCCCTGTTGTGAAGAGCGAAGTGTGGGAGTGCTCGCAGGGAGCTGATACAGGTGGGTCGCAGCCCACAGCCCTGTGTGAGGTGATAGGGCCTTGAGAAGGAACAGGAAGTACTGATTAGCAGTGGCTGATTAGCATGCACTTATTGTTAGCCACACATGCATAATAGTGAAGAGAGGAGTGGGTCTCAACCAATGGTGTTTCATTTCACAAAATTTTAAATATAAGACATGTTCTTTTTCAGTCTATGTGATGAGAGAGTAGTTTTACCATAAATATCAGTCTCATTTGGTATGAGAACACACTTTCCAGGATTAGATTACAGCTGTTGATTTATTTTTTTTTTCCCTTTCATCCCCAGTGGTTCAGGGTGATACAGTACAGCAAAACAGACTGTACAGAAAAAGAAGTAATAAACGAAAGCTTTACTTAAGGAAACTTTCTCCCTACAAAACAGCCCTCTTCCTCATTAGAAGAACTTCTTCCACCAGCTTTGGCAGACTCACTCCATTTCAGTTGCAGCAGGACAAACATATTCCCATGTGTATGAAAAAAATCAGACCTCATGCTAGCTTTTTTTCATGGATTATTCTATGTACACTTCAAGGTAACTAATAAATGCCCACTATCAATTTAAACAGGCTATTTTTGAAAGGAAAATAGAAGTATTTACAGGGTAATGGCAAAGACACCTTGCTTTTACCTTCTTCCCTTCCACCCCCCATCTAATTTGCGAGAGTAGATGACAAGATATGAAAGGTTGATATAGTTGGATCCAGAAACATTCAAATTATCCGATGATTGCTTTCAGACAATACATCTGATCTCTAATGTTCATCGTGCAGAGTTGAACTGTAATTAAAAGAAAAATAAAATAAAAATTAAAAAATCCTAACGTAGTATACACTGTGTTGTAGTTCTCACACTGACACAGTACTTGTGTTCCTTTATTTGAGTTTTGAGTTATACGAGATGTACAACTGGAATGCATAACAGGTAAGTTTGTCTTAAAGAAATGTTCAACAATAAAAAAATACTTACAGTTGTATGGAAGAGCTTACCAACATCAGAGTGAAAAATCTGTCACCTGAGGCACAAAATATGTTTATTCCCTTAAATGTAACAGTAGATTGATAATAATGAAAAAGGAGACATTTCTTGCTGGTGTCCCCTTCACCCCCCACCAAAATGTAGTCTTCTGCAGTGAGCTGGATAATAGTTCCCAAAATAGAGGTTGCGCAGTCCCAGGTGGATTTACAGCCCAGATGAGAATTGTTTGAAAAAGTCAAGACTTGTGGGACTGACAACCCAGGAAGAGCAGTTGCTAGTGGGAGACTAGAAACTGCTGGAATAGAAAATAAATGTTCGTTTGCGGTCATTAAAGTGGTGTTTGCCACAAATCACACTCCTGTGGATAATCTTATAACCACAGGCATTGTAGGAGCAGAAACAAAGTGACTGAATACCCAGTACGTTGTAGATGTTGAATTAGAATCTGACTTGCATTTTTGTGTGACTTCCAGCCCACAGTTTATTGCATTGCCTGAAGTTACCCCCCCAGAAATACCCTCAGAACCCCCCATCCATTTTTCTTGCCTTTTTTTGTCTTGATCCAGTTGTCCCCCAGCTCACTTTGGAAGACTGTACAACTCTTTTGGGGGGATTGACCAGATGTCATTCCTCCCTTTTCATGATTGCCAGTCTGTTAACCACACTCCAAAAGAGCAGGTGTGTTTCGTGCATCTCCACTTCCCCCATGCTCCCGACGTTTCCAGAAGAGACCGCTTGCGTCAGCGCCTTCCTGGGCTCTGGATGTAGACGGTGATGAAGCTGGCTGCCAGCCTGCACCAGCTCAGGTACTTGGCTCCATTTTGTATTTGGCTCCTCAGGAAGCACAGAAGTTCCAGCTGACCTGCACTCCCACTGCCCCTGCCTCACTGCTAGAGAGTCTCTGCGGGTTTTAATTGCCTGTGTTCAGCTGTCATTTACCTTGGAAGATAAAATATTTACAGATTGCTTATGAAATCTTTGTTCATTTAAAAAATATTCCTGGTCAGTGTGACCGGAGCTGAAAGGACACAGTGCTCCCCTGATTTATTTAAATAAATATATATATTCAATATATGAGGGTTTTCAGTGAGATGTCAAATGTGCTTTGGTGCACGTATAAGAAGAGGACGGGCTCGTCTGTTCTCGTCTCTTGCCTTGTTTACATGGGTGGCTGTAAACTTATACTGAGGGAAGAGAAAGAACACCATTAAGGTATGTGACGCTGACTCTGCTTTGTTAATTGGGTCACTGTCAGTTAGATAACAGTTTGGGTCAGATGCCAGGTCAGCATAACCCAGGCAAAATAAGCCTAACCTGTGGCAGGACAAAATAACAGCAGCCAGCTGTAATACAATCTAGGAAATTAAGTAATATGTTTATTGTAAATTCATTGTAAACAACCCGGTAAAATTGTTTTACTAGGATAAGTAAAAATTTTTAAACAATCCAACAAAGGGCTTATATGAGAAAATTAGTGGAATGCCAAGGTATGACTTGATTTCCTTTATTCCGTCTGAAGAGAAAGCATGATTGCAAAAAAGGAAGTGTTTACATAAACTGATAAAAAACTTGAGAATTCAGCAGAACACAGCCACGTGTTCCTCAGCTTTCTTCCATAAAAGTCTCACCATGTCCAGCGCAGCCCCATTCGCCTTCACTATGAGGGGAATCATACTCGCGCTGGCGCTCACCCTTGTAGGTAAGCCTACATCTCCCTCTTTCATCTTTCTCAAAATTTCCTTGAATTCAGTGGCAATTATTGGATCTAAAATGAATGTTACTCATTGGGATTTCCATCTCTTTTTGCAGGTAGCCAAAAGTTTGATATTGGTAAGTAAATTTCCTTCTATGGCCTTCTTCTGGTGACTTTCCTGTGATTTTTATTTATTAGAACATGCTTGCAAACATTGTGAAAATGGCTGTTATTCCTCCCAGACCCTGGATTCAGCAGCAGAAAGAGCCACTTGTACAGCTATGAAGGCTGGGTGTTGAATGGGCTTCAAGAAAAGAGTTTAGCCAAGGCTGGCGTGCGCTTGAGCAGCAAAGTGGAGATCAGTGGGCTGTCAGAGAACACTTACCTTCTCAAGGTACCGTACCCTCTTCCAAACGTACTGTGCGACAGTGAACTCTAAATCACAGGCGTGATAACACGTGGCTGATCTGTGGTTTAGGAAAATTGTAGGAAACACAACTGGAGACTTAGTGCCGTAGGTGTCAGAAAATGACCTGCAAGCTGAAGTTTCAGAAGTGAAGAGTGATCTGGCATCCAGTCACTTCCCAGTGTTTTTTGTGGGTGTTATTGGCAGCTGGTGTTCCTCAAGACTTAGTGCTGGAAATAGAGGTGCCAAAATCAGGGGTTCTCTTAGAAAGTGTTTATTTCTAACTCAAGCCTGCTCTGAGTTTAAGATTTGATTCTAGTCTCAAAATTCCCAAGTTCTGTGTCTTGGGTTTGTAAAATCAGTCATGCAGGCAATTAATAAATGAGAGATAAAAGCTAAAGATAAAAAGTGATAAGTGATAAAAGAAAGATTAAAAAATGAAAGGGTTCAGAAAAGAGCATGTAATAATATTCAGTGTTTGGATAATGCAGTAAAAGATCTGTATGTTTGAAATCATGCCTCTGCCAACATCAATAGAAGTAGGACCTGACCCATCTGAAATAAGTGTGTTTCAGAAAAATACTTGTATTTGTCTGTTTAATTTAATTATGAATCAGAGCTGGGTTTTGGGGGCATTGAGTTTAGTAACAGAGTTCTTGCTGGTTGTAGTTGAGCTCTAGATGCTCTTTCACTAATGAGGGCAAAATGTTAAAATTATGAGTTAGGATTACATTTCACACTGTAGTCTTCAACCTGAAATTCTTAGATGGTGTGCACCAGGCTGTGCTCTGAGGCACCTAAGCTGGCACTAATTTTGCCAAAGTTACTGAAGTTGCTTCTGATTTACGTTGTGTCCCAGTATAGGGGAAAAAAACGTTTACAATTACATTGCTTGCTATTTTTAAAAAAAAGGTTGACTTAAGCAATTCACAAATATGAATCAAATATACCAACTAGTTTAGTAAAAAAAAAATTGCAAGGCTACAAGTTAAAATGCAACATTCTAAAACTATTTTTTTTAACATTTAGAATGATATAAACTTTTTAAATATTAAATTTCACCTAAAGCAGAACATTTATTTTAAGGCTGAAAAAATAGGGACACCTTTATTTGAATTTTTTAAATTACTTTTTGAATCAACCTTTCTTCCTATGGAATTAATACAAGTGTCCCTGGGAGACAATAGCAGTACGATAACTGCTTCTGTAAGATAAAACTGCTGAGCCCATAGGGTTTGTACTGGTTTTACAATAGTGTAAACAAGACACAAAAGGACAAACTGCTGTATGAATTTCTAAGCCTACACTTAGAAGGAAAGAGCATATAACTAGTGATTATGCCAATTTCTTCCGATCTGTTCACGTAGTTAGTACCAAAGGAATTTTATTCACATAAGTATGTCGTCTTCTTAATTTCCTCCCAGATCCGCTCTCCGCAATTCGAGGAGTACAATGGCATCTGGCCCAGGGACCAATTTACTCGATCTTCCAAAATCACCCAGATGGTTTCTTCATGTTTTACCCGGCCCTTCAAGTTTGAATACAATAGTGGACGCGTTGGAAACATTTATGGCCCAGAAGACTGCCCCGATATGTGTATTAACATCGTGAGAGGAATACTGAATATGATGCAGATAACCATTAAAAAGTCACAGAATGTGTACGAATTGCAAGAGGTTTGTTTTTTGCATTCTCAAACTACTTTACTGAAAGGATGTGTTCTCTTTAGGTGCTCTTCCTTCAAATTTCTGTATATTTGCATCTACTTTGAAATGCTCATCATCAAAACAAGACAGTTATCATTCACATAGAAGAAAATGTGTGGACATGTGCTGAATGAATTTTCTGAGCTGGATTCTCTTTAAGATATCTGTCTTTAAGACTGAACATGCAGCTCTGAAGAAAAAAGAGTTATCGCTGAGTGGTTTTTTTATATGACTTCCCTGATGCAGCCTCTTGATCTGTTTTATTTGTTCATTGTTGATATTAGTTAATTGATTACTTTTTCATTTTAAACTCAGTCCCCTGACTGAGTAATGTTCACATGCCTATTTTTTAGTTCAATAGGATTAATCATGTGTAATGGTAACAGGTTTTGAAACACAATTAAGACTGTTCAGTGGGTCCTTACCACCTGCTGCTCCTTCAGAATCTTCGTTCAATAAAACTTCTTGCACAGTGAAATCCTGATATAATTGGGAAGTCTCATGATCTCTGTTGATGTGCGCAGGCTGGAATTGGAGGTGTTTGCCATACAAGGTACGTCATCCAGGAAGACAGGAAGAACAGCCGAGTCTCTGTTACCAAAACAGTAGACCAAGATAATTGCCAGGAGAAAGTGATGAAGAATGTGGGAATGGCTTACATCTACCCTTGTCCTGTTGACATGATGGTACGTGAGATGTGAAAAGATCTTCCTAACTAGACGCACGGCTATTCTGTTCCCGTTCACTCTTTGGGTCTCTGTGTCCTCCTCCAGAAGGGAAGGCTCGTGAAAGGGACTGCGGCTTTCTCCTACAAGCTGAAGCAGTCCGACAGCGGTACCCTGATCACAGAGGTGGTGTCACAGCAGGTGTATCAGATCTCGCCACTCAGTGAACCTCCCGGTGTTGCTGTCACGGAAGCAAGGTAGGTGGGGCACAGGCTTGCTCCACGAAGTGAGAATAATTACAGATTCCAGCAGTCCCTTTCCACCCCTAATTGAAGTGAAATGAGAATTGAGTTCCACAGCAGTTGGCTAAGGCTGTGAGTGCTCATACTTGGGGTTTCTGCACTCTTAAAAAAATCAATGAACTAGTCTTTATTTGTACTCTGGTAAACTTGCCACTACAATTACATGGAAAAGGAGGAGAAAAGCTGTTTTTCTCACTTGCACCGTAAGAATGTAACTTTACTACTCTGTCCTGAAAAAGGGCTAATTTATAGTGTCAGGAGGAAGATGGTGCACATAGAAATAAGATCATTAATTACTCTGTTTATAACTGTCATTCAGAAGACAGCAGTTTAGTTCCTCAGAAACTATTTAATAGATAACTATTATAATAGTTATAACTATTTTATTATTAACTATTATTATACCTATAATAACTATTTAATACATTTAGTGGATAACTCTAATACTATTTTGTTCAATTTAGAAGGCTTTACCCATTCGCAAACTATAAGATTTTACTGTTATCAGAAAAGTGATTAAACAAAAAAACTGATACCATCACAGAAACAACAAATAGCCAAGGCAGATGGAGGAAGAGAGCTAATTCATTCCTCCCGTGACACTTGTCTCGACAGACAACAGCTCACCTTGCTTGAAGTGAGAAGTGAACGGGGGAGCGCCCCGGACATTTCCATGCAGAACTACGGAAGCCTTCGTTACCAGTTCCCATCCATATTGCCACAGATGCCACTGCAGCTAATCAAGACGAAAAACCCCGAGCAAAGGGTATAGCATTTTTAGGTCTTCAAATTGCTTTCCTAATAAAAAAGAAAAAAAAAAGAGTAACGATCATAAATTCCAAATGATTTAATCATGTACGCGCGCGCTCTCAATCTCTCTCTCTCATGTTTTGTAACAGATAGTAGAAACACTGCAACACATAGTCCAGAATAACCAGCAAGATTTCCATGACGATGTTCCATACAGATTCTTGGAGCTTGTCCAGCTCTGCCGGATTGCAAGTGCTGATACTCTTGAGTCCATCTGGAGACAATTTTCAGATAAACCCCGCTACAGGTATTTCATTGTATCAATTTATAAGAAACTTTTCTTTTTTTGGAGAATTGAGAGCTAAAATTAAGGATTTTTTTATTTTTTATTTTTTTTATCCTCCTTGCAGGCGATGGCTGCTGAGTGCAGTTTCTGCTGCAGGCACTACAGAAGCACTCAAATTCATTAAGTCCAGAATTCGCAATGATGACATTAACTACCTTCAGACCCTTCTAAGTGTTTCTTTTGCTCTCCATTTAATGAAAGCTGACGAAGATACTGTTCCAATAGCAGCAGTGAGTGAATCTTTCCTATCTGATAACAAAAAGAATGATAATTAATGACAGCCTTTGATTATAAAGAACATTAGAGGCTGGATTCTCCTCTCATGTACACCAATTTTGTGCAACTGTTGAAACATGAATTTCTTTTGGCACTACATACATGAGAAGAGATGTGATCCTGTGTCTTCATTTTGCCACATGGATATAAAAGCCCTTCTCCCATAACAACTTCTGAGAGTGATTCCCATTTCAGTTTGCTGAGATCATGTCATACTTCTATAGACAAAAATTTGTCCACATCAATCTCTTACTTCTGAAACAAATGGTGATTTGTGTGTTATGTCATTTGAATAGCTCTTTTAGCTGCAAACTGCTCCTATAGACTGTAAAGTGCTGCAAGTGAAAGTATTAGTGCAAACATCAAATATTTTGACATTATTATGAATTATTTATTCTGAAAAATCCCATCTCTAGTCAATATTGTTCTTCTAAAATAGGAAAAAAAGGATATGATGTAAGAATGCATCATTAACACAATTGAGTTACACGTTGTTCTAAGGATATTATATTTATAGATTCATGTTTACCCATAATCTTTGTATTTTCCATGTTATGCTCAACTGAGGAAAATCAAAATGGTGCTATGTAAACTTTATATATATGCTTATTTATATTTAAACTAGTGGGGAATTAAGCTCCTCTGTGAAGCTTGAAAACATTTTGTAGACGTTTTGTCTACAAGCTGATCTAATTTGTTAGGATGTGAACAATAATAATTCTGAAACTGCTCCCTTCAGATAAGCTCTGATGATTTTCGTGCTCTGAAAGCTATGTCAAGCACTTTACTAAACACTAAATAATTTTTTTTCTTTTTTTCCCCACAGGATTTAATGACCAGTTCTCGAATTCAGAAAAGTCCAATGCTTCAGCAAGTTGCCTGCTTGGGATACAGTTCTGTGGTCAATAGATACTGTTCTCAGATTTTAGCTTGTCCAAAAGAAGCTCTTCAGGTGGGTGGCTTGTTCTCAGGTTGTTCTTTGCATTAGCTTAATTATTTTAAGATACAGTATAAAAATGGCAATTTGACTTACAAATACACATTTCATAGGCCTCCTTCAGAATAAAGGCAATTAATCATTTTACTGATGTAGATAATGGCTTCACCATTGAAACCATAGCTTTCACATTGTAAGGTAAAATCCTAAGCGAAGACATTAGTGAGTAATTTTATTAAAACCACTTAGTTTATTGCAATAGGCTTTTCAGTGGGTAAGGGGAATGTTGTGAACGATCTATACATTAGGAAGTTAAGACAGAAATGTGCTTTGCCTATAGCCCATCCATGACCTGGCAGATGAAGCGATCAGCAGGGGCCGTGAAGACAAAATGAAATTAGCTCTGAAGTGCATTGGTAACGTGGGAGAACCAGCCAGCATCAAGCGCATCTTGAAGTTCCTGCCCGTATCTTCATCTGGAGCTTCTGATATCCCCACCCACATTCAGATTGATGCCATAATGGCCTTAAGAAAAATAGCCCGGAAGGACCCTAAAACAGTAAGTGTGATCTGTCAGACATTTCTTTACTTAGAGAATTAGAGACTATATACAATAAACGGCAGTGAATTTAATGGTATCATGTCTGTGGATCTGGCATGTGTAAAAAAAAAAAAAAAAAAAAAAAGGTTTATTCTTAAGAACAACACAATAGAATTTATATTTCAGCTGATGTTTTGTGCTAAACTGTAATAATTGTTAGTCAGTAGGAAGCTTCCAGAAGGGTATCAGCAGTGTTTCTTTAGTCATATATCATAACGATTTAAGTCCTGTGCTAGTTATGTACGGTGGAAATTTAGCCACGTAGAAGTCAGACATATAATTTAACCTGCCTCGATAGCCAAGAGGAGAGAGACACACACTTTCTATCGACCTCCTAGGCAAAATGTCAACATTGCTCTGCTTCTTTTAGACCCTTCCCTTGAGGTTGGATGGGTCACCACTGACCTCCCGCTGAGGTTGCTGGCATGGTGAGCGTAGGCAAGACTTCTGCTTTTCAGATGGCTTAGATATAGGGGCTGTAGGACACAGCACCCACTCAGACAGTCTGTGGGAGCTACTGAAGCTCCCTTTTAAAAAAGTGGTCTAACATAGTGACGCATGCTCACCAAGTCAGTGGGGTTGCTCCAAAGAATGGATCTGTCTTATTATCTACCACTGTTTCTTCCAAAGTTATTCACCAGTCTTTGAATGTCAATAATGCAAAAAACTATGCTGACATCTTTGTGGTTGTGTGGGCTTGACCCAGTACATTGCTACATGGACATTTATTTCAGATTCAGTGCCCACCCCTCTCCATGGGGCTGTTCCTCCTTGGCCCCTTCAGTTATTTTAATAAAATTAGGTGGAACCATGCAGTAAAAAAGATGAGGAAACCTTTCTGTAGGGCAATGTCCCCTCTCCCACATTTCTTGTGATTATGTGTAGATCCAGTCTGCCAAAAAATTCTCAATTATTGGTAATTCGAGACACTGTTTTCTCTCTGCAGGTGCAGGGATATCTCATTCAGATCCTTGCAGACCAGTCTCTTCCTCCCGAAGTGCGGATGATGGCTTGTGCTGTTATCTTTGAGACACGGCCTGCTCTTCCTTTAATAACGACGATCGCTAACGTGGCAATGAAGGAGAGCAATTTGCAAGTGGCCAGTTTTGTGTATTCCCACATGAAGGCTTTGTCGAAGAGCTCGTTGCCGTACATGTACAACATGTAAGTAGAGACAGGGATGAAGCGAGCGATCTTCTGCAAATAAGATCCTGTTTGTGAGCGCTGCGTGTGCTGACAAACTGAACCCGGTTGGTATTCTGGCAGCTTGGTTCAGGATATGATCACCTTTCTCATTTTGTTTAGATCTTCAGCTTGCAACATCGCCCTTAAGCTGCTGGCTCCCAAATTGGACAGGATGAGCTACCGGTATAGCAAGGTCGTGCGTATTGGTGGTTACTCCGGTGAGTAAAAGCATCTCAGCGACCAGGAAACTTTCACTTCAGTAATCCATTCTTAAGGTACATTTAGTCCTTTGGAGAAACACGGCATCCTGCGTTTCAATAAGAAATTGAATTAAATATGAGAGTCACCTATTTAAAAGTGCATGAGTATCCATTTATTAGTTTGCACCTAAACAGTTAAAATGTATGTGATTATATCTCTTCACGGAGAGGGTTATTGGGCATTGGAATGGGCTGCCCAGGGAAGTGGTTGAGGCACCATCCCTGGAGGTGTTCAAAAGATGGGTTGACATAGTCCTTAGGAATAGGGTTTAGTGATCTTTGTCAGGGTTAGGTTGATGATCTTTAAGGTCCCTTCCAACCTACACAATTCTATGATTCTATATCCTAGAGTTGGCAATGGAAAAAGCTGTGGAAATACGATCTTGAATGAAAAGCAGAATGGGTACAAAAAAGATGTGTCTTTTGTTCACTTCTTCCATAGATAACTATAAAGTTGGTGCTGCTGGAGAAGTCTTTATTATGAACAGCCCAGGAACGATGTTCCCATCAGCAATAATTTCCAAGCTGATGGCATATACTGCAGGGTCAGTGGCTGATTTGGTGGAGGTAAATATTTACCTAAATCAATAATAAAACAAATTAAAATTAAAACTGACCACAAAGTTTTGTCTCTGTAAGTATGTTTCAGACTGCTCTTTCTCCTGCTGTTTCGGTAGGTTGGTGTCCGTGTAGAAGGCCTCACAGATGTCATCATGAAACGAAATATCCCGTTTGCTGAATATCCCACATACAAAAAGATAAAGGAGATTGGAAAAGCGGTAGGTATTTTCAGTAATGTAACGTGTGGGTTATATGAAGGAGTATTTAGTGAGGCTTTTCGTACTAGTTAAGCCCTGTCTCAGAAGGTAAACTACCTGCCTAGCAGTGAGCTCGAGTGTTTCTGTGAAAGAGAGACCTGCAGTGGGACTGCAGGGGACATCACTCCTGGGATGGCTGGGACAGCTCCTGCAAACCCTGGCTCTGGCCCTGTGGAGGTGGGCATCACAGCACGGCATGGGCCTCGTGCCTGGCAGGCTTCCTCCCCCCTTCATCTACCACACTTAGTTTATGAGAATATACCTTTGCCTTCAAGAGAAAAGATGATTTGTTGCTGTGCTTTCAAACTGGGGTTAGTGGTACCAATGGCCCAGACCCTCTGTGTAAATATTATTGCATCAAATGCAAAACAGTGGACAGGAGGCTATTCTTGGGCGTCTCAATGGCTGTGAGGAACTCTGAATTAGTGACACTGTGCTATTTGAAAAACAGCAAAGAAAAGCAAGCAGCAATGGAAAACTGCAGCTTGGTCAGTGATGGGTTTGATCACCTTGCTGAATACCATTTGCAAAGCATTGCATTGAGGAACTTTGCTTGTTTCTTTCCCTGTTCCCTAGCTGCTGGGATGGAAGGAGCTACCAACAGAAACCCCCTTGGTATCAGCCTACTTGAAACTATTTGGCCAAGAGATAGCCTATGTCAACATCAATAAGGAAGCCCTGCATCAGGCTATGAAGGTACCCAGGACCCCTGCTTTTCTTTGTGAGATTTGACACCGCTCTACTTTTACATCCCAACCTCTTGGGTCTCTGTTTTACTGCAGACTGTGCTAGAATCTGCTGACAGGAACGCAGCCATGAAGAGAATCGCCAGCCAAATCCGCACTGGCATTGCAGGGCAATGGACACAGCCGGTGTGGCTGGGAGAGCTGCGATACATCGTTCCTACCTGCACCGGTCTGCCCCTGGAGTACGGCTCATACACCACCGCTCTGGCACGTGCGGCGGCCAACGGTGAGTTGGGAAGCATGAGGTGGGCTCTGGGACCTCTGAGCTGGGGATGAGAGGGCCAGGCTAAGTGAGGGGCTGGAGAAAGAAGTGGGGAAAGCAGGAGGTTAGAAAAAGAACTACACTTTGTAGTGGAGGGGAGGTAGTGAAGATGTTTGAAGAGAAGCTGGACACAGCTGAGTTTTGCCTCATCTTTGAATTGATTGAAGACAGAGAAGGTGAGGTGACAGTCTGGGAAACCAGAGAGAATGTTCAAGCATTCAAGGCCTGAAAAAACAAGAGCTGCCTGGGGAGCTGATGCAGATGTGGGCAGAAGGAGGCGGCTCCTGAGAGATACACACACAAGTTAAGCAGGATTCTATGGTGATTTAAACAGAAGAGAAAATGGAAGACAATCAAAAGAGAATTACCTATAATGTTAGAGAAGGCAGGGAGAGAAGAGGGCTTGTGAAAAGAAACAGACCTCTTTTTTAAAAGAATAAATACACAATTACGAATACTTATCAAGAAGTTAATTCAATGATCATACTGTTTGTTGTGACTTTTAATTTTGGCAAAACTGACCTGTCCTTCTGCTGACACCCCATGAGGAATGAAGGGTGAAGCGCATGCACTTGTGCTCTGTAGAAGTCTCATATGTGCCCACTCTTCGCTGCTCTTGGGTTTTGGTCTGTTAGTTTGTTTTAATAATATCTTTGAACCCCTGCCCTTGGTTTTGTGGGTGTTTTTTATTTTTTGTTTGTTTGTTTACAATAACATCCTGGTAGCCAAATTGGGGAGGTATGGATTGGACGGATGGGCTACAAAGTGAGTGAAGGCTGTCTGGGCTGCTGGTCTCCATGAGCAATCAGCAGATGAAAGCCCAGTTAGTGGCTTATTATGAGCAAGGTCCCTCCAATGTTAACATTTGTTCACTGTCTTTTAACAATCTGAACTTCAAAAATTACGTCACCGTCAGCTGATTTGTGTCAATGGTGACAATGAATTGGTGGGAGCAGTCACTGCACTGGGGCATTGGGCTGCCATCCCAGGGGACCCTGAAGGGGACAGGCTGAAGGGGATGGCCTGACAGAAGTGTGATGAAATTTGACAAAGTCCTTCACCTGGGATGGAGTAACTCATGCAAGTGTACAGGCTGGGTATTGCACACCCAGAAAGCAGCTTTGCAGAAAAGGGCCAGGAAGGCCTGGAGGACAAGCTGGTATGTGAACCAGCAGTGTGCTCTTGTGGTGATGGAGGCCAACTGCATCATTGGCTGCAATAGCAAGAACAGAGCTAGCATGAAAATGATTTTCCCCTCTATTTAGCACAGCTGAGGCTGCATCTGGAGTATAATGACCAGTTTGGGGTCCACAGTACAAGAAAGGTATTCACACTTGATGTGAGAAAAGATTGAAGAGCAGAGTTTGTTTAGCCTGGTTGCCCACCATTACTCTGTCTTCTGGCTCCTCGTGTTTCTGAAATTTTAATGTTATACTAATTAACAAACTTTCCATTTGGGTCAGGTCTTTATTTTCTTACTATATTTTTATTTTCATTTTCAATATTTTGCATCAGAACCTTTGCCTACGAAACAAGATTTCTGTATGTTTTCAAGTATTTTTCAGACTCATAAAAGATCTCAGGTACCCCAAGGTCTGTCCTGTTTTGCAGCCATATTTGTTGTGTTACCTCTTCCTGAAAATGGTGTCTTGCTCAAATTCAAATCCTTTATTTCACTTTCACCATGTCTAAATGTTGTTCTATTGTTTGCAGTTGATGGAAAGATGACTCCCCCTTTAACTGGAGATTTTAGGCCTTCCCAGTTGCTTGAATCCACCATGCAGATTCGATCTGACATAAACCCAAGGTATGGCAGGTTTCTAGGTTTTTACATATGATGGGGGGTTTTTATGGAAAGGCTGAAACACTAAAAGAGAGCATCTTTCTTACATCTGGCTGCTTCGCTCTGTTTCAGCTTGTACGTACAGACAGTTGCAACAATGGGTGTCAACACAGAATACTTTCAGCACGCTGTTGAGATTCGAGGCAAGGTCCTGACAAGAGTGCCAATGAAATTTGATGCCAAGATAGACGTGAAACTGAAAAATGTTAAGATTGAAACAAATCCATGCCATGAGGAAACTGAGATAGTGGTTGGAAGGTACAGTAGCATTGCTTCAGAATACCACCTGTGCTGAAACCTTACAAAGTTCTATTCACTGACCTCCTACAGACGTTTCTAAATAGGCAGAGTGGCTTTTCAGTGTGTAGTGGAATGTTTGAGACAAAGACCAAGGGGACCTAAAAGTCATGAACTCTTATTTTGCTTTAATAATATTTATGGTTATAGTTGCATATACAATCCCTATGTTCAAACACAATATCTCTGTGTTGTCACATGATACTGACAGGGATGTATTTAACTTAATCCAAAGGCAAGGAGTTGGAATAATTCACCATTTTTCGCACGTATCTCAACAGACATAAGGCTTTTGCTGTATCAAGAAATATAGGAGAACTAGGTGTTGAAAAGACGACCTCAGTTGTCCCAGGAGATGCTTCATCAAATATTGTGGAAGAACCTTTCAAACCATCAGAGAGAGCTTCCAGTGAAGGTTTCACAATGGTAACCTATTCCTTTTTGCTTATATACTAATATTTACCCTCTCCATGATGCATATGGCTGCAGTTTTACTCCTGCCTATGATATGCTCCCAGTGGTACTCACATACTCATCTCCAATGCAGCAAGGAGCTGACAGCATGCCAAGGAAACATGCGTATGGCTCTCAAGAGGATCTTCGCCATGGCACAGGAAGAAAAACTCATAAACGTGACATTTGCATCAAATTGCATCATCTTGGTTGTCAGCTCTGCTTTTCCAGAAGGTCACGAGATGCCAGTTTCCTGAAAAATACGTATTTGCACAGACTAATTGGAGAACATGAAGCTAAAATAGTCGTGATGCCAGGTAAAATATTGAGCATGAGCCTTGTCATCTTAGGCTTGTCGGTGCTATTTGAAGCAGTATAACCTTCTAATGTGTACAATTGGTGTGCAGTTCAAACAGATGCTGATATTGACAAAATTCAGCTGGAGATTCAGGCAGGATCCAGAGCAGCTTCCAAAATAATTCACGTGGTAAACTCAGAGTCTGAAGAAGAGGATGAGTCATCTCCATATGAGGACATTCAAGCTAAACTGAAGAAGATTCTAGGCATTGAAAATGTATTCAAGGTAAGAGACTAAACATGGGAGAGGGGAATATCTTCCCAAAATGAAGCCAAGAACTTGCAGTTCAGTGTGGAAAGGTGGCATGGGAAAGCAAAGATGGGGATAGTTTAAAAAGTGACAGTTCCAGGCCTGTCAGCCAGTGCCACATCTGGAGGAACTGATCCTACGGGCTGCATCCAGCTGGCACTGGTCCTGTGGGCTGGGCTGGATTTCAGCTGGGCAGAAAGGATCTAGGGGAGTTCTGCAGGTTCTGCAGTGAGTGAGGCAGAGAAGTTATTGTTCCTTGAAAGGCATCTCTTTGAACTGTTTTTGCAGGTTGCAAATAAAACACGACACCAGAAGAAGCAGCCTTCTAAGAAAGGCACCGCTATGCTAACAGAGCTTGGGGCAGGCCCTGATGCAAAAAATCCCTCCAGCTCATCCTCTGCCTCCTCAGCTGTCTCCTCTTCTGCCTCATCATCTGCTGCATCTCCTGATCGTAAAAAGGCTGCGGATCAAGATGAGAATGAGCAAGTAAAGCAAGCAGGAGACAAAGATGCAAGCAGCATGAGCAGCAGCAGCAGCAGCGGTGGTGGTGGCAGCAAAAGCAGCAAGAGCAGCAAGAGCAGCAGCAGTGGTGGCAGCAAGAGCAGCAGCAGCAGTAAAAGGAGCAGCAGCAGCAGTAAAAGCAGCGACAGCAGCAAGAGCAGCAGCAGCAGTAAAAGCAGTGACAGCAGCAGCAGTAAAAGCAGCAAGAGCAGCAGCAGCAGCAGCAGTAAAAGCAGTGACAGCAGCAGCAGCAGCAGTAGTAGCAAGAGCAGCAGCAGCAATAGCAAAGGTAGCAGTAGTGGCAGTAGGAGCAGCAGCAGCAGGAGGTCATTGGGCCACCATGGTCATGGGCATCATTCAGGACATCTGGAAGACGGCAGCAGCAGCAGTAGCAGCAGCAGTGATGGCAACAGATATTCCAAAATATGGGTAACTTTGTCAGTAAATTGACTGATGCTGCTAATGTCTGTAAATCACATTCCTGAAGGCAGCTGGCTTTGCATCATAAATCAGGAAAATATGAGCTGACACAGTAAATTTTAGCAACATAAAATAGCAAAATTTATTCTGCAACACACCTGCAATCATTGGCTCAGATGTCTACTTCAAAGCATCTCAAAAGTTTCCACAAGTCTGTTGAAACTTTTGTTACAGGCGGGGAACCATTTTTTGCCAATTTACTGCTTACTGTCAATATACATTGCATGTTTCTGTCTTTATTTTGCTGTAGGAGCATTAATGCTTTATATAAACTACTTCAAATCTTGCATTATGTGCTTGTGACTAAGCATACAGAACTATGTCTGAATGATAATTAGTAAAATCTTTACTTAATTCCCAGTGCCCAGATTTCAATGTAATTGCAGAATTTCTTTTCTTCTGAGACTTTCCATCTTCTTGTTTTTATTGTTTTCAAAGGACGATCATGAGATTTATCAGTATCGCTTTAGATCAGCGCATAGACAAGAGGTAAGATTTTCTTTCTTCAGTAAATTCAGTATGGAATATGTCACGAGTCAAATGGAAACCTTAAAGGCAACTTGTTGTCTTTGTTGAGGAAAATTACAGTGCTGGTAACATTTAGAACACCAAATAAGGTGTGGTGGTTCTTCTGAGATGCGTAAAGACAGAGAGCTATGGTCTCCTTTGTGTGCACATGATGCCATTTGTGGCTCTGCCAAGTAGCTGCAAAGCTCTGCCAAAGCAGTACAAGGGACTGGCTTTGGTCGCTTGGTTTCTTGGGGTGGAATCACTGTTGATGCACACCAGGATGGTACTTTAGTTCAGCGGGATATTCTTACTCGGGTGTGAGCCAGCCGGGAGCAGGGTACTTGATATTAGTGTTTCTCAAAAAGTAAAAAGTTTTTTTTGTGTGTGTCCATTCAGTTGATTCTTTCCATTCAGTTGGTCCATTCAATGTGTCCTTCAGTTGATCAAGCTTTTCCAGAAGTATATTGAATCAGTTCTGATCTTTCATATTCAATCAAGAGGCTGGTTCAATTTGACTTGCTCTGGTCCGTTGTATATTCACACAGGGAATTCTCATCTAGACATGTTACTTATTTGTCTTTTCTGAAGGGTCAGATATATTTGGGTAAACAAGATTTTTTTCAGAGCTAGATCACATGTATTAAGCAGAACAAAGCATATTGCAAGTCATTGAGCTGCTCAGGGTTGGAATGCAAGTTTACCAACACCACATGCCATGACACAGAGCATTCTGCAGCACTGCCTGGTGCAATTTCTTGAGCACAACGTGTTTTCTTCTTGCAGTTCCCAAAAAGGAAGCTCCCAGCTGACCAACTTAGCAGCACGTCCTCCTCTACCAGATCCAGTCGTGCCTCATCTCGAGCTGCTTCCCGGGTTAGTTGCATAATTTTTAGGGGTTTTTGACAGCTTGGAAGAATGGCAGAGTGGCTGTGCATTTGCAGTAATTGTACAGCCGGGGTAATGGGAAAAGAGAAATACTCTCAAGTATCAGGTATCAATCAAGAGGAACATGCACCATAGTTGCCACACACACTTTCCTCTGCAGTGAGGTGAGGGTCCTGCTTACCTGCACCACGACCCTTCCCTTATGGGAATCCCACCCAACAGATACCTGCAGAGACTGATCTCGTGACCTCTGCAGCCAGCAGGGAGGTTGAGATGCTGTAGTGCCAGTGCAAGGATGTTGGTGGTGGAGGCCGAGGCTAAGAGGACCCTCAGAAGAAGGCAAGCTCCAGAGGTGACATGTAGCACCTTGGCTCCTCACCACCACCCAGTCTGATGGAGGGAAGGAATTGCAGGCTATAGCATGTTTAAGGTGCTGCTGTCAAAGGGGGAGGTTCTTGATGTCGAAGACAACGTCCCGGATGATATTTTGTGCAAAGGTGCTGTGCAAAAACAAAACCTGCCTGCTCCACAGAACCCCCAGCTGAAGTGTGAGGTGAAAGCCAACAGACCAATGGGACAGTTAAACAGGAGGACACTAGCTGGGGGATGTTATTGTGAGAAAGAGTG
This sequence comes from Gallinago jamesoni, assembly GCA_025769975.1. Classification (NCBI taxonomy): domain Eukaryota; kingdom Metazoa; phylum Chordata; class Aves; order Charadriiformes; family Scolopacidae; genus Gallinago; species Gallinago jamesoni. The sequence continues at coordinate 18,259,545 of JAOQGH010000004.1, forward strand.
ATGAATACAACTGACAGCTGATGTTACTAGTCAAATTGAACCACTTTCATTCACAGGCAAATGTATAGGTATTAACATCGAAGCCCAAATCATATAGTCCTTACTGTATCCTAACTATATATTTCCATGTTATCAGCTGTAACTCGGGAAATGGCACAAATTTTGGCTCATATAAAATTTAGGGCTAAAATCCATGTAGGCATAGGCACACGCACATTAAAGACATATGCATGAGAGTTTATAGGCACATATATATAGGTGGTACATATGCTGGTATATATTTGCAGTTCAGATGCTTATTTTTCATTTGTCTATATAGATCTTGCATCTAAAATGTTCTATGGTAACCCTTTTGTTTTTTATTTTCTTATTCTTTGCATACTTTTTCCTCCTTCTTCTTAGCCTAAGTTTTTGGGAGATGTTAAAACACCAGTATTAGCTGTTTTCCTTCATCGCATTCGCAATGATAAGAAGACAGGAGGACTCCAGCTTGTGGTATATGCTGATATTGACTCCATCAGGCCCCGGGTGCAGGTGTTTGTGTCAAACCTCACAGATTCAAGCAAGTGGAAGCTCTGTGCTGATGCTTCAGTCCTCAATGCTCACAAGGCAGTGGTAAGGCTCAAAAATAGTTATACACAGCTATGTGCATCACAGGTAAACCACGTTCCATGCATTTAAAAATTGATTATTTCTCTCTCCATTACAGGCTTACCTGAAATGGGGCCGGAATTGCCAGGACTACAAGATTTCGACTGAGCTGGTAACTGGGCGGTTTGCTGCCCACCCTGCTGCACAAGTGAAACTGGAGTGGCCTAAAGTTCCTTCAAGTGTGAGATCCATAGCAGACTGGTGAGGTTTCAGTCTTCAGTGATACCTGTTCATGATACTGGTCAACTGAGAAAAATCATTATCCACCCATGAGGTTCTAGTGGTTAAAGTACTGACTATTATTTTACTCTCTGATCTGTCTCAGTACTGCCTTTGGACATAAAAGCTGAGTAGGAGATCATAGCCATCTTATTGTAATGTACAGTAATTCTTTATATTGGACAAAATTACTGAAAACTGAGGAACAGATCCTTCCTTTCACTGAACACTAGATCAGTAAAGCAGAGAGTGGTCATGAGGATGTAACTGGTGATCCAGAAGACCCTGTAGCTACTTACACACAGATGTGAGACAGCCTGGTTGCAATATGTGCTGCTTTTTGCTTCTCAATTTTACCAGATCTTTCTGATTTGAATTTCTAAAGGTTTTACAAGTTTGTCCCTGGGGCTGCATTTATGCTGGGGTTCTCTGAAAAAATGGACAAGAATCCTTCTCGACAAGCCAGGGTGATCGTGGCCCTAACTTCTCCAAGGACATGTGATGTTGTTGTCAAGCTTCCTGATGTAATTATGAAATATTATTATCACTCTCCTATTTTTTCCTAGTAGAAAAATGAGACTGTTGCATTTAAATTACAATGAGCCAATTCTTAGAAAGAAAAATCAAGTAAGCATCAGTTTGGGTGCAAATGATGAAAAACCTTATTATTTTCAACCTTTTCATATTACATCCAAGAATATTCATACACTGATTTTGTTCACAGAAAAAGAGAGTGCCATGGGTACTCATAATGACATGCATTTCCATCTCTAGTTACTCCATAAGTTTTCACCTGATCACCTTAGAAGGGGAGTAATTAATTGTCTCCCAAACAATATCTGAATGAAGACCCAAACCATGAGAGAAAACTGTAAGCAGAAGCAAAAAGCTCATGGACAGTGAGTCAGATGAACTGTGTTCACATAAAGTCTTTGTCAATCAAAGTAGAAGGAATTAAAATCAAATAGGAGAAAAAGCTGATCTCAGCTGTATGCTTTTAATACCTGGCACACGTGTATTTTGAACATGCTTTTGAATTCCTTTTCAGATGATCCTCTATGAAAAAGCCATGAGGCTTCCCCTGCCACTCCCTGTAGGTCCGAGGATACCAGCTTCAGAGCTGCAGCCTCCCATCTGGAATGTCTTTGCTGAAGCCCCCTCTGCAGTGCTCGAGAATTTGAAAGGTCAGGGTCTAATTGGGTTCAGAAGGATGCTGTCCTCAGTGCCCTGATTTACTTGAGCACCTTCTGTTTTTTTCTGGGATTATTTGTCTACAGTTCATTAGGCAATGTGCTGTAATAACGTGAGGATGGTTCAACTGGGAGGCAATATTGTACATATAATACAGAAATCATCAGCATTTCAGGGATCAAGATACCAATTATCTGAATTGATAACATTTAAACTTTCTGGCAATTATTTTTTGTTAGATAGAGGAGCGTATTTTCCATGCCTTTTTTAGAATTTACGGGTACTCAGAAGCCCAAAGCCCCTGTAATTCATACAAAACCATCACATTGTGGAAAAAATATAAAGCTAAAATTATATAGCACTAAAAATAAAATATGACATTTAATGACTTTCTTTTATGGAAAAGCAAATACTCACTGGCATTTTATTTAACCAGCTCGGTGCTCCGTTTCCCACAACAAGATCACAACCTTTAACGATGTTCAGTTTAACTACACAATGCCGGCAAACTGCTACCACATCTTGGCTCAGGACTGCAGCTCTGACCTTAAGTTCCTGGTGATGATGAGGAATGCTGAAGAAGGCCTGAACCTGAAAGCAATCAACATCAAGCTTGGCAGTCAGTAAGTAACTCTTGTCAGATGCTGGGAGTGTGAGGGACCACATCATCCACATTTAACATGAGAGGAGCTTACATGTGGGCTTTACTGCCATGGTTAGCAGCCCGTGGGATTTCAACATTTCCCTTAGTTCCTTTCCATGCGTATTGAATGTGACGCTGATGATGTTCCCCTGAATCGTAGGTGACGAGAATACCCCTGATGTAATTTAAGTAGTTGAAATGAACTTATGCGGTGATATTTAGTGAGCAGGAAGATGCCTTTGTCACTGTACGTGTGTGAATGGAATACAAACAGGCTATGAATGCTCTTCTCCTCAACAGTGAAATTGATATGCACCCTGTGAATGGACAGGTGAAACTGCTGGTAGATGGGGTTGAAAGCCCCACCACGAATGTTTCATACATATCTGCTGGTAAGTGATGCAGCATCTGCTGTTTCATTTTCACATGTGTCTAAGGAGAAAGAAAGAAAGAAAGAAAAAAACTATCAAAGAAATTCCATCAGTTTGTATTCAATAAGTATTTCCACTTTTGGTTGTAAGGTTAATATTTAAGAACGTGTATTTTACTCACTTTCATAGGAACATAAAGATTGATTAGAGTGTGAAGCTCTTGAAGGGGCCAAACCGTGCATTACTGCAGCTCCTGCTGAGTTCCAAATTTGAGAAATATTTTGGTTATACTACAAAATCTTGCTTGATTGAAACTTTTTGAGGTAGAGTTTTTCTAAAACTCACCACACTTGTGTATCAATGTTTTTTCCTAACGTGATTTGTAGGTACAGATTTTGCTAGCATTCTGAAATACGCTAGAAATAATATATGGAGAACTGGAAAAACAGCCTGCTTGCTTCTCTCAAAGCAGGAATAGATTATTTTCTGTGAAAGATACTGGAGAATCTTGTTTCATTCTGTGCTGTGCAGTCAGGGGCTATATACAATGCAGGTATTTCCTGACTGTAGAGCTGTAGTATATGAATCAGGATAAATCTTGCTGAAATTGGGTTAGCATCTGCCAGTGCTGAGCTCTGTCCTATTCGTTACATACTTGGGAAGTGATAAGTGTGCTAGAAGTGGTTCCAGTGAGAGTCACGGTGTTCTTTGTATTTCCCCACTCCAATATAGTGTACTCAGGGCCTTGTATATCTGCACAACTACACAAATATTACAGACAGCTGTGTAATAATTTCTAGAAATAAATATAAATGTGTTAATGACCCAAAGAAAAATGAGTAAATCTGTGATCGTTAAAACTATTTTCCAACTCTTTACAAACATCTATTTTCTATACATATACATTTCTACATCATTTTGCTGTATGTTTTGTTTCTTTAATAGAACAACTGAGGAATTTCAGGAAAAATGAAATGTTTAGAAACATGATAGTTGCTATTTTCTTTGTTAAAGAAGCTAGGTTGGGCCTGGTTTGGTTTTGGGTTTGCTTTGCTTTATTTTGTTTTCTTTCTAGGTGCTTCTCTGTGGATCCACAGTGAAAAGCAAGGACTTGTACTTGTTGCCCCAGCCTATGGCATTGATAAACTGTACTTTGATGGATACACATTCAGGGTATAGTTTATCCTCTTCGTATGCTTGGGTGTGGAGAAATTGCCATAGGATTCCCTTAAATCTGTATGTGTGAGTGCAGGAGCATAGAGTGGCAAAACAGAATCTGTGCAGGGCCCAAAAAACCCAAAAGGGAAGATGAAACTACTGGATTGCACAGTCCTGCTCTCTATTTCTGAGAAGGGAAAATACCTTATTCTTGCAGGACAGGTGTGCGTTGGGAAATGGGCCTGTGAGCGTACACACACTGACCCAGCAGTGCATTTGAGATAAAAATGAGTTTCCGGCACCTGCCCACTGTTCTGGCAGCCGTATTATTCCTTAAATCAGCAAAACACGCAGCCATTCTTTTAAAGGCTGCACTAAAAACAACATGAAAGGAAAATGTAAGAAATTGGTAAAGCATACTGTATCTATCACCTATTCTATGAGAACATCCATCAGACAAACACTTCAGCATATTAATAGTCTAGACTATTAATAACATACTAGACTGGCACAGCAGGTTTTAAAGGCTTTAACAGTTAAATACGCTGCAGCGCCACAGGAGTTCAGCATCTGACTGTCAGAACCTTTTGAATTCTTAGCAAAGAGATTTTAAATGTTTGTGCATTAACTTATACTGAAAGGGACCTACATAGCAAAAATCTGCTCGATAGAGTTGGGGTTTTTTTTAACTTGAAATGGCTCTGTTTTTTGGTTTTTGTTGTTTTTTTTCTTGAAGATTCAAGTTGCTTTATGGATGGCAGGGAAAATGTGTGGAATATGTGGAAAATATGATGCAGAATGTGAAGAGGAATATCGGATGCCCAATGGATATCTAGCTAAAGATGCGGTGAGCTTTGGGCATTCTTGGATTTTGGAAGAAAAGCCTTGTACAGGAGGTATGCAAGCTCTAATAAATTCAATATAATATTTCTGCAGTAGTATAGAAAAAGTAGAATTTATCTAGAAAATGTAAAATCCATAAACATTTTGTAGAAAACATTTTAAAAGGGTTCATTAGTAAGTTATATTAGGTATAAAAAATATTTGTCATCTTAGAAGGGAATAAGAAATTACAAGTTAAACAAGTCAAAAACCACAAGTCAGTTGAAATTAAATAACTAACCTGAAACAAAATCTTTGTTTTGGTTTTGAAGCGTTTTAGAAGAAGATCAGAAAAAAATGTAAGAGGATAAATTCACACAGAGTGCTTTGATTTAAACTCAACAGCATTTTCCAGCCAGTATTTGATCCATCAAAAAATCAGATGGGGATTAGTAATTATTTTACCTTGGCTGACCATCTGATTTTTTGAACCAGTGCAACCTGTCAAGCAGAGCACTCAAGCGCATGAGCAGTTCCAGGGGCCTAATTACATGGTTGAAATAAGAAAAGCTGCATTTTAAGTGTTTCAGTAGATTAGGATCTTGTGGTGCACTCAGCGCTGCCAGCTGAGGTTGTGATGCACCAGAGAACCATAGCGCTGCTGTAAAGATTGGTCCTGCTGGTCCAGGGACTTCCTCAGTCCCCGGGGATGGCTTCTCCATGTTTAGCTGTACATCAACTCTTAGTCCGCTCTAAGTTTGTAAAGAACAGTGGGCCTCAAACTTCCTTCAGACGGACATGGAGTCCACGTGCATGTGCACAATAGTGTTCCCATGGATGACAGTAACCACATACTGTGCTTCCATTTAACACATGGTGGAAACACCTGGAATTTTACTGAATAAAGCTTGTAGTCAGGAATAAATTGTGGTCCATTTAGCTTCCCACAGACTTGTAACTGCTTGTCCTGGGAATCCAAAATGCGATCAGTATTACTGGCTGGCAGCAATGACTTTTGGTTTCTGTCTGCAGCAATATTTTTATTTGATCAGAAATCCCTCCTTTTTTTCCACTACTTATTCAACACTTTCAAATGTGGTTTTGCAGCTATTCAGTAAGACAGTTCGCTCTGAAAAATGTTCATTAGAAAGTGCATCAGACTATGTTTCCACATGCTAATCTAGAAATAAACCAGTTGCATTTGAAATCAACCTTCTGTAGCTCCATATCTACTTAGCTGATTTGAAAAGCTTACCAGTCAGTGATGCTGTTTCAGTTACAGTCAAAATACAGTTTTCATAGAGGAAAGTTGTTTGCAAATTGGTAATGTTGGCAGATGGGTCCTTCTGGGGAGAGCTGGAGGGTATGAATGTAAGCAGGTAAACTGCCACCAATGATTGATTGTGTTACAGCCTGCAAACTGCGACACTCCTTTGTGAAGCTCGAGAAGACAGTTCAGCTCGCGGGTGTCGAGTCCAAGTGCTATTCTACAGAGCCCGTGCTGCGCTGCACGAAAGGGTGCTCGGCCACCAAGACTACTCCAGTCACTGTCGGTTTCCACTGTCTGCCAGCTGGTAAGTAAACAGAAACCTTACTGAAGAGGAGCTGCACGAAAGTCTAAATAGATTATTCATACGCTTCTAGTGGAATAAGCAAGTCAAGGCACAATCTAACATACCCACAGGTAGGGATGGACTTATTGTGGTATGGACTGAAGATGCTTCCCTCTTTTCATTAATATGTAAAACTTTTTTTAGTGAGAGAGATGTTTTTCTGTTGTAATTTCAGTATGTTTTCTACTCTACGGGAATTTAAAATCTAAACTGAACTCCCTTTGAGCTACCAAGGTGAGGGCAGCACAGTCAGCACTGTGATCCAGCTGAAAACCTGTGTATTGCAGCCGGTGAGGATTCAGCCACATCAGATCGCGTACAGCACCCTGAAACAGGCATCCTCCCCTTGTATATTTTTATATATCAGTGCCTTTGGGTGTGATCCTACATCACTGGGATGATTTAGGCAATAGAAAGGCAGGTGTGGATGGGATTCCTACACACAGGTGCAGTGATGTAGGAGGATGTCTTTTTTACAGGTGTATTGTAGATTCTAAGATATTAGATTAGATAGATATAAATTATAAAATGATGGGTTCATGTCTGTTTTCCAAGTTTGTTTTTCCTCTAAGACCACAATATCATTTCCCAAATGTATTATTAATAAAACTCTATATGGAAGTAGTAGTTTTCAAGGTCGAACTGGCTTATTAAATAAGTGGGTTTCCTGGAACATCTCTGCATGACTTAGACAAAAATAAATATATAAGCTAGTGAGGAGAAGCCAAGACTGCTGTAATTAACGACTAGTGCATGGTAAATGCTGTACCTTGCAAAACTGCTTCGGAAGTATACTGTTTACTTTTCATTTTCTTGTTCCCCATCAGACTCAGCTACCAGCCTGACGGACAAACAGACAAAGTTCGACCAGAAGTCAGAGGACATGCAGGACACTGTTGATGCACACATAGCATGTTCTTGTGAGAACGAAGACTGCAGTGCATGAAGCTGTACTTTGCAGCACAGGAGAAAACAGAAACACTTGAATGTTTTTATTATGTGGTGTAAGAAAACTCATCTTAAAGAATAATAGGGATCCTAAATTAAGTGTTCAAGGATGTGTGGAATCTTCCCAAGTAATTTAAAGTATTAAACTTTATTATTGTAGAAACTGTTATGATTGTCCATAAATACCTGATTTCATAATAAATCCATGCATGGAAAAAATTGTGAACGCTTCCTTATTTCACCGGTTATGGAAAGAGGAGGTTTATGTTGCTTCTCCTCACCCCTATTTCATAGACTTCTTGAGTCTGTGACCATCTTTTGTGCACCAGGCACGTGTCTGTGTTGGGCCCCATGGGGGATATGGTAGCTGTGGTACCACGTTTGCTTCCTCTGGTGTTTTCCTCCCTGGTGCTGGGATCCTGCACACCCAGAGCAGGAACTGATCACCTCTGTGTGATGCAGCAGCCTCTGCAGCAGCAACACAGATGTGGTGTCCTGCAATAACTACTTGACAGGCTGGTGCTGCTGTAGGGAACGGCAAGATCAGGGAATAAGCCTGAACCTCACACCACTGGACAAGGCTGCTCTGAGGGACATGTTATGTTCCTGATGTTCCTGATGAACCACTTGAGAAGCTAGTGGGAGCCAGGGGTTTTTTGAACGGGACACGGTGGACTTACCCAAGTACACCACCTGCCAAAGGGTCCTTTGCACTTTGGGTGAGATGCCTCAGCATTTGTGCCCAGCCTGAGCTTTTGCTGTGGCCACCATCAGCGGGTGGGCTCTGTCTCCTGCCTACCTGTTGCAGGTCTGCATGGTCAGGGTTAGGGATGTGCTCATCTGCCATCAGCACTGGAGCCCAAAGGATTCCAGTGGACCTGAAGGATGTTTTCTGTTTTTCCCTAAGGCTGTGGTTCCAGGCTGAGTATGCACATCAGGTGAATTTGGTTTTGCCTCAGGAGATGGTGTAGACATAACCATCAATGCTAATGAGCTTGTTGGCAACATGAGTTTTGTAGAAATTTCAATAGAAATGATATTGTATTTTCTTAAATTTATCTGCCTTAATTCATCAGCGTTCTCCCAATTGATACCCATATGTTCAGCCATTTTTATTACTGACTGAACACGCTTTCATTTTTTCTATTGAAGTTTGTTAATGCAAAGCAGAATGTGATCCTACCAGATTGTTAAAAATGTAGATCTTCAGTAAATAAATTAAAAGAGAAGCAAGTTATTTGGTTCAAAAAATTAGTAGAAACCAATGAAGAAAAATGGCACTTACCTATGACCTTGTGGGGCAGAAAGGTAATCACTGGTTAGTTTATGAAAGCACTTGACAACATTCTGTAAAAATTGTGTCATTTGGCTTTCCCCAGCAGCTTTGGTTCCTTCCATGGATGCATGTATGTGAGCTTTATAGTTTGGAAAGTCGATGTTCTTACTATCAAAAAGAGTGTGTTTGAAAGACAGGCATAAATATGCAGTTATATACAGTTTAAATGCTGTCATGGTGCTGCAATTTGATGGGGAGCTGGCAGCAGGCTGTGTTTGGGCACTACCCAGTAGCAGCAGCAAAGCAGTGAGCTGGTGGGTTTGCTGATGGCCTGGAAGCCACACGTAGCAGTGATAGGAAGCACAGGCTTCCCAGGTAACCCCCGAGGCCACATCCAGCAGAAGCCGGGGCTTTGCATGACCCCGGGCTTCACGGCAGGCTCTGGCATGCGCTCCCAGCTCTGGTGGGGCCAGCCCCTGGGTTCCTCTCTTCTCAGCCCACCAAGCCTAGAAAATGGGTTTGGAGATAACTCTAGTCTTCCATCCTCCATGCTCAGGTGCGAGGGCTGTCATGAGCTCAGCAGTAACGCTCCAGCAGGAGACCCACAGGTGAGCATCACCCAACCACCATGGCAGCCAGAACACCGTGAGACTGGGGGGGATGTGGGCTGTGGGTGTCCACCTCAAAAAGGGGTGCGGGGAGGCCTCAGCCACCCCTGTCTCTCTACCCCACTGCCACTGTGGAAAGAGCTGAGCACAGCTCAAAGGAAATGCTGTCCAGGGCAGGGCCTGGGCACAGCAAAGTTGTTTGTCACCCTTATAAATTTCTTAGCATTTTTCTTTCTCTTTTTAATTCAGGTTCCATCCTTCACAGAAATATGAAGCATGAAAAGTCTGTGAGTGTGTGAGGAGACAGGCTGGGCATTAAAATCATTCTTGACATACTGGAGAAATGATCTACAAAATAAGAGAGTTCCGTTCTAGAAAGAAATCCCCAAAGATGAAGAACTCACCAACAGGTTTTGCCGCCTCCTGGAACAGAAGCATGGATGATCCCACCCTGTGGCAGCAGCACAGATGGGGTGACCAGGGGTGCAACATTTGCTGCCCAAAGCAATGGGGTTGGGGGTGAGACTCTGCAAGCCTTTGGTTGGGGGTTTTGGGGAGACCCTGCCCTTACAGCTGGGCACAGGCCATGGAGTCCCCAGGGAGGACCATTATTTTGGGGAGTATTGCAGTTCGTGGTGTTTTAGCAATACAATGCTATGATTTTGAGACACTGAATACAAGCATTGCTGCCTTTAACCTGTCATCACAGCAGTGCTCTTCTGCTTGCGCTGCCACTGACCCCAATTCCTTCCTGCCCACAAGGTGGTTTATTGGTTGGTTTTGGGTTTTGTTTTTTAAATCTACGCAGCTGCATATAGTTATGCCATAATATAATTGTTTTTGAGCCTCAGTTACCAACCTCCAGTAACTGAGTCACTCAAATCGTTTAGCTACATTTGCCATTTACCAAATCTCCAAAGACACAACGCAACTCACTAGTGCCTGGATTCGCTCTGCTCTCATGTCCCATCAGTTTTACAAGGGAAGGGATTAAAACAAACAGGGCCAAAATATAGTGCCAGTAAAAACACAGTGAAGTATTTCTCATGCTTCAAGATTATTTTTTTCTTTTTTTTTTTTTTTTTTATTACACTACAGGTGCAATTTTTGATCTAGGAACAAAATCCATAGTTTGGCAGACATTATAAATTTTATCCCGCCTGCCAATTATAAAAAACATCAGCTAAGGAGCATGATGAAAACTAAACTGCCTTGGATAGGAGCCACTGTTCTGTTGCTGAGAAACTGAATCCCGTCCCTTCCCACAGTGAGCTGGGCAGCAGCTTCAGTTCCGCACTCGTGGAGGAGAAGGTTGGTGGGCAAATGGTGGCCGTGAGGCACCAACATGAATCCCTCGGTCCCGGGGCTGCCGTAACCCTCCTTGTGCCTGTTGGTGACGGGAGCAGTGCAGGTGGCTCTGTCTGCTCCGGCTGATCCCAGCTCCCTGCCCTGGCAGTGGGGGGACCCAGGCACCAGCCAAACCCTGGAACCAACAGCAGCCTGAGGGACCTGTGGGGCTGCCTCCAAACTGTGGGCTGAAAACTGCCACCCCTCATTGCATGACGTGAAATGAGTTTGGGAGAATCGTGCTTTGCAGACCTTTGTAAACCAAGAGGTTTGTGTTTGTAACACCCATCGGCCTCATCCATCTCACCTTGTGGGGGCATCCCATGCCCCTCCATGGCTAACCACGCTGGAGGAAGGGGCTGACGCGTTAGTCCTGTAAGAGAAGGCAGGCGAGGGAAGCACGACCATCAGCGGCGTTTAGCCATGGCCTCTGTGACAAGGACGAGAGGTTTGTGTTATTGGGTGAAGTCCCTGTCCCCAGAGAGCAGGGCCGTGGGTGGCAGCCCGCCCCGCTGGCAGCAGGGTGGGTATGGTCACAGTGTCACAGGAGGGCTGCCCCCGGGGCTTTGCACAATCCTGCCGGGGCACTATCAGTTAGATAAGCTGTGGTCATGATGGTCGGGTCAGGATAACCTGGGCAAAGTCAGCACAGGTTCTGCCACTGAATAAGGATAATAAGTAGTTTTTCTTACAGCATAGATATTTTGGCTTTAACTAATTTTTCATACTTTTAAGCACTTGTTTCAAAAAGTATTTTTAGTGCATTCAGTTGAAGTGAGAACAAAAGTAGTTGTGATGGTTTTGGCAATAATATCTGGTGCCTTGTCCCCAGTCCCCTCTCCTTCAAAGGGTTTGAGTGGTTGATAAAAAGTTGATAACTCAACAAAATTCACTGTGCCTGTTAATAATTCTTCTATAAAAGCCGCACAATTTCCCCTGCAGTCTTCAGTCGCTTTTAGCATGAGGGGACTCATCCTGGCCCTGGCGCTCGCCCTTGTGGGTAAGTCAGAGCTTTACCAGCACTGCTGAGCTGTGATGGCCACTGTGGTCCTGAGCAAACTGCATCTCCTTGGGGCTTTTCAGGGATATTTACAGCTCAGTGTGCTGAAGCCCTTGTACGGCTTTGGCTGTAAACTACTAGATTTCTGTGCCTAAGTGTAGCAGCAGGGGAAGAGCCAAGCAAGCAGCAGCTAGCGAGTGGGGCTGGCACGGGCTTGGTGATCTGGGGGTTTGGGGTGCACCCTGGGAGCCCATTACTGGTTATTTGCCAGCCTTTAGCACGCTGAGTACATGAATAATAAATGTAAAGTGCCTGCAGACATGAGGGGGTTTCTGACACATCCTTTTCTTTCCTCCCACGCAGGGGGCCAGAATCAGGACCTGGGTAAGTGCACCCCAGCCCCGGCGAGCGGCTCCCACGCTGCCCTCCCCTACGGCCATGCTTTGCCCACTGCTTGCACCCGGTTTTGGGGTAGTAGCAGCCTCACCCTTCTTTGCTGGGATCATTCTTGTGAGTAACATCACACCAGTCACAGCAAAGGCGGTGTTTCTGTTTGTTACGTTTTATTTTTCAATAGAGCCAGTTTTTCATACCGGCAAGACCTACCTGTATGGCTACGAGAGCTTCATCCTGCACGGGCTGCCCAGCAGAGGCCTGGCGATGGCGGGGGTGAGGCTGACCTGCAAGCTGGAGATCAGCCATGTGTCTCAAAGTGACCACCTTCTCCAGGTAAACCACCATGGGCATGGGAACCCCCTCAGCCACCCACATTATGCAGCTATAGATGTTCAGTTTATGCCTCCAGGCTGGTAAAATAAACGGCAGTAAGATGCAGAGCACACACACGGGCTTAGGACCTTTCCCAGTGCCAAGATGACGCTGTAAAATCCAATGTCAGACCAAGAAACTTCGCTCAGGCAGTGATGATTTCCCCAGCAGGGGCAGAGGGGCAGGGATGGGCACTGAGCTTTGCTCCCCCTACCCCTGAGCTGTGCTAGGGGAGTGCTGACAGCACCACTGGAGTGTCTGCAGCTGTAGCCAGACTGCTTTGGGTCACGGGCAGTGAATTACAGAAAGTGCCAGAGGCTTTCTTGCAGCCAGGACATCTGCGGGAGGGAGCCAGAACTGCTCCAGCTCTGCTGCCATCAGTACCTGAGCCCCCTTGACTAAAGCTGCCTTAGGTTCATCTCCATGCAGAAATATGGCAGACAGCTGCTCTAAAGAAATGTCCTTAAGATAGTTTTGCTAAGGCGACGCTAAGCTTGAGTATAAAAATGAGAATTCAAGCATGAAATGTCCATATTTTTCAACCTGGTTGATAGCCTGAGAAAAACTCAGTGCTTGAATTCAGGTATCACGTGAGAAAGTCCCATCTGTCTCCTTTATCTTCCTTTTGATATTCTTCACATAGACATTAATTCAAATGTGAAGAATTCTAAAGGTAATGTTTGTTCTTGGCATAATGATACCAGATCTGGAAGCAAAAAGATTAAACCAAACAGCTTAAAATACTGACATAGAATGAAAGACCACAGAAAAGAGATCTAGGAGACACCACAAGGGGAGAAAGCTGTAAGAGGGCACTTAGCATTCATCCTAAGAGTTTACTTAATCTATAATCCTGTGCATATATTACTGAAACAGTGTGAAGGAATACTATTATCAAACTTTACACACTGCTGCAATTGCAGGCTCTGTGTAACCTTGCTAGAGCTGCTGTAACTTTAGCAATTGTAAACAGTAGTCTTGAGTAGGATTTAGTTTAAGAAAATGTGACCAGAGCCACCCTTGCAACACTGATTATCAATGCCTAAAATAAAACAGAACCCACACCATTTCCTTCTATGCAGGAACACATACTTTTACTTACAAGGGTGGGAGGTGTACGTGTGTGCGTATGTAACTAGGTATGTATGTGCATGCAGGCACGCATTTCCCACTAGGTAGCAGTCAAGGACTTGTGTGCAAGCTTCACAGCTTGATAAGCTCAAAATGATGACAGCCACTTCCAAAGAAAGAAACTTCAGCTCCTGCTGGGCCAACTCCTGAGCAAGGTCCTGCGGTCATCTCTGCTTCCCCACCAGCTGTGCTGAGGCTTTGCTGCTCTGGGATGTGCTGGATCTGGAGCAACAGCCAAAATAGCCCCCATGTGTTCAGGCAGGCAGTTCAAGCAATAGCTTGGCTGCCTTGCAGAGTGAAGGGAGATCTCATTGGACATCTGGGGAAAACGGGAGAGTATCCTTTCTATACGGATTCCTGGCAGCCGGTGTTTCACTCACCCAGCAAGCTTCACCAGACTTGCTGAAATTTTGAATGATGCTTGCACAATTTCACTTTTCTGGCAGAAATTGTTCATGGAAATTGCATTTTCAAAGATGCTTTTTAAGCCCAGCACAGGAGTCCAAGGAGGAAAACATTTCCTGTGGTGTTGGACAAATGGCTCGTGTCCAGCCATGGATTGGAAGTGCCCAGCTTCCTTGTTATTGCACTATTTCAGACTGATGGTGAACAGGATGAATGTTTTCCTAATTTTGTTCACAGATCCGATCACCAAAGCTGGAGGAATTCAATGGTTTCTGGCCCACGGACCCCTTCACCCCTTCTTCGAGACTCACTGATACCATTGCTGCATGCCTCAGCCAAGGCTTTAAGTTCGAATACACTGAGGGGAGGGTTGGAAGTATTTTTGCCCCTGAGGACTGTCCCATCCTGTGCACCAACCTAGTGAGAGGGATTCTGAACATGTTGCAGATAACCATCAAAAAGTCTCAAAATGTGTATGAACTACAGGAGGTTTGTTCTTTCCACTCTGATTTTACTTCTATCCTCATTTTACTGTTATGTAGTAACTTGCCTGTACACAGACTTCCCAGGCAATTTTCTTTGACCTATTTATTGCTGTTTCAGCTGGAAAGTTCATTGTGTTTAATCAACATTCACAGGCTGGGATTGAAGGCATCTGTCAAACCAGATACATTATCCAGGATGACAGCAAGAATAACCGTGCCACCATTTCCAAAAGCAAGGACCTGACCAACTGTCAGGAGAAAGCGGTGAAGAACATGGGAATGGCGTACATCCGCCCCTGCCCCACCTGCCCCACGGTACGAGCAGCACGGAGCCCTAATGCCACGCTCAGGCATAAGCCACTGCTAAACACTCCCGTATCACACTGGTGCTAGTAGGGATTTTGGCTCATCTGTGCTAATTAACTTCCACCTGTTCTTATTTCTGAGTGGGTCTCTTTGTACTTCTAGAAAGTCAAAAACATCAAGGGCACGGTGATGTTCACTTACAAGATGAAGTATGATGACAGGGGGGCCTTGATGACTTCTGCTACATCCAAGCAGGTGTACCAGGTCTCTCCCTTCAATGAACCCAATGGGGCAGCAGTCATGGAGGCAAGGTAGGCACTGTGCATGTCCTTACCATAGCTGTGATGATTATCAGAGGCAGAAGGAGATGCCTGAAACTTATATATTGTTGATCTGAGAGTTAACAAGAAGCATCTGGCCTGTGAGCTGCAAAGGGCCAAGGCACTGTACATTCCTCAGGATGTCCTGCTAGGTACCACGTCCTGACATTTGGGGTTTTCGCTGGACCAACAATCAGACTGGGACCTAACATCCTGAACATTTGTCCAACCTCTCAGAGACTTTGGCAAACTCTAATGAAACCTCTTGCCAGTCCTGTGACATTTCCAGATAATCCTGAGAAATGCATAAACAGAAAAGTGCACAATCCACTCGTGCTCAAGGCAATGGTCCTGTTGGGTACCCCTCAGTCTGCTCCAACCACTGCACATGTACTCCACGCACGTGGAGTAAAGGTTACTGATGCATTTCCTTCTTTCCCTTGAAGACAAGAACTGTTTTTGGTCAACATTAAAAGGACTCCCATCAGTGCACCAAAAACTCAGCTGCAAAACCAGGGGAGTCTTCGTTATCATTTCTCAGGAGAGCTACTCCAGATGCCAATTCCTCTAATAAGGATTAGAAATCCAGAATCACAGGTATTAGAGGCTTACTTTTCAAATTATTTCATTATTTATAAGGTTAGCAGATTATCACATAATTATTTTAGACGTGGATGCTTCCAACTGGTGTTTTTTTTTCCCATAGTTAAAAGAAACACTGCAGGAATTAGTTCAGAATAATCAGGAAGCAGCCACCAAAGAAGCTTCAATCAAGTTCTTACGAATGGTCCAGCTTTTTCGTATAGTGACCCTTGACCAAATTGAGTCTTTGTGGGTGCAGTTTGCCAACGACCTTCCCTACAGGTAACTGTATTGCCTTCAACCAGGGTTTCCCATCCGAGGCATACTGGGCAATGGGGATAATAAGTATTCCTCTCCCTGGCAGGCACTGGTTCCTGAGTGCCATCTGTGCTGCTGGAGCTACTGACACGTTCAGATTCCTGAAGCGAAAAATTCATGATGAGAAGCTGAACATCTGGGAAGCAGCTGCCACTCTCTCTCTCGCCTTCCATTTCGTTACACCCAACAAGCAAACCCTAGAGATTGCCTCAGTGAGTACAGATCATTCTTCCTTCTATTTCCCTTCCACTCCTTTTTAAAGGTGAATTCACAGCACTATCAATGAAAGATGCAATTTATTTCCTTCTAAATTTGTAAAAAGCAAGGTGTTAACAAAAATGGAGAATACTTTAGAAAGTTTTTCCAAACACCTGATGCCAAAATTTTTAATGGCTTTGATACTTGTTATTACATCCCACAAATCCTAAGAAAATTCCTATTGATTTTTTTTTTAAAAAAAAAGAAACAAAACCCTCAAGAAAATAATATCATGTAACCAAAATCTAAGGTACATACAGTATAACTGGAGTGAGTCCATTTACTTTTATTGTAGCTGAACGACTAGCATTAGATTTAACTTCTTCTGAAAATATTTAGGAAAAATCCAAAGAAATTCTATTTATTTTTCAAATGTAATTTCCAGTAAATACCAGCTCTAGTTACTAGAAACATTAAAGACTGATACTTTTTCTGCAGACTTTTCTGACCTGTCCCCAAATCCAGAAAGCACCAATGCTTCGAATAATTGTTTACCTGGGATATGGTAGCATGGTAAATAAATACTGTGCTCAGACTTCACTTTGTCCAAATGAACTTCTTCAGGTAGGTGGCTCTCATTTCTTATTCATAAGGGGTGAAGAAATTTGTAAAATGCCTCTAATTTAGCTCTCACAGTGCTGGCAATTAGGTAACTTGCTGTTTACATGCCTCACTCAGCTCTGATTGCCTGCAAAATTGCAAAGGGAGAATAAAACACTGAGTTGATGCCTTTGAAAAATCTGGTCTTAACAGTTCAGAATTTCAAATGTAAGCGGTAGAAGCCCATGGGGATAATGGATCCTGTAAACAACCTGAAACTGAGATTAGGTATGACAAATTTCAGTTTAAAGTAAAATAATTATGATTCTTCTCTCTACTTTTACATCAGGTAGTGTGTACTTTAAAAAATCTATTAAAAAGGCACTAAAGTATGGGCATAAACAAAGCTCTATATATGTCATAGGTTAGGGCTTCCAAAGAGGCCCTGCTCCATAATTACATATCACTGTCAGAAATATTCAGGATATTGTCCTCAGACCATGCAGCTCTGGCCCCTTTCCCAGGACCACAGCACTGAGATGGGCTGCTGATGTTTTATATGTGTTTAAACCTTCCGAAAAAGAGTGAAACAAAGCCAAGCCACCAGAAGGGTAATTTGTCTCCTCAGAACAGCAAAACTGTTTAAGTAAACTTGCTATCACTAGAGGAAGTGAAAAAACATGCAAGAAAACCATGTAGAAAACCAAATTTGCCCGTATGTTTGACATCTGGGATCCTGATAATGATGGTGATATTTTTCCTGGGAGAAAAATCTGAACAGCTTTACTCAGGGCTCTGCCCTAAGTTGTTTTGCTTGCTACAGCAATGTATATTTTTATGCATAAAAGATTGTTACCTGATAAGATGAACACAGTCTGTTGTGTTTTCAGCCACTACATGACCTTGCTACTGAAGCCACAAGCAAAGGTGATGTCAAAGACATGGCCTTGGCCCTGAAAGCCATCGGCAACGCAGGAGAGCCGGCCAGTATCAAACGCATCCTGAAGTTTTTGCCAATGTTCTCCCCGGCTACAGCTTCATTACCAAACAGAATTCACGTTGATGCTGTGTTGGCCTTGAGGAAAATTGCCAGAAAAGACCCTGCAAAAGTAACTGAAATTCTTATTTAAAAAATGTCTTAATGAGTATGATTTGGGTTGACTCAGTGATTCAAGAATAATAAAGCCATCACATAGTGTTAGCAATTCTTTGCAGATTTCTCAGTTACTAGTCTTCCTCTTGTGCTGCAAATTCCTGACATCACCCTGTCCTTGTTGATACCCTGGGAAAGAGGTTGCTTTGGTCACTGTAACACTGGGCCCATTACTAATGGCTGTTTCTTACAGTCCTGTTCACTGTGCACCCAGCGATATCTTGATTTTCAGTGAGAGGTCCCACGCTCAAGTCTCTGGTTTGGGTTTTGTTTCTCCATTTGCCGCAGATCACATATGCATGGTTTAGGAACCACTTCTCCCCGTGAAGTTATGAGGTACTTACAGGTTTTATCTTCTTTCTCTAGGTAAGGGAGATCTCCCTCCAGGTCTTTATGGACAACACACTTGCTCCTAATGTCCGAATGGTGGCTTGTGTTGTCCTCTTCGAAACTAAGCCTGCTCTTCCAGCTGTAACAGCTATGGCCAGCTCGATGCTGACGGAGCCCAGCTTACAAGTAGCCAGTTTCACATATTCACACATGAAAGCTTTGGCATTAGGCAGGATCCCACAGCTCTATAATCTGTAAGTAGAGGAAGAAGTACGCTTTTTAGTAGCAAATGGTAATATTTTTTTTTTCTTGCAGTTTTCTAAGAATTTGGTCACAGTTGTTCACTATCTTCATATGACTTTAACTCTCTATTACTCAGATCTGCTGCTTGCAACATTGCCATTAAACTACTGAGCCCCAGACTTGACAGGCTGAGCTACCGTTACAGCAAGGTCATGCACGTTGGTGATTATTCCTGTGAGTACCAGGTGCCCTGCTCACTGCTGCAGCCTGCATAGCCAAAGGCCTCTGTTTTGTTCTATGATTTTCATCCAAAATCCAATCATGGGCTGTGAGACTGGGGTACTCTTGAAACAGAAAAAGCACAAGAGCCAGTCTAAGATGCAAAATGCCCTGAGGGTGTTCTGCTGCTCTCTGGGTATCTGCTGGGGAAAGCAGTGCCTGCACATGGATTTAGGCCTCCTTCTTCAGTCACTGTGACTGTGTTGACTCTGCACTACAACGAAGCCCTCCTCTTGAAGTTGCAAACTTGAGGACCTGTGGGGCTGAACCCTGGCAGAACCCCTTGTGATCTACTTCGGCATGTACCTGTGGTATCTTACATCAACCAGACACCTCAGACCCTAACCAAAATCTCTGCTGCTTTTCATTCCTCTGATAGTGGAGTATCAGGCTGGTGCCATTTGGAGGGTCTACCTAATGAACAGTCCCAACACCATGTTTCCATCTGATATAATCACAAAAGTAAGAGGATATTATGCAAATACAGCAACGGATATTATCGAGGTAAGTATTTTATTAAAACACCTAGCTACAGATAGTATTGTTTGTTAAGCCATTTGGACTGTGATGTAGTGTTTAACTCCATCTTTGCTTGTGAAGGCAGATGTGGAGGAGAAAATTTAGATAATGATTATGAATTTATTTGGGCTGCTTCTTTTATTTGGGCTTCTTGACACATACATTCATTGATGAACGCATTCACTATAGGCATGAAAATCTAGGAGAGCAGAGGAAAGCTTACGCAGCAGAACATTCATCTGCCTACCTAAAGTTGCATGGCATCTAGGGTATTTTCCATAAGTACAGGGAAATAGCATCTGAAATTAAATTTCAGCCAGCAGTGCAGCCAAGGCAGCATGAAGCTCCATGTAACAGCACGCAGGCTTCTTGGGCAAGCTTTGCAGCCTGGGATGAGCTCTGCACTGCCCTAAAATTATCCCTGCTGATTAATTCAAAGCTGGCTCAGCACGTCCGCAGCATCTGCAGCCATAGCTCGCAGTCATCTGCCAGGTAGACATAGCCCTGTAAGTGCAATGGCTTCATGCAGTATGTATTTAGAGCGGCCTCAGTGAGTGTGATACTGAATACAAAGGTTTTCCTGAGCTCTCTTGTGACAGTCAGGGCTGTGACACCTGACTCTGTTCCCTACAGGTGGCTCTCCAGTCACAAAGCCTGACCGAGCTTATCAGGAAGAAAAATATTCCCTTTGCTGAGTATGACACATACAAGACACTGAAGGAACTCGGTAAAAGGGTACGTTTCTGCAGGCCCTTCTGTCCTGCTTGTCATACACAGTTCCTGCCAGCACCGGGGTTGCATCACCCACCGTCCCTTTGATGTTTCAGTGAGAAAGGAGTTGGTCATCCTGTTTGGTCATGAAAAGATGTACTTACATTGTATTTTCACTGTCAACAGATGCTAACTTTTCATTCAACATGTGTCAGCCCTTAATGTACAGTACAAAAGGTGATGATGATACTGGTAGCCAAAATTCATGTGTTTTAAAGTGTATGTTAAAACACGGTAAGTGGTTGTGCTTCTCTTTTGAAATGATTCTTGACTAAGAGTTTTTTCTATGAGTCCTTAGGTGTCACCTACTACTTAGAGCAGCAGAAATTATCAGTTCCTCACCTATTCCCTTACATGGGAAAATTCCCACTAAAGTCTTATGCAACACAAGAAAGGCCACATTGGTTCAGACCTGTAAGATGACTATTAGTTTTTGGCTACGGAACCATGGTTAGAGTGCTTCAGATGGGATTTACTCTTTGCTGATATGTTACTGTCTTTGAAGTAACATTATCTGCTGCTTTTCTTTCTCCCCGCCTCTCCTTAACACTGCAGCTTCTGGGATGGAAAGTACTGCCTCTTGAAGACCCTCTGGTGTCTGCTTATGTCAAAATATTGGGCCAAGAGATCGCCTTTGTTGACATTGATAAAGATGCCATTCAGCAGACCATGACGGTACTGACAAGGCTGGGTTTTTGTCTGTGATGCAGAATGATTTCCCTTTCTCATCTTTTCTTATGTACTTACCCAACCTATTTCTCTGTTTTCAGAGTCTCACTGGATCATCAAACTGGCAGGTGGTGGTAAAAAAAGTGGTGGAAGAGGTCCGGCAACACATTTCAGGCCAATGGACCCTGCCAGCGATGGTGGCTGAGCTGCGGCACATTGTCCCCACAGTGGTTGGTGTGCCGCTGGAGCTCAGTCTGTGCGGCACCACGCTGGCCCAGGCTGCAGCTGACGGTGAGCTTGGAATGCCAAACTGAGCAGTTCAATAATTGTGGGTCTGAAATTAAATCTCTCCATAAACTTGAAAAATATTCCTGTAATGTGAAATCATCAGTGTTTAGCTAGCTCCAAGGGGTTTGAGAAGTCATTAGTATGTTTCACCTTGGACATATTTGTGTGACGCTGGTTTGCGGTACCCATCCTTAAATCATCATGTAAACTATTTCAAAATGTAAAAGCAGTGCCCACGTGTTAACTCTTATGCTTATTGAAAACATTGTATCTCCAGCATTTATTGTTTCTCTGTTCATATAATTCCTGTCTGTCTTTTGCAGTGCATATGCAGATGTCACCACCATTATCTGACAATTTTAGACCTTCACAGTTGTTGGAAACCAACATGGATATTCATGCTGACATCAAGCCAAAGTAAAAATTACATGTATTTTCACATACGTACACAAACATTTATATTTATATTTACGTTTGAAATAGATATGTGATCGCATGCTGTTATATAGGGGTCTTGTCCCAGATTTGGGATGGCTGTGCTAGTGCAGAGCAGTGAAGATGTGAGAAAGCAACACAATCACATGATGCTTTATGTCCCTGCAAAATTAGCAACGTGCACTGTACCCCACAGGATGCTGCGCTGCTCTGCCATTGCTAAAAATGCTCTGTTTATCTGTTCATTGACTGAATATACTAAGCTGTGATGATATATTTGCTTATCTAAGAAAAGGTTTTTACAAGTTCAACATAGGATTGCATCACCACCGGATACAAGCTGAGGGGATTTGAAGAGGTTGAGGAAAATGCTTCTGGATCCGCAAAAGCAAATGCAACAGTACTAATAACAATAATAGTAATAATTATCATAATAATAGTGATAATCTTAATAAACAACTAGATGCAATCTTAAGGTAGAAGAGATTCTGGCATCAGCTTTTCCTCAAGCAATGTATCAGTAAACTGTGAGAGGGTCCATGTTAGCTTTGTTTATCAGATAAATCCCTTTGCCTTTTCCAGTGCCACTTCAGGTTTTTCTTTATCACGTTATACGATACATCTCTTTATCCATCAGTAGTGCCTCTTACAATAAAAAGAACAGCATGAAAATGCAATTTCAAAGTTAAATATGTGCATATTAATCTGTAATTATGCATGGTTTTATTTCCACTCTTTCAGGGCATATTTTCATATGATTGCAATGATGGGGATTAATACACAATACTTTCAGAGTGGTCTTGAATTTCATGCAGAGCTCAGTGCCAACACTACAATGAAATTTGATGCCAGGATAAATATGAAAGAGAAAAATCTGATGCTTGAAACGCCTCCCTGCCGTCAGGAGATTGAGCTTGCAGCTGTGAGGTACAGAAGGGCTTGTTCATTTTGCTTGTAATGTGTTACTGATTGTGAGCTCCCTGTTATAAAATCATGAACATACAATTCTTCGTTAGGCTCTGCTGTACCTTGGCAGTCACATAAAGCTTAGTATTGTCTTTTTTTTGCACCAGTGACGACAGGTAAGCAAAATCAGATGCTATTTCTGAGCCATTCATCACCTCCACAGGAGTGAAGTTTATGCTATTTCAAGGAACATGGAAAAAGGAGATTCCGAAACGAAATCCCACCTTGTCCCTGACGAAGACGTACCCCGTATCTCAAATCAGCCATTTCAGCCATCAGAAAGGTCTTCAAGACCTGGCAGCTGGAAGGTGAGGAGGGCCCTCACTGTATGGCAGACAGGTAGAGAGCAGACTGCTCCTCAGAGGGTTGAGCACCACCAAGACAACAGCTGGCTAACCAGGTCACAGACACAGAAACTGTGATATCCAACAGGTGTCTGACATGTCCCAAACCAAGCCTAATATAAGTCCCAATGGGTTCAAGGCGTCATCATTCACGGTCTGCTCACTCTTACCAACTCATGCAGGGAGGGTTGCTTTGACAGCATGCCTTCCTGCTTCTTTACAGTCATGGGGAGGGTGTGTGAAAGTCATATCCTTTGTACAATATCCCTTTTTTTCCCAAGCCAGAACAATGTGGAAAAAATGGCTCTTGGTCAGGATTTACATTTTTCTTCCCAAATCCTGAGGTAACCCCTGCAGTGGATTGCAGAAGCCTATTCTCTTATGTGCTCTCTGGCTTCTGAGGCTGGTGTGGGAAGGGTAGGTTTACTTGCAAGAGGAGGGCTAGTAGCCCAAAACTGATGCAGAGAAATAGCCCCCCCAAAGAGCCCTGCAGATTCGCATTGGAAAATGTGTTTGTGAAACACTGCCTGAGAGCAGGAGACCTGTCCTCTTCCACAGAGCACTTTGGAGGAAACCCCACTGCTTCCAGTGCTTGGATCTCTAATTTTAAGCAGTACTTTCTTACTTAGGCAGGACTGTCACCATTAATAAGAGGAAAGATTTTAGAAGCCGTGACAATTTCTTGTGGAAAATATCTTTATTTGCCATGTTTTGGTTTAATGCAGCAAAGAAATATTCCTAGTGTGATATCCAAAGGATACCAGCACGGTTCAGAAGAGGCACATCACCAGAGCGTAGGAGGATTTTATTCACGCATCTTCTGTAGAAAATGTGAGAGTTTGGGATGTTCTGCTTGTCTCAGCCTAAAGTCACGAAATCCTGCTTTCTTAAGAAAAACCTATCTACACAAATTAGTTGGAGAACTTGAAGCCAAAATAGTTTTGAAGCCAGGTAAAGTCATAAAAACAAGCTTTTCTGTCAATCTCTGTGAATATTGCTCAAGCAGCACAACCCTGGAATGTAAGTATCTTGACTTTAGTTCACACAGATGCTGATATTGACAAAATACAGCTGGAGATTCAGGCAGGATCCAAAGCAGCTTCCAAAATAACTGATGTAGCAAGCTCAGGGTCTAAGGAAGAGGATGAGCCATCTCTGTACGAGAACATACAAGCTAAACTGAAGAAGATTCTAGGCATTGAAAATGTATTCAAGGTAAGAAACTTTGAGCATCAGAGAAGAAATATTTTCCTATGAATTAAGCCAGGGGTTTCCAGTGTGAAAAACTGGCATGGGAAAACAAGGTTTTTGGCTGGGAGGAAAGGGTCTAGGTGAGTTCTGGTGCAGTTTCTGCAGCAAGTGGGGCCAGGAAGTTGTATTTCATTGAAAGCCTGTGGTGAGTAGCTTGCCTGACACCCAGAGCAATGTTACAGAATAAGCTACAAATTCATAATGCTTTGAACTGTTTTTGGGTTTTTGGAGGTTGCAAATAAAACACGGCGCCGTAAGAAACGGATTCAAACAGAAGAAAAGACTGCAGTCACAGACCTCTGGGCAGTGCCCAGTGCAACCTCCCTCTCCAGTTCATCCTCTTCTTCCACTGCTTTCTCTGCTGATGGCAAAGACCCTGGAAATGAACACAAGAAAGACGAAATAAGGCAATCTGGGAAGCAGGCTGGCAGCAGCAAGAGCAGCAGCAGGAGCAGCAGTGTTAGCTCCGCTAGCAGTAAAATCTGCAGCAGCAGCAAAGAGCACTCTGGAGACAGGCACTGCAGTGGGGACAGTGAATATTCCAACCCACAGGTAATTCTCCTAGGGTGAACCTTTTCGTATTTCTTGTAGTGAATGCTTTTGTCCATCAGGCAATTGTGCCCATAGAGCTTGGGCCAAAGAAAGAGAAAACAGCCTGTTGAGGGTGATTTTTTGCTGCAGGATGGACGAGGTAGCCACCTAGCAAAGCTTTCTCCCCTTTTTAACCTCTCTGGTTCTCTGAAGCATTTCAGTTCAGAAGTTTCACATTTCAGAAGATTTCAGTTTAAAATGTTTAAAAAAGATAATTTTATTTTGCCTTACTTTGCCTTTTTCCATGCTCAATGCTGAACTTTTAAATGCATTTGTCAAAAGTTAGTTCCTTATCTTCTCTTGGATCTTCTTACACACTACCTGTTTTCACAGGCAAATCTACCTGTCTACCAGCTTTGGTTCAAGCCAGCAGATGAACAGGTACATTTACTGCTTATACTGTGAGCAGAACCTACAGCTGCTCTTACCAGCTTTGCTGCAATTAGAGCGTAGGTCTCTAAGAATAAAAACATGATAAATTAATTCTCTAACACTCAACTTCCAATGGTAAGTAACTTGCTTCAAGGTGATTCTGTGTTTTTGCAGGACCCAGGTAGGGAAGTCCTGAACAGCAGCATCAGCTCCTCTTCTTCAGCTGGTGATGAAGGCATCTCTAGAGCCATGCCTCAGGTGAGTGTCTTAATCTACAAGAAATAAAAATATGCACTTTGATTTCCAGTTATTATATGTCTATAATAGAATAGGGAAAATAGGGTGATTTAGCATACTAGACAATATAGAGAAAGAAAATGAATGGTTCCCGGTTTTATAAAGGTGAGCACATTGGATAGCTATTGAATGTTTTTTTAAGATTCACTACTATAATTAGTGCTTTGCTACTGTAATTAATGAAACTGGAATGTATTGCTGTATATGTTGAAATTCATGTTACTCAGTAAATAATTCACTATAAAAATGAGAACTTTACAAGTGCTGACCTGCTTGAACAGAAACTGGTTTCAGGTGTATTTTTCATTGCATACCTCTCTGTAAAAGTTCAGGACTTGACTCTGTCACTCTTTTGTTCATTAGGTCTTCACTGCCAAGTACTTCTGTTCATGTTAGCAGGACCATACAAGGCATTTGACAAGACCTTGGTTTTGCAGTAATACTCCAACTTTGAGAGCAATCCAGGTGTTTATTCAGGAACAACTGTATGGTCCACAGATAATGGTACCTGGTCCTTCTCTAAGAGCTACTGTTGATGGAATCTGAAGCAGATTTCATAAAAGGAAAATTTCACATATTTCAGGCAACGACCTGCATGCCTACAAAATAGTAAACCCTACCTTGCTGAGGCACACCCTCTGCACCAGCAGCTCTCAGCTGTTAGTGCAAGCAGCTTGTGGAAAAAAGGCAACCAGATCTACCTTTTCCCCAACCCATTTCCATGTAACTTGTATTCACCTCTCTTGTCCATCTTTTCACCACATTACTATTTTCACAGAATCACATGGGGTTGGAAGGGACCTCTGGAGACCATCTAGTCCAACCCCCCAACTTTCCTGAACTCTTCCCAGTCTACCCCAATGCTCTCAGCACATGCACCTTCTTCCTCAGTCACAGCCTTGCTCTTGCCCCATTTTCCCCTAAGCCTTCACCACCTCTGTCTTGCCTAATCCTTCTGTGGGTCTCCATGACTCGGACCTGGCAGTGCAGGGAGGACCTGCTGCCCCACGGCTCATCCCACCTGCAGCTCTTCCCTGGCCAGGTGGGATCTCCTGCCCCACAGCTCGGGTAGGGCAGATGCTGCTGCCAGGCACAAGGCTCTGACTTTGATCAGGGCCACGTGCAGCTCCTCGTGCAAGTGCCACACTTTGGACTGCACTGAACAGATCCCTCTGTCAACACAAATTATCACAGTTTTAAACAGGAGGATAAATAGTTTATCAAAAAGACTACTAGCTAAACTACAGGTTGGTGAGGGAGCAGTGCTAAGCTGGGTAATATCGGTTGTTTATACAGTAAGGTCCTGCTCTATACTTCCTTTTGTTAGACTGAAATTACTTTACAAAAGGATTCCCAACGCTACTGTTTTATCCGCATAGGTCACAGCAGGTGTCCCTTGAAAGACTGTGGCAACACTGCATAGGAACTGAGTAGATCAAGCCATGATTTACGATGCTGTCCCATACTTTACAAAAAAAGACTTTTGAATGAAACTTTTCCTTTACAAATGCTTTTTTCTATGGTTTTAATACAGAAATCTTCATGATTTTTTTTCATGTCCTTGGTCTCTATTTCCTCTCTGCTGACTTAAGCCTAAATTCTTGGGAGACAGCAAGCCACCAGTACTGGCTGCAGTCCTTCGTGCCATCCACAGAGACGGGCAGCCGACAGGATTACAGCTTGTACTGTACACGGACACACAGCCCACGAGATCAAGGACACAGATGTTTGTTTCAAGCATCACAGGATCAAGTAGATGGAAACTCTGTGCTGATGCTTCAGTAATAAATTCCCATAAAGTACTGGTAAGTTGAAAATAATAATCAGCTCACGTACTTGAAATACAATGATCTGACTATGTTTTATACAAAAATATATATATTCCTCTCTACTAGGGTTATCTTAAATGGGGTAAAGATTGCCAGGACTACCAGATTGCCACTCAGATTGCAACAGGGCAATTTGCTGCTTATCCGGCTATGCAGATGAAGCTGGAGTGGCCAAAAGTGCCTTCAATAGTCCAAACAACTGCAAGATGGTGAGATTTTACTTTAGTTTTTGGAAGTACCTGTATCAATGCTCCAGATAATTAAAGATTCTGTTCTGCAATTTCTGGGCTGGAAAAATTCCCCTCAGTCAATATGATATTATAAAATCAGATTACACATGTCTGGTTTTCTGTGTATTTCCTCTCTCAAAGCATAGTGCATTTTAGTTTGAGGTAAAATCTCTTGAGACAAAGGGGACGATGGGATTCACCTAATTGTAGACTTTTAATTTAAAGTGCCTTCATTAGGAAACTGGTCTCCTGATGCTTCCTAATTGATGGAGGCTCAGAGCAGAATCCTTATCTTGGTTCTCTGAAGGAGTCTGTCTCTTACTGACTGTACAGGGAGAGCAATTTCCTAACGTGGGCACCTCATCTCCAGCTTCTGAAGAAGGTGATACAAACACTTCCCATAAGGCTTATTGCACACTATAAAACAAATGTTGTATGACAGTGTAAGAAAACTGTAACTGCTGGATTCATTTCACATATGTGTCTATCCATATACATACAGCATCTATTGCCTTCATTCATTCATTCATTGTATTCATACATGCATTTGCCCACAATAACAGAGAGATCCATATCAAAGCCTAATCTTTTTTCATAGTGCTATCAAAATACAGACACATACAACAACTCAGTTATATAAATATGCACGCAACACAAGTTTGCATGTTAAAGGGATAAAGGTGATTTGGTTAACAGATGTCTACTGAAGAGGATAATTTTTTTATAAGAGATTGAATTACCTGAAGTGTTGTTATCTGCCCTTATTATAGGGGATGAATCCATCCAATTGTCTATCTTGGAGCAAAGCCATAGAACTCAGCTTTGTTCTGCTCTGAGAATATGCCTTTTTTTAAAGGAATATTTTCTGTATTTCTCTATTTGAGTTCCAAGACCGTAATGGAATCTCATCACAGAGATCCTTCTGTCAACCCATTGACAATTTTAGTGGGTGAAGGATCCTTGCTAAAAGTTACCACCGCAGGACCGACACATTACTAGGAGGTCATCTATTTCTTAGCATTTTAGTACTTCAGTTTTTATGTAACCAGTGCCTATTTTTTAACTCTGAATTTGTCTAGAACAAGTTGACTCTGCTTTTCTTCTTATATCACTCTGCCATCCAGTCTCCTGAAGACTGTTTCACCCATTCACAGTTAAAATCTGCCTGCCTCTTCTCCCATACACAACACCATGTATTACCAACCCCTGGTATAAACTGTGTCTAACACAGAATACATATTGGTTTATGGGGGTATTTTGATCTGAGCAAATGATAACCATTTTTTTTTCCAAAGGTGGATTGTTTTAATCACTTACTTCTTTTCCAGGTTATACTCAGTTCTCCCAGGAGCTGCATATGTGCTTGGATATTCCCAAAGGCAACAGCGCAGTCCCTCTCACCAGGCAACCTTGGTTATGGCTCTGACATCTCCAAGAACCTGTGATGTGGTCCTCAAGCTACCTGAGGTAACTATTGCCACTGTCTTTTATCCTGGAGCATTCAGTACTTATGAAATCAAAGGTTAACAGCTTTTTTTTTTACCCACTGGTTCAGGTTTGGGTGTGTTTTTTTATTTTATTGAACTATAAAGAAGTTCCCATCACAAGGACATTATACTCATACAGTTGGTTCCATTACGATAATATCTTACAACAAATTTCTCTTTTTCATGTAGCATGTAAACACATGAAATAAGTGTCAGGTTATAAAACAACCATCATGATTGATAGCACATTAACAATAACTTATTAAATAGACCACTCCTCCCCAAATCTTCAGGAAGATGATAGATACTCCTGTGTCTTGGAAAAGATAATAAAAAGAGGCTGTAGAGAAGCGTGATAGCCAAAGAGCAGGCCTCGACATATAGGCAAGGAGATGGTGTGCATCTTGGGTAAGGGAACTGGTCAAACTGTGAACAAATGTGATGTACAACTCCCTGGAAAGATGGAGATTGGTGAATATCAAACTTCATTTATAGCGTTGCTATTCTATAGACTGAAGATGTGTCAAACTGTAGAGGTAGAGCTACTTCATGCTGTAAACAGAGGATGTGACCTATTTTTAGCTCTGACCTAAATCTAGATTTTAATTTAGATTCAGTCAGTACAGTGCTCTTTGAACATTACAGGAAAATGCCATCTCATCTCTACACTGCATTTTACATTTACATTCATGTTTGTTTTCTGACTGATTTTCAGCTCACAATTTACAACAGAGCCATCAGGCTTCCCCTGCCATTCCCTTCAAGTCCAGGTACACCGATTTCAGCACTACCATCCCCTGAACGGAATGTCTTTTCCCAAGCAACACTTTCAGTCATTGAAAACCTTAAAGGTCAGCAATTAACTACCTGCACAAGCATTGATTGACTTTGCAGATTTTGTCAATATGATTTGTACTTTTGACATAACTTGAAATTATTTTACATTCACTTAAAAAAGCCAGTTGGACTTCAGATAGAAATAAACCCATCTGTAAGAAAATCGTGAGGCTGCAAAGATGTAAAGAAAAGGAAACTTACATCAGTAAGATTAAATATTCACTTCCATGCCAAACAGTGATTCCAAATGCATCCATTCCCAAATGCATCTTTTTCAGCTTCACTGCAGAGATTGCTTGTGAAGAAAAAATCATTAGAAAACTTATGAGTGGGACATCTAAGTTACCTTAGATTTGGGGTGCTCTGCTTGATTACTGCTGTTATGTAGAAGCTAAACCAGCTTCAAAAGTATACCCATTAATTTCACCTCCTGCACTTGACTTTGAAGGGATTATTATTTCATTAATGCTGTATTAAGAGCTAATCACATTATACCTACTTATGGTAAATTTTAAGTCAAAAAGCTTTATGTAATCCCGGGATAAGGAGTCACAGGTTTCAAGTCACTTTGCTTAAAACCAGTGGGTTAATATCATACCTATGCATATTTCTTTGGTAAACACCAACACTAGTCTGTATTAATTAAAATTGCTGTAAAATAATTTCTAATCAGAGATAGTAGGGTTTCCAACAAAATACTGTTACAGTGAAAAAGGAAGAAGTTTCCTCTAGTGTGGCTAATTTTCCACCTCATCTTCTAACTATTTCTAATCCTTTTTATGACTCAATAATCATAGCAGCATTTTAGTAAATTTCCTCTAGTACTAATGATATGTGAATTGTTAACAATATTTGAGAAATCCTTTTGACTACAACAAAGTTACAAAAACCAAAAGGTGACAGAGGGTTTTACCAGCACCAGCCAGGAGCAGAATTTATCACAAACAATGATTTAATCATGAGTGGGTTTTAATCATGAGTGCTGTTTGGGGACTGGCAAAGCATTGTTCTCATGTTACCACAAATCCAGTATTTCTTCTGAAGGAATCATTTTGCTTTTACATGGGAATAAGTAAAACCAGAAAATGGTGTTGGTTTGTTTTTTCTTTTAATTACAAATAGAATAACTGTCTTATATAAAGTATAAAAGGCATGTTTTTGACTGATTTTTTTTTTCAGCTCGTTGTTCAGTTTTCCAAAATACAATCACAACCTTCAATGGAGTTGAATTTAACTATTCAATGCCTACAAATTGCTACCATGTCTTGGTGCAGGACTGTAGTCCAGAACTGAAATTCCTGGTGATGATGAAAAGACTTGAAGAGTCTGATGACCTTATAGCAATAAATGTCAGACTTGCCAGCCAGTAAGTGATTGCAAACTTAATGACAAATAGATGTCAAGGTGAATATGCTATAAATGTGAAGATCAGACTTTTAGGGCAGATTGGTATTAGCATAAGACTCACGCAAAAGTTAATGATGTCAATGGAAAGATTTCTAAGAATGTCACTGGGATTTAGGACTTTAAAAGTGCTTCAGAAATATATCTGAAGTTCACAGTAACCTAAAGTCTTTACGTCCACAAATTCTTCATTAATTTGTTAGCATTTAACCATCTCATTTCAGTTCTTAGTAATTAGGTACACACATAAACTATAAATCCAGAAGGGACTATTGTAATCACTTAGTCTGGCCTTCTACACTTCTACTACTTCTAACTAATTACCACCCCCAATCATCTCAGCAGAGATGTTGAGAAGTGGACATAGCTAAAAAGGGAATCACTTATCCCAGATTAGAGGCACTCTCTTATGTCACTCCTTAGTTGGTGCACAATGTTCTAATCTATTTGAAATGAATTTAAGACACTCTTTGTTTCATCTTGGAGCAATCACCTCTGCCATCACAGGTCCTTCTTTAAAAGTACAGTCTGATACTCTAAATTGTACGGGATTATGCATACCAAAATTATTGTAGGGAGTATTCTTCAAAGCACATAAGTAGGCTTTGATCTGTAAGGTTTCATTACAAGTAATTATTTATTTCTGAAAATTGTGTGCCTAACTGTGCCTGAATGTTAAAGAAACAAGAGAGAAACTAGTATTCCCTGCACCTGTTTTGTGGAAGAACAGAAGGATGCTTGTTTTACAGACTCTATCTTTTGTGATAAAGACATTCCTCGTCAGTGTATCATTCCTGATCGTTTCACACAACTGTATAATGTGCTTTTGATGTGCTTGAGCTTCATATTTCTTCATTAGAGCAAACACTGCTCTGAAGAAAATACTACAATACACAGACTATTATGGCTGTAAGAGAACCGCCGGAGGGAATCCAATCTTCCTTTGAAATGTAAAGCACCTTCAATTCATGCAAATGTAATAGCGATTACATCGTTCTGCAGCAAGGGTCCCTGTAGCCTGGTGTCCTCCTGCCTGAACTGTGGCCACAAATAGACATGCAGAGAGAAGTAAACCCAGGGAAAGGTGTATTGTGACCACTCCTGGCACACTTTTCTGGGAGCTCTGAGTCTTCCTCCCAAAGGGTTGCAGGTCATTCATGCCAGAATGATATGAGCATCTCACAGTGTTGGTTCTACCAGGACTAGAAATGGTGAGCTGAGGAGGGTGAAGGAGAAGCATTTGTTTATACTCATGGAGGAGAAGCGTTTGTTTATACTCATTTCCTTTACTTCAAGCGAGGTTGACATGTATGTTTCCAATGGACTCATCCAGTTGAAGATTAATGGTGTTCAAGCCGCAACAGATGTTCCATACACATCTAATTCTGGTAAGAGACCCATCTTTATATTTTGTTTAATCTTTTCTGATTGTTTGAAGAAGGAGAAAACATGATCCTGCAAACACTTCTCAAGATAAAGATCGCCCTAATTTGAGAAACAATGAGTTGATTTTAACATACCTTCATGCTATCTTTCATAGGGGATGGCAAGAAAGATGAGTGAAGAAAGAGGTGCTGCTCACATCTATTTTTGCACAAACCAAATAATGCAGGGCTGTGGTACCCTGTGCTGATCACAGAGACCCACAGAACAAGTTTCAGAATGTCCCCTGGCCATGGCCACCCTTGTCACAGGGCTTCAGCTTGTTCTAGGGCAGGGACAAGACCAGGAAATGGTCTTTCTCATTTCCCCTGTCTCTTTCAAGTGATTTCAAGTACATTAGAGCCTGCATTAAGTCCCCAGGAATTTAACAACTAGTTCAGGCTGGACTCTAAACAATACCTTCTTTTTAAAAGAAATTCCTTTTTGCTTTTCTGTTGTAGATGCAAGCATGCTGATCAGCAAGGAAAAGGAAGGCCTGTCACTAAAAGCCCTGGATTATGGCATAGATAAACTATATTATGATGGGCATAGACTTGAGGTATCTTTTAAAATTATTTTCAGGGGTTTTATTTTTAGAAGGGAAACATTTAAGTGCATCTTTTTTTATCTCCAAAAAGATTCAGGTTGCTTTCTGGATGGCTGGAAAAACATGTGGTATTTGTGGAAAATACGATGCTGAGAAGGAAAGAGAATATCAAATGCCCAGTGGATATTTAGCTAAAGATGCAGTGAGTTTTGCTCAGTCCTGGATCATCTCAGAAGACCCCTGTGCTGGAGGTACTAAGATTCTAACATATATCACTATCATTGCCTTTGACTAATTAATTAGTCACATGAATAGATGAGTTATATTAACTGCAGCACAATCATCTTATTTTTCACTATTTTTGTGATTAGTGGCCATAGACTAAAGAAAAAAAATAATCTGTTTTTTCTGAGCTTGATAGGTTACTGCAAGTTTTGATTTTGTTGCACTTTTATATCAACTTCTTATGCTCTATGTAGTTACCTGAAGTTTGTGTGTTCCAGATAAAATTATAAACTTCAAACTCCCTAAGCTGCTAAGTTAGTACAAAAACTAGTTAGACTATTGACAAATGACATTTTATGTCATCCTTAATAGTTTCATTCTTTTTTTTTCATTGTTATTTCCAGGCTTTTACTTTACCAGAAAACAAAATTAAATTAAAATCTAGCCCTGGCTATCGAACTAGAGAGCAAACTTTGAGGTGGGAAACACCTGCTTTAATTTCCTCTGGTAACATTAGGGTCCACCGCATTTTGCGTGGAACCCAACACTGGGCAAATGGTGACATTTTTAATCTATATTTTTAGATTAAGTTTCCCTGGGGGCACTGGTCCATGAAAGCCTGGATTGCAGAGGATTAATGCCTAAACTATGCAGCCATGGCGTGATGCTAGGCACAGGGCAGAATTGGATATATGGATGTCTAAGAGCCACTAAAATGAACTTTGGGTACAGTTGAGTGTCAGTTGGCCAAAGTTCTTCTATGCATCTTTTTGGATTTGGACACCTGTGTCCTACCTAGATCCTATTTGGCAAGCCTCTGTCCTTG
Organism: Gallinago jamesoni; assembly: GCA_025769975.1. NCBI lineage: Eukaryota > Metazoa > Chordata > Aves > Charadriiformes > Scolopacidae > Gallinago > Gallinago jamesoni. The sequence continues at coordinate 18,293,820 of JAOQGH010000004.1, forward strand.
GGGCTGTGCTCCACGTGCCCAATTCTCCCACAGCCTGAGCCACTGACAGAAACCCAACTCACTTCAGCCAATTTAGTTTCACATAGCTTGTGTCACTTCCGACATCCATTGGTCTTCCTTGCTGCTAATGCTACAAATTAAGTCCAGAAAGTTACTTATGTAAAATCTGTAGGTGCTTTAAGAGAATTCATGTTTTACAGCTTGTAAGCTGCAGCGCAAATTTGTCACCATTGAGAAGCCAGTTGCATTTGAGAAGGCGGCAGCAAAATGCTTCTCCGTGGAGCCAGTCCTACGCTGCCCCGAAGGCTGTTCAGCCACCGGGACCATTCCCGTCTCCGTGGGCTTCCACTGTGTGCCACTGGGTGAGTCTGCAGAACCAGTGCTTGTGCACAACGCGACCCCTGCGTCCCTTCTGTGAGAAACCGTGATGCTGACCACACCAGTAACGCCAGCATACAGAAAACCCCTCACACCACCTCTGCTTTCCTCTTTCTCTCCCTATTTGCAGACTCCGCTCTCGACCTGGAAGGCCTGACCAGGCTAGGCCAGAAGTCAGAGGACGTCGTGAGCAGGGTTTCCGCTCACACGGCCTGTTCCTGCCACCAGCAGCCGTGCCCGGCGTGAGGCCCCGCGCCCGGCCTCCCCGCGCTGCCGCCCCTCAGCGCCACCCGCGGACGGGGCCGGGCTGGGCACGGCGGCCAAGGCCCCGTCCCCTCTGGAGAGCCTTTTTCTCCGGTTATTTTGAGATCTTGAAAATAATTCTGGACACCCTCCGCCGGGTTTTGGTCTCTGAATAAACCGTTGTTCTGTCAAAGCGGCCGCTCCAGATCCTTTCTCCCCGAACGAGCCGTTCCCCGCAGGCGGGCCCGCCCCCCGGCCGGCTGCTCCCGCCCGCCGCCGCACCACCGGCATGGCTCCGGCCCGTCCCTCACACGGGGAGGCGGCCCCGGGCTCTCACTCCACGCCTCGGGAGAGGGAAGACACGGCGGCGTGTCTCCGGGGCGGGCCGGCCGGCCACAGCGTGCCCCGCCCGCCGGCCCCGCGGCGGAAGCGGGGACCCGCCATGGGGGGGCCGTGGGGCCGGTGGCTGCTGCCGCTCGGCCTCCTGCAGCTGCTGGGCGGCCTGGCCGTCGCTGTGTGCCCCTGCCCGGACCCGCGGCTCTGCCACCCCATCACGGGCACCAGCGACTTCGAGGTGCGGGTCCCCCGGCGGCTCTGGGCCCGCCGGCCCGGCCCGGTGCCGCCGGTCGACCCGGGGCGGAGGGGGGCTGCGTGGTTAGCGGCGTGTGGGACACACCGTGCGGCGCTGGCGTGTTTTAATTGCCTGCGTTAGAGTCGAGCAGTTTTTCTTTAAAAAAAAAAAAAAAAAAAAGAAAAAAAAAGTGCACGTGATTTCCAGGGAAAAGGCAGAGGTGTGATGAGGGAGGTGTTGCTGCCCCCCGGGCCACCGCTCGCAGCCCGGGGAAGGTGTCCGGGTGTAGGAGCCGGCAGGGGAGCCACCACAGGTCATGTAGCTTTTAAAGACACATCTGGGAAATAATCATCCTGCTGAGAAGTCTTTGGAGCTAACGAGGGTGCTTTTTACCCCTTTCCCAGGTCTTCGTGTTTGATGTGGGGAAGGAAACCTGGAAATCCTACGACTGGTCACAAATTACGACTGTGGCAGCTTTTGGGAAGTACGATCCTGAGCTCATGTGCTATGCTCACTCTAAAGGCTCCAGGATAGTCCTGAAAGGTTAGTTACATTGTGAAAATATGGATGTTTATGTGATACACGAACATCATGTACATAGGGCTGTAATACCTTGACATTTTACATTTACTTGTATGCAAAGTATTAAAAACCAGTAAGAGGATTAATTAATAAGGGGATAGTGCACACAGGACTACAATACCTTGACGTCTGCTGGTATGCAGGGTATTAAAAAGAAAACCAGTGGTGGCTTTTGACTCACTAATTGCAAAACCATTCCAATGACAGGGAACATTGTGGCTGCGGTGAAACAGGGAGGAAAGGAGGAAAGGAAAAGCCTATGGTAGATGTCTGTCTGTGTCTGTGTTCTGGATGTTACGTGCAGTACTCAAAAGACAGTGTAAAGGAAGGGACTGCAAGTAATTTTTAGTATTTAAATCAGTCCTCCACAGTGAGTGGGAAGTGGTTGAGTTTTAAAACATGAATACTTGGGAACTCTGTGCGGGTACAAATGCTGATTAGAAAGACAGAATCCATCTTGCTGATCTGTGCTTACATGCTGTAATCAAGTTTTGGCTCTGCTGAGGCAAAAATTTCATCCAAGACCACAATGTGAAAAGCAATAAAAGTTAAATATAAAAGTATATTTACAGAAACACTAGGACACAGTCCCTGTGGCTCCCTGGAAATACTGGAAGTGAATTGACTTCAAGAAAGGAAGTTTAAAGTGGCTAAAAAAATATTAAGCAGAAGTAAGGAGACTAAAGTGATAGGAGAAAATTCCAATAGGAATATAGTTTCAACAGCACTGTCTTGAAGAAGTTTGGTAAGCTCTTCTGGGGTGGGTTCTCAAAATTATGCTTGGGGAAAAAAACCCTTCGTTTTTCAAAAGTATGAGTGTGTGGACTTTTCCCTTTTTTATTATGTTGGTTTAGTAAAGACAAACCTTTCCTCATTACTGTTACTGTGGTGCAAATACGTGTTAACTCTTGAAGGTCTCTTGTCTAGGTGATGTACCTGTTAAGGAAATTGTTGATCCTGCTAAAAGAGCAGCGTGGGTATCCCAACAGGTGGACCTTGCAAAAAGGCAGTATATGGATGGAATTAATATAGATATAGAGCAGGAAGTTAATGAAACCTCCCCTGAGTATTATGCATTAACAGAGCTCGTTAAAGAAACTACAGATGCTTTTCACAGAGAAATTCCAGGATCACAGGTAATAATAATGTTCTTTATACAAACATTAACTTTATGAAATGAAAGTAGCTTTGAGAACGTAGTTTAGCATATGAATATAAAAAAATATGCACATCTAAAGCACGGTATTCTCATGAATGGTTAATTATGAATGTTAGCTATGATATGCTATCGTAAGAATCACTCTTTTTGACCTGTATGAGTTGAAACGGAAGAAGGGTTTCACTGAGATTTGTAGATGCAATGTTACTGCTGCACGTGAGCTGGCAGTTATTATTGTGGCTTAATGAATCTTTGAAAGTAGGGCAAATACAGGCTTCTGGTGGAAAAGCTTGACAGTGTTTCGGTAAACTCATCACTGAAGTTTTAAGGATTTGCATCATGCTTCATATTTTTGATCAGATGGTTTTCATGTTGTCTTTTAATTTTGGTGTTTTGAATTCACTAGTAGGAGCACTGACTGTGTGTTATCTAGTGGTTATCAGCTGAGCAGCTTCTATAGTTCACTAGTGTGTTAAAGACTGTGCAACATTTGCGAAATAGTCTTTAGAAGTTACAGCTTTTTTTTAAAGAGAAAACTGGGGCACCTGAACGCCGTACACGATACTAACTTGTGGATTTTTCCTTCAGGTAACATTTGATGTGGCTTGGTCTCCAGCATGCATAGATAAAAGGTGCTACAACTACACTGGGATTGCAGATGCCTGTGACTTCTTATTTGTCATGTCATATGATGAACAGAGCCAGATCTGGACAGACTGTATTGCAAAAGCCAATGCTCCTTACCTGCAGACGTTAGTTGGTGAGAACAAAATGCCTCCCCGGGAGTCAGAACGTTTCCCTTTGTTCACATGAATAGATAGAAAAGATTGCTATTTCTTAGGCAAGTCTTTTGGTTGCATTGAGGCTTTCGAGTGTGCTCAAATACACATTGTGAAAATAAATTATCATCTCAGATGACACTCATGACACTTCAGGTGGACCTTTAGCAGTTGTGTGTTGTTATTTGTAAAGTAATTGTCTACCCCTCAAGATTGTGAAGAATACTATTAGAATGACAAATGGCAGCCAAAGCAATGGTGTCTGCCTGGGCTTTCAAAGAACCTGAAACATTTGTGTCTCATCCTTGTGAGCTGCTGCTAGGGGCAGCTGGTCTTAAGTGTGAGCAGCTGGAGCAGTTACTGGGATCCGAATAGAGCAAGTGTAGGAGTATGCAGGTGGGAGGTAAAGAAGAGCTTGGACCTTAGCCTCTGGGGATCATGCAAGTTCTGTATTGGCTCTGGCTCTAGATCAGCTCTAAGAATAAGAAGTATGGGAAAATGCAATAGTGTATCTTAATTTTTATTTCCTTCAAAACTAGGATATGAAGAATACATTACTATGGGCATTGATCCAAAGAAGCTTGTGATGGGCGTCCCCTGGTATGGCTATGACTATGTCTGCCAAAACCTATCTCAGGTAAGATGAACATTATTCATTTGCAATTCTACTGTTAATTTTTTCCTTGAAAAGAGCGAGCTAGATTCTGGTCATCCTGGTTTTGGATTGGGAAATACTGTAGTCTGGTGGATAAGACCATAAAGCTGGGACTCAAGCTTGGCTGATAACTGATGAGCAGCGTGTTACCAAAGAAGCACCATGTTTGACTAAGGAGCTGTTAGATGTTATCTGTATGAGAAGAGGTGATGCCCAAAAGCACTAAAACACTTGCCTTCTCAACACAGTCACTAAGCTCACTGTTTAAAGACTGGGTGCAACAAACCATAACAAATCTGTGGCTGTTAAAGTGTAGCAGTTTATGGATAAATCATGGAGCCTCAAACAACATTACAGTTAAGAAAAATGTAAGAGTGAATTAAAAATGGAAAAGACGACAACTGTATAAGTTGAGTGATGTTCATCCAATCCTGTATTACTAGAGAGTAAACAAAATTTAACTGCTTTAATTTACTTCTGTCTATAGATAGTATGTCTGCCTCACATACTTGAAGATTTGGGATTTTTGAGATCCCAGTGCCTTTTGTGACTTCGTTCTCGGCTGTTTTGGGGTTCAGTAAATCTGTGTAGCATGAAACTCATGCCTTCTGCTTTTTTTTCAGGATCACATTTGCTCCCTTTCCAAAGTACCTTTCCGTGGGGCTCCTTGCAGTGATGCTGCAGGGCGTCAGGTCCCCTATGGAGCAATAATGAAGCAGGTGAACAGTTCTCTGTCAGGGGTGCTGTGGGATGAAGTACAGAAATCTCCATTTTATGAATACAAGGTAAATGTCTCTTTGTAAGACACCATGTTGTGGAGTAAGCATTTGTGAACCATAGTTCTTCCACTATAAACTTTTCAGGGTTAGATTCTTCCATTTGTGTTTTCTATTTCTTTTTTGTTCATGTAGTGAAGGATAGCTGGATTTCCATACCTTCAGTTTCTAGTCTGAAAGAGGGGTCACTGAAGACTATGGGAATACTAAAGATCTTTATTACTTTACAGTTTTCTTGAGAGATTGTATCATTTCAAAAATATGTTTTGGCACAAAGAAATTCTATAGCTCCATCCTTCCCTGTTACAGTTACGTATATGAGTTGATGATTGATTTAAACTGAAACAGATTCTGAAATGCTCTTAATTTTTTTCTACCCCAGTGACTTGCATGCAGGTTCTCTTCTGCTTTTGGTTTCTACATAGACATAGTGAGAGTCCAGGAATGATTGTGCTTACATGAACACCACAGTTTCTTTAGACATAATTTTAAGTTTCAGATGTAAATGATTAAAAGGTTGTAAGCAATGAACAGGTCAAAGCAACATAACTTTGAAAAAATTTTATAACTTCCTCTAAAACTGTTTATTGCTGAAAAGAGCACTTACTCTCTAATTAAATCCACCTGCTAGGTTAGATGATGTATCTGAGATTTTAGCTGTATTTTTGGTAATTATTAAAATACAAATTAGCTAAATCTTTTAATCTAACTTCGGTTAAAATGTATGTCTTTATAACAGATTCTACAAGTAAAAAAACAGCCATGTATTTGACTTAAAATTCTCAGTTGTCCTGTGGGAAAAATAATTTGCAAATAAGGAAAGTATCATTATATAAATCTGCATAGCTTGTATATCTGAGTTTTTAATTGTACTTTTCATTTCATTGAACAGAAAATGTAATCAGAACTCAATGAACTTTAATGTATCACATTTCTATAGATAGGTAAATACTGATGCAATTGTTTAAATGTCTTTCTAGGATTCTTCTGGTCATTTCCACCAAGTATGGTATGATGACCCTCGCAGCATCTCTCTAAAAGCAGCGTATGTGAAGAAACGAGGTTTAAGAGGCATTGGCATGTGGAATGGAAATAGTCTTGACTATTCCAGCGAAGCTGTAGCAGAAAAACAAACTGAAGCAATGTGGCAAGCCCTGACACCGTAAGAACTATGTGAACCTTGATTTAGGATGAAAATTGATGTTTTCATTATGGCTTATACTATCATAAACTTTGACTTTATATAAATATATCATGATTACAAAAACTTTGATTACAAAACTAACCAAATTCAATTGTTATTTTCTATGCAAAGCCACATTTTCATTCTTCAAAAAGTCCCAATGTTGCTTTAGCAGCATTTTTTTAAAAGAGTGCTGATCTTTTTTATTTTTCACAACTACTGTAAGTTGGTTAAAGCTCGAACGCAGTGTGTATCTGGTAACAAGACCAAGGGGTGGATTTACAGGGGCAATCTAATAATGAACCTTTGCTAAGGCTGCCTGGGGCAGCGAGTATTCATTCTGGGGCCACATGGTGCAGTCTCAGCATTCTGATTTCCCATCCCAACCTACATTTTAGCTAAATCCCTCTTGAATCAGATTAAGCACAGAATACTGGAGAGACAGATTGTTGCTTACATGCAACTTGGTGAAACTTGTGCTTGTCCTTGGTTACTCTTCTAGAGATTAAAATATTTTATAGACTGAAGAAATTATGTAACATGAAGTAGCTGACATTAAGATTTTTATCAGACTTGTTGTTAAAAAAGAATATTCAATAAATTCTGGTTTCACCGTGTTTATGTATCATGTAAATTCCTTAGTGTCAAAAGCCAAAAATCACAGCCCTTATCTTGAAGAGGGAACATTACTATGGAGAGGACCTGCATGACATTTTCTTCTTCTTTAAGCTTCTTTACATCATGAAAACTAGAACTCGGAAGGTTATTTAATGAACTGCGTATGTATTTTTCCACACATTTTAAGATTCATTCAGTAGCCTGTTGCTTGTTTTTATGTGGCATTGCCTCCGAGATGACTTTTTAAAATACCTGTAGTGATGGAAAGATTGACTGTTGTTTACAGGATTTATTTTGTTAAATAAGATGCTGTCTTCACAAAGTAAGTGGTAAACGTCAGTAAACAATGTTGTCTGTTTATGCTTTACTTGTTCCACAGCTTACAGCCAACACTGCATCTCAGAACTGTTCCACAACCAGATGAAAGTGCAACCATGCCCTGCTTAAGTGACTCCATTAATTAAACAATTTATTCAATTAGATATATGTAGTCAGTTGTGGGGGATTTTGGTTGGTTGGTTTGTTTTTTTCCCTTGCTAAATAGTTACTGGGAAAACACCATAGAATAGCAGTGCCAGCATAATGGCTACTGAGGAGAAGAACAGAAGGCTTCGTATGAGTCTCTGACTGCTTGATACTACAGGTGATGGAAAACAGGTGAAGCCTACTGCTCTCACACACAGCAAAAAATTCCCTTGGAAAAATCAGAGGGCAGTTGCCTAGAACTCTGGTCTGTAGGTTTTAGGAGAAACTGATAAATGTATTTCATGTATAGATACTTCAGAATTTGTATTAGTATTTATATTCATATGCTAAAATACCGTGAGAGAGCTATTTCTGAAATTGAGAGGTCTTCTGGAGTGGATGATCTGACCTACAAAATACTAACTAAAGGTCAGATGACTTCATAATAAAACTCTCCTGTAGCAGTCAAGAATAATTAGTTGGATTTTTTTTTTTTTTAATTTAGATTCAGATTTTCCAGCAGCTAGTTGCCTGTTGTTGTGTCTTAAATAAAAGACACAATTCTGAAATACAGGATGTAGGATTTAATACGGAATTGAGCAAAAGTGGTTGTACTTTTAGTAATTAATTTAATGCTTGAGCATTAAAATCTTTTTAAATTCTATCTTTTAAAGAAAATAAATTGAATAATGGCTGGTTTGAATCAAGACATTTGGAAGTTAGTCCTTTTGAAAATTGCATAATTTTTATTACTGTATTGCTGATTTCTCATGAGTGTTTCACTTCCAGTAATGAATACAGCCTTGTCAGCTTTTTAGCTGACATTAATTCCTAGCATGTTATTGTTCTGCTTAATGTAATAACATCTAGTACTGCAAAGAGCCAAACAGGAGAGCTAGAAAAAAACAGTATCAAGAGGAGCTTTCTGATTACTCTTTCAGAGAACTGTTATGGAAGCACATGTATGAGCATGAACTTACTTAAAGAAAAACTGAGTATGCAATACTGGAAGTTGGTCCAGGATCATCATTACAGCTTGTCCAAGACAAAGCTTGTCTCTTCCACTAACTACAGATGATGGTTAATGTCCATGTGACTTTCCTAATAAGAGAGGAAACAAAATCGTCTAGATATGAAATAAGGTGAGATCAGTTGAGATTTTGTTCATACTTTTTAATAATATGGTAATAATACATTGGCAATTCATACCTAGGCATACCTATAATGACCAAAATATACTTCTGTGAGTAGCTAAATAAAGGGTTACTATTCCTTTAGTTCTACAGAAGATGTATTTTAATAATTTTCCAAAAATTTAATGTGTGCCTGAAAATAAGAACAGGACATTATAGATTACTGGTTTATTTGCTTAGTAGGTATTTTGTTAATGAAAGAACATTGGTATAACAATGTGATGTTACACAATTCGCTAATTTACACTATTAAAATAACTTAACTTTGCTTTAGACACCTTACTAGATTAAACTGTATGTTTAAGTAGCTGGCTAATCTTACAGCGAGATTTTAAAAGTGAGCAGGAGTACCTCAGTAGCCCAGTATACAAATTCCACAACATGTATATAGTTGATGTCTTCTTACAAGATAACTTCAAGAACATACAAATGAATGCTCTGAAACTAAGTGCTTCTATACACATTACAGAGCTTCTGTAGACTTCACAGATATTAAAGTCATGTCATGTTAAATTCCTGATTTTCTGGACTGGACAATTAAGGCTGAATGAATCTTCTTCTGTGTCAGTTCTGCTCTCAGTGCTCTTAAATCAGATGCTGCCTGCTTTCTCATCTGCAGAAGAACAAGTAACATAAGGAATTGCAATTTAAGTAAGTCTTTGGAGTAGACATGCATATGGGTTTATATAACTAAGATTGAATTTTATACAGGATGGATGAATACAGGATAGACTTTTCATCTTTAAAATTTTACATGTCTAATTAGATAGCCTAGTTATAGCACTGCTTTCTTCTGTACTTTGCCTTGGTGTTTTTAAGAGACAACTGTGAAATTCATTTATCTTTCCATTCCTTGTTATACAATGGAGGAAGCATAACAAGTACATCCACCTTAGATGTGTTGGGTTTGCATGGTAAAAAAGTTTTTTGTAGAGGGCATTTGACACTGTCACGCACAACATCCTTGTCTCTAAATTGGAGAGACATGGATTTGACAGATGGACCACTCGCTGGGTAAGGAACTGGCTGGATGGCTGCAATCGAGTTGTGGTCAATGGCTCCATGTCCAGGCGGTGACCAGTGACGAGTGTTGTTCGTCAGGGGTCAGTACTGGGACTGATGCTGTTTAACATCCTTGTTGGCAACGCAGGCTGTGGGATAGAGTGCACCCTCAGCAAGTTTTGTGACAATATCAAGCTGCGTGGTGTGGTCGACACGCTGGAGGGAAAGGACTGATAATCTGGTTGGACAACCGTTGTCTCTGTTTTGTTTTGTTTCTGTATACCTTTTTTTTTTAGCTATCATCAACTACTGATCAGTGCTAAGGCACTAAGGCACTTGGTGCTAACATACCAAGTATGTTCCTTCAATTACTTTTTGAGTGAAATGGGAATTTTATGAAAGAGATTGTCAATCTTAGCTTACATATTACCTTGAAAATCTAAGTTGCTTGAATGCCATGCATTCAGAATCATCTAATAACTTGGTGACTGTTCTGGAGTAATTTGGCTCAAGCGATAAAGTTACAATGACAACTAACACCATAAAAATAACAGCATAAAACTAGAACTGTTTAGCAAATATTTACATCATCTAATGTTTCTGAAAATCTAAGCATTTTTTATACATAGTGACATTTCAAGTGCTTTAATTAAAAGGCAGAGTACCTTAATCTCTATTATGAGTTTCATTTTCGTATCATCCAGCTTCCTCCTCAGTTGATCAAGTTCATGCTGCACTGTAGTAATCCGGATGATTGTGTAATTCTGTGTGAAACAACAACAACAAAACTCTACGTGCAACATTAGTGCAGATCAGATCTCCTGAGTAACAGCACGTTGTTTTGCAATTATCTTTTATGGTTACTCCCCATTTATAATAAAAAGGCATACTTCAAATCATGTATTTTCTTCTCCTCACAGGCTTAGCATCACGCTGTCGCAGCACATTTATTGATGAGATTGCTACACTTGTGTAATGTTTAGTACAGATAAACTCTTGGTTATACAGCACATCTTTTCAGCAGTAGCTGGGTTGGGCCCATCTTTAAATTAACCTCTAAAACTAAAATTCCTGTTTTCAAAATGTACTTTCTGAAAGTTGGCTCATGTAAGTCAACTGTAGTCCCTTGAGGTCAGTAACATTGATGGATGGGGGTGGGTGTGTACATGGTAATCTCCTGATGTTCCAAGCCTTTAAAAATGCTAATAAAGAGTCATATTAAGCAAATGACGTGATAAAGTTGCCCATACAAGGAGTCATTAAGTGGTATCTGTAGCCTCTCATCTCTGAGCTCCTGCTGTAAGCTTCTCCCCACCCAGGGGTGTAGCTGCCTGCGTACAAGGGTCCAAGTCCCAGCTCTGCCACCGCATGGCTGTGTAACCCTGCTCAGACCACTGAGAATGCAGAAAAGGTACACAGTCATGCAGGAAAAAAACCAGGCAGAGCTGTCAGATTAGTTGGGGGCTACTGAGGAATCACCATGTTGTTGGGTTGAGTCACAAGTGCGGATATAGCTGGTGGAAGAGCAGAAACCAGCACTAGTGGGATCTGTTGCCCTGATCAGCACAGGGCTGACGAGGGGTGGAGAGCATACGCGTCCTTAGCCTAATAGCTCATTAAATCCTGGCTATCTCCTGTGTGTGCCAGCCAATAAATATCTGCTGTATGCACAGCATTATCCTTCACACCAGGCCTCTTTGTGCCTAGTTGGAGAGACCTAAAACACCCTGATACTGCCCCCTAAAAGGAGGAATAACATATTTGAACACAGCTAATTATACAATGTAAGATCGACTCTATTAATATTTTTATATTGCAGATATTTATGTTACGATACCTCAGGTAATATACATGTGTATATAATAGACACTCTTAGATTGTATATACGCTCTCCCACCTTTCAGATACCAGAAAGGGACATTTTTTTCCCCTAGTCTAGCTTCAGATTTGCCAACAGATTTGCTTTCATACACGCATTCAGAAAATTAGCAGGTATAACTATTGGGAAGGATGTTTCCCCCTTTTCTTTTGTTTTCTTTTTTTAATTCCTCTCTGAACTTCCCCTGATTGACACCAGCAACATAACACAAGACTCACAGTTGCACAATAGTTCAAGTGCAACCATTCCAACAGCCTCAGAGACGTTTCTGTCCTCCAAGCACAACTAGAATTCATCACCTCTGTACGTGAAATTTGGGATGATGAGAGCAATATATAATTGAACAATCCATTAGTCATACTGAACAAAGGGGGATTTTGTTAAGAGAAGGTGAAAGAATCAAATGCTCAGGCTCAAGCACTTCATTTTTTTTTTTTTGAGATAAATGGGCTAAAGTAATTCTATGCCTCAGATGATTCAGGGGTATTTGGTTGTTAAAGCTAACTTACAAGTCATTGGTTGGTTATTAATTTGTTACTTTAATTTCTTTTTACACAGCCTGATTTTTTGATACAAAATATAGAGATTAAATAATACAAGCAAATACCTTGGAGTTTGTCATGTTGTTCGGTCGTTTTCGACTGTCTCTGGCCTCCAATTGCAAGAGTAATTTCTGGTGGTAAAGCTCTAAATCTTGTCGCAGCTCGTTTAAAGCGTCCTCTAGTGAAACCGTAACTTTCTTTGTTTCGAAGTACTTCTTTTTCCATTCCTCGCGAACTAGACAGGAAAACAGGAATACTGTTTGGTCTTGTTCATCTTAGCATAAGGTCTATTGAAGTCAGTAATGACCAATTAATTTCACAAGGTTCAGTTGGTCAATACACGTGTCAAAACTATGTGTAAGTTTCTTTAAAAAAAAAGCAATTAATGAAAATCTTCATTAAAATGACATTTACTATAAATGCAACTGAATTTTCACAGAATCATAGAATAGTTTGAGTTGAAAGAGGCCTTTAAAGGTCATCTAGTCCAGCCTCCTCTGCAATAAACAGGGATATCATCAACTAGATGAGGTTGCTCAGAGCCCCATCCAACCTGAGCTTGAATGTTTCCAGGGAGGGGGCATCTACCACCTCTCTGAGCAACCTGTTCTAGTGTGTCACCACCCTCATTGTAAAAAATTTCTTCCTTATATCTAGTGGAAATCTACTGTCTTTTAGCATAAAGCCATTACCCCTTGTCCTGTCGCAACAGGCCCCAATAGGCTGAAAATTTTGACCCCACCTCTCCTGTAGGCCCCCTCCAAGTACTGACAGGCTGCAATAAGGTCTCCCCAAAGTCTCTTCCAGGCTGAATAACCCCAACTCTCAGCCTCTCCTTACATAAGAGGTGCCCCAGCCCTCTGATCATCTTTGTGGCCCTCTTCTGTCTTTCCTGTGCTGAGGGACAATTTTCACACAATCACCTGCAACAAAAGGCTGTATCTGTCCACGGAGATATAACACAAAAGTTCATTCAGCCTGGCTGTTCCACAGGTTTCAGCTGCACAGTAAGTGCTCCCAACCTGTGAAGACTGGTACGCCCACCACAACTTTACTGTAGCAGAATATTTAGCACTATAGATTTATGCAGAACTTGAGCTCTGGGGGGCCAGAGCTTTTGAAGAGCTTAGTTTAATACAGAAGTCCAAAGATTATGGGAAACAGTTATTTACCTTTGCACTTAACTATGATTCCTCCTATGTTGTTAATGTGCTATCAACAGCTGGCTCATAAATCTCCCCGTATCTAATGTGGCAGTTTTACGGCCACATATGTCCCCAAGTCTGCAAAGCATCTTAAATATTTCCTTCTTTCGAGGCATATTTTAGGAAATCAGGACAACGGCTCCTCAGAAACTCAACAAAAAGGACTCACCTGTTGGAGGACTATATGGTATGTAACTGAGAGTGACTGTCACAGCATGGCAATCTTAGGAGGATACTGAACATAGACTGGACCACTGTTCCTAGAGTGGTCTTCCCTTCATACCTTGCGAAGAAACATGTTTGCAAATAGACTTACTTAATGAAACTCTACAGGTCTGATAAACATAATTCAGAGGTAGAGATGCTTCTTAAAGAACCTGCAGAAGCTGTTTGAATTCTTGTGAAATAATAACCTTTATTTTGCCTAGTTGGATAACGTAATTTAAGACCGTGCAGGAACCGTTCACGGCTTATTTCATCAGGGTAAATTAGCTTGCCTTGCAGCTCCATGCTACTACAGATTCACTGCTTCAAGTACCCAATTTTATTGGTCTTTTTTTTAATACAACTTTACCATGCTGCAGAGTGCAGTTTAGCCATGCCCTTAAAGAATAACTGGAAGAATTGGTTCGTCTACTCCTTTCAACAAAGCAACTAATAAAAGTTGACACTTCTAGCAATTTAGCTGTATTTAAGTACAGACAGAATGCTCTCAAAACATCAAAGTGATTAAATTTAATCTCTGTATAACTGGAATGTGACTTAGGGAGGATAGTTTTAAGTATAAGCTTGAAAATAACGTTACAAATTAAACTTGGATGGGATTTCACTGAGATTGTTACATTGTTAAAAAACAAGATTTGTTAAGCTTGTCAGGACAGGCTTGTAACTTCCATGCCATAAACTGAATACCTTTAGATAGCTGGAAGATGATAGGACAAACTCTGTGCTTCTACGGAGGAAAAGTACTATGCTGGCAATTTGACTAGGAGCCCTAGTAACACAGTAAAAAACTCAGGTTTGTGTCAGCTGACCTGGGCCGCAGTGAATCGGCCTGCAGGAGCTCTCTGGGCACTCTACATACATGGGACACAACTGGAATGGTTAATAAAAGCCAGGATATTTTTAGATTTATAAGACTGACAAAAAAAAATAATGGAAGGAAACATTGCAACCTTGAACCTTTTCAGCCTGCTACTATACACGAGCCTTCTCGGAGCTATTGATTAGCAAACTGCTCTCTCTCTGTGATTAAGCTCACTGACAAGAAGATAAACATTATCGCATTGGTTTCAGTGCCATTTCTCAATCATTCCAAATTCCAAAATAAACTAAAAGTATACCGTGGTATCTCCTCAGCTTATTTTGTTCCAGCAGCCCCTTAACTTTTTTGATCAGTTCTTCTCTAGTTTTTTCCATGTGCCTTCTGTCTTTCTTCATCTGTTGCAATTGTTCTACCATCTTGCTTTCTAAAGATATTATAATTATATTTAGCAAGCATCTGGATATTGTAATTAGGTAGGATCAATCAAGATTTTTGTAATGCACCCATCATAAATCACGCCAAAAGCTCTCTCATAACAGGGAGTAGAAATTCTTCTATTTTAATAAACTACCTCTAACTTTTTAAAATGTCTGGTGCTTTACCAAAAAGTGAGAAATCCAGCATGCATCCAGGCATTCATACACGCACACAAACAACTATGCACCTTTTATGTGCATAAGCAATGTGTCACTAAAATTGTATATTCAAGATGTATATGCACCACGTACATAGAAAAATCTTGCCACATGAAGCCAAAAAAGCCTCCAAAAGACTACTTCCTGCTCAAAATACTTTGCAATATAAATAAACTGTAGCAAAATCTTGCCTTAAACTCCAGCTGGTCATAGGCAGGACAGTATCTCAGACTTTCACTACTTTGCAACAACAGGTTAATCACTTATCTTTTTACTGTCCTCCTCCTCCATGACAGCAGAGGATCCTCAGCGCTACTACTAGTGGCTTTCTTTGCTATGTTCTCACTTGAGCCAGCAGTATTTCATCTGGTCTCCCTCCTTTTCTCCTTCCATCCCCAAGTCCACAAGCCTGGTTTTCTAGTGAGCACTGCGAACCTGCTATGCTCTATGAACAGCCCACGCAATTATAAATGCCTGGAATTTTCCAACCACAAATTAAAATTTGGAACAATACTGCGAATGAATGTATGTATGAATTCTTTCCTAAAGTAGGTATTTCTGTCTTCATTAACTATTCAGTCTTGATTAAATGTTCACTTCTCTTCAATTTCTTGGAATCATGTACTCACTTGCTACCCGAGTTGTAGGATCTTGAGCTGGATTTACAGAAAGTGCCAGAAAAGGTGGACTAGGAGGCGAAATATATTCTTTCGGACAAGTATGGTTTTGCTTGTTTTTATCCACCTATAGAGTGAGAAGACACAACTGTAAGTACGTTACTCATAATCCTGAATAGTTACATTAGACATATGCCCTGAAATTGGCCCAAGTGAATGCAAGGGCTAAATTTGAATTCTGCATATAAGCTCTTTTATTGTGTTACCAGTACAAACAATGACTAAATTACAAACAGCTGGACCTCTGCATATAAAAGCAGAACATCGTAGAGAATATATGGACAAAAATGTAGACTTGCTAACTGTTTTTGTCCATGTCCATACCCCACAAGTTACTGACATTCCCAGGCAAGACCAGGAATGACTGGCCTTAAAACTGCCATCTAGCTCATTGCTTGTAAATTCTGGACTGCCAATTTCTAAAATAAAATTTATAACAGCAGATTTTCAATTTCATTATTATTTTCATAAGACTCCACTACAGTCACTACTGTGCAAGAGCTCACAGGTGCCAGTTAACAGTGACAGCTATAGTGCTGTGTCATTGCATGTGGGTGCTGAGTTCTCCTAAATGTGCTCTTATTCTGATTCCATGACTACATCACAGAACCATTGAATCGTCCATGTTGGAAGGGACCTTTAAGACCGTCTAGTCCAACCATCAACCTAACTCTGATAAAAACCATCACTAAATCATGTCTCTAAGCACTATGTCAACCCGTCTTTTAAATACCTCCAGGGATGGTCACACGTATGTTTTAAAGGATTTTATTGTATTTATCGGAAGTTTTGTTTGGCTTGAGAGATGACAAATTTATCCCATAGAAATATGAAATTATAAAAAAGCCACTGAGAAAAACAATAAAATGTTACTGTCAAGAAACTGTAAAAAAAATTCAGCTAACATTAATAAGACGGAGATAGTTACTGAATATGTACTTTCTGTTAAATTAAACCAGAGAACTTCTGTTGACTTCATCGTTCAGAACTAGAGTTGATTTTTCATCAGCAAATCTGCACAGTAGCAGCAGATCAATTAACTTTTCTCAATCCCTTTCAAAGCTACATTTGAGTATCTCATATTTCTAATGAGTTACCTGCTTATAAAATTAGATTACTTCTAGGTGGAGGACTGTTTATTGCTCCAGATTATTAAGAATATGTTACCTTGAAAAACACACCTGATCATCCAGTTTTTCACCAGGATCAGCTATAGACTTGCTAGTTCCGTGTTGCTGCAAGCTAAAGATAAAACCAAAGAAGCAAGTGAAAGTAATGACACAGATTTTCCTCTCATTTTCTTTTATTTATTTGAAGTCTGTAAAATAAATTTCTAGATATGGATCAATATTATCCATTATTTTAGCAGAATCCTTATTTACTAACCTTTGTTTTTTATGTACATATTCTGTGGTTTGCTCTTCCATTGTTTTAAGAATTCCAGCATCCTGTGTTCTATCTCTTCTTGGTTTGGTATCTTTTTGGTGGTCATTATTGTCCGTGTCTGCTAGTTCTGTGACAGGATAGTGATGATCAAAATATATAAATTACACTCATAAAATTCAAGCTGCTTTGACTGTCAATGCCTGGACTTTCCAACCTGTATTAGAAATTCAGTGAATCAATCCAATAAATAATATCTCTGGGGCCTGGAAATTTTGTGTGAATCACAGAGGAAAGAAGTAAAAGAAAAAAATTTTTTTTTTTTTTTTGAGAATTTCTGTCTAGCTAATTCTTGGTAACTAGTACAAGAAATATTACCACAGATAAGAAAACCACTTAATTATTTCACCTTCCCTAAACTAATTCTACATCTAACAATTTTTGCCTTTCAGAGCAAAATGTTTTGTATTTAAATGGTAATGAATAAACATGATCTGCTTTAAAATACATACAATAAATATTTCAAAAGAAATTTACTGACAGACTTCACCTTTGCTACTACAAAACCCAACATCCATCATCATTCAAAATAAGGTTATGGAAAACTTTTAGGTTATTTATTTACATATATATTTGTATATTAAGTGGTCTCATACTTAATATCAGTTAAATGATGATGGAGAGACAAAGCTATTTTTGACACATTATGACTGGAAACTGAAATTACTGAAAAGTCATCCATGAAATCCTTTTCTAATACACTCTCCAGACACATCTTGTATTCAAATTTTTGTTTTCTTACTCTAAGTGTGGGATGCCCAGAAAATAATTTAAACTGAGATCTGTAAGGTGCCCATATCTATGAAAAAATGAATATTGCATCATTTAATAATTACTCATTAAAAATTTGCAATAAAGGCCATCTTTTTTACATTAACTGTAAAATTCTGCTCAAATAATTAAGACTTATCTTTCAAAAGTATTTCCTCAAAAACAATTTATAATTTTTTATTGCTAATATAGCAATAGTCATTCAAATACGATTTAAATGCGTCAGTCATTTCTTTCTTGGTAATCACTAAAAATTAAGAATATTAAGAACATTATATAACCTTCCTGGGACTTAATGTTCCTCAGTATCCCTAAGACATCCCATTTTAAAAGAAGCAGTAGTTAACAGATCTCTTCCTAATAACATTTTCTATTGTGTCACAGAACTGTTATCCAGTTAACGTGTGCTTTAAACCTCTCCGTACTTTTGAACTATTTTCACTGTAATCTGCTCAAGGAGTTCTCTCACCTCTCAGTTTTAGGAATGCCACTGTTCAATAATGTATAAATAAACATTATATGGGAGGGAGGGGAAGAAACTCTTCCTCTTCAGTAGTAATGCATCCATGGATAAGAGGACAATGAAAACTGAAGTGAATAAATGCTTTCCCTGATATTCTGATATCAATATTTTTTTTTCATTTAAAACTGCTGTTGAATTATGGAATCATTATCCTACAATAGCTGCTTCGTAATTTTTTTTTCATATAAGTAATTAGACAAATACATCAACTATACTAAAGTGTTCGCTATATCAGTACACAGTGATAAAGAAGGACTCATTCAAATTAAAACTAAAGCTCTTTGAAAGACATTATAAAAAAATTAGAATACCATTCTGGTAGCAATATTCCAACTCATGCTTTAACTATAGTTTTCTTAAAACTTAGCTTTACTCTGTCAACTTTCTAAAAAGCATGCTTTAGCAAAAAGATGACAATGAACAGTTGTACCTTTTTGATATTTAATGTGATTTTGGAGTGCTTGATTATTCTGGCCTTGGTCATCACTGTGGTTTACATGAAGAGTAAGAGCAGTTCCTTTGGCTTTTTCATTCCACTTGGGAGTGTTATACTTTTTTTGATCCTGGCTGAGATGATTTTGCTGCGGGGTTTGTAATACCATATCACTCTTTCCAGACTCCTGATCTGCAGGATTTGAACGACTTGGTGTGAAGAAAGATCCATTGGATACATTTTGATCTGCATTATAATTAGTAGAAAACAGAATATTAGTTTATTGTAAATGTTAACAATATTTATTCTTCTTTCACTACCCTCCTCGACTACATTGGTTAAACTTACCTTTTTCTCTCAACTGTACAGTTTTTTCTTGGATCCTGTTGTTATGGTCTTGCTTAAGTTCTGTGGGCAAAACTGGAACAGGTTCTTTCTCACCCCATCCCATGGGACTGTGCACTACCTGATTTTCTAGCTGATGAGTGCTTTGTATGCTTTCTAAAAACCATTTGCTCTTTTCAGGTTTTTTTAGATCATATAATCTTGATGCATGAGCAAACCTATTAGCTTCTGCATTAAAGTGGTGTCTTTGTTGAGCTGATGATGATAACGGATAAACATCTTCAAAGTATTCCACTCCAGGTAACAAATATAATTCAGGATAAAGAGCCTAAAATATGCAGTATAGTTATCAGACAGGACAAAAGAGGAAATGTGCAATGTAAAAAGCTTCTGAAAATTATACCTTAAAAGCCATTCAATACATACATATGGAGGAGCAAATAACTCCAGCTTCAGTTCTGTTTCTTGCTTTGCTTTCACCTTGGAAGATAAAAAAATTGAAGCATAACCAATAAAATACTTTTTTATCAATACTGTTGCATATAATTTATTTTCTATATTCTGTTATCATCTTTACATACTACTACTTTTTTTTTTTTTTAAGTGAGCACTATCTTCTGTAGTGGCCTGCTGCAGAAGGAGGAACACAGACTACTATTCTATTTTCTCACATGGCACTGAAACTTTGTCTATTTTTCAAAATTTCAATCAGACCCATGAGAGTACATGGATGCACTGAATAATTTTTTATATCCTTTGCACTTTCTCTTACGGTTCAAAGGACCTGATCCAACAGTCATAGCCGAAGAAAGCCTTAGACAAACTATACCAAAAGTTGCTTCAAGCTGAATCTGGATAGAAATTCCAAGTCTCACATAATTTTTGCTATTCACCTGATACAACGCTGCAAAATATTTAATGAATATAGGAAAAAACATATTTACTACTCTCCTATGTCTTCCTGCATTTATTCTTTGTCTTGATATTTTTTGTGACACGCTTTCAGATTTCAACACTTATCCTAAAAAAAAAAGTCTAAGATAATCAATGTATATTTGAAAAACGTGCTCCAGTAGAAAAACAAAATAAAAACAAAACAACAAAAAAAGGAAATCTGACTTACATTTAAATAATGAAATTGAACTAAACATGGGGCCAAACTCTTTTCTGAATATGACCAGGTAACATCACTGATTTACTGTTAGAGACTGTTAGGCTTTATGCAAGAAAAAGAGGGGCAAAAGTACACAACTTTGGTTTAGGCTTGCTTTTTATTTAAAGGCCCTTACTTGCAAGTAGGGTACAGTTCTTATTACTGCTTACATTGTTACTGTTGTGAAACAGAAGACCGGGGGTGGGAGGAACACACTCAACAAATATTTGGTCATTGAGATGTAATTCAATGAGGTTACCATGACCCTAAACAACAAATAAACCAGTTAATTGGTTTATTGCTTTACACTTTGTTATAAAGTTAAATATCAAGCAACAGTAAGTACTCCAAATTAAATTTGCCCCTAAAAATCTTCACTTGTATCTACCAATATCTTTAATTCTCAATTAAAGTAAAATATTTTATTAAATTCCTGACATTCTAAAGGAAGCTGGAAAATGTCTCCATTTATCTCAGAACTATCATTGGGGAAGAAAATAGACCATCTTTCTTACTATGATGCAGTTAATAACACCTCAGTTCTCTGAAGACATACGAACATTTTCAGATTTAGACTGTGTCACAGATTTTTCCACCTAGTTTTTGCACATGACTTAATATTTATTTGGCTTTCCTATGGAGGTAATTTTAGTAATAACTCAACTACAAATGAAATAAGGAACAGCACCAGATTTCCAGCTTGTAAATAATTTCCAAATCCATGAGAAACAGAGGTGAAATGAGAAGTGAAAAAAAATACTCTATACTTATGTACATCACTTAAGTTTTTATGTATTACATAAACAAATTTTCAGTTGGGCTTATTTTCAAGTGTATTTATTCTTCAGCTGTAGTTTGTAAGGTACACATATATAGAGAATCAATGTGAAGAACAGTTATGATTCACAGATGCAGGTTTTTGATTGCATAAATCTCAGGCTGTATTACTGGACAGCCACAAATGTACATCCAGAGAAGTTTTCATTCAGAGACTGATCTTTAAAGGCTTTTAGGCTGGTCATAGCAGTAAACATTGAACAAACCCTGACTTACTCAGCCTCCATTGCAAATACTTCAAGCGCCATATTCCCAAGAATGTACTGGCAATAATGACCATAGGGGGATATTTTTTTTAATGCAACCAGATTTGTTATATTTAATCTATTGACTTATCAAAACTAGCATTTTTTCACTGGTTCACAACTAATTACATCTGATGCTTTAAAGGGTGTTTCTAATACACCTGTCCAGCTGTGCCTTTGTGTTTGGGGAAGTAGATGTGCTCCAACCAGAGCCTGTGCTCCAGCGTGTTTAAAAACAAAGGCTAATAGTGCTCCTCAATATCACAGAAAAATAGAAGAGATAACTTATCTAATCTGCAGGAACAAAATCTGCAGTTTATATTATAAAGTAAAAGAGCACTAAAGGAAAAAAAAGAATAACTTACCACTGCTAGTTTTTTCCCAATGCATTTTAAAAATTTGAATTTATCTGCAACTGCAACTCCACCCAGGTATTCTCCAAGCTTCTCCCGTAGCGCTCTTAATGTGATGTGAGGAGACACCCTAGAATGATTTTATTCATTAATACATATGTAAGATCAAATAAAGATGGCTTTTCATAGAACCATAAAATGGTTTGGGTTGGAAGGAACCTTAAAGATCATCTAGTTCCAACCCCCCTGCCATGGTTGGTGGAAACTTCACCAGACAGCCATGACTTCTCAAATATGATGGACAGCAGCTTAGCAACTTGCATCTCATCAGGTCTAATGGACTTGTGTATCTTCAGGTTCCTTAGATGGTGTTGAACCTAGTCTTTTCCTACAGAGGGCAGTTCTTCATTCCCCTAGTCCCTGCCTTTGCCTTCTGCAACTTAAGCAGTGTGGCTACAGCACTTGCCAGTGAAGACTGAGGCAAAAAACTCATCAATCTCAGCCGCCTCCATATCCTGGGTAACCAGGTCTCCTGTTTCCCTCCTGAGAGGGCCCTTAGGCCTGAGAGGACCGTTTTCCCTGGTCTTCCTTTTATCACTGACCTACCTACAGAAGCTTTTCTTGTTGTTCTTGATGTCCCCAGCCAGATTTAACTCTACCAGGGCTTTAGCTTTCCTAACCTGATCCTTGGCGGCTTGGGTATTTCTCTGTATAACTTTCAGGCTACCTGTCCTTGCTTCCACCCTCTGTAGTTAGTAAGAGGGGGAAGATAATGCTATATACATGCTCATTTGCATGACCAAAAAAAGGGAACTATGTCCTGGAACTGAACCTAATTACATATAGGCTAGAGAGTCTTGGTGTGATAGAGTCAGAACATTGTATCATGTCATAGTAGACTGTATTACAAGGGCTGTCATAACGTTAACTAGCAACATTCACATTTCAGGAACCCCATACAAAGGGAGAATATGGAAGTAGCTGAAATTTGAAAATGACTCCTTCAGAAGGCTTTTGCTCATCTGCAGATGAATAACAAAAACATTGGAAACTATAGTCATGCATTTCCATATAGGTGACAAAGTTTCATGGGGCCAGTCTAGGACTGTAGAACATACCTCTTCAAGCACTAAGAGCTAGAGGAGACGTCATCACTGTCCACTTTAAACAGCAGGCACATTCCTTTGATTTTGTCTTTTCCAACACAAATTTACAGTTGGGTGTGTGCATGTGTACATGCAAACGTATTTTAAATCAAAACCAAACACTTCAGTGTGAACATTTCCACCATAGTTTGGGGATGAGAGAGCTGATGCAAATATGAATTGTATCATTTAATGTACTACTGGAAACCACGCAAATATTACAGTAATGAGCTCAGTATAAAAATCAACATAGAATAAAAAGCAACTCCACAGAACAAAACCAAATGTACAAGAGGCACACAAAAGCTCTGCAGCACAACATAAGCAACTCTAATTGCTCCTATGCTGCCATATAAAATAAACCAGCAAACAAATTCAGGCCTGAGACTGTTAATTACCCATGCTGATTAAGTGTAAGTATTCAACCAGCATGATTTTGGCTTGGGGGATAGTACATGCCATTCTCAGTTAACAGTATAGACAAGAACATACCATCACTTCAACTTGGACACATCGTCAATGCTGACTTTTCAGGGTTTGTTCATACCTTCAAACAGACCTATATGCCTCCATTCCATTCCCTGGATATATAAAAACACTCTCAAGTTTCGTCTCATAAACACAGTACTTCAGTGGGCTACAATGCTTTCCTTGCATTATTTCAAACACCTTGGACTTAGAGGATCTTCCTGAAGATGATAAATCTGCCCTGGAGCATAGGCATGCAGCAAACGAGACCCAAGTCTGCAGAGTGGACACATCTAGGCCACACTGCTTGGTCTCCGTATATTTAGCTCCTGTTTATTTCTTCCCCTTCTTCTTTATTGCCCAGACTGGTTGCAGATATTATCCCTAATGTCATTTATTTTAAACGTATAAAGAAATATGGGAAAGATGGATACATAATTTAATACACATCCTTCCAAGGTCTCATGTGAGAACAGAGATGACCTATAATTCAAACATCTTTCATTCACTACCATTTCTTCAAGCTGATGTCTCAGAGAAGACATGGCCCCCTTGAATGGTTTCCTGAAACCAAATAAATGCAAGCTCTTTGCATTTGCAAGTTCTAACACTGCACATATTTCACTGACAATGCCCATCCAAACCAGTAAGGAAACCTAGATCTAAGGCATTTATGAACAGCAGGGAAAACATCTAAGTAACTATGATGTATCATGGGAGAAAATTATCTAGATACAGGGCAGAAATTTATCTGAAAATTACTTGCCAGTGCATCTGCTAGGAACATATAATAATATATTTCTTACTTGCTGCCACTGGCTAGCAGCAGACTAGTCACATCCGAGTAATTTGCTTCAGGGTGTTCCTTTAAAAGTAATGCAAACTAGAGTTCATTGCAGCAATCTCATCTGGAAATAACAAAAGTATGGCTCCTGTGGTGAGGAATGAGGAATAAAGAAAAGATCACAGAGGCTGCAAAATCAAGTTCATGGGAACAGGAACTCAGGGCCATAGACAATTACACACTTAATATTTTCCTCTAATTTAATGATTAATGGAAACAGCCTGTACTAAGACCTAGGAATCCCTTGTTAAGCTGACTCAGACTGTACTAGGATTCTCAGCCTTACTGGACGGTGCTTTCAACAATGTCCAAACAGCGTGAGTACCAGCAAAGCTGCTGTTCCCTCTCCAGGATTATAATAGAAGGTTTTTTTAAAATATTTTTTTGTTTTTAAAGACACTGATACACTGGCTGGCTGCTAGTTATTGCTAATGCTAATGTACTTCAGCATTGTATAATACCCATATTGATTAATTAGCAATTATTTAAGACTCATTAGCAAGCAACAAATACGCAGACAGGTATAAACCCACTGAAATCAATGAGAATCCTAATTTAAGTTGATGACTCAGAACTGAGCAGTTGTGAAATAAATTTACAGTAGTGAACAGAAGGCAGTGACAGAGGTCAAGTCATTTCACGTGATTGGAAGTTACTAGTCCAGACGTGTGGTTTGCACCTCTGCTGGAGACTAGTAGAGCAAACAAAACGGATACATACACTTATTTCCTCTGGTTTTGAGCAGCCTTTCAACAAAAGAAGCTGTGAGAATGAATACATTCTGCCCTACGTGCTCATACCTAACTGCTCTCAATCCTTTCAGCTACACAGTATATGGTCTTAAGTGGACAATAAAAGCCTAAATTTAAATTAGTTAAAACCCATATTCCCTGCAGTTTAAGCTAAATTGACAAGTTTGGCACAGGAGCAGACAAGGTACATATAAAAGCTCCATTTCAACACACATTATGTGATTCTTCTACAACTTCTTACCACACTGGATAGACAGTGATTTTGCAAGTAAAGCATTTAGGAGTATGAAACAAACTTTCAAAGTTATGAAAGATTAAAACTGCAACTCTCTGTGCTGGGTTTGGGCCTAGGACTGGAACTGGGTTATGCTTTCACCATCTGAGAGCACACATAGCACACAGTGTTGTGGATAACCTCTCAGAACTACTACTGAAGAGGAAAGAAGATATGCTGGTGGTTGCCTGGGCTGTAATGCTTCCCCTCAGGAAACACGGCTTAAGCTCTTTCTTTGGACTGAAATGGTTCAGACTGTTATATTTATTTCTGGAAAGTCAAAGGCTTTCACATCTTCATCAAGCTGCTCTGTCTTGAAGCTGGCACATCGCCAAAAAGAATTCAAGATTTTGTTAATCAGACTTAAGGAGACAGAATGAATATAAGACCATGATTTCACATCAATTATTCTGCAGAAATACTAGGGCTGCTCTGGAAGTGCATTTCAATGGCCTGCATCAAAGGTCACAATGGAGCTAAGCTTGATACAGTCCAAACAAACATAACGCTAGTCACGGGCACCACTTGCCCTCTAGAACTTACTAGAGAACAAGTCTCTTCTGACAGATGTAATCATGCTCTACAGAACAACAGCTAAATGACTGAAGAATAACATAAAGGACCTACCATATACATGAAGCCTAAGACTACTCACCTTATAAATCCAGCTGAGATAAACTTGCTAGTAAGAGCTACAGGAACTGTATTCAGCTTGAAGTTCCACACTTCTTCTGGGACATAAAAAACATGGAGCTCCACCAACTAAATAAAGAACAGATAATCATAACTGTAGATATATTATAATACTCTTCCTATACGCTTTGTTTTGCTTTGCTAGATTTTCAATTTCTGGAGGCAGGAATGGCTTCTTTGATGCTAAAGCCTCGCTCCTCTAGCCCATGTGCTGACAATGATGACTAGATAACCAGAACAGCAATGAATAGAGCAATTTGTGATTGAATGCCAGCTGACAGCATCAAAACAACTCCCATTAGAACAAGCTCAACAATGGAAATGAGAGCCTATGCTTGTGCTGTATGTATGTCACTGTGACAGCAATGGAAAGAGCTTACCAAAACCAGCTGATCCTCTGGAGTGTGCCATGGATACAAGAGTACTTCAGCTAAAATCCTACCTTTGTTCACCTTCTAAGTCCTAAAAGCTTGATCCAAATGTAATAGAAAGCACCATAACCAGCAAGAAAAAAATTTAAAAATATTTTGTGCAGTTGCTAATAATGTTAGTCACCTTAGAAGCACAGAAGTGCTCTTGGTAGTGTCTGCAACAAGACTAACTAAGCCTGCTCTGAGCAAGGTTCACTTAGATTATGTTCAAACCCGTGGTAGTTATAGGACCATTAATGTCTGGGTCTTGATATTTTCAGTGAAAAATCAAAGTATTGACAAGGAAGATACACTTCTGAAAAGCTTTCCCTATAACTAGAAGCTATGCAAATAAGTGATATAAAGTATTTCTGCAATTGTTTAGTTACTAAATATGAACAAGAAAAGAATGCTTTATATATATACTATGTTAGAAGCATAGGTTTTTTCCTCTCAGGCCTTCTGGAAATGGTGCAGTGTCACTTATTTTAATTTTTTTTAAAATTTTTATTTAGGAAATCTAAAAAATCTCTATGAAAAAGTACAAAAACTCTCACCTGTGATGTTTGAGGTCTCATTTGACTGAACGACATGTTGATCCCTGTACTTGATGACAATGAATGCCAGGTGTGTTTTCTAATTTTCTTTTTGAGTGAAACATTCTTTAAGAATGAGTTTCATGACAAACTGCTATGTTACTACATTAATTTCCTTTATTTTAATTTACCATTCTTCTCTCCATTTATGAAAAAAGTTGCCTCTGTGCTGAGGGAGAAAGCTTCCAGCCGACTGCAGACAAGCAGACTCAACCACACCTTCTACACAAGGATCACCTAAGTAACTGGGGGAATTGCTGACCACAGCCCTGCAGCTCTGAGAAGCCTGCCCTGGAGAATTTCCTCTTAGCATTTTCTCTCCTTTCATAAAAATAGTGAAGTTGTATATAAATTTCTACACAACTGCAATGTATTCCTAAAAACACAGAGCAAAACCCCCACAGAATGGGATTCTTGCAGTGTCTAGCTTTATCTCCAATAAAACTGTGAACTGAAGCCAAGCCACGCACAGGGCACATCGTGCTGGCCAAACACACTATCACAAAGACACTGCCATGTCACAAAAATCCTTTCACAAACTACCATGGTTGTTAGAATTTTTCTTTTCTCTCACCTGAAGGCTCTTCCAGCACCTCCTTCTTACCCTGTCCTTAGGGACACGGTTTAGTGGTAGTTTGGCTGTGTAGTTTAGGTTGATGGTTGAACTTGATGATCTTAAAGGTCCCTTCCAGCCTCAACAATTTTATGATTCTGATTTTCAGCTGGCTGAATGCCCTGACTGTTCTCCTGATCACCTTAGTGGCTCTCCCTCTCGCCCTCACTACTTCTCATTAGCCTTTTTTTGAGTGCAAGGGACCAGACCTTCCAGATGACCTTCCAGGTCTTGCCCTGACTGTGTGCAGTGGAATTAAGATTTCCTTGTGTCAGTGGGAAGCGCCCACTTAAAAGGGCTTGTGTCTTTATTTGCCTCTTCACAATTACACTGCAACGAGCTCTCACGAGTGACCTGACCAGAACACACAGTCACAGCTACTCCCAAGAGAAGGCATGGCAGGATCCACCACAAGTTGTTCCCATCAGTCCCTACACGTGTGAGATGTTATGCTTGCCATTATGACGTACCATTATTCCATGTTTCATGGCCGCTCCTGGACACTTTCTGCAATAAATACCCATCTCCTCCAGACGGTAGTCAAGACCCAAACACGCTGCCAAGAGCACAGTTCTCAACTTCATTCATTACGTCTCAGAATAAGCACCAAACTAGTAACTAACTTGTTATTAGCACCACGATTTGCCATCTTGATCTTAACGTCGTCTTCTCACCTAATCCACTTCATGGATAAATGGAGGGAAGGCTACGGTGGGTCTGTGTTTCTAGGCGATTCCCCCCTCGCCGGGCACCCCAGTCTCGCAGGCCAACAGCCACGAACCAACACCTCCAGTCACAAACCCGCCCGCGGCCCCGCAGCGCCCCCCGCGGCGGCGGCGGCGGCCCCGGCCCCGGTCCCGGCCCCAGCCCCAGCCGAGGCTGCGCAGGCGCCGGCCGGTCGGTAGAGTTTGGGACGCGCCGGGAAGTTGGGGCTGGGTGTGCTGCCGCTGCTCCCACCATGTCGGGCTCCTCCAACGTGGCGGCCATGAAGAAGGTGGTGCAGCAGCTGCGCCTGGAGGCCAGCGTGACTCGCGTCAAGGTGAGAAGCGGAGCCGGGACGGGACGGGGCGGACGCGCCGCCATTACACAGCCCCGGGGGCCGCGCCCCGGGACGCTCCTCGGAGGCGGCCGGGCCCGCTCCGGCCTGCCCCGCCCCGCCGACCCTCCTCGGCTGCCGCGCCTGCTCCCAAGCTTTAGCCCCGGGGCCCCTTCGGCCTCCCCGGCCCAGCCGAGCCCCGGGGCGGCCGCGTCCCTTCCCCGCCGCGCCCTCACGCTTCCTGCAGCCTCTCGGGGACCCCGGGGGCGGACGGAGGAGCCCCGCTCTCCCCTCGCATTCCCTGATTCTGGGGAGCGGCTTCCTCCCATCAGACCGCGGCGGAAAGGGCGGCCAGGGTCGGGGTTTACAACAGGTCGCCTGGGCTGTCCCGGCCCGGGCGCTGTAAAATGGAGACTTGGCTGCAGGACGTGCCCAGCGCCTTTCACTGAAGTTCAACCGACCGAGCTTAACTTGCGGCGTTTTCGGGGTGAGACTGGACAAATTAGAGAAAACTTTGGGAAAACTGCAAATACGAGATACCAGTGAAGATGCTGCTTCCTGAAACTTTGATCGTTCTTTCCTTATGAGTTCAGAGTCACAGCAAAGAAAAACAAGACAAAGAATGCCTTCCCTGTTCCGTTTTTAGGTAGGCAGTGCCTACCAGAGCCCCTCACCCCATGCCATCGAAGGATGGCTTTCCAAGGGAAGATGAAATACCACTTTAGTCCAGTAGAGCATCTTAAACTATAGGGTGTATTTTTAAACAATTTGTGCTAGAACAGTCTTCGTATATTTAAAAAAGCCATCTCCAAGATGTTCCTCATCTTTCACCCTTCATGCTTAGCAGTTTAACATGAAAACTTTCCAAATTAATTCTTATTCTAATATTGCTCAACTTCGTGTCTTTAAGAACAAAAAATACAATGAAACTGTTGTATAAAATCTACGTGAGGTGTATTGCAGAATCTTTCAACAGTGCTGCTTATGCTTTTTCATGTAGCTATATGTTTGGTAAAGAGTGTTCAGTGAATTCTAATGCCAGCTTTTATTCTGACTAGGTTTCTCAGGCTGCAGCAGACTTGAAGCAATTCTGCCTGCAGAATGCACAACATGATCCTCTACTGACAGGAGTATCATCAAGTACAAATCCCTTCAGACCCCAGAAAGTTTGTTCATTTTTGTAATTACATGAACTTCTTTGGTATCTTTCACTGGTAAGTTCTTGAATTATGATTCATAAACTCTTCTGTCATTAAAAGCTGGCTTTAAATGAGACTGCTTGGATTAAAGTATTCAGAAGAGACATCCGATTTCTGCAGCTGGTGTAGATCCCTGTTTTGAGCTCCTCCTCCCCAATGGCGGTAGCTCTGTACAGGACACATGCTGTTCTTGAGTATTTTAAGTGGCATGTAGCTGTTGCAGTGCTTCCACCACTTTCTGTTGCTGCAGCAAAGCAGTAGCAGGGCCAGCTGCTGCTCAGCTGCCATTTGGACTGACCTGGCTGCACAGTAGTTCTGCTGTATCTCCCACGTAAGGGTATTATTTCCTTTCTCTCACACAGAATTACTTGCCTGAGAGTACATGGTGAATCCTGATAATGGCAGATAAAGCAGGCTTTAGTTCTTAAACTTTCAAACAGCACTTCCAAAGACAGGTTAGCAGTGGTCTCAAAGAAGGGCACTGTCCCCTGCAGGATTCACCCTCTAAGCCAAAGAAAAAAGTACGTCACCCAAGAATTGTATCACTCCACTCAAGTAAGCTACTACATGGCTAGCAGTTTAAATAACTAGAAAGAGTTGAATACTCGTTTGGATTTTCATTCCTAAACTGCTGTAGGTTCATTAGCACTACTCCTGCCACTGTGAAGACTACTAATTTGGCATTCCTTGAAAATTCTGGTGATTAGATTTTAGACAACCTATTTAGAAAGGTGAGTTTTAGATCCATAGTAGTCTTAGGAAGAGTCTGAAAGTCACCATAACTTGTATTTTGCCCAAAGCAAATGCAAATTTTACTGTGTCCTACTTCCCGAGCATATATGTTATTTCAAAGCACCTGATAATGCAGTTACCCATTGTTCACAATCCTTAAAAATCTCACACTGAGTCTTAACCTTCAAGAATTCTGGTTTTCTGACTTCTATCACCCGAAGAATTGCCGTTTCCTAGATTTAAGTTGTGTTATTTAGGCAGCTTTATAGAAAGTTGATTTAGTAGGATTGAGTTGTTAAAATCATTCTTTAAAACTGTTCTTCCCTCAAGCAGACTTGAGAAAGTTTCCAAAAAGTTTGTCTAAACAAGGCGGTTCATCTAGTAACAGTGTAGAGGCTGATGCTTAACTATTTGACAAACAAAAAGAAAACCACTTCCCCCACTCTTTTGAGCAATGAACTACATCAGCGTAACTGAAATGTGCTTAAGAGTTCTCATAGCTTTTAAAGTTATTTCTGTTGTGAGTTTTATCAGCTATTGTTATTTAAAAGATACTATTCTTGGACATTGACATGTGTCCACACACTGTAGCTTCAGCTTTAGGTAGTAATTCAAAGAAGAAATCAGATCCTCTGTAAGCATTACACTAATACCCTATAAAAACCCAAATAAACTGTACTTTAATCAGCGACACATACAGTTCCCCACTGACCTTTGCCAAGGTCTGCTAATTCCTGGGTGTGGATGTCAGGAAAGAATATTTCCTCTGTCTCACACATACATGTGCAAGCACAGGGCATAAAAGGCTTAGTATTTTCTTTCTTAATTACAGTCCTTATCTTTTCCCTTTCCGATTTTGGAACGGGGCACTTGTTTCTTCTGGTGTTACAGGCAAATGTCATTAGAGCAGTGGTTTTAGTTACAGTACCTATATGGAAAACTTACTTCTTTCACTGTATCTCTTGCAAGCACTTCCTCAAACTAGGCAATTTCTTAGTTGTAATGTTGGTGTTTACACGCTGAACTAGTACAGTTCCTGTTCACCCAGTCAGCACCACCTCCGTGGCATGAAGGGGAAGTGCAGTTGGTCAGTTACGGACTTCCCCTGCGCTTCAAAGGCAAAGGAGATGCCTGGTGGTTCTTTAGGCACAAGGTGACTGGGAACAATTTTTTTCTGGCCTTCCATGTAGCAGTTTGGCTTCTAGAACACACTAAGCTTCAGTTCATTTGTAACAGCTTCGATTGTCTTCTTGTACCCTTGGGGATCACTTCATGGTTTTAGAAGTTTATAAAATAAACTAATAGTTACATAAGACAGCTACGGAAAAAGAGGATTTTTTTTTTTCTAAATAGCTGTCCATGGCATACTCTGAAGGTACCTGTTCTTAGACATTGAGTTGCTTTATTCAGTATTGATACTTTTCTAACTTTTTTGTTTTTGTTGTTGTTTTTCAGATCTTTTAGCATCTTCTCTTAGCTGCTGATGTGTGTAGGGGCAGAGTGCCTGAAGGAGTGGCCTGGTTTGAAGTCTGTACAGAAGCTTAGCTTTAACGTGCCAAATCTAACTGTAAAATTGCTACTGTTGTCAAACCTCTTACCATCTACCTCTCCAAATGAACTGTATGCTAGTTACGATACTTCTGTTTCATGAGGGAATCAGTTTTATATGCCAAACAAAAAATAAAAGTGTCTTGACTTAGTCTGGTCTTGGAATTACTGTAACACGTTGATTAACTTCTGGGTATCTTAACACCTCACCAGTTACTGCATCACTCCACAGCAGCTGGAGAACATATACAGGAGCCTGCTCCAAGTTTTCCTGGGGCTGACAGTCTTATAGAACAACACGGCTTCACCAGTACCATACTTAGAAACATAATAGAACAGAAAAAAAAAAAAAAAAATTGGCTAGTTTTAATGTTAGTTTATAATTCAACTATACAGCTGTCCCATATCAGAGACATCAAATAAAGACAGTAAGTAACTTAATTATTTTTTAATCTTAAAAGAGTAACTCTGCCACAGTAGATGACTCTATGAGCCATCTTACTCTTTAGGTAAATACAAAAAAAGCACAGGTACATATGAAGAGAAAGTACAAAGAAAACTTAGATTTTTAGCTGCCAGTGAATGTGCAGACTGAAGGCAGAACAGTAGTTTATTCACCAATTTAAGAATAGCTATGAGGCTGAAGAAACATTTTTAACATTTTGATAGGGAAAAGCCTGCTTGGAGACCTCATGCTGAGCAGCATTCACACAGGCCTGTGCTTCCTGTAAGCTGGCCTTATGAATTCATTCCCATCAGTGTTCATTTCTTTTATATAAAAGAATATAAACTGCTTAGAGTATATACCTCTCCTAAAAGTGAAATTCACAGAAGAGATACAGGAATAATACGCTCGACTCCTACAGGCAACTTCAACATGGCTATTTTATGCAAGATATTAATGAAAGAAAATACCACAGGTTTCCTGGATTGCATACAGCTTTCTCAATGTTCTCTAGATAGTTTTCCAGAAATGATCTCCTATCACCATACTTTCAGGGAACAACGTACTCTAAGCTAGAAACATGTTTAACATATTTATGTCTTACCTGATTAATGGAAGATGTCTGGGTTTAGCTACTTAACAGAAAAGAAAATTAACTAAAAATACTTTATTTTGAGAATATCTTTAACCAAAATGTTTACTGTCTTTGATGCTGCAAAGTGGAATTTGTCTCTATAGCACAACAGCAGTCATGGCAAATCTTCAGTGACAACTAAATTACAGGCTGCTCTGAGATTGCCATGGTTTTTCCTGTTAAACTGGAAAGAGTCACCATCCTCATCATGTTGGATTTATCTCCAAACATAAGCAGAAAGATGTGTCCTACTTGATCTGCTCCTGTAGAAAGTTTTAATGTTTGCAGAATGTCTTTATGCAGGCAGATACTGTTCATTATCGTTAGTTAGGAGTCTGAGCTAATCCACAGTTCAAAGCAGTTTCTGTTTTTCTGGTCACCAGCAACTGGCAGAGAGCTGTCCTTTATAAGTGAAATTTTCTTCTACTTGTATCCATTTCTCGGCGCTGAAATTTAAACAAAGTTATTAACCAGCAAACTTATGCAACCAATCAATTTATAGTAGGGTAGGCAGTGAAATGTGTCACAGTTACAGTGTAGTTGAGTCTTTCAAGACAAACAGAGAAGAATTAGAGATAGTCATTTAGAACTAAAGAACATGTAGCAGTTCTGTCTGACAGTACACAAAGTGTCTTCAAAACAGAATTATCCATTTTATGAGCTGCATTAGGAGTATTAGAATTTTCCTTCTAGTATAGTTTGGATACTCACTTCTAAGTTCTGCCAATCAACTGCAATTCCAAGGTAAAAATGACTCGAAAAGTAATTTATCCTTGCCTAGAGTAATACTTCTATTTCACTTGAAGACATGCAGATGTCAATGACACTTTCCATTTACTATTAAGAAGTGACATCTATGTGAATACCTTAATAATTTTTACATTACGATCCTTGCACAAAAACAGCTCTAGTCGTTTACTAGGCTTCCAATAATAGCTTAATGCCAGGGGACTGTTTTTCACATTTGCTTGTATCTGTGTATGGTAAAATAATTACATTCTGCAAATGTGTAGTCGCAGTATATTGAAATTCATCATACTTGCTATTTTTGTTTTTGACTTGCAGTATAGCAGAATGCTTCTACTTTGCATATTTCTCAAAATACACCTCTAAATATTACAGTTAAACATTTCCATATCAAGAACTGCATTTATACTGCTTTTTTAGGCTAAGATTCGTGGTTACATTTCATGTCAGATTTAGTCTCCTTTCCCAAGCAGGGCTATTATTATGACTTAGACATACCTTATGAATCCATTCATATTCTCCAAATTTAGAATCAAAGGTTCCTTTTTGAAGAGACCTCAGCTTTAATGTAAAACGTGGCCCAAGTTCTTGTATTCCCACTTTCTTTTCACTCTTGAAGATATATCTGGGGGAAGAAATAAAAATAAAAATTAGGAAGTAAGTTACAAGAACCTTCTCTCTCATTTGTGAGTTTTGTGGAAAATCTCACCTGTGGAATCTGAAAAAGATGTAGTCTCGCTGGTTGTGAAACGTAGCTACTTGTCTTCCAATGAACTGAGGATCATGTGGGAAGAGAGAAGCAAACATGCGACCAACAGAATGTCCAAGTCGTGTTGTAAAATTATTCAGAATTACTTCAGGGACATGTTCTGTGGGCTCTTTCCCTTTTCGCTGAAATGAAAGTAATAGATCAGGATGTGAAGAACAGACTGCAAAATGAGTTTAATGTATTATCAAAGAACAGTTTGAAATAAAATGGGGAGAAGACAACCAGGGCCAACTTCTTTTAACAGGGCTGGTAACAAGTAAAGGGAGCAGCTGCTAATCTTTGGTTCAGCAATATAAATTGAATGAAAAAGCAGAAATAACTAATTTTACATTTACTCTCTCCTGCACCAATTTCCACTCCTGACAGCACCCCTTATAGCAAATAAAACAGTCTACCCATCACAGGAGTCCTCTCTCTACGAACACTAAGTGAATATGGGACTAAGAGTATATGAGATTATTAAGAACAGATGAAGTTTAAAAGTTACTAATTTCAAAAGAGGAAATAAAAAAAAAATTTTACTACAAATTAATTAGGGCTAAGTAAGCAATACGTACTACAGAAGTGACAGGGCTGTAAGAATAAGAAAAACTAGGTTTTATTCTGACACATATACTAGGTTATATACGGACATATTCAACACATACACATCTGTTGAAACCTATTATACTGCCAATTTTATATACCCTGTTGTGTGTATATTATACACTGGGTATTCCCTATTGATGTAAGTTATCAGCTCCTATTTATTGGCACAACTATAAAAATACTTGGCAGGCAATTAAAGGAATTCACCAAATAACTATGAAAATAGAAACACGCTGCTTATGGATGTAGGACATATCAGTCCTTGGCCTCTTGTTAGCTTAAGAAAAAAACACCTTTACAAGATCAGCTGAATCATACATAAATACAAGCAGTTTTGACAATTCAAGCAGACCAAACATATTTATCATTTAACAGACTACACTTTTTGGGTTTTTTGTGTTTTTTTTTTTTAATTTTGTTGGAACCTTACCTTTATTTCTTTACGCAACCGGACACTACTCATTCTAAAATGAGCAGTTGGACCATCAGGCAGATGACTTAAAACAAGACCATCTGTTCACAGAGTTAAGAAAGAAAAGGCTGGTAAAATTCAAACATGTAATTTACAGAGGAACATTTTCTGTGAAATGCGGCATCACATATCCATAATCTAACCCTGATTTACAAGGCTTCACTATATTTTTGAACATACATTCATAAACGAGTTACTGTTCTGAAGTATGTCCATTAAATTTTGTTTCAATAGCTAACCAGAGCTATTCTTCTATCAGTTTCTCACTTAGTAATATTTTATCTAGTCAGCAAAACTAAATGGAACTTCCTGGTCAGAAAAACTTACTAATTAATCAAACTGTTAAATTCACTGAAATAATAATGATGGTTGTTCATGCATTACAAACTTTAAAAAGCCAACAAACTTTCTTTAATAATTCCAGTTTCCATTAGCTGTCAGTTATTCAAGCTGGCACAGTGATTTTTAACTCTGTAGTTACAACGTAAGCTACACAGTGAAGAGAAAAAACTCAAAATAAGTAGATCTTTGATGCACACTAGACAATTATTTTCTTTCCCTGATAGGTCCAGGGTTGGTATATCTATTTTAATAAATACACAAAAGGATACTTGGTATTTTGCGATCTTCATTAATGACAATTAGATCAGTGAAGTCCCTTGCAATACACTGTGGAATAATTCTTTTCAAAGCCAGTCCTCTTCGATAGTAGACATGTGAGTTAGGTATAACAGTAGACAGTTGTTCACAGAATCTCACTGTTCTCTGCAAAACAGGTGAGTTAAATTGCAATGTGGTAACTACAGTGCCAAATTCAAGTATTAGGGGAATGGACGGTTCCCTGTTCCAACTCCCCTCCCTGATCATAGAATGGTTTGGGTTGGAAGGGACCTTAAAGATCATCCAGTGCCAACCCCCCTGCCATAGGCAGGGACACCTCCCCGTAGACCAGGTTCCTCAAAGCTCCAAGCAGCCTGGTCTTGAACACTTCCAGGAATGGGGCAACCAGAACTTCCCTGGGCAACCTGTTCCAGGGCTTTACCACCCTCATGGTAAATAATTTCTTCCTGATACCTAATCTAAATCTCTCCTCCACTTTGAAGCCACTACCCCTCATCCTATCACCGTATTACTTCCAGTATCTCTACATAAATTTGAAGATAAACTATTAAACTCATTGTTTAAGGACATTGGTTTACAGAAAGTTCATAACATTTCAAAATGTTACTATTACTTCAGGTACTAACTTCCAAATTTTCAGTAAACTTGAGGTGTACTTTTTCCTATTTTTAAACCCCCTTCTTTTATGGTTTTCACAAACGTCAGTAATCTCCCCAGTTAGGTAATGCAGATCATTTGCATACAAGAACACGTGCATGAGGTTGCTTTTTTTTTTTAATGAAGGAAACAAATAGTGCTAGAGAAACGAATAGATTACATACACATACAAGGTTATTAATAGTCAGCAAATAAAACAGCAGAAAAAAATCCATGTGAGATGTGAAAGCTATTATTTTCATCTTCACTTTACCAGTGATGGTATGAAAGCCTTGCTATCTTATAACCAGTTCATCTCCCAGAATTCTCCAAGTAAAGCACACGCACCCCACGAGGTCTGTCTGATGTTGTAATAAGAATCTTGGGAACTGTCTGTCTGTTGAAGTACGGTGCAAATTCATCAGTTGCTTCATCAAAAGCAACCTGGAACAAGAGAAGAGTCTTGTTAATCCACCATATATTAAATAATTGACGAACAATTGTTGAATCTGATCTAAATTCACATACAACTGAATTTGCAGGAAAAATACCAATTCAAAAGACCTATTCCACAACCAATCATCACAAGGCATGTTTTTTTTTTACATTTTTAAGAATCTAGTGAACACTGATTGACCAGTTTTGCTATCAATAGCAGTAATGCAAAAAGCAAATGGCAAATATCTAATGTAGATAATGAAAGAATGACATCACCTCTGTGAGCCCATCACATTTGAAAGGTAATTCATCAACACCTTAACAGCAGAGTGCTGAATGTTAAGTTTCAACAATCCACTTTATGTCCCTTCTTGGAAAGAAATGGTTAACAATATCACATGCAGAAATTAAGCAGTTACCTCTTCATCATTGGGATCTACAGTTGTTTCATCATATACTCTCTGATTTTCAATAGTCTTTGGTACAGCTTTTGGAGGTGCCTAAAATAAATAAGCTTATTAACAACACATTAACGTAACTTTAAAGTGCATTGCAAAAACCCCAAATTCATACTACCACGATATTGTGTATATTTCTACACATAATAAGAAGTACTATTTATGTCAGCTTTTAAGGAAGAAGTTACAACATAGCCCTGATTAAAAACATGCATGGGTATTGGGACACCAGAGAGCAGTGACACTGCTTAAATGCAGTCCAATTAAGAAATTGGGTTACAAAACAAACAACAACAACAAAAAAAAAAGAGAGGGAACATTCTATCCACGTCTCTTCTCTTCCATGGAAGAGAAAAGCTCTATTTTCAACACATGTTTGCCTTCACATCTACAATTTAATGACTAATAGCACATAATGTTTACCCTTCTTGCTTACACTATTCCTATAAGATTGTAATACAGGAATTCACAACTGACCGTCTCCAATTGTTAATATGTTTTTGAAGTCGTTCAGGAAAAGAAGCAAAACCCCTTGTTTGTGGCTAGGATCGAAAAAAAGCCGAAAACTGGTCTGGGAAGGTTTTGGTCAGATGCGATTGTTTTACTTCATATAGAAATTATTTACTAGAGTGTAGCTGCTAATAATACCAAGATAATGCCATAGCAATTGCATCAGGCAGGAAACCTTGTTCAGGAAGGGCCTGCTTTTATGCCATTAACAGCATCAAACTCACCCTGCCCGACTACAGCACCATTTAACGCAGCACCAGCAGGCTTTCTACGCTCAGCCGTTTGACACCTCCACTACCCAACACCCTGAGCCTCTCTGAAGGCTGCCACGGCCACTGAGCACCGAGATCAAGGCTCCACCGAAGCCTGGGGGGAATCCGTTTCCCTCACGAGGCCGAAGCAGCCCCAGCGCAAGGCTGAGCTGGAGAACTACCACACCAAGGTGAGCTCTGCCCCCGTTCGCGGCAGAGCACCGGAGGCCTCACCGCCACACGGGGCGGCGACACGCCGCGGCCGGAGCCCTTACTTTGTCTCCCAGGGCTTCGCGCTCCTTTCTCCTTTTCTTCTTGGCGGCTAGCTTCTCCTAGCGGGAAAAGGAGAGGGATCCGTTAGCCAGATTCGCCGCCCGGCCGGGCCCTCCCCCTCCGGTAACGGCCGCCGCGTCGGGCCCTCCCCCACCTTCCTCTGCTGCTGCTTCCAGCGAAGGAACATGAAGTGCCGCCGCTGCTTGTTCTTGATCTCGGACACGCTGAAGGTGGGCGGGAACAGAACCCGCTCCGAGGCCGGCGGCCCCCCATCCTCCGCCGCCGAGACCACCGGGGCGCTACCATCCCCCGCCATGCCGCTGCCGACGGACAGGAACTGACCCCTCACCCCTGACCTCTGCCCCCCGCCCGCCGGCAGAGGGCGGTCGGAAGGCGGGGCCCGCGCCGCGCGTGCGCGGAGAGAGGAGGGAGAGGGGGAGGCGGTGGAGCGGCGGTTGGGCTCGGCGCGCGCAGGGTGGCTGAGGGGGGCGCCGCCCCAACTGCCGCCCGCTGAGGGCCGAGGGGAAAACCGCGGTTTTCAAGCCAAGTGCGGTTGCCTTCGGTGCGCCAAGGAGGCATGGCTGAGCTCTGCCGACGGTGGTTGCTTGGCCTAGGCCTCCTCCGGCAGCTCTCGCCATGGGGCTGAGAGGCGTCGGAGGGCGTCGGCTGCGTCCTTCGGCCCTGACGGCGAGCGGGAAAGTGCGCCTGGCCCAGCAGTTCGTGTAGCCTGCTGCCTCGTTGCAGGTGGCTGCGAAATGGCTAAGCTAATTGCTCAGCAGGCAGCAAACCTTGAGATAAGATGGGAGTATTTAATACAATTACTACTGTGGCATAACCTGTAATCAGGCTTAAGAATATCAAAGTAGGAAGCTTTGAACAAACATGACACACCGATGGATTTACATAAATGATAGCAGCATCCTGATACAGTAGTGTTTTTCCACATGCACACCTTTCACCTTCAGACATTCGCTCACATTGGTTTAAAAGGAACAATAGTTTTCTTTGATGGAAATGTTCCTGAAAATTGTTTTTATTTCATTAAAGCCTCGTGAAACTTTTTTTGTTAAACAAGAACCCCTACGATAATTAAAGATGTTTCATACATGTAAAGCTAGGAAAGAGGGTTGATATTCCTGAATTGATTTTCTAGCTTAGAGGTGTGCAAGTGTTGCTGCACAGTGAAGAATATACTCTTTCATAGATATTGAATACTTGGGGGTTTTGAGGGACCTGGGCTAAATTTTAATCTCAGACTGCAAAATTCTGACCCTCCGTGGGACTGATTATTTCCAAGTGTGCCAAGGATTGTCACTAAACTTGGAATATGTCTACTAATTTTATATACAAATATGATTTTGCATTACTGAGTTTCTTATACTAGAAAAATGAAATCTGCTAACATAAACAGATGAAGATAATGGCAAAAATCTAGGAACAACTTGAAGTGGACAATGTTTCAAACCTGCTTCTGTCTTATGAACAAATAATTCTGTAACTCCACTTGCTTCGCTGAGGTTATTTCTGCTTAACACAGATGTAAATGAAAGATCAAGGACCTTGTTATCCACAATCCCATATTTTTCTGGCCTCACTCCCATGAGTGTCAAGAGAAAATATTTCAGCTATCCTTAGTGCCTTTAGGACAAGTAGTTTCCATAGTAATTAAGGTTTGGGGGATTTAGTGGAGACCATGTTAACCGAGGACTTTCAGTGACTTTCTCTTATTATGTGATTCAAATATTAGCGATTGCAAGGGTATCTCTGAAAGTCATTAGCAGAGATTTTCATAACTGCTGGTAGCAGAGCTAGTAGGGAGTCCCAAGTTATTTGTAGTTTCAGTTGCAGTAGTGGTTTTGTGGGTATCATTGCAAACTGATGTGCAGCATAATTGTGTGAAGCTCACTGAATGCTTACGTGTGGAAAAAACCCACATTATCTTTCTCCCTCCCAGCAAGAGGGAAGACAACCTCCTTATATTATTCAGAGGCTTTTCTTCCAAGGACTCACAGGAACAAAATAATGATTCACAATAATGCAAGAACTTCCTAGGGCAGGGGAGGGACAATAAAAAGACACCAGTAACACGTTGTGGACTTGGTGAAAATAAGATCACTAACAAAGTACAATTATAACTTCAATAAAAGGCCCAACTAATAAATACATGCATAGCATCAGTTTAATTTTCATAGAGAAGGTTCCAGGGTCTTGCTTATTTTAGTTATGAACTCTGTTCTGTGCAAATAACATCTTAACCAGAATACTCTTATTTTGCAATTCATGTAGTGTTGCCAGGAAACCATCTTTTGGAAAAAGCTGGTTGGTTAAAAAGACCCAACAAAACCAAACCAAAAATACCCACCACAAACAAACAAACAAAAACAAACCCCCAGACCAAACAGAAAGCACCAGTAGCTTTGATGTATGTAAACCAACAAGTAAGTTCTCCAGTGGAGAGTGATGAGTGAAAACATTTATTCTATGTCAGCACTAAGGAATTTTGGAGGAAACCTTTCTGTAAGGTAAATTACCACTGACCCAGCTGCAGTACTGAGTTGTATTGATAGAGGGCTGGAGTTTTTTGCTGTTCTGTCATTTTAAACAATTGAAAAATATCTTGGGATTAAGTTGAAAGGACAAAAATTCAGCTGGGGAAAGGAAATAAAGTTAGAAAATACTTATGGTAGGAGATGTGAAAAGCATGTAAGCTGCCTCTGGATTAGAGAACTGTGTGGGTTTTTTTCTTTTCTAAATGTAATAACCAACATTTTGCTATTTTTCTGTTTTGCTTTTTTTTTTTTTCTTAATTTCATTACCTGAAGTATCCTGGTTTGAGGTTTAGTGGCCCAGTGCAAACCCGCATGACATGAAGGTAGACAGGATGCACTACTTATCTTCAACATTCATTGTACTGGAAATAGCGTCCCAGAAAATGAAATGCTCCAAACCAAACAAACCATTGTCTGTATTGGAAAGAGATAGGCCCTACAGGCTTCTTTCTTTCTCCCTACAGAATGCTGGATTTTACTTGAAAAAGAAAACAAAAAGCTGTTTTATATGTTTTTAAAATGGATTAATTTTGACTGTAGTTACATTGCCTTGTTGATGTGGGCAAAGCAATTCCCCTCAGAACCAGTGAGCCTGAATTCTTTGTGGTTGTTAAAGAACCACCAATTGGTAATAGCAATTTGAAGATCATGAGATGAGCACAATTTCTGTAAAATAATGTCTCGGTTCTAAGGATTCTTAGTGTGTTAGTAGAGACAAGGGTGAAGTGACTGATTTTCCTCTAGGACAAAACACTCAAAGCTACACAGTTGGAAACAGTTGTGTCATGGATCTAAAACTGGTGAGGAGAGGGGAAATACAAGGAACAGGAGGTCACAACAAAACATGAGTAAGAAGTGAGGTGGCTCAAGGTTACCTCAAGGACTGGCTTTCCTGAGGTCCACATTTATGGTGCTCAAAACCTTCTGCAGGATCCCTAAGCCCCTGAACTTCCTGTTGGTGGTGAAGAATATATCTAAATTGTAGAAGCTGGCGCTATGTACTGGTGGTCAAGCTAAGTCAGAGAGGCTCATACATTTAAACAGCAGAAGGCAACGCGGAGCAGGAATACGAGTCGGGGCCTTGCAGTCTGGTTGCGTGCTCTTGCAGCAAGGCATCCTTTGTTCAGCTGCCCAGGAGGGGTAACTGGCAGGACCAGATTGCTGAACTAAGACAAGTGTACTCTTCTTATTCTTGCATTCAAAGCTAGTTCTCTCATCCCTTCGTGGTGCTGTGTGGATACGCCAAAGCCCTGGTTTTTGTTACGCTTGTAAGCACCTCAGCCTTGAGGCTGCAGAGCAGTTTGTACAGCTTTGATCATGTGTGAACCTTAGCAGGCCCCTCAACATAGATGTTCTTCACACTCCTGCTTGCAGCTTCTCTCTGGTAGGCATTCTCAGGGACTGTCTAACAGCACTGACTGTGCAGCAAAGTTAGTGATAGTAGCTTTCCTTAACTGGTTCAAAAGTTAAGGTATTCATGTTTGATACAGAAGACAGGACTTTCCAGCCTCTGGAGACTGAG
This sequence comes from Gallinago jamesoni, assembly GCA_025769975.1. Taxonomy (NCBI): domain Eukaryota; kingdom Metazoa; phylum Chordata; class Aves; order Charadriiformes; family Scolopacidae; genus Gallinago; species Gallinago jamesoni. The sequence continues at coordinate 18,336,733 of JAOQGH010000004.1, forward strand.
AATAACATCTTTCTTTTCAATGGAACAATCAAACCACAAGCCTGCAGGTTTTTCAGAGGTGAGAACTTTCTCCACTCTTCCAACTGGAGCTATTGCTATGTGCAGAATGAGATACAGAAAATGCTGGACCAAATAGTTAGTGGCTGGGGCATTCTTCCTGAAAGGAAGGAATATTGGATTCCAGGCCAGGTCTCAATATTCTCCCTGTAGTTTACTTTTTAAAGTTACACAGAAAAGCAGAAACAAGCTGTTTGGTCTCTAGGTGTGTGCCCTCATCACTGGGCTAAAGGGTCTGGTTCCTTTTATGGCCTGGTGCTCTGTTAGGCTTTTTGCACAGTGAAGAAAGGGTAGCATGGTCTCACCAGGGTGAACTATTCACAGAGTGGTGGGCCATGCTCCATGTGGCAGGGGAACCTGCATTTTAGCCCACATCTCTCTAACTGAGGAAGGAGTTGAACACGGGCCCACCACAATACACGATCGTATGAAAGATGGACATCTGTACCATCACATTTTGAGAGAAAGCCTGCTTTGTATTCTGCTGAGAGCTTAGGCCTGTGATGCTTGTTGCATGTTATTGTACCAAGCCATCTAGGATCTCTGCTGTAGAAAAGCCTCTTGTTCATCCAGCTAGGCGTAAGCATGAAATATATGCTGAACTGCTTAGCTCTTTCCAGACCAGTCATACCCAGGGCTGTTTCTCCAGGGGAGCATTATGAAGGGGAGCAAAGTAAAATTAAAAGGTGCCTATGCAGGAGCTGCGTGGGTAGCTTTCAGGATCATCTGTGTGGGACTTTCAGGTCTGCATTCCTTAGTGGATCTTGTTTACAGTCTTACTTTCAATATTTTCAATCACCTAGGGCAAGCTCTCTAATGGATAAATTTGGGATCATGCTCAATAAAGTGGGGTATTATTTAACATTTCAGGATGAACACTAGATCTTACTATATGCTCCCAGTGCCTGTCCTCTTCCCATAAATCAGCACAAAAATTAAATTTTTTCATATGCTTTCTTGGGTTACTCTTCTTTACAGTAACGAGCTGTGTACAAACATTTAGGTGCTTGTTGGAAAGAAGGTATTATACCCATTATGCAGACGGGAAAATAAAACAAGTTTGACATAACAAAATTTATCAAATATATCTGTGAATTTAGAATGCTCAATGTAAGATGCCCAAAGCTGGATATTTTGAGAATAATTAGTACCATATGTTCAAACTAAAATTATGTTCAATAAGGTTCACAATTAACTTCACCATGCTCAGGATCATTCTAGATGTCAGATTCCAGATATCTCAAGTTCAGCATCTAGCAAATAAGGAATGCAGACTCAGTGTCTGTCCCTAAAACGAAGTTAAAGTTTGTTATATGACAGGTGAATGAGGAGACCAAATGAACTTTTCTTAGTTTTCATTCTGTAGTGCCCTGGCTTTTGAGAGTTTCTTTATGATCTTTGTGCTTTTCATGGCTTTTGTATAAAAAATCCTAAGGTTTAAAAAAGCCAACAATGGTAGAAAAAGCGGAGGTCCCTCTGAATAACAGCTTGCTCTTCCAGAGTATTGACACTCCAATCCACCCCCAACAGGTATCACACCAGAATGTGCTGGGAGTGCACTCTCTTACCTCATCTAGGTCACTAACAAGCACTAACATTAAGAGCTTTGGTCCGCATATGGGTCCCTGAGGAACACCACAAGTAACCAGTCACCTCTTTGGTGGACTTTGCATGCTGATCATCACCCATTGTACTCCATAGCCCAGCCAATTACCCACCAACCTTGTGGTACATTTTTCCACTCTGTATTTCAACAGTTTAAGGGTAGCATGTGAGACCATGTTGAAGGCCTCCCCAAAGTCAAGATAAATGGCACACAATGCTCTTCCTCCTCTGCTGAACCAGTTGTCCCATTGAAGGTTTGCCTTGGAAAAGTCACATTATACCAGCTGTTCTTAGTCATCTTTGTGTCTCTCAGGTGCTTGGAAATGTCTTCCAGGAGTATTTGCTCCACAGTCATCCTGGGGATGGAGGTGAGGCTGACAGACTTCCCTGGCTCTTTCATCCTGCCCTTCTCCATGTTGCAGCTTAGTATAACCCTCTTACTGTACCATGTGAAGAGCAGTGATTACTGATTACTGATGCATTTAAATGGTCTGTGTCTACCATCTCATAATCCGTGCATATGTGCATGTGTTAAAGAAGAAATCATCAAGCACTTGGAAGCTTGAGAGACCAAAAATTAAATAATCTAAGGAAAAATGAAACATTTTAAAAATAAGGTATTTTATGTGGTATGCTTGCAAATCTATTATTTAAAAATTGTGGAAATTCCATAGTCTGCTGCATGTGAGTGTTCAGTGTTCCACTGGAGTTTAAAATGACTTTACCGCTGCTTTATGTATGGATGTCAACATGATCTTAACCATGTAGTTATAACCGACATTACAATAATTCCTTCCCACAGGACCTATCACGATGGCATAGCTGGCCATTATCCTAATCTGGGCAGATCAGCCTGATTAATACTGGGCGTTTGATTTCCTACAAGTCTGTGAGCACTTCTGGTTAGTTAGTAGATTAAAATTATTAGATAATGCATTTGTTGTATGTAAGCTGAAAAAAAAAAAAAAGATAAATGAATTTGCTGGACCTTCAAGTGCCTAGTGCTGAAAACTGGCATACATCCCCAAATAGAAATTCTATAAACAAGAAAATTGTAATTTGACACATTTAGACTTTTTGAGAAGTTTTATCCAATAGCTACCCATTGCAAAGTACTGAAGAAGCATCTACTGTTTCCAGACTGGTATTTTGCTTCTTCTGGAGATCACTATCCTTTTCTAAAGAATTGTCCCGTAAAAGGGAAGGTAGCCAATGGCAACATTTCATCAACTTTGTGGGTATGTAGAAAAACTTGTGTTTCTTGGGGGGTGTGGTCCTGTCTGTAGGAAGTAATGCTGGTATCTTTCTGCTAGTGGCAATTACACGTAGCTTAGACTACCTTAATAAAACATTCCTTCATGTACCGAGGAAGAAAGAGTATATCTAGCATTAGAATATGACTCATTTCTAGCCAGATATTTTTCAAAAGATGCTACCTTGTGTTTTCATTTTATTTATTGACTTCCTGTTTTTTTATATTAAAGCATATTTGCGCTGTAGTGGAATAATTTCTCTGTAATAAATAGCACTTAGTATAGCAAATAATTTCATTTCTTTTTCTGCTTGCAGGTTGCCCACAGATGTCTAAGAATTTTCTTCTTGTCCAAAATTATTGTAACATAACTTACAGGCATTAATATAGCAATAAGGTAACTATATTGTCACACTGTGAAATAATACATCAAGTGAAACTTTTGTTCCTCTTGCAGATCACTCTTAACTCCGTGATATCAACACACATGTTATCAACATTCAAGCAAAGTATGATGCTTAAATATTCTTCTATTTTAATACTTTTCAGTGTGTGGCTATTTTACTCTTTCGCTCTTAGCAGATGCTTTACATTTTAAATTGGGAAAAATAGTTAGGACTCTTTTCTACTAATAAGTCAGAAGTAGTTATAAATGACCAATAATACCTCTTCATTTTCAAATTTGTAACATAATATTTGCAAAAGAAACAGAAGTTGTGAAGTGATACATGATAACGATTTATTCCACAGTGTTACCAGAATCTTTGGTAAGATGAGCTAACTTGAACAATGTGCATTTTAATATAGTTAAGTGCAGGCTACGAAAGAAAAATGTAGATCAGATATCTGATATAAGAGTACATGGAAATTCTATCCTTGTGGATAAATGTGGGAGCATCCAGAGCAATAGGGATTTTGTTGGTGGAGCAGTATGTCTTGGCCTGATACCGAGACAAAAATTGAGAAACCGGTTAAGCAGAACTATATGGGTTTATTTGGGATCTAGAAACCCTTCTTACAGAAGAGGCTTGAAAAGCTTAGTCTTTTTAGCCCTCAATGAATCATAGAAGAGATAAGTCACCTGGAATTACATAAGAGAATAATTGCATCATAAAACTTCAGTTTAGCAGACAAATCTTTTTAAAAGATATAGTGTTTGAAAGCTGAGCTGAGACATTTTTTGATTTAAAAAAAAAACCAAACAACCGAAACAAAACAGACAAAAAAATCCCTTAGACTAACTCAGCCTTGGAAAACATGTAGATAGATAGGCCTGTGAAGTATTCCTCGTCACCTGAAATCTTTAAATCAAGCAGGTGGATTATTTCCAAAGGAAGTGTTCTAGCTCCAACAGAAATTGTGTAGACATCACTTGAGCTAATTGTCACCTGAACTGTGCAAAAGTTCAGGCTGGAGAATCACAGTGCTTTCTTCTGGTCTGAAAACCTGTGGTGCTATAAAATATCAAAATGGAGGAAAAAATACCCTTTAAAATGTTTTATAAGAATTTTAGAATATCTGCCATAATATTCATATAGTATGTGGTTGGAGATTGCAATGAATGCATTTTTTAAAATAATTTAAATTAGCAGACATATTACAGGGTGGTTTTTTTTCCCTGTTTGTATTGCTCATTTTTGATGAATAGTCAATAGAATTGCAGTGTCTCTCATTTTAGGCTACCTAGCCCCTTTCCCCTAATAAGATACTATTTTCTTTCTTTACTGGTTTATCAAATCCTTTAAGACTGATATTTCTATGCTGGGTGTTCAACTCAGGATAACTTTCTGGAAATCGTATTTCTATATTGGGTAGCGAAAATTAACAACATCAAAAGCAAAAGGACTGAAGTTAATAAAACAAATTCTAATGCAAGAAGTAGTTCTGAAATACTAGACCAATTGGTGGGATAATCTGGAAATTCACCAAGGAGATTTCTCTTTTCTTTTATATTATAACTCTCCGTGGCAGAACTTTTTTCTTATGTGTTGATAAAATGTGAACATGCTCTCGGACTTTTATAAGTGCTAATCACAAAATAACAAAGGTAATGAACATTGCAAGACATTTAGCTGGCAACACATAATAATCCCAGTGTCAGATAACCTCTTTTTTTTTTTCCAGTATGCATATGTAGCTCTTATTAATGAAACTCAAGCTGCACCTAATTACTAGTAGCAGAAAATCACTGGCATTTACCTCCCACATACAGAGCCACACCTTGCCCTCCAGGAAACCTAAAGAGCTTCCCAAGAACTATCCCTAGCTCTGGCCTAGATTTCAGCCTCTTCTACAGTGTTTTACAGTAGAAGCTTGTCAGAGCCAATCCTGTCTGGTGCACAGGGGTTGACTGAGCAAAGAAATTAAACTAAATGTGAAATCTGGTCTTAAGTTAGACCTTTTATTACAGTTGCTCTTTTGCTTGGTCTGTATGGTCCAGCAAGTTTGGTGTTCTACCTTACATAGACTGATGCCAAAGACTATCTCTGTTCCTTGCAGTAAAAGACAGAGCAGAATCAAAAGCATCATTTCAGTAAAAGTTACTGTACAAGATGACAAGGAAGAATTAGCTAAGATAATATTTTCCTTTGTCTATATTTCCAATTTGATCACATTTTCCTCCAGTTTGGGGAAAATACTTTATTTCCTAAGTTTGTGGGGGATTATTTAACAAAGAGAAGGTACAACATGGTTACCTTTGGCAGGGAAGGGTTAGGCTAAATGGTTCAAGCTCTAGTCTTTTATTTCACCAGGAGAGTTTTAAATGCATCTGAAAAGAAATTACAGCATTTAGTCTGATACCAGGATTGTATCTCTCAGCTGACAGTGCATCTGGTCACGGTCTCTGCAATTCAACTTCAAATGTAAATGTGCAGTACTTGTGCCAGTAAGGGATTCAGGAGTCCTGTCCTGTCCTGAGTTTCAGTCCTCACAAATACTTCATAGGTAACCTCTGATAAGTCCTGTTGTTCCTCATTCTTTTACAAAATTAGCGTGGAAGCATTTTTGCCTTACAGGGATAAATAGGCATAACATATATTCTAGAAAGGAAAACAACAGCTGGGTAAACCACACAGGGAGTCCTCTCCTGGGAAGCAGAGTCACTGAAGAGGAGTTGGAAACTGATAGGCCACCATTGCTACTTCTCTGCCATGGCAACTAGAATAGGGAATATAATTCTTGATTGCCCAAGGAAGTAAATATTAAGAAAGAACAGAGAGGTTTATACTTCCTCTGTATCTGGCACCAATGCAAGGGAAATTGGAATGTTGTATATGGGGTTTGTGTCCTAAATTCAAAAAGAGCTATGCAAAATTAGAGGGATCTCATAGAACAGACATGAGACATGATTAAAGGATTAGGCTACTCTCCTAATAAGGGGCTCAACGAGGTCCACTATTTAGCTTATCAAAGAGAAAGTTAATGGGTACCCTTCATGTACCTTGCTATGTAGTAAATACCCATTTAAAAATACATGGCTTCACTCTAGCAGAAAAAGATCCAAGACCTACAATCTTAATTTATAGTTACCCGTAATTAACCATTGAGAGGGTTACCAAGAATTATGGTAACTTTTCTGTTGATATTTATATCAAGATGTGATGTTTCCCCCTTAAAATGATAAAATCTAGTTCAGACAGGAACTATTTCAGGGAAATCTGCTCTCCATTATGCAGGAAGTCAGACTAGAAGGTCACACAGTTCTCTTTAGGCTTTGTAATCCGTTAATTAAATAGTTTACATACATTCGGTTTAATTGTTTCTATGATTATTAATAAACAGTATTTTTAATATTTCATGTTTGACTGCAGCCTCACCTAATCTCAATTATTTCTTACTGTATGTGGGTGGTGGGACTTTGTCATCCTACCAGCACCTCCACCTTCATCCCTAAGGGTTGCATCATTATCTTGTTACACAACCTGCAGGGTTGATATTGTTGATATGGTGCCAACCACAGAATTGTTGAGAGACGGTGGGGTGGTGTTGCTGGAGATCCCAACAAAAACTGCTCTAGATCGTGCACGCAAGTTCTGCTGTATTTTTTTAAAACTTTTAAAACTTAACTAGTCTCTTTGCAGATGTCTCTTGAGGACTTTTATCACGTAATTCTAGATTTTTTTTTTACAAATAATTTTATACTTTTCCAGGCTTTTATCCAGGCTGAGACTGATATTTAAAATTTTGTTTGCACTTGTTCATGCAACTGTATTTTGCTTGGTAGTCCTGGGAACAGACTGCCACCCTGACAAGGACAAACATCACTGCATCCCTTAGCCATGCTGTTGTTTCTCTGGGCAATCCTCCAGCTTTGCATGGAGAGCAGTCCCAGGAAGTAGTCTGTCTTTTTGGTGACACAATGATTTCCTTTCCTTTGGGCTCAGGATCTTTCATTCTATTATGCCTGTTGGCAGAAACTAAATAGTGAGACGTCAGTCTGGTACCCTCACCTACTGGCTGTATTTCTAGGTATTATCCTGCCTTAGGAAGAGGCAGGCATTCTGAAGCAAGGATAATCTTGTGACTAATAATGTATTAAACTCAGAGAAATTGTCCAGAAGCAGAACTTGCAGTAGTATACTGGAAAGGAACCCACAGAAGGAAGGAACTGAATGGTTTGAGTCTGTTAATAGTAAATACTCTTTATCCCTCCACCCATAGGCATACATCTAACTTGTACCTCAACTACACATCCTAGACCAAATGTGAGAACCATAACGCTTCAGGGAGCTAAATATATACAATGCCCACTACAGAATTAAGTTCTGGGACAGAGCTTTTTTTTTTGATGAGCTTAAAGAAGGAAAAAAACACATGTGGCAGTTACGGTGAAGTAAGGTGGGGCATCTACTACCTGCAATGGGGGGAAATGGCTGAGTTGCATCGAAAGCCAATAATTTCGTAGAGTCTGGGGCATCTGCAATGGCAACCTCCTTCTGGGAGTATTTAAAATAGAAAATTCAAAGCAGTAACAGGTACAAACCTGTATCAGCAATGAAAGAAATAGCATGTGGGGTTTTTTTTGAAGAACAAAATCCATGAGTCCTAATAGGGAATATCGGCAAAAAAGTGTCTACGTGTGAAATATGCTTTTGAATCTATTAGGGCCAATTTTCAAGACTTGAGAATTTGCCAATTGCATCATTTTCAGTTATAATTATGAGATTACTGTCAAAAAAAGCTGACTTTAATTTTTGAAGCCAAATCCTGAGAAGATACTAGAAAACCAGGACTTACCCTCAGTATTTCCGATCATCCTTCTGATGATGAGTTTCTTCTGATGGAGTAATACTGGGAACACAATAGCTTTGCTAGAGAGCTTTTGAAAACTGGTCTCTCAAGCTTAGAAAATCTGTGTGAAGGAAGTAATGGTTATCATTCAAACTTGACGCCAGACTCTAATTGTTACTTCAAACAACAAGAACACAGCATCAACAGGATTTTTGTTTTGTTTTTTTTTTAAATCTCTTTGGTACGCTGTAATAGCTACACCTACATCCTCTTAGAAGAAACACATTTTTGTTCTGAATACTTTGTATAAATATTTATTAATTTGTGCACTGCATTCATAAATTTAGAGTCCAGAGTTTAACTCTTCTAGTTTTTCACTCAGTTGATCTTACTGTCATGCTTCCTACAGTACTGCATCTAAATTACACTAGGCTTACTTCAAAAGCTGTTAGCCCTTGAAGTTTCCCTTGCTTAGGGAAAATACTGTGCTTATGGTATACGTGGCAGGGGCCACGAAGCTGCTCGGTTTCACTTTGCCTTTACCACATTGGTTTAACTGAGATAATCAAATTGTTTGTGCTAAACAGTGTTATGTTTATGAGTGTCACTTGATCCCACAAAGCGCTGGGCCCATATACCCAGAGAAGACAGGGAGAATGAAATAAAAATTAGTTTCTTACCTGCAATACTGTGTTGCATCGTCATTGCACAATCTATCTACTGACAGGCATTTTTGATGGGCTACCAAGCTAAGCCCACAAACACAAATGGCATTATTATATGATTTTCAAAGCAGACAAATCACATACTTCATTCCTCATTTCTTTCATCACACACATGCTGATTTTTTAAAATGAGGGCACTGAAAACAAGAGGAATTTAGCATTAAAGAAATACTGCATCTTTATTGAAAAAAAAATTGAAACTCTGAGTTCTGTGTTCCTGCAGGATTCTGAGCATTGTTCTCTCTCGAAAAAACCTACAAAACCCCAACTGTATATTTTGACATACAATATAGATCTGACTTGCAAAAAAGCACAGGTATTGAAATTTCCCTATAGTTTTCCAGCAGAGGCACAGGCTTCCTTAAGAAATGTAATGTATGGAAAATACGTGTGAACTTGTATTTTGTAATTATATTTGTGTCTTTCTTACAGGTTGCCCATAGACTTCTCTACACCCAGGGACTGAAAATCATTGCTCTACAGTACACAGACAATATTTCTTTTAAAGGTTTTTTTCTGAAAATGTTTGTGATTTTTTTCTTGATATGACCTGCAATGGACTGGTGGTGCAGATCCTATATGAAATATAATTTGAAAAGAACGAGGAGGCCTTAGTTAGGGTACACACTCCCATGGAACATTTTCCTGAAACACCTACTCTTATTTGAATTTGGTTTATTTGAAAGGGTCTATGTTGTCAGACCTCTATTGTGATCAATGATGAACGAGAGAGGGGGACTTTTTCTTAAAGAGCTAAAGTAGGAGTATGAGGAGCTGGGTGTTTGTGGCACAGATGAACTCACCCATCAAGAGTGTGACAGGCTCTCCAGGTTGTACATTATGCACGTTACCATACAGTGACTTGATACTGCGGCTTGTTATGCAGCCCTGGGAATGGAAGAAGCATGAGGAGTCATCCAAAGGAAAGAGATGGAAGCTAATTCTGCTGCTAGCAGAAGAATGGAACCTCTGTTCTTTTAATTTCCACTTTGCTGTATGGTGCCAGTACCAAACCAATGAGAGGTGCTTGGGAATGAGAACGCTCATCTTGGCTTTCTCACCTTGGTTTTTCACAGCATGTAGCAGGCAGAGTGCACCCAAGATGTGTTCTGAGTCCTCGGGGGAGATCTCGAATCTCCCTGGAGGAAAAAAGATTCTTTCTATCAACACTGCTCATCTTCCTCGGCACTAACAACACAAGGTAGGACTGAGGAGATACAGATTTCAGTCTTCATTGTGCCAGAGACAGGCTTTGAAACAGTATCTTAAATTACTGAGATGTTAAAAAAATATCACTAAGGGTGAGGGTATCGGTTCTTCCTGATTTGGGCACTGGAAGTAAAGCCATGAACAAGAGAGACAGGTGCTCACCAAGAGGAGGTTCATCTCTGCCCAGCTCCTGCATGGTTCTGCCTCAGAGAGGTTCTTCCAGCAAAGCTGCCCACACACTAACAGCCACTCTGTCAGCACTGGGAGGAAGACTGTGGTCAAGCCAAGGATGTGAAACTCCTGTTGGGGACATTTCCACCATGTTGCGACTACACTACCATCCTCTAGACAAGGCTTGTGTCATAGATGATGGAAAGTTCAGATTTTACCTTCAGGTTCTATGGGTGATTCCTGAGTCTTTGAAGTTCTGTTCCCACTGAAGATGAAGGCAGATTCCTACTGATATTAATGGGGTTAGGATGTGTCCTTGTCTCTATTTTTGCTGTTGTTTCCTTTGTTGCAGTAGACCTATTCCTTTATTAAAGTTTTTGCCTGGGGGGAAAAGAAAAGCCACATTACTAAATAAATTATGAAATATTTACATTTGTGAAGCCAACCCCTTATGGCTGGCTCCTCCTCTGATATTAAGATGACAGTTTTTATAGAGCTACAGGTTCTATATTGCCCTTATTCCTCTGTGGGATCCAAGACCGGGAGGTGACAAAACAGCAGGCCACCATGAGCCAAGTGACAGTAAGTAATATCTAGGAATGCTTGCTGATTTTGACTCAGTGCAGTGAAAAACAACTATATTAGACCAGTGCTGGTTTGTTTAGTGCTGGAGAGCAAAGTAGAATCAGAGATGAAAAGAAAGAAAATCTAAATTGGGGAGCTTTCTAAACTAAGTTTGATTTTTACCTGAGAATAACAAGCCATGTGTTGTAGATGTATCCGTAATAATAATCCTGAGATCAAAGTGTTAAAGGCGCCAGGTTGTTTATCACTATTTATGTTCCATTTATGTTCTTTTGTACTTGTATTTGAATTTGCTTTTTTGCCTGCAGTTCTCTCAATGCCACAAGAACAAATGAAGGTAGCTTTAGTGACACGATCCCTAATGAAATGATCTGCGGTTACTCTTGGGAATGTTTTGCATCTTTTGTTTTCATTGTATTTTTGTATTGGCTTTAAACCTTAATAGCAGCTCCCTTCTTTTAAAAAAATGGTTTAGCATGTTGTTCAAATATGTGTGGTTCAAACTATTTAGCTTATGAATTTCTCCCTCCTACTTTTACATACGTAATGCTTTTGACTTTGCCTTGCCCCACCTCTTCTAAGTTCGGTAACAAACAGGTACAGACTTTCTCTCCGGGTGCTGGTTTGTTGGTTGTTTTTTTTAGATACTTGGCTAAGTCATGTATGCTTTACATTTTTATCTCTCTGTGACATAGTCTATGGAGGCTGTATCTGTAGAATGGATAAATGTTAATAATTACTGTAGAAATGGAACATTCTGTTAACTGGATTTCTGCACAGTTAATTCCTAATGGTTCTCTGTCACCAAACTCAAGGTCTCTGATGTCACCTGATGTCACCCATCCAAATGTTACTTCTGCTCTTGCCTTGCTTTTTCTTTCCTGCTCACTGTCAGTTGTCTTATTCCCTCTTCCCCATTTCTCCTGCAAGCTCCCTTTGCTCCCATTTCTCTGGTTCGTCTCATCTTATGTCAGTAAAGAGGAGGGCAGGTTGGTAGGCGGCTGGAAACACGACTATGTTAATTATCCCTAATTGCTGTGCGGCATCTCTTCCATGGTCCTTCCTTGCAAAATTTCCCATCTTTCCATGCAAGAGTCTTGCAGATTTCCTGTACACAATGCCTAGGATTTACAAAGTCGGTGTGTGAAATGGAGCAGGGAAGGAAACAGATCCTGAAATATATACTGAGCTGGGTGTTTCAAATCCTCAGCGTGACGTGGTGGACAGTGGTGCTGAGCATACTCATACCAGTGCAAAAATACATCTTTAAATCGATTAAGAGAAATAATGATTTTTAGCTGGCAGAATCTTTGCCAAAAGAGGAAACGTGAAGAAAAGACAGACACAAAAAAAAAGTCTTGGAGCTAAATACCTTCACACTTTCTAAAGTCAGAAGTAAGGAACAACAAGAAAATACTTGATGATATGGCTCTTGGTGAGCTTTTTGCAGGATTTGGACTGTAATGGAGAAACTGTCTACCGCTGTAACGTGACATGCTTATTTGTGGGCATTAACACATGCAAAGACAGGTTTTTGGGTTACTGTGTTATGATGCACAATTGTGTGATTAATAAATTAGGCAACGCTAGTACAAGTGTGCTAGAGTGAACCACTTGTAGCAATCACCAGCACTCTAGCAGGCAACATTAAATACTGTGCTCTGCTCCAGTAAAGCTTTGAGTATTTGAATATCAGTTTGCAGTTCCCAAGCTGCAAAGTGATCAAAGGAGGGGAAGAATGTGTCTTACTTTTATCCCTCTTAAAGGACAATCAGACTACTCACCAGATTCCCTGGGCAGAAATGTCAAACAAACTCAACTGAAAAAAATATCATCAAGAAGATTTCCTAAAATCACTTAAGTAAAAGTTTAACACAGCTGTTTGTAAAAAGCAAGATATATTTTTTCAAGTGCTAATGTTTTATATTTAACAGTTTGAGTAAAACAAACATATCAAATGTGTGTAGAATAACATACTCTTATTACTGGGATAAATAAATTAAAAACTATAAAGATAAGCATACAATGGGCCTGAATTAAGAAATTATACTTTGAGCTAGTTCCTGTGTGGGGCCAAAGTCTGAAAGTGTTACAGCTGATTTCTGAGTTCATATGCAGCTTCTTTACTGCATTTACTGCCAATTTCATAAGGATTATGAGGAAATTCAGCTGGTTAGGCCTTTAATCTGGTATCTCCAATCTAAATAGAAAAGTGTCAGATTTGGCAAAGGTACTCAGGTTTTCAGGGCATCTAGAAAACACTGGTGTTTCTATCCCAACTTGAAATTCCAGATCAGGCTCTCTGCCTTGTACTGTGAAGGATTTATTCCCTGCTGCAAGGAAGGGACTTTGCCTAATATAAATCTCTCTTCATCTCCATTCTCATTTTTAAATTCCTGTCTTTTTAAGAAATCTCTTGTGAAATTAAAGAGCTGCATCATATTCTTGCATCACATTCTGAGCACAGTTAGGCTTTGGATTACACTACTCTTTTAGAAGACACTGCCAGCACCTGAACATTTCACCCAGGGCATAGGCAGCTGAAATATTCTGAAGTAATTACTATACTAAGTACACAGTGATGTATCTTTCCCAGAAATTGAAAATAAAGGTATAGAAGAGATTCACACAATAATTTATGGGCGTTAACATATGGGTGTAAGTTTCTCTGGGGATAATTATGTGACTATGCTAGTAACACCAAGGATGCTTGGATACATTAAAACAAATGCTCGCAATGATGTTCTTGAGCTTTTCATTACTGTCAGGAGTCAGAAGTGTGTATATTTAATCAGGAGACAGGGATGAGAGAGGCCCATATTCACAAAACCCACCCTCTCCCTTCCCACTGCAGGCGAGCTGAGGGAGCCCTGTTTGACAGGGGCGCTTACTTTAGATGTGTATACTGGAAACTTCCTGCTTTGGAAGCAGAAGACAGCACAAAGTGGCTGAGAGGGGAGCAGCATGTGGGGTTTGCAAGGACAGATGGAACAACGGGCATTGCTGCCAGTGAAACAATCACAACCCCCTGGGCTTTGCAGGACTTCTTTTAAAAACTGCGATCTAGCACACTTTGAAGTAGACTTTGCTTTGGTTCAAAAATACAGCTGTGGACTTCCGTGACACATCCCAGTGCCTTCCTCTTGGAGAAGAGAATGTTCCCAGCTCAGAGAAGTTTTTCCCAAAGCTTCCCTTGACTTGCTGGCACCCAGCCCCAGGTGTCCTTGAGAAACTCTCCGATACATTGCACATCACTCCCATCCTGAGGGCTCCATATATTTTCAGTCATTGTGGAGCCATCAGAAGCAATCCCACCATAAAGGCTGCGCTGTGAGGTGGGCTCGGGCTGCAATGTCTGTGCCTGTTTTCCAGTATTGGAATTGCCCAGCTGGAATTAAACTTCACACAGTTTAAGTTTTTATGCATTCAAATTTCTTTGGGTTTTGGGGGGGGTTTTTAGCTTTTCTTTCAGTGAGGCTGATGTCTAATCCTTTGACCTCTTGCACTAAATCTGTTTAAAATTGCACTCTTCCAACACAGCAAACCACTACCCTAACGAGCCACAATTACCGGTGTTACAGCAGCATCCTCGGGGATACAGGCGTTTACAGAAAAACCATCAGGGTTTTTTTGGAGCAGTGACAGGCAGAGTTCCGCCCTTGCTCTGGGGTGGCAGTGGCTGCGGTGGGGCAGGAGAGGTCCTGGTGGGTGAGCGGGTGGCAGGCGTGTATTGCGAGAGGCTGTAGTTGCATTTCCTGCCCCCCACCAGCTTGTCAGGTGTGCTGGGACCCAGTCTCGGCTTGTGGAAATGATTACAAGGCAATTTATGCCTACCAACAACAATCCCTACTGTTGCGTTTGTTACAAACTTGGCTGCAGAACAGTAATGGTTAGTGGATTAACAACGTTGGCTTTTAGCCTCTCCTACTCCCTCGGCAAACAATTTTCATGTATAGTAAACATTCTCATTTAGTCTAACTAGAATGGAGCCCACGGGTGGGAATAGCCATACCTGCACACTGAGAAGAGACTCCAGGTTTCCAGCTTTCTCCCCTCCCGATGCCGGGGTCCAAGACTTCTGGTCTTTTGCGGGGTCAGCTTTGCTGGACAGGTCCCCCTGATATCACAGCGGGGGCAGCACCGGATGTCACATTCTGCAGGAGAAGGTCTGTCCAGTCGAAAGGGTGACAGTGGGCAGCACAGAGTCACGGGGACAGGCAGGTATTTGTTGAGAGTTCGGCATTTTGAAAAAAAACCGCACGTTTTAAAATTAACAACTCTATGAATATATATATGAAGTATGCAAAAATATTTCACACCAAGGACTGATCACAGTGCATGCTGTGAGGGCATACGAGGTCGAGTAAGTGGTTTGTGGTCTTGCCTTTGCACAGGAAGCCTGAGAGTAACAAACCCTTCAAAAGTCTGTATGGTTTATCTGGTTGATTATCGGGCTCTTTGGGGAAACAAAGAGTCTGCCCATGTTTCATAATGTGTGTAGTAGAAATACCAGGATATGCAAATATGGACGTTACACAACCAAAGCAAAACTGAATTAAAGCTGTTTACAGTCGAAAAATGAGAGAACCAGAACTGCAGCCTTTTTATTGCTACACCGCTGAGACGAGTGTGTGCACAACCCGGCTATTTAGCTGCTTGTGATGTTGTGCGGTACAACCGTGTCCCTCCGTCCTCCCACTGCTGTTTGTGTCTCCTCAGTAACACCTAAAACAGAGGCTACCAACCCTGGGTGTAATGAAAAAGGAATGTTGTAAGCAATCTTGTGAAGGTTTATGACAATTATCAATTGATCAACTAATTACAAATAGCAATCAGCACTTAGGTGATGGATGGTTGACTTCTAGCCTGGGGAGCAGGACTGCGGCAGCACTGCTCTGGTGGCTGGGACTCTTTGCTATTGAACTCTGTGACCCAAATGCTGTGGCTGAGCATCTGCCACAGGAAACACAGGTTGTGTCGTAGGCCCAGGTGTCCTCTGATGCACCGTGGTGAACCTCACCAGCGCTGTCTCCAGTGGAGGCTTTCTCACCATTCCTGTACACTGAGGTCATCCGTGTGCAGAGCGATGGGCAAGATATAGGAGTTCAGACATGTAGGTCAGGGTAGTGTCTGCCAGAAAAGGTGGGCAAGAGAAATTAATGTTATCTTGGCTTATGTGAGTGATGCCCTACCTTCCCACTGCTCACTTCTGTGTCACTGGCAATTTTCACTGCCACAAATAGGTGTTGCTCGACCACAGCTAGTGAAACAATGAAAAGTACATATGTAAAACAATTTGACAAGCATCAGAGAAAAAACATTACAGAGGAAATTATTTATCAAATGCTATTTGGTCATATGCAGGGAATACGACCTGTTTCATGCAGAATAGCTAAGCTGTCTACGTTATTTTCATTGAGACTTGGGTTTGCCTTTGATCCAGGTTGACTAAATATGAAATCCATTCCTGCACAATCTTCCTCGTTAAGCAGACCAGAAACATTATTTTTATTTCTTCAAGAAGTATTCACAAATGCTTTCCGAAATTGATTTTTTTGGTACTTTATACACTTTGTTGTTTGGTTGATTTTTCAGGGTGAAAAGGGAAGGAAATCTTCAACAGCTTGTTGTGGTTGTGGGGCATTTTTTTACATCTCCTTCCTTTCAAGACACTGTTGTGGAGAATCAGGGGTATGGACTATGAACTCAGCAAAACCAAAATATTGGTGGGGAAGCCAACTCTTCAGACTGGAGTTTGTATTAGCAATTGAGGAAAAAAAAATACAAGTGAGATATTGTCCTATAAATATATTTAGGAACATATTAAATACAGATACACTTTTGAAATTGGAACTCAAGAGTGTATCAGGATTTTGCAAATTAGCTTTGTCTTTATAATGAGTGCATGCAAACTTCAGGTCCTAAGTCTGAGACTTGACGGTATTGAAAATCAACAGCCATGTTTGCTGTAGCATAAAAATGTAAGTGAAATGACATCTTCCGTCAAATATTTTCTTCTTTTTTCTTTTTATTTTTTTCCCTAATTGTCTCCATTTTTGCTTTGGCAGCCATAAAACATTGTAACCAACCACAAATAACTATAAGGATGGAAGGGGGAGACTGTAAACAGACCATTTTCACTCTCAATTTATCTTGCTGCTTCATGTTTTGGATGTTTATTGGTTTATAAGATCACTGCACATGAATAAAAACACTAGAAATACTCCCCAGCTATTGGTTACAAATGATTTAAAGTTCATTTCTTCTCTGCAAATCAAACACATAAAAACTAAGCCTTCCTGTCCACAGATCTACGTGTCTCTCTGTCTGTATCCAATTATGTCAGCGCTTTAAGAGATACAGCTCAAACTGAGCAGAAATACTGTGACTGATCTCAACAGCGCCTAGAACATGGAGAGATTTTGAAGCATTTTGTGATACTTTTCCCTTGCTAACTGCCCAGCCCCAACAGCCCAGCTTTCAGTTGTTCCTCCTGTCCCACGTCCAGTATCACTCACAAACTTCCCGGGGCGCCCGGGCGCGGTCCCTCACAGCAATGTGCTTTGGTGTGGCCATGGGCAGCAGCGACCCGTCCCGTCCCGTCCCATCCCAGTGCTGGTGGCCAGAGGAGCCGGGGAGAGAGCGGAGCGTGGCTCAGCACACACAGAGCCTGCTGGTCCGGCACCTGGAGGAAAACAGCCATCCTTCATCTGCAAACTGCCTGCTCTTACAGCTAACAAGGTGAAGGTCTAACACATCTGGCCACTAAAAGGGCTGCTTTTCAGAGTGAAAATATAGTTTAAGGCAGACATTTCATACACTTTTCTATGTACACTTTCTATGGGCTGGGCTGTTTGGGAGGAGCAGTTCATTATATCAATGTGGAAGCCTGAGCGCAACTTTCGTAGTGGGTTATCAAATGCCTGAAGGCTTTGTAGATGTCTTCATTCTGTGTGCAGATGAACCCACCACTTCTCCAAGCTTGCTCGGCAGCGCGGTTTAAGTCTCCAATGCAGGTCCACTGATCTTTGTATTCCCTCGAAACAGCCCATTTGGAATGATCGTTAATGGAATGAAAGGTGGAATTCAATGGCATCCCTATTAGGTTTATGTTGTAGACGTGGTAGTCGAGAGAGCAATTTGAGGGAAGCTTTTGACCAGAATGCTGCCAGGATTCAGCCAACAAATCGGTCTTCAGCTCCTGAGCCATCCAGGCCACATAGATATCTGTGGAATAACACAGGGTGTGGGAAATCAATCTTTCGCGTTCCTTCATTTAAGAGGGGACTGAAAAGCATCACCTAAACTGGGCTTGTTTCTTTCCAGTGCATAAAGTGAGACAGAGCAGATTTTTGCCCCCTCCATTATTTTGACTTTTGTTTCAGAAGTTCATTTCTACTTTTCCTTATTTTCCTGGAAAACCTGTTACAAAAAATCAGCAGGAAAAAAAAGGAAAGGAAAAAAAATTTCAAGTCTTCTTCATAGCAAAAAAAGCGCAGATGATTCAAACCACATTTTTGTTCTTTGTTGCAACTGTTGAATAACAGGAAATAAATGTACTGGAAATCCCACTGTTGAACACCTTAAGGCATTTAAAGGACCAGACAGCTTTTTGGTTTGTGTGGCTGAAAGAATATTATGATGGGACACCATTCCTTGCCCTCTGTTACATTTATTTCTAAGGCTGAATTTCTTTTTTCCCCTTAAAGAAATACTGATTGGCAAAGAATATATTAAGTGCTTATTTCTTACTTGAGAATAGGTGATAGATAGAGCAACAGGTTCTCTTACCATCTATGAACAAGTGTGATTTTGCAAAGTGGAGAAAGGTTTCCCCATGAGCTGACTGGAGCTTGGAGAGGTGGCGCAAGGGGACGGAGGGCAGCCTGGACCCTGCACAGAGCTTCTGCAGGTTTGGGAGATCACCTTGAAAGATGTTAGGAATGGAACAACTGTAGATTCCTGGATTATAACTCAGCATCTGTTGATCTGAGAAAAACCCAAAGAAATGAATACGTGCAGAATTAAAATGTGTTAATGTGAAGCTATCAGCAGAGTAAAGTTCTGCCTTGGAAAGGAAACCTAAATCCTTCTTAAACTTCACAGCCCACCTGCTGGAGGAGCTCAGCGTTAAAGTATGGTTAGCAACCAAAATCATGTTTAATTGTACTCCGACTAGCCTTGCAGCACATAGACTGGCTGGGAGACTCTGCTCAGGTTTTTCCACTTACACCTCATTATTCTTAGCAGAACTGTTAACAGTGGTCTCGGGCCACTGCCACTTCCACCCATGCTCATCTTCCAGCCTTCAGCAGTGACACAGTGCTCGGATGGCACGTGTAAATCCAAGCCTGTCCATATTTACAGGAGTAGTCTCCAGTCTGTTACAGCTGCCAAGCCAAATACAAACAGAAGAGCTGCCAAAGGACCTAGTTTGTTTTTAGGGAGAACAGAGCTTGACTTTCAGCATCTGGATTGAATTTGCAGAAGAAACTTACATTTTCGTACAGTGCGCAGCTTAACTGTAGAAGTCCTTGCAATGGATATCTTAAAGAGCAAGGGAACAAATGGGCTCATTAGATGAGTTCATGGAAGACCAGTCCAGCAGGAACTTTCCAGTCTTTCCAGCTCAGGAAATCCCTGAACCACAGATTACCAGAAGCTGGGAGGACGGAGCAGGAAAAGCATTAGTGTATGCATCTCATTTTCTTGTCCCCTTTCCCTAAACACAAGTGTAGATGCGCTCCCACAAACAGGAACCTGGTGTAGGTAGCTCTGGGGTGTGCCCAGCCCAGCCTTGCACAGCGTATGTGTTTCATTAATATCATTTGAGGTTTGTAACTGAGGAAAGAGTGAAAAACAGTGTGAAGAACTTTGAGGAGCATGCCAGTATGGCTTCTTGTAATGCCTTTTAGCAGTCTCTTTTTAGGATTCCAGTACCAGATATCACTGTCAGATTGTTCTGAACCTCACAGGTATAGATTTGGGGTTTTTTAAATTTATTCTTAGTACTGGTATTTTATGTGGCAGAAAGTACCTGGGGAATTCTGTGATATTTATTCCAGACTTCATATTTCTGACAAGTCAAGGCTACTACTCCAGCTCAAGCAGCCGTTGCCTTATATTTTTAGAACTGCAGGACAATTGCAGCTGAATGAGCTATTACTGTTAAAAAAGATTAATCATCCTACTTTATATTTCCAAAGCATTTTGTATGCACAGACTAAGTTTACCCTCAATATACAGTCATGACTATTATTATCCCAATAGTCCCCATGGGGAGATGGAGACAGAGCTGAAGAGTGAATTTCCCACATTCACACAGGAAACGGTTGGATAAACGTAACTGAAGCCAAGAACACTGTTTCCAGGCCCCACTTGGTTTCCCTATCTGACAACGAAAGACAAGAACAAGCCTCAAGAAAAGGAGTCAGAGGGGTGCTGTGGGGCAAAGGCTTTCTCAGGGACAAGCTTTTCATACCTAGTTCTATGAACTGGTCATATTTGAAGGTGACACAGAAGGCTGTCTGTCCATAGGACTCCCCAGAAGCTGGATACCCGTAACCGTCCTCAGGGTTGGGAGGGAACAGGGGCACGCTGTGAATCACCCAGAAGCCTTGTGATTTATCCAAGAGCAGGAATCCTGTCAAAAAAAGTTACTGCGAATTAATTAAGGAGGAAAAAGCCCTGAAAGAATAGAGCTGTGTCCTACTTCAGATTTGCTCCCGCAGACACCACGCTTCAATGTGTTAATGTCTACAGTAAACTGGCTGTAGATTAATGGATTGTAGAAGATGCTAATATTGTATTAAAATTGCATTAATTCTGTCCTGCATTGCCTAACTTAAGCTGTCACCATGTTTATTTTGAAAAAAATCTTTCTCTCTCTCTGCTCAAATTTTATCTTCAAAAAGCCTGATGAATTAGTGGTTGTGACCTTCTCTCTACTGCTCATTTTCCTTCCCTTCATATATTGACTGCATAAGAGGAAACAAACTGTCAATATGGTGTCTTCTTCTCCAGACCAAATTCTTCTCCATGGGAAGCAGAAGAGAGGGGCTATGCCTCCCCCTGCAGCAGGGTGCTCCAGGAGGAGCTCGGCTCCCGAGCTGTCCCCATTGCTGCAGCCTGGAAATACAGCCCTGCAAAATGCCTTCAGCCCAGCATCAGGCTGGGCAAATCCCATCGGCTTCCTCAGGGAACGCTTAGACCTCCACTGAAGTTGATGCTTATTTAAAGTCCTGCTTCGCTTTAACTGTCCCAGAAAGAGAGACTTTGGAGGGGGTTATGTTTAGGGTGCCTTTCCTTTCGCTCTTGTACTGCTGGTGCCATCAGGACGATGGGGTCTGTACTCACTGAAAGGAGCTCTATGAGTTTCAGCTCTTGAAAATAAAGGGTCCATAAGCCCCAAGAGTCCTTCAACACAGCACAGGCAAAGCAAAACCAAACCAGAAGCTGCAGCGTATGTAACTATAGAACAAACCACACATCATGCAAATCAGTCTCCAGCTTGGCTTTAGGCAGGAATTTTAGATATGTGGATAGACAGACAAGTAGATGCTATCCACAACTTTAGAAAGGAGAAAATTGTAGCTTGGGACTCTCCCTGTACCTTTGGTGTGTCCTCTTTTCCACCCGTCAGAGTCTGATTCAGGGACCTCATCGTTGTATATCGCATACGCAATGGTGTCCCTCTGCAGGAAAATACACATTTCTGAAACATGACATGCAGTAAAAGGAAGACACTTAAGCGAACATCTTCTGCTGGGAACAGAAGAAACAATCCAGGACTTCTCTGTGTGAACATCGTGAGCCTAATCTTTCTCCCGATTCAGCTGAAAGAGTCTCTGCCTGTTACAGTAAAATAAACCTCAAGGCTCAGCAATATAGTCCTGTTTAATATAAAGTGGAAGTTCTCTCAGTCATTGCAGTAGCCCTTCCTCAAGAGGTCCAATGTGCTCACTAAGACAATTTACATGGGTTTATTGGGCACTTGCTTGCAAAGAATCCCCCCCCCCCTCTTTTTTTGTACCTCTCTCTGATTTAGCAACCAGATCCCATGAAAATGTTTGCTCAGGAAAAATAGGCATGGCAAGTGTCCCTATGAAGGACAAGCAATTAATTCTATTTTGCAAAATATTTGCATATGGCCACACCTTATTTCTCCTGAATAGAGAACTTCAAAGGAGTTGAGACATGCTTCCCCTCCTGATGTACTCTGAGTTTGTAAACAGTTTATTACAATTACAGCGAGACCTGGAATAGGACAGTTGGCCGGATTGCCAATATTTGACTGACTTCTGGCAATCTCTTCTACATATAAATTAATGACACCCTACCACTCACCCACAGCAGAAACGCAAAGACACACCCAGACTCCCAAGAATATTATACAGATGGTAAAAAAATAACTATAGGCAGATCTTGTGGTATTTGATAATCACATCACACAAATATAAATGAGGTGTCTGACTGGGGGGGGGGGGGGGGGGGAAGGGGAAGGCATAAAAAGCAGCAATCACTGCTGATGCAGTCATGGTGATTTCAGGGAGAAGAGCAAAACCTAGATTTGATTTGAGACAGAGTGTGAGACACGTGCACCTGGGAGGGCTTAGGACAAGTGTCTGTAACAGTCACCACTGGCCCTGGTATGAGTTCATAGCCAGTTCACAGCTTTAGACACTGCTCAACATGAATTGCAGAGAAGAAGCTAAAGGGGCTTTGTACCAACTCTATTTTTTTTTTTTTTTTTTGATGGGCAATACTTGAGTGCATGAAAGGCTTGACTAGAAATTAGAAGTTTGAGGATAATTTCTAATTGTAGCCAAAACTGCAAATAATCTGCCCAGCTGTCAAGACGCTTCCCTTGATGTGTTTCAGTAGATCTAGTTGGTCAGGTCTGGCCATACCTCTACGTGCTTATTTTGGCTGGTTTCATTTCATTTGCATGTAATATCAAGTGAGCATACTAAGAAAATGATAATTAAATGTTACTTGCCTCGGATTCGTATGTCTCATAGAGCTGCTGCAGTGTTTGTCCCAGAGCACCCTCCGTCATATTGATGAGGTATTTACCGAGCTTCCACTGGGGAGCCAGGGTGTCCATGTACATGTATTCCAGCCCCACTAGAGGAATCTCTCCTTTGGCATGTTTTGGCAACTTGTAAAGAGCAAACCTGCAACCGTGAAGAGCAATTGGTTTTTTACAACCATCCCATTTGAATGTGCAAATCAGTATCTCCATCCCAGCTGAGGATTTAAGAGAAGGGTGACTCGGGGGGTGCCTGCACTGGCGGGGGACCAGCCTCAAGGATGTGACCCAGAGCAGGAACCAGCAGCACCTTGGCAGCACAGCAGCTGCTGCAAACAAATTTGCTCTGCTTCTTAGCAAGAAAGGGAGGCTGATATGGCACCAAACTCCTGTTGCTGTGGCCAGACTACTGTTGGCACCCCCAAAGAATTTGAGGTAGCCCTGTAGCCACCAAATCCCTCTATTGCTCCTGGTTCTGGTAGAGAACCTCAGGTCCCAAACTCAGTCTGACATTCTGATGGTCAACCTGGACACCCCGTACCAATACATTTTTATATTATATAAATATAACTTTATATGAAATAGGTATTATGTATTAAAATTATAAAAATGCATAATGTTACATTTATACATATTTGAATCCCCAAAGAAGTATAAAGCCATATGACAATGTTGTTCTAATCCTGCTTTTCATAACAGACTCGCACTCTGCTGAACTGTGGCAGACTGGATATTTGCAAACCATTAGCCAGAAACACAAATCTTTTCAAAATCGTAGAGCGCTCAATATTGACAATAAATGGCTCAGTTCATGTTAATGTCCCTGATGAAGTAAACAGGTTTTCCCAGTGCACAAGTCCATGGGATTAATTGCAATATAATTAATTGAGCCACTTTCTTTGAGTGCTGTACTCGAGTAATTTGTTATTTATGTCGATAGGGAGAATGGAGTGGCATTGTTTTCAGTCCTGTACTATTTACCAAAAAATGCAGCCTGACTGTGCTTAACCTTTCAAGTATATCAGGAGGTGTAAGCCTTTCCCAGTTGATTTACAGTCTAAAGGTGGTCCAAAAAGGCATCTCTGAAAGAAGGTGAGAAGTGGCAGGAAAGCATTTTGCTGGAGGAACATCTAATCTATGGGAAATGTAAGTGTACAGGCAGAGGAGAAACACACATCGCTGGTGATCCTGGTAATCCACCAGCATTGCCACTAGCTGAGCGATGTTCCTTAAATATCTCAGGAGAAATTGTTGTTGATGATGGATGACAGAGAAGAGAAGAGAAGAGAAGAGAAGAGAAGAGAAGAGAAGAGAAGAGAAGAGAAGAGAAGAGAAGAGAAGAG
>JAOQGH010000004.1:18361042-18375397 GCA_025769975.1 Gallinago jamesoni
GAGAAGAGAAGAGAAGAGAAGAGAAGAGAAGAGAAGAGAAGAGAAGAGAAGAGAAGAGAAGAGAAGAGAAGAGATTTCTACAGGAAGGCTGTGGAGAGCTCTGTGTGCAAGGGGAGTCACAACAATCCCTTTACTTGAAATGAAGATTTGGAAAAGAGAGGAATAGCAGGAGTTACAGTATAAGCTAGGTATGAGCTGATCCAGGACTTGGCATGGGAAGTCTTTCCAAACTGCGTTGAAACGTATTGGAAGATTTATGCTCGTGGGGTGTTAACCTGACAAATCCCTGGTAGCAGGTAAGCTTACGGAAATGTGAGGAGTAAGTTGCTTGCCAGTTCCCAGTGGATATGTATTTTGGCCCTTTCCAGAAAGCCAGCTGAGTGTGTTAGCAATTAAAGTTGTATAAAAGTCTTCACTGCTATTTATGCACAGGAAGTTTCTCAAGAGCTTAGGCATCTGTGGGAGCAAAGGGAAAGTTCTCCTGAGAACCAAGGAAAAGCAAATCCGCTTATACCCGATTAGCATTGTCACACTGTTTGCTTGTGACTGAACACTAACTTACTACAAATAATCACACCTTTACTTAATCAGATCTTTGCTTCTTTCCTCCCCCGGCAAAAAAATTAAATAAAAATCATACAGTGTGCGTTCGTGGCTTCAGTCTTTGACTCAACACTTCTCAGAAAGCAGAATTCTGGCTTTTGTTTGCATGAAAAGCTTCCCACAGAGCCCAGTGAGTTTGGATGAATAAAGGACCCTCTGCCTTCCTCAGGGAGCCAGTCCTGTGGCCATTTGCTCTGGGAGCCCCAGTGTGAGGTGCAGGGAAGATGGCGGGATGAGCTCCTGTCTGGAATGAAAACATGGGGAAGACTTTTTCCAGCCCCGGCACCGTGTGTGGGTGGGAACCGCAGGCACAGCCAGAGAGCGCAGACGGGATCAGGTCAGATAAGGCAAGTGATCCCTCCGGTTTAGTGGCAAACGAAAGGCTGCATGAATACTGAGTAGTTATGGAATATTGCAGGATGAAACCACTGAACAGGAGGAACTCACATACAACTTTTGCTAAATGAATATAAAACCTGCAGTGCTGTGTTTGTTTGAAAGAGCATTGACATCTTTTGGCTAAGAGGAAGCTTTTCTCAGCAGTTTCAGTTCTGCTTCTCCTATCAGCTTCACAGCAACCAAATCCAGAATCAGACCAAAGCTGACTATCTCTTGTCAATAAACTTGTATGACCCCTGCAGATTGGCAAGCTTCTCTTTCATTTGATCATGGCACATGAGGGTGGTGAGGCTCTGGAACAGGTTGCCCAGAGAAGCTGTGGATGCCCTGGAGGTGTTCAAGGCCAGGCTGGATGAGGCTTTGAGCAACCTGCTCTAGTGGGAGGTGTCCCTGCCCATGGCAGGGGGGTTGGAACTCGATGATCTTTAAGGTCCCTGCCAACCCAAACCATTCTTTGATTCTATGACTTTGGAAAGCAAATCCACCCCGTCCTTCCTGCTAAATTTGTCAGAAGGGAGCAGAGCTTTGCCTGGGCAGACCCCCAAGTTCCCATCTGGAATGGGTCACACACAGAAGCACAGGTGAATGACTCCCAGCCACAGCTTTCAAAGTATTTCTCAGATAATTAAGAAATGGATAGTAAATGTGGGGCTTTGTTTTGTCTGTTTGTTTGTTTGTTTGGGGTTTGCTCTCGTTTCTTTTTAGCTTTAGCACAGACTCATTCTGCAAGGAATAACTGCAGTTTGCAGAGAAATGTAATTTCTCATTCCTCTGAGTTGTTGGGTAGCTGCACCAGCTGTGAGTCTGATTCCTGAAAAAAAAATTGCATTATCCAGAAGGGCCTTGGCAAGGGGGACAAGTCACAGGGATGGGCCAGACCCTCACACGTTTGATGCTATGCCAGTACAGAGCGAAGCCAGCTTTATGATCCAAACCAATCATTGTTACATGAGAAAGGCACTTTTCTTTTGAAACTGGGAGGCTTCCGTGTTCTTTTTTTAAGATATTATGGATATTATGTAATTATACTTTGCGTCTTTCATCTTCAAAGCACATTAATCCAATTAATCATTCAATGCCCAAACTGGGGCTGCTGCTGGCAGTGGGATGGCACCAGCTCTGATGTGCCGGCAGCTCCAGCACCGGGGATCGACCTCTGCCCAATGGAGCTTTCCCGCACTGCTGCCCCTGGGGGCAGCTCGGCCTCCGCCCCCCCTCAGCCACCCCACCGAGGGGACAAGTGCCACCACGCTGTTGTTTGGGTACAAGCGACAAGGCTAAGGGTGAGATAGAGGGTTTTCCCTGCTCGGCTCAGTTCCCTCAGCTGGACAATCGTGTGCCGGAGCCCTGGCCTGAGCCGGGCGCCCCTGGAGCCGCCGGCGGCGAGCGCAGCCCTGGCACCCGAACACAGGCTATGCTGCCTTTGATGATGAGACACAAACGCTGTGAGATTGTTTTGCAGTTAGTCATAGTGCAGGAAGGTGGTTGGCTCAGTGAAACAAAATCACATTTCAATAATTTCTCCTAGGTTTTCCAAATGCAAAATTCAGCTACTGCTCCCAGGCAAGCAGGATTAAAACAGTGGTTGCTGTGCGTTACTCCTCAGCGAGCCACCTCCTTCATGTGGCTTAATCTCAAGTGTTATTTACTCCCCCAGCGCTTCTCCCCTGCACGGCATTTACTCACCAGTCGACGTCCTCCCCGTCTTCATTCCTGCAGGAAATCTCAGCTGCCCGCAGGGGCGCGGAGCAGAGGAGCAGCAGCAAAGCGGGGTGACACCACGCAGATCCCGCGGGCATTCTGGTTTCTCGGCCGCGCAGGGTGAGCGCTGGGTAGGGTCTGAAAGGAGAAGTTGTGTTGGAGCAACCGTCAGGTCCTGCTGCGCGGGGCAGGGAGGCTGTGCCTGCCGGGGAAGTTGGGATCCCGCCTGAGGGACAGCTGGCTCGGCAGCAGGGCCAGGGCTCCCGGGAGCCGCTGGAAACCACTCACGATTTCCTTGCGGGGTAAAATGACAAGTGATGCTTTTGTGAAAACTTACCTTTGTATTTTAGGGGGTAGTATTTTGTCTATTTAGAATATTCAATGTATTCTGCTTCTAGTGGGAGATGTCCCTGCCCATGGCAGGGGGGTTGGAACTCTATGATCTTTAAGGTCCCTTCCAACTCAAATGATTCTATGATTCTATAAAAAAAAACAAAAAAAACCAGCAGATACCGAAACCCTTTTAGTTTTCTTATTAGTGCTGCATGACTGAAGTACAAATTTTTTTTGCAACTAGCTGAAAAATCCCTTGGTGTTCAGACATGCCAAAAAATAGTCATTTATATCACGCTACTTCTCCAGCCAGCCCTAGCAGCGAGCCCAGCCTTTGCAATGTTCCTGCAAGGAGGGGTTCTGGGGAAGCACTGAGCCCTGCTCAGCTCTGGCTCTGGGACCTTCATTTCTCTGTGGGAACTGAGCCCACTGGGACTGAGCCCACAGGGACTGACAGTCAAAGAAAATCCTCGGTTCTCCGAGCCACAGTAATTTACTTACAATTAGTTAATTTTATTTTTTTTTTTAATTATCTTTTAAGTGCATTAGCATTTCTCTTGGGAAGAAACATGCCTGAATCAAGCAATTTAACACCTGATAATCTTTTAGCAACTCACACATAAAAAGCTTCTATTTATATTTTGGTGTGTAAAAATATTCTTTCTCCCTCCTCATTATACTTACATTAAAAGATGTTAATACCAAGTATGAGATATTTCAGCCTCAGGAAAGGTGTAGTTCAGTAAGCTCTGGATATTTTAGCATAACAGAAGTCCTCACAACCTTCGCATTTGTCTCCTTTCCGGTAGAGCGTCTCCAACACTGTAACAGATGTGCAATCAGGGTGTGTTTGACAGAAGCAGAATAAAACTGAATAGGGCTCAGCGCAAACAAAACCAAAGATCCCAGAAAGCTGAATTTTGCTGCTCAGATTCGCTCCTGGTCCCTTTTGTGGGAAATCAAAACTGTAACACAGTTGTAAGGAAACGCTTTCAACCAGCCCAGCTTAGTCTGGCCTTTTCTTCTTGCTCTCGGGAACTGCAGCGTTGCATAGAGGGGGTAATAAAACACTCGGCATGCCAAGAACGTGACAGCTGCTGCCATTTTCTGTCTGGGGCTTCTGCCTGCTTGCAAAGCAACCTTCCCGCCCCTCACAGAGGAATTACTTTGATACTCACCGCTTCCACTCAGCCTCGGAGCATGAAGTCCCTGTGCCCCTGCACGTGTGACGGGGGCCAGCGCTGGGGACGAGGAGCAGCCTGCTGGGCTCTACCTGCCAACGGGGGGCCACGCAGGATGCTGACCCCGTTTTGCCACCTTCTGCGGGAAAACAGAGAGGGCTGAGCGTGACAGCGGCTGTGTGGGCTGCGAGCCAGAGGAGCAGGAGGTGGCGAAGGTCTGTTCTTGGTGCCAGGGAAAACCAGGAGTTGTATCTTGAGAGGCACAGCCCGGCCTGGCAGAGGCAGGAGTGACTGGGGAGAGCGCGGGTGCGATGCTGCCTGCCCTCTGCTCATGATGGACTGTGCTGGGACACTCTGGGAGCAGAGAGAGATGATGGAGGGGACACTCAGTGAAGGTCTATACAGTCAGGACTAATCCAAAGATGACAAATGAGACAGACTAGCTCACTGTTACTCATGTTATATGATCTGCCCCCCCCATAAAATTTGAAAATTCTATCACAACTGCTACTGATGTAGTAATAGCTTCCTAAAGAACAGCTTCCCATCAGGACTTTGCAACTTATAATGAAAATAATTTCATTATCACAGGTAACCACAGAAAAAAAGGCCATAAACATTGTTTATGTTTCATCGACTGGGCATAACTCAGGCTTCCACTGAGTTCCTTTACAACTGTCACGTATTTTCTCTGCAGATCAAGGATATAGAAATCCTGAACTGCGAATATGGCAAGAACACAATTAAGTTCCTTCGTCTTCATAGAGAAGGGAAGAAGCACTTTGTTAAAGAAGTGGAAGTGTGCACGCATCTCCGGCTGACTTCTGCTCATGAGTACCTCGATGGAAACAACTCTTGTGTGATACCTACAGACACCATAAAGAACATTGTCCTTGTGTTGGCCAAAAAAAATGGGGTATTTTTTAACTAGTCTTGCTGTTTCTTATGACTTCATTTGAAAGTGTTTGTTATACTAACTTTTTATTTTCAAAATGCCCTATTGGCTCTAAAGTCACCTTCAGTGATTTGGGAGATAATTTTTCCTCTGCCACTGCTTATCCTGGAGACTCTTCCTTAGTTTTCCAAAGCCTTTTTTTTCCTCACAGAACTGGCAGTATTTCTTGTAGATTTGTCATATAAGATCCATCTTTTTTTATAAAAAAAATTAATAGCACATAATACTGCATTATTTCTATATAGCATTTTTAAACAGGTCTCAAAGTATGTGAGCCTCCCCTTAATTCTCTTCACTGTGCTCTTACCTCCCTCAATTGCATTTATCATAATGACAATCTGTAGCATAAATTGTCTGTCTCAGTAATGAAATCCCATTTTTAGCGTGTAAAGCTTCATCAGAATATCGCTATGATTATTTCAGCCTTATATCCTCAAAGCATAAGGCTTCTGCAGCAGTTTTTCCCAGCCCAAGGACTGCAGGTTGCTACACCGCAGAATGGGAGATTTTTGACGTGACTCTGTAGCTGCTATTTGCAGCGTGTGCTGAGAGCTGATCAAGTGATCAGCCACAGTGCACAAAACCAGAAATGAGAGAAATCTGTGTTTTTAACAACATTGATCTTTCCTAAATATTTACAACAATCAGAACAATCTACTTTTGCATGAGGTAATTGCTTCTTTCTAATAATACCGTTTGCTGTTTTAGATCCCAACTTTAGAACAATTTGCTATAGATATCTGCAAACACTTCATGACAACATTTTGCCAAGTGGCGTTCGTCAAAACCTACGTTCAAGAAGTACCATGGCAACGTCTACATGAGGTAGCTAAAATACTGATACATTCAGTTTGTTTACGCTGAAGCCATTTGCCACTCTCTTAGTTCCTGCTCTCAGGTTAGGATAGCATTTACTGAGCTTTTACTTACATGTCTGCTTTAAATTGCAGAATGGTGTTCCCCACATCCACTCATTCATATGTGTTCCTGATGGGATCCGCTTCTGTGAAGCTGAGCAGTGCCGAAACGGTGAGAAAAGAATTTGTAACTTCCCCTACTTCTCTGTAAATATTTCTGCTGATGAGAGATGAAGATGCCTTTAGAGATAGCTACAGGCACTACAGGGCTGACAGCACTGCCAAACGGCTCCAGGAGTCTAAAACAAAGAATACTTTTATAGCCTAATTTTGCAGTCCTTGAACTCTGAGACATGGCTGAAGAACAAATGTAGCTCACATTTGTATGTCTATCCTAAACGTACAACGGTTACAACAGCACATCCAGCAGAACTGCTATATGTTGTCACAGGATTTAATAGCCTTCTGAGAACAGTCTGCTTATTTTACACTATATTCTGCAGTCTCACTATTATCATTACCCTATAGAGAACATATCATGAAACCACACAGCTATAAGCGAATTGCCTAGTTTGCAGTTATTTTCAAAACCCTGACAACATGCCCTGGTTTTATTTCTAAGAAAGATGCAATTTCATTGCTGCAAGCCAGGCTGGCTTGAACATCATGAGCACCCAGGTCTACATGCAAACAACTTTTCATATGAAAATACTTCAGAGCGGGCTTACTATTTTTGCATGCTACGTGTAAACAAAGCACCATGTGGCTTCACTAAGAGTTTTGTGATACTTAAAAGACCCAGGCTTCCAAGCTCAACTGTCTGTAAACTGACATTCCACAGGGAGTGTAAAAATTATTTCTTCTTGCTATGACTCACAAGAAGAGCATGAGTGGTGTTCCATCTAACTCAGACTACTGAGCAGAGACCACTGCATTGTTTCACACAGTGGGTTTAGCGGTTTTGGGCATTAATTCAGTATCTGTCTATTGCTGCCCTGATGTAACTATTTCCCATCCTACCCTCTCTCCCTGTTTGTGTGAGGGTTAGGACCAGTGGCAAGACCAGTTTCACTTGCAGACAGGACACAAGTTCTGAAAGGCACGTTTGAGTGTGGTCCCCGTGTTCCTGCTGAAAGAAGAGAGAGAGTCTGTACAGTTCACCAGTGCCTCTTGGCCTAATCTTTTTTAATGTTCCCAGTAATATTAGCTACTGCTGTATTTTTGGTGGCCTCGATAGTATTGACTTCAGTTTCTGGAAAATGTTATGAAAGAAACCTGAATGGAAAAAAAAAAATAAAGAAAAAGAGTTTCTCTTTCTTGAAAAGTTGCTGCTCTTAAAGTACAGATTGAATTACATTTTTCATCATCTTGAAAATTCAGCATGAAATTCTGCAATCTCAGATTCTAGACAAACAAAAAGCCTTTAAGGCTTACTGAAGAAACTGCCTTTCCTTCTCAGTCTTCCCTTCATGTAGCCCTTTAGCTGTGTCTTTAGGAATCCCTGCCTAGGTGAACAATAACCAAAGATAAGATTTTCAAATCCCTTTTATTTTTCTTATAAGAGAACCTTCTCTATTTTTAGCATCCTCCTATGCACTTATCATCCAGACACAGAAACGTGTTTCTTAGTTAATCCTATCTTTAAACGCTTTTCTCATCATTAAAAGAAACCTAGTGAGGCTTAATAGAATTACAGGCTTATTTTTTGCCATTATGTCAGCTGATAAAAGGCTCAGAGGTTTTTGGAAACTGAAAACACCACAAGTAACTTAACAGAGTCAACATTTGACAACTGAAGAGAGCACAAGCACAAAACGTACTGAAAGCACAGCAGAGGCTGTTCACCTCAAAAACTTTGCCAAGGCATTATATTGTTCAGTGCGAGCTTCAGGTCGATTGGCACACAGCCAGGCAGCCAGCCAGACTTCCAGTAAATCATTCATCGCAAGGAGCTCTTTCAAACAAGGCTGTGTATTTGAACATCAGATAATAAACCAAGGTTCACTGATAGTATCTGCACTATATTAATACCTGTGTATTACAATCTTACACTCAAGCAATAAATTCAAAGAATCATAGAACGGTTAGAGTTGGAAGAGACCTTAAAGATCATCGAGTTCCAACCCCCCAGGGGCACGTAGCCAAAATTATAGATATACCTCCTTGGACTCATTCAAAACCAATAATGAATGTAAACAAGAGAAGAAATTGATAAAATGCAGTTCTGATAAATTTCCAGTGACAAAGCAGTTTGAAAACAACAAACCTCTAAACAATCATGTCATTTAGAAATATCCATCACAGTGCAATCATTTTCAATATAAATTCCTGCAAAGACACAGTTTAAAGACAAAGTCTCTAAGTCTTCCCAGTCCAAGGCTGGATTACTGTGCACCAGACATATTCAAGGATTAATTTTGAACTAGCCAACGTGAACACCAAGAACAGCACAGAAACAGCAGCTTGGGCTTCATCCACCGACTATCTATACAGGCTGTGAATAAGCCATAAAGTTTCTCTTTTCTGAATCTACTTTTTAGGCAGCTTTAGTCAGTGCAATTTTCAGTTATCAGCTTAGTGTGCTCTAAGTGACTGACCGCTTGAAGTTGCTTAGCCGCCATCCAAAAGGTTTGTCAAAATAAAAAGTTCAGGACACAACTGTTTGGCCTTCAGAAGATGAAAATCCACCCAGGCAGCAGTGACCTACAACAGCACATTTTATAAATAGTGGCTGACAGCAAAAACTGTCAGTTTGAACCTGTGGGTGGCATCTGTATCAGTGCCAGTTCCTGCTAATTAGCTGAACTGCAGGGATTTGCATTGGCTCCTTGCCCTCTCCTTCTCACAGAGGATGGGTATGTAGAGCAAATTTCTGATTGAGGCTCCAAGTCTTTGTGAAGAGCTTCTACACTCATCTAAGTTGTTAGAAAAAGGTCACCACACCTCTCCCGTACACTGCAGCACTACTAGCCTATTTATTTTCCCTTTAGAGCAATTAGTAGTCCCTGAACTGACATCAGTGAGAGCCAATCCAAGGCATTTCCCAGCCCCAAGAAGGTGAGATAAAGGGTGTCCTCAGCTTTCCTTGACTGCAGCTCACTTGATAGAACTCTCTGTTTTCTAGGCTGAGCTCTGATTTCAGTAGTTTCTGTCTTGTTTCTTACCTTTCTGCTAACATCAGTGTGCAGAAAATAATTTTTAAATGTAGTTGGGCTTGCAACAGGAGCAGATGAATGAGTCCTGGAGCAACTGCTTCACAGCTCTGGAGCAGTCACTGCATGTAGGCACCCTGAGGTTTTTCATCCTCTCTGCCTGAAAAGGAGCTCATAGTGTCTCATATTTTTGGATCACAGGTCCTCTGGTTGTTTGTGCTGGAATTAAAGAACTGAAACTTATGAAGACAACACAGTCTGGATTTGAAGGCTTCTATAAGAACGAGCACACCACACTTCCTGAAAGGAAGGACAGGATTTTATGTGGAGAGCTCTTCTGCAAATGGTCATATGGAGAATGCAAGGATTTTGACTTTGACTGCATATGGTACACATCAAATCAAATAACATTTATTACCTAATCAATGATCCCAAAGCCTCTCTGTACAGTACAGCTGGTGTAATGGCCAGATCTGCAGTTGCTGTGCACCAGCCACGCACAGGTCTCAGTGGGGGCACTAAGCACTTGCTACAGGGGCATGAGGCACGTGTTGGGGGGTACTCCCCTCTCTGATGGTGCATCAATGGGTGGCCTTTAAATGGACAATTCAGTGTTCAGTCCAGAACACTTTGGAGGAACAAACTAACAATTAATTCGTTAAATACTTTTAGCAAAACACCAATTTGTGAATTATAGAGCTGGGGGGATGTCGGGGGTGGTGTGGGTGGAATTTGGAGGTTACAGGACAAAGAAATTGTTCTTCCATAAAATCCCATGTGCTGTGTATTTGTCAGAAAAGACAGAGAAAATACGAAAGAAAAATAAACCAACCCCACAGTAAAACATTATGGATCTGGACAGAGACAGCTGATATAAGGCTTTGTAAGAACCTCTCTTACCTCTAGGAACAAAATCCGTGAATGCATCCTTGAAGCCTTTACTGGTCCACCTGACTGTGGGGAATATTCACCCTCTTACCAGAAAACTGTCAACACTATCCAGATGTGTGTCCTTTCCAAAGTATCACAGGTATCTTCTTTCCTCCTCCTGGTGTTTTACTTCAACAATAATGAATATTAATGGAACCACTGAGAAGACCAAAACGAGCCTATTATTTCCTCTGGGAGTTATAAGTAAGGCTGGACACTGGTGGTATAGCAAGATGGTCTGAAAAAAACACAGACACACTGAAGAGTTCATATGCTGCTCCCCAGCTATGAACACGGGGGAGAGAATGTCACTCAGTGTTTGGCAGCACACGAGGAAAAGTGAAGGGGGTGCTACAACATTGTCAACACGTTCAGTAAATTGCATTTGATCAACTGTACATATTGGGGCGTGGGGGAGAGCAGAGTAAGGGGATTGTGTGTTGGCTGAAAAGTTCCCCTGATTCATTGTCTCATCCATTTTCATGGTTTCAGGTGCAGATCATAGAAACCGTCTTGAACAACACTTTTTATAATGTTGTAGACATGAAGAATCTAGGCCTGACCAACGACAAAGAAGTAAGTAAATGCTCCAAACACACCCTGCCTGGACTCTTTAGAAATACTCAGCCTAAAGGCTGCATAGCTGCAGTTCTGCATAGAACACTTAAAGGGAGAAAACTCTCTCCTCCAGCCCCCGTGAAAGCTCCACTTCAGCTCTAAAAAAGACTTGCATTGATTACAGAAGGAGGATAATTGCTGCCTTGTGCTGTTGACAAAAGCTAGAGGAGCACAGTGGAACACTATTTAGAGATCAAAAGGATCTGTAAAAGAGACTACCTCTGTAAAAATCATTCCTTTTTTCTCCACTGAATTTGAATTTCAGTTATAATGTCAACCTGTGTAGTTTTAACCAAGCAGAATGCCTCATGGCGTCCTTTCACATAGCCAGGTAGTGTGAAAAGTGAGCCCACTGTGGCTTTTCTTTCTGCTCCACTGGCAGCACCACTGAGACCAGGGAGCACCCTTGGTGCAGCGGGGTCACAAGTAGGTTAGCAAAGCCATAGACTAACTCTAGTGACAGAAGACCAGTGCTCTGAGGGAGCAGTGAGGTTTCTGTAGCCATTGGGAGTCAAAGCAGATGGGTCCAACAGCAGACAGTGTATAAGCCTGGGATCAGGCATAGGGTGAGAGATATCGGGGATGAGGTACTTTTGCTCCTCCTTCCACATCTGCTCTAGCTGGCAGACAGGTCCAGCTGGAAGTCTGTTATGTTATCTGCACGTGATAAAGAGGGTTATTCCATTTTGTATCAATGGTCTATAGTCTGTTTATGCTCTAATCTCCCTCCCTAAGCCTTGTGATTCTGCTGCCATCCTACTCTTGGCCTCTTTCCAGTGGACATTATAGATCAAATTCCGCCTGAGATAACAACAGCAACATCTACCATTGATGTTCATAAGAGAAGGAAAGGGCCTGGGTGTGACGTTACGAGGAGGTGAATAGCTGCAGTTTCTACTGCGATGGTGCTGGCACATCCTCATCTCAGAAATGACCTCTGTGTTTGTGCTTATTCCCCTCAGGTCCTGGTTCCAGTGGAAACTCCCTATGGCTCCTGCGCTTGCACGCTTGGCAGGAAGAAGTTCTTAGAAGCACAAGGCCACGTGCTAAAAGATGAGAGGCAAAGTCAGTTTGGACTGGCAGCTGCCCAGGGAAACTAAACCTCTTGGCTACACTCACACCTTCCCGATAAACTTAACAGCATGGCTTTCCTACCAACGTATACTCCTTATTGGCTTCTTCCATCACTGACTACTTTTTCCTCTATGAACTTCTGAGGTTGGGATTTCTGAAGGACCCTCAGGAATTCAGAAATCAAAGTTTGTCCCAGAATCTCAATGTGATTTACAGATTGAAATCCCCTATGCTCATTTGAAAATCCCACTGAAACGTTATAGTAAATGAATTTTTAAACCAGCTATTCTCAGGTCTCTTAATGAAACAATTAATTCGATAATGCCTGGAACATGTTTTGACATGTAAAATCAGCAACTCTGTATATTCTATTTATTAATGTTCCTTCAGTAAAATGAATATGCAGGCACGAGACCAGATCTTTCACTGACATAACTTGTTATGACCCCTTGATGCCACATTGACTTATGGAGGTGAGGTTCTGACCCAGTAGCTGAATAGGGAATCAGTCGGAGACCCATTTCTTTATGAAGTAAATGGAAAAAGAAAAAAAAAAAAAAAACAACTCTCATATCTCCTTTGTGGTGTGAATAGTTAAAGCTGTTGACTAATTTCTCTGCATGTATTCTGACTGCATGGTTGCTGCCGCTACTTATCAAACTATACAGTTACTATATAATTACTTTTATATTAACCACTGAGGTGTTTGAGGTTTTGGGCTATTTCTGTAAGTTTAATTAAATAGTTTTCTTTAGTCAAATAATCTCATAATGATTTCTGAGCAGGCAGGAGT
Source organism: Gallinago jamesoni (assembly GCA_025769975.1). Classification (NCBI taxonomy): domain Eukaryota; kingdom Metazoa; phylum Chordata; class Aves; order Charadriiformes; family Scolopacidae; genus Gallinago; species Gallinago jamesoni. The sequence continues at coordinate 18,373,639 of JAOQGH010000004.1, forward strand.
CAACCTAAGTAACCCTGTTATTCTTGGGAGGGGTAGAGAGAAAGCTAGACAGACAGACAGATAATGCAGGTCTTACTGTAGTTACCGCAGGTGAGAGCTTTGAACATAGAGATAAAACTATAGAGCCAAAAATTCTCATCTCCAAACTGCAGCTACCACATTTGCAACAGAAATCCTGCTCAGAAACTGACAGCATCCAACTGCTGCTCTCATCTTCTCTGAGTGCCATTTCCCCAGAGTGCAAATCCAATGCGAAGTGCCCAAAGTCATTTCCGAAAACTATAATTTGTGCCTTCTGAATTTGGCCGACCTACAGAATCCCTCTGGGGACAATCATTAAACTCATAGGCACTGAAAATGAGGAACACATCCTGCACTTGTGACATTTTGAGGGGCGTTGCAAGATAGGAACTTGCCTTGGTGAGCAGGATGTAACAGATGCAAAGGGAAGATGCTGTTCACAAGCCTGAGAGATCTCCTGAAAACCACAGGACAAATGACACTGCAGAGTGAAGCTGTCCCAGATACGCTGTTCTCTGGTCACTAGCCAATTCCGAAAGTTTTATTTACAGCACTTCTAGCTTTTACTGGGGACATTCTCTCTTACCTTGTTAGATTGTGTTGTACTGTACTTGTGGGCTTATGTCTTGCTATTTCTGCTATTTATAGGTGCTTGTAATTTATTAATGTATCTTTTAAGGGCAAATAAAGAGCAACATCAAAAAACAAACTAGTATTTGACTATTTACCAAATAAAAAATGAAATAATTTACAACTTGCATATCAATGCAAACACTGGAAGTAAAAGCAACATTTTTTAGTTCAGCCAATTCTACTTCCAAAAGTCACCAGCCTTGTTCCAAATGACAGTTCACTGCCAATAGATGAAAAAGGATCTTATTGAAAATTTCAGCATTTACCTCTTCCTAAACAAGGCACGTCTTCATAACCCACTTCTTTTCTACCCTTATGAGAAATGTATTGCATTAGTCTGAAGGTTTCCTTTGTTACTATTTGTGCTTCATTTGTGGGCTTGTAAGGTAGTAGTGGACTAACCCCCATGGCAGAATGAGGACAGAAAGCAGCAGGAAATCGTTTATTTAGATTTTCCTGTGGCAACAAGCACACATAGACACTCACGCAATGTTGTTTCTATAAATCTCCACAGATGCGGAGACATTCAGCAAGTCTTTAAAGGCATCTCAGACAGCTCCATCCAGCACTGCAAACCTGAGTCACTTACGTGGGCAGATAGGAAGAAGCCCAGATTTTCCACGTAGCAATTAGATTCAGATAACAATGGCATAAATCATTCCTGAAAATGGGCCCTAGCCAGACTGACTGGGCCTGAAACCTGACCAAATTCCCATTGGCTTCACTACATTCAGTCTCCGCAATGGACTTGCATTATTTTAATTGAGAAAGATTTTTTTTCAGTTCCTGTCCTGAGGAGCTATTGGAGTGGCTCACTGTGTTTTACTCAGAGGCAGCTGTGAGACTTTGCTGATGAAATCACACTTGATGAACATAAGCATCAGCTGGCAGATTGTAAAATTGCCATTTAAAATAAATCTTCTTACTGATAACATAGAATCATGGAATCGTGTAGGTTGGAAGGGACCTTAAAGATCATCTAGTTCAACCATCAACGTAACTCTGACAAAAAAATAAATAAGAAATAAAAATCACTACATCAGATTCCTGAGGACCATGTCAACCTGTCTTTTGAACACCTCCATGGATGGTGCCTCAACCACTT
>JAOQGH010000004.1:18375419-18393442 GCA_025769975.1 Gallinago jamesoni
ACCACTTCCCTGGGCAGCCTATTCCAATGCTTGATAACCCTTTCGGTGAAGAAATGTTTCCTAATATCCAATCTAAATCTCCCCTGGTGCAACTTGAGGCCATTTCCCCTTGTCCTGTCACCTGTAACTTGGGAGAAGAGACCAACCCCTGCCTCTCTACACCCCCCCTTCAGGTAGTTATAAAGCATGATAAGGTCTCCCCTCAGCCTCCTCTTTTACCAGGAATATAGAACCCTGATTCTAAGTTGAACCGAGCAGACCTAAAGTGAACCAAAAAAAATCCCTTTCTGGCTAGAAATCTCAATATAAATGCTTTTGAAGTTAAATTCACACTATTTGTGTACATACAAAAGCCAGCCATCTTCACCCTGGAAAGTGCACAGCTGTATCTAGAAAGGAAAATTATTAAATGTCTCCAGTTATAGGATCAAAAACGTCAATTCAAACCTCAGCTATAATTAGGATATAAACTGTTTTCTGATTCTGAAATTGAAAATTCTGAGATTGAGCCTTACCATTCACAGCAGGCTGAGAAATAAAAGACATGCACATATACCTGAGTGCATGCACACACACCCAGTCCCATAAGCATACACATATACATATTAAGAAATATATATATATAAATGGCACGTAGGACTGATCTATGGCAATCAAACTAGAAACAAAATGAGCTGGGGTTAGTGGTTACATAGTTTTATTACAGAATTGCAGACTCAGTGGCTTTGAGTTGAAGCCTGCCACGTTCCCTTCAAGATCCATCCCAAATTACATGCCAGGACAGCAGTTCACCTCTGTCAGGCTCACAAAACCAGAAGCAGGGGAGAGAGCCAGGGAAGGAGCACATGCCCTATCGCTGCCCGCCAGAGAGAGCTGGAGGACTTCATGGGCCTGGGGGGCAAAAGCAAAGGTAATCAATCATTCAGTCCCATTAGGTAACCACAGCGGGTCAGGCACTGCTGCAAGTCAATGGCAGCCCGTGGGAACAGGTATTTGTAGCCCAGGTCCTGACAGATGGAGATGCACAGAGGAGCCAGCCTGGAATGGGAACGTAAGGTAACAGAGGCAAGAGAGACTAGAAGATAAGCAGGAAAGGTGGGGGGAAGGAAAGAGGAGGGAGAAATACAGTGATAGTAAAACACATCAGACAAATCAGAGAGAGAACAGAAAATAAATAAAAATAAATCAGTGAGCACAAATATCTCTCCTGTCTGGCTACTTCAGAGCTGAAAGCAAAACCCCCAAACAAGTAATATGAGGGACTCAAAACCAGAAAAATAATGGGGTAGAAAAACCTTTGGTGCAGAGGGAAATATAAGAGCAAAAACCAGAGTGCCTGAGTACTGAGGGACACTTCTGGCACCTCTCAAGAGTGGCAGCAATTCCCACATAAACATCTACATCTGACTGGAAAAGACAAGAATTCAAGTTTCAGTACTCCTGCAATGTTTCCAAATCTTTTAGATTTCACATATTTACAGATAAAGAAACCCAGGCAAACTTACGTGGTATTTATACAGACTGGAGGAAGGAGCAGAAGAGGAGTATCCTTGTGTAAGGGTTGCTACACCCATGCACACACCCGCTTCCACACTTCTTGCTGTGGTTTGGCCACCAGCTGGGAAACAAACTCAGAGGCAAGTTCCTTGCTCTTTATTTCCTCCTGCTGCAATCCACCAGTACAAGACAAAGCAACACTACTCCTGAATCGGAGATTGTTGCAAATGATGAGCCTTCCCTTCCTTTTTTGATACAATTTAGCTGCTACAAAGTCAGGGGCATCCTCAACATACCAAGTACTGCAGAGTGTTCATAGAGGGGCAGCTGGATTATAGCAATCATCTGAAAAAGGGAAGAGAACATCTTGAGATGAGTGCAAGCCTGCCAATGCCAAGACATTTGTGGTTGCCTTATCAGCAGATCAGCTGATGACACAGCAGTTACTGCCACTGACTGTTCCTTTAACAAAGACACTCACAAGTACAGTGTATAAACACAACTGTGGCCTCCAGTACTCACCAGCAGCCTTCAGCAGCAATGAAACTAAATGCAGACTGAAGAATCACGTGGAGACTTACAGTCTTCATGGTGCTCCCCTTGGGCTCTCCAGGTGTTTGAGGTTACAGTTGCATTCCCCAAATTTACACTATCAGCTACTGTTATTCTGGGAGTAAGACGAATACACATCTGGGATCCAAAGGAACATCACTCAATGAAACAATTCCCCAGTTATACGGGCTAAGTAAAAAATAACTTAATGACCTTATTACACTATCATATTAAAAAGAACACAGCCTTTCCCAACAGGAATGAAAGCTATTTATTAAATCAGTCTGCCCATTATTCCAATGGAGGCTGCCCTTGCAGGCTGCCAGTGGACTAATGCCAGTGGGCTAATGACCCTCTGCATCTCCCCCTGGGAAGCTGAGCAATGCAGAGGTGAAGGTGTATGGAAACCTTCAGTGTGATGGAACAAGACATGGATGGACTCTCCTGACTGACATCCCCAAGCATCAAGACCTCTCATTCTGTTTGATGAAGCAGAAGCCAATCCATCACCTGGGTATATTGTCCCTGAGGGGAAGGTGAGAAAGTAGAGCAGACCCTTCTCTAGACCACTGCATTCATCCTGCTGCCTACTGAGCCAGTGATGGTTACACTGGTCACACACACATTTACAGTCAATTAATTTCCCACATGACTTCTGGGCCAAACCCCACTCCTGTAAGGGAAGGAACTGCTGTTCTTACTTGGAAGTAAAGAATCAGAGGGGAGACAAAGTGAGATAATGTTTTTCTGGTCCAGTTCAGACTTAGCCTTCAAATTTTAGACAATATTGCCATTAAAAAAAAAAAAATAGATCTGTAGCTTTCCCCAGAATCATAGAAAGTAGGACCCTCTGCTTTTCAAAAAACTGTGACTGTCCCTTAAGCGTGACAGTGGAAAGAAGAGTGTTGAAGATAACAGACCATTTAAACGCTGATTTTTAAAAAGATTAAGAGGTAAAGGACTTGGCAGAATTTGAACATGCTGAAAAAAGCAGTTAAAAGAGAGAAGAGTTCATGCAGCAAGTAATCTCTGACAGCGAAGGCCTAACGTGACATTTTGCCTGGGCCATTTCTAACCAGGAGTGATGCGTGGGTGGCTACTGCCTTTGCTACAGCTGCCAAGTCTTGTCCTATAATTATAAGAGCAAAGAATTACAAATTGATAAAGTATAGCACATCAGAGCAAACTGTTTTGAAGGGAACAGTAACACACAGGGATGGGAGATATCAACTACCAGACAAAAGAATTTTCTCTGGGTTGAGAAAGTGACCTTGAAGAACAGGCACGGCCACATCCTCCATACTTTGACAATAATTGCCTTATACGTGCTTTATGCGTGGTACTTGGCACTACATGTGGATGCAAAGAGAACATGCTATGTATTGTGTATCTAAAGCTTGAGAGGAAAGTGAACATCAGAGCTGATGAACAATATAATATACATTTCAAAACCATCATACCAAAAAGGCATACCATAATGATTTTAAATAATTGTTAAAAGTGCTATGAGAGATTTTGATAGATGTGCACTAGTGGTATTATTAAAAGTGTAAGAGGAGTCATAGGGAAGAGGAGGACCTTGGCTGCAGCACATCTCTGTTCCTGTGCTGACTGGCAGCAGAGCAGGGGAGCTGCTGCTTTGCTCCTTCAGGCTGCCTCCTGGAGAGAAAGGCCACTCTCTAAACCAGTGGTTCAGTGTGAAAGCCAGGAGACCTACAGCACCAAGGGACCGTCCTCACCCCCACAGCCAGTGTCAGCTGAGCAGTAGGACACCTGGCAGCTTAATCACCACCCCAGGCACAGGGAGGGCTTCTAAGGAAGACAGACTGCCCTGGCTGCAGGCACATTAAGGGCACGTTACAAACTGGATTCCTGCATAGCTCTGAGACTCACAGAAATGCAGTATTGGCATGGTATCCTGTAAGGCCCATCAGTCACTTCCTCATCTCAACAGCAGCTGTGTTTTCTGCAAGAGGAATAGTAGCTAAAAATAATCTGGCTTTCACTTCCTCTTTCAAACCCTCCAGTCTCTTTTAAAAAGATTTTTTTTATTCTCCCAGGAACAGTAAGGAGAATGCAACAGACAAAACTGGAACGGTCACCTGCACAAAGAGAACAGCAACATTAGAAAGCTCAGAGAACAGTAGGAAATTACAATAAAGATCAGGGACAGTAAAAAAAAATTGTTACAGTTCTGAGCAACATCCTCCAAATTCCCTTTCACTCTTGCAGCGAGATTTCTGTTAGGCCTCTACTTGTATGAGCCAGTTAGTGGTGCTGATCAAAAGGGGAATATAATCTGGATGTTTCTGAATACATTTGCTCATTAAAACATATTTTAAAAATGAAAAGTGCTCAGTAATCACCAAATGTGCTCTCATGGCTGCACAGTGGAGATTTTTACTCTCATGGAATAAATATCTTTTACTTAGAATTAATTCTGTGTCATCCATAGATCTACAAAACATGCCAATCCCACCCCTAACGTGCAAATGGAGAAAAAGAGAATATTCAATTCATCCTTCAGTAACATAGCATTATGTATTCTCCTCCAACAATAATTCTACAAATACAGTGCTAGTAGGCTTCTCCAGACCGTGCTACATGCAGCTGCTTTACGCAATCCTTTTCATAAACATATCTAATTCTATATGAAAATACTTCGGAGTTTCATGTCTAATTTTGCAATTGTAGCCTGTAATTAGCCTGATACAGACTGTACCTGAAAACTCCCTGAGGCAGGAACAATGCTCTCAATTTGAATTTAGTCTTCCAGAAGATCCCTACTCTGAGTAGGCATCTCTGGACACTACCAAACTATAAAAAAAATTGTAAGCAGAATTCAGACTGTGACTTACAAACCTGCTGCTAACTGACCGATACCTGAAGTGAGCACAGGGCAAGGGACAGAAAGAGAAATGGTAAATACATCCCTGTATTTTTCAAATACATTTGAGATGTATTATGCATCTCAAATTCCAAATAAATATGTTGTACAATGTAAAGGTTAAAAAGTATACAAGAAAGCATGCTGCTGTATATAGTTTATGTATTATACCATATGCTGTGAGCTTTACCTACAGCATAGCTATTAACGTGGCTTTATCCCTTCTCAAATCTCACCACCAGAAACCACCAGCAACTCTCCCAGCACTGCAGCATCAACAGCCACCTCACAGTTGGCCAAATCAGAAGTAAAGGCAGGGCCACCAACTAGGCAGGAGATTACATGGGAGCTTCTCCCCCCTCTCCCTGAATCCTGTTCCCACTTGGTGGAAAGCACCACACTCTTACCTTCTCCCTTCTCAGCTGTACCCCCTCACTATTTCCATTTTCACTACACTCTCCTGCTTATTTCCTATTTCCCTGGTTCCTCTGCTCAGCACCCACAGATGCAACCCCACATCCCAATGCCAGGGGTCATCACAAAGTTCTCTGGGCCAGAGAAGGTGGTAAGCCCAGAGAGCGCTTAGCACCACACGTGGGCTCTCTCCTAAGCGTTCTGGGGTAAATCACCCTGCTGTACCCAGGCCAGTGCAGCGCCCCTGCACCACTGACAGCTCCAGAAAGGGGTAAGAGAAGCACAGATGCCACTGGTGTACTGTGGCCAGGGCTTCTCCTTCAGTGAGATATAACACTAGGTAAGAAAAAGCAAAAATAATGAAATCTTTTAATATCTTGGTATGTGATGATAAAAGTAATCACAAAACATAGAATATTAAGTAGGTTTTGGTACCTTTTTAATGGAAAAATGGAGAAAAATAGGAGCTCCAATATACCACAACAAAGAAACACGGGAATTAAAAGATCTGTCAAATAAACTGAATCCAAACATAAGCAATGCTTTATTGGGATATAGCAAGCAACCTATCAAATAGGGAACTGGTACAAACAGATTGAACAAGACTCTCTTTTAACAGAGATGTATGGTGACGAGACAGCTTCTTTCAGTTTTTAAAACAAGTATTCAAACCATTAAGTAAAGCATTAAAAAAAAGTCAACCATTACAACACCAACGACAGACAATATTAAAAATGTGCAGAATTTTACTTTTTACAAATTTCTGCATAATATTAGAAAACAAGTTATAAATTAAAAAAAGAATAAAATGAAGCTTTTTTTGCTTTGCAAAGCAACACAAACTTTAAAAAACAACTGTACTTTACACAAACTACTATTAAAACCAGGTGAAAACAAGCTGAAAATTTAAAGTACAGCAAAAAATACACAACCCAGTTTCACCTGTCAGCAACACCTTCTGCTATCGAAGGGGTTATGTTAGTTGTAGCTTTAAACATTGCAGCATATCATGAGTAAACCTTAATAAGGTCAAAATAGGACCCTCTGCAAAAAAGGGTGAGTTGGCAAGTGTCAGTCCCATCCTAAAATTATAAGTAGCAATAACTTTAGTAGGTCTTTAGTGTAAACCAAAACCTACTTGAATTGGTTTCTCTCTCCCAAAGATGCACATAAACTTCATTTGGGTGGGTTTGGGGTTTTTTTGGTATTTTAAGTCATGAAATCAAGAACATGCCTGGCTCAAAAATGAGAATGACATACCTCCCTTTTGTTCTGGATACAGTGATGTAGCTATCTCAACATGCTCACTGACACTTCCTAAAAGAGAAAATCATTATGTACTATGTAAAAAATACACACTACTTCTCTCAATTCAGACTCAGTATATAGTATATTGCCAACTCTATCCAATAGGATATATAATGTAATTTGGTTTATATTCTTAATAGATATATTCTCTCTTTACAAAGTTCCATCACATGAAACCAAATTGCTTATTTATTGTTTGAGGCACAACACGACCCCAATTAGACAATTCACTATAAAGAGCTGTTCTTTAGATGTTGTGTCTGTAGAGGTTTTACGTGATATTCATAGATTTTCAGCGCAGGCCCCAGTTTTAATGAAAGTCCAGTCAGTACATCATTTCTTGTCATCAACAGTAATGATTTGCCATCAATTTCCTATAAGAAGAATTGATAAAGAGTTGATAAAGACAAATGTACGAATCTAACAGATGAGAACAGTCATGCAACAAATGGAAGACTACTACATAGGATCCATGGGAAAAGAAATAGTAGCGTTTATTTTCCTGAAACTATGTTCATAGCTGCAAAATTCTGCTGTCTGCTTTTCAAGTGCTCACCTGTCCTAACACATAAATACTATTTAGCCAAACACAAAACCCAAATGAGCCTTATTTCAAAACTCCCTCCTTGTAAATCTGTTTCAAATTAATAGGTACATGTGCAGATGCCTAATTATAAGCCGTTAAGGGAAGGATAGTCTTAAGAAGGAGACTTATGAAGTGCATTTCAGAAGAATTACCATTGACAGCGATATGCAAGTTTGAACTAGTCAGTATCTGCTAATAACTTCTGTTGCCTTCTTAAAAGGCCAATCTTCCCATGCGTCCTGTAGGGAGAAGAAAAGAAAAAAAAAAATACTCCTGCAATCAGAAAGTTTAGACGGGCCTAACTGTGGAGCTCAACACTCTGAGGGAACTTCTTTTCCTCCACCTTCAATGAAAGAGGCTAAGAGCAGCAACTTCCAGCTTAAATCTCAAAACCTCCTACTTCTTCCTGCTTAAAAGTCCCACTTTTAAATCACAGATATCCTGTGGTTTGTTTTGTCTTTTCTCTCAAAACTTGGCTTTCTGATCTATTTAGATTAGAAAACCTGTAGGCCTTGGCACTTTATCCACCTTAAAACCTTGTTGTATGTTTGAAAACTATTTGTAAATGATATTTCAAAGGCTAAAATGGAAGAGAAAGAATCCACATCTCTCAACTGCCATCTCTGTTTCAGACACGGAGCCATCCTTCTCTTACACATTCCTACAGTTCAATCACATTGCACTACTCAGGAAACAGGAGCTACAGCTACACAATAACGCATTGACTGGTGTCTCACAACACAGTCAGACCTCTAAAGGTCATCATAGCCCAAAGAAGTATATAGCCTTATGGCGTTCTGCACTGGACTTCACTCTGCTGTTGCATTCTTTTTTACTTTCAATAAAAAAAACCACCATTAAATATTGAATTTGTTATCAACAGCCAACAAGTAATTCAAATGTTTGCATATATTGTTGTTTTGCATCATAACATATTACCAACATTTTGTATTTTTATAAATATTATAAACATCACATATCAATTTATTCCACTGCAGCACCTTCCTTAGAAATACCAATTGTTACCTTGGAAATGTTAGAGATCCCATCCTTGATTACAGCTCAATATGAAAAGAGGAAGACTTACATTAGAGTTCAGCATAAATTTGTCTAGACTGATCTCTGATTTGATAAAGCTTATAAATACAAAATACATAGACAAACGACAACACAGTCAAGGATCAGCTGAAAGTGAAATTTCTTTAAAACCTCCCCAAATTATATGACTGCTAATTGCTCAGAGGCTCACAATGTAACAGTATTTCTAAAATAAAAGAAGTTTCCAATATTCTTTTGCCCAATTATAGCAGGTGTCTCTTTCCAATTTCTGTTGAGAATGTTAATGGTTAAAACCAGTTTCTACCCTCTCTTGCATTCATCACAACTCTTTCAGTGAGTACTTTGCTCATTGCTATGACCAATCTGAAGTTGCCTTCAATGATGCTATGGAGGAAGAAGAGCCTCCATAGGCTGGTAGGATCCAAAGGAAATAAATCCCCTACCTGGAGCAGGGGAGACTCCAAGAATAGGAAAAAAGCATCTATTCCTTTCCCTTCTTCTACATGGTTCCCCAGGGATTCTAGAAATGTTGGTATCTGCTAGGGCTTTCCTTGAATAGTAAACTGATTCTCTAAACATAGCTAGGTAGAAATGAGTGATTATGTATTCAGAATGCAAGTTGTATTATATCTTTGCGTGTATTGTAAGCTTCACCTCTTCCACTTTTTAGTTTTCCACAAACCTGCTTCTGTAGATTTATCATAGTCATTCCATTATTTGGCAACAGGTAAGATTTTGTACACTTTAACAACTTCTCTGAATTTCTTCTCTGCTACTTATCTATTTTCTGGGGGGTTTTTTGTTTGTTTGTGTTTTTTTTTTTTCCAGGACACAATTAGTACCAGCCTTCACTATGCCTTTTTAATGTCATGTGTAGAAGCACCCCTCTGCACAACTAGAGTTAATAGTAATTCCCCACTGTGCCAGGATGACTTCAGCAGCAATAGCATATTGTCTTCAGGACCAGTTAAGCTTCAAGTCCTCCCAGCGTTCTTTCTGCTCTTTCTCCAAGTGACTGAGAACTGCAAGATTTTACAGTATAGCTGACATAAGAGCCAGCATGCTCACACGGCTCTGCTAGAAAGCAACGGTGGACACAAGGTAGTATCAAACCCCAGTTTCCCTTCTGGTAAGACATTGCAGGGAGGCCAGCAAACTACCATTGTGTTAATTTGGCTTATCTGGCTATTGCAATACTGATGGTCAAGAAGCCACACAGGCAATAATGAAGGTCAGTCATATCGCCAGCAGGTGTTGAGACATGGCAAACAGCTTCAGTCCTTGAGTGAGCCACAGTCCCCTGTGCTCCCAGAGAAAGCTCAGCCACATACTGGCAGGCGGCCATTCTTTGAAGATGTTCAAGAACACTCTCACTCTGCATCTGGTCCGCCTCTCTCTTTAGTTATCCTGTGCCCCCACTTCCTGGCTTGTCTGATTGGCTTCCGGATGTTACAGTGGTTTTTTTATTGGGCAACATCTTTCAACTGAATCTCTTTTCATCAGTGAGCTCTTTTGACTTGCTGACATCAATGGAACTCCAAAGAGGAGTAGCGTATAATCACCATACAATCATCACTTCTTACCAGCACTTACAATAGAGTTTTAATAAAACATTCTGCAGTCTTTAAAATGTCTTCTCATTTTCCTTAAAATGTTCTAAGAAAAATTCAGGCCTTAAAAATTCCTTAAGTCATTTGTTTTGGGTGAGTCCAGATGTATTTAGACTCACAAAAGAAAGTGTGGACTCAGTTACTGCTGTGTGAGAGCTGAATGTAATAACAGATCTCATGATTACACTCTGGGCTATGGATGTCTTGTAAGGAAACCATTGTGCTACCCCTACTGAAGAAGTTCAGTGGAAAACAATTTCCCAGTGTTGTAAGTGAAACTGAATACTTTCCTTTACCATTTACAACCTCATTCCCTTTCGAATACATATTCAGGGCAGAAACAGATCAAATGAACTTAGGGTTCTGGGGCCCATTCAAGCTACACTAAAAATGGCAGAGAAAACCAGGATGGCCAGAGCGTCAGCTGCCTGGTGACTGTAGACAGAGGATGGCTAAAGGTTCAACATGCACCTGACTGCACTGCCATCCCTGGAAGGCCTGGGGGATCCTCGTAACAGATACCGTAAGTACACAGAGTTAAGGTTTTTGGCTAGCAAACAGTGTAGAGAAAACAGAACATCACCACTGGTAAGAGGTTAGGGATGGGGTTGCTCCCAGGGCTGTTCCTGGAGCAGACAGGGAATGGGCTTGCAGAGCTGGCATGGAGAACCAGGTGCTTGCTGCTCCTCGTGCTGCTCATGGAATGGAGGGGGCAGGAAGTGGAAATGACTTCTGCTGTGAGTGTCTGTCCCACACCTCCTGGCCATATCCTGGTGGCAACTGTCAGTCCCTCTCTCCAAGGCTTTGGCATAAAGTGAAGTTGGCAGTGTAATCACAGCCACATTTCTGCCCACAGCTACCCTAGCAGAGCTCTGGCAACACATTGCTAAAAAGCAGCCTTCTTCAGTGAAGCCACTTGCCCTCACTGTAGAATACTAATAAAACCTTTACACTCTACTTCTACACTGCTTTCCATCAGGCTGTTGCAAATTGCTTTGCCAAAACTCGTGAATTAGCCTCACCTTGCTGCTGCAAGATCAGTAGTAATTACTGCAGTGTTATTGACAAGCCAGTTGAGGTACAGAGAGGCTAAGATATTTGATGAAAGTCAGAGGTATCTGTCAGTATAAGGAAAAAAACCCCAGAGGCTGCAATTACTTTGCCTGTGTGGGTTTTTTTAAGCTACATTTCCAGGGCTGCTGAGGAGACATAGATGCTGGTATTAAGGAATGGATATACTCAATTTTTTTGCCTGTTTATGCATCTTCAAATTCTGAAAAATTAGTAGCAGCTGCAGAAAGAGCCTCTCTCTGCACCCTGCCAGAGAACTACCCAACACCAGGCTTTTCACCCCCAAGAACAAAGAGCTAAATTTAGATACTCTTATTATACTCATCAATTATAATCAGATGGGATTTCACTGCCCAGGTGCAGAAGGTCAGCAAGATTAACTTGACCAACAGCAATGTTATTTCACATTAGATGTACAGTTTCCCTGCAAAGCTGCCAATAACTTGCACTAGCTCAGTGCCTTGGAAGGTCAAGCCATCTATTTTGATAACTAAATACTAGTGTTGGTAACTAATTTCCTGGTAGTCGCATGCAAACCTATCGACTTACTGGGGAAGGTGCTGAACTGACAATCTGGAGATATAGGTTCCTTCTCTATGGAACAGGTGGGCTGTAGGCCAAGTAAGGCAACTTCCCTATCCCACCCCACTAATACCCCTTACCAGTGTGCTGATGGCCAAGTTACAAGGGACCACAGGGCTGTTAAGGTCTTTGCTGATCAAATCTACTGAAGAAGTCATCCATTAGCATCAGCAGTTACAAGACTCAACCTCTTTCTCAGACTGAATCCTACAAACATGCTGCTCCGCTGCGTAGACAGATTCTTCTCCTTTATTCCCAACTTGTCCTTTCCTTGTTGCAACACAGCAGCCCCTTTTTCACCCTAGGTCTTCAAAAGCAACTGGCTTGTTGGGAACCCTGGATTTTATAAATACTCATTACTGTATTTGCACAATACACTGAGGAAGAAGGGAACTACCACCCATGTTTTAAATAACAAAATAGTGAAACTGAGTGGGTTGTATAGGGAAACTGAGTCCAAGCCAGAAAATTTGTTGTCACCTTTCAGATGACTTTTAAACAAACTCCAACCTATTATCAACACCTTGTAGAACAATAGTATTACGCGAAGATCATAGTCCCATGGATTTTCACCCAATAACAGACTAAAATCCCCCCATTAATGTGGGATTTTCACTCCCACTTAAAAATATGTAACCACGTCCATGGCAAAAGTGTGCAATGTGAGAAACTGGTGGCAGTCAAAAGCTGTTTCCTAACGGATTTACCTGTTCTTGAAAAGCATTGGCTTGTTCTTCAAATCCAGCTGTTCTGAAATAATTCACAACATCGATAACAGCCCAGTCAGCAGGATCCGGAGGTCTCCCATTCTCTACTGAACTGCAAAGTGCAAATCCAGACAAGTAATCACTAAATGTGTGCAGTGTCTGCTGCTACTTCTTTGTGCACACCCCATGTACATCCCCTCCTTCCTTGTTCCTCCAGGAACAGTATCTTTTGACATACACACACCCCTGCCCCCATACAGAATAGTCACTCCTGTTCTCTTCCAATTCAAAGACGTGATGCTGGGGACAACTGAGGTACCTCTCTCTTCAGAAAAGAAGAAAGTATATGAATCTTTCTATCACCAAAAGTGATAGAAGTCAGGATCTTTCCCTGCCAAGTGTGCTGCTTTTGCAGCTGGAGAACAAAGACTACCATGACTGAGGTACCAAATCCCTGTCTTTCAAGACTACAGCTTGTTTTCAGCTACCTTATAGAGAATTGAAGTGTGTGGAATATTCCTTTCCCAGATTAGACTGTGCTTCCTTGTAACAGGGGTACTACTGGAAACTATCTCTACCTTGGGAAAAAAAAAAAAACAAAACATCGAACAACTAAGGAAGAGAGGCACCAATGATTGCACTAATTGCTCAAAATAGAAAACGTCCCAAGATTGGTTTTGGACTCATCTTTGGACAAATCTATGTACTTTTAAAATAGCTATGAATCTGAGAAAACATCTGTTAAACACAATCAGAATTCCTTCTCTGATGGACCTCAGGCAATTGCTTTCCACAGTAACAAAAACACCCTGTCATTCATATTAAAATCCTTATCCTGCATTTCTTAACCTCAAGCTGCCATCATCCTATCTCAGATTATCATTATTTGCAGATACATAAAGGTTAAAAAAGACACAGTGTGCTTGATTGCTTTCCTATAGCAATTTAGGAGGACGAAGAGCAAAACATCAAAAGAAATTCTTCAACATATTCCTCCAACTGAAGGTCCCAAAGTTCATGCCATACATTTTCCACTCTTCTGCATGCTTAAGCATAATGCTAATGAAGAAAAATAAAAAAATGTACAGATCAGGGCAGATATCAGAATACTGGGTATTTCAGGTCCTGAAGCTTAGAGGCAGGATTTTCAACAGCACCAGCTGGAAAAGAAACACAAATTATACTCTCCTGACAGCAGTTTTATTCTGTCCTTCAAGTTTCTCTTTTCCAACTGTCACACCACCTCTGTCTTGCCTGGACTTGCATATCTTTCAGAAAAATAACTGAGCAAATCAAGGGCCAACCATTTTTCCAACCAGCCACAAAGAGAAGCAAGCAGAATCACATTTAATGTCTCCCATCACTATTTCTACAGCATCCCAGTTTCTGTAACTAGCTGAGCCCTGGGAAGGAGGACTCGTAAACACAATGATTTTTGCTTCTCCCCTAACTCTTGGAATGTACCTGTCAATACAGCCACAAAGTTCTGGCCCTAGAGACTCACACTGCAGTCTCAATATCACACTGTAGCCTGCACTTGGTCTTCTAAATGCAGTTTCTTTCACTTATCACATGAAATATACACATATCTCAGAGCAATGAACAAAGGGCGAGTTTCTTACTTTTGCTCATCAAGTAATGACTTACTTTATGAATCTCTTTACTGATTGTGGTTACATAGAAAGGCAACACTCAGCAAAACTGAAAATGAGACTATCTAGCCTTATCAAAGCTGCCTCTTTTTTTTTTAAATCAAAGAATGCCTTTCAATTAAGAGTTTTGGTGTTATGCACATTCCGATGCTTAAGAAGTAAAATATGAAAAGCATCACACAAAACCTACACACATTTGTAAAAGCACCATTTGAAGAATTATATTTATATCTTTGCGTTTTCCCTAAGATATAGACTATCACTTTCGATGACTCATCTTCTACTTAAAATAAACAAACAAAACCCCAAGAAGTCAATATTTTAAAAAACACAATAAATCCTAAAAGATATTGAATTTAATTATTCCTAAACAGTAAATAAAAGATTCAATCTGTAAAAATACCCTCTAATTGTATTTTGCTTACTTCCCAAACCATGTTAATTTCAAGCTAAATATGGTCCCAAACCCTCTTTCCCACAATTTTGTATTTCAGCCCAGGTGCATTAGTTCTTCATGTAGCTCTTCTTCTACAGCTAGGGAACTACAGCTTGGTCCAGCCCCATCCTGGGCTCAACTGCAATGACTTCAGGGGCTCTACCTTAGTCATTAACTAATCACAAGAAATAATTGCAAATTCCTGCCTCAAGGCATAGCAACATGCTGGACATCAAGTGGAGCCAATTTCCACAGCTACAGCTGTAGAAGACTCAAAGGCATGCGGCTCACTGCTGGAGGATGGCTGGATTTTAACCCATCTATCCACGCAGATGCTCATTTGGCTTCTAGACTTCAACAGCCTCCTCCTTGCCCTGCTGTGGCACATGGCTCTATTCTTTAGACAAGAAAAGGGTATATATAACAGGCACGGTTTAGCCATACACCAGTTTATGCCAGACACCCTGGATGCTGTAAAATCTTAAAAGGACTGGCATTTTAGACTTTGTAATGAGATGCTAGATACACTGATAAGGAACAAAGATTAGGCTTGTCTGCTTTTCACCACTCTCCCTAGGCCTTTATTGCCACCATGTGGCAGAAGCAGCAAGGCCTGAAAGACTATGAAAACAACAGATTTTATACAAGCTATTTATAACCCCTTCAAGAAAGTGCCAAATACTTCCTTTGTAGATATGAGCGCATATATGTTGCATATATTCATTTAGAAACCACAGCTCATGATCAGTTTAATTACAATCCCCATCAGTTTTAAAAAGCCTCTACTACAATTAGTAGTTGAGCCTTTATTGCCTAAGCCTCAGGGGAAAATGGCTATATGTAAACTGTCCTTGCTTTGACTGCCTCCCTTCTGCTCCCACCACCGAGCCCTCATTGTAGAAGCAGGATTGCCAACTGAAGGTGGCTTCTGAGGGATGTACTCAATATAATCTGTTCATGGTCACTGATTAGAAAAATGCATTTTATGTTGTTGTGGCGTAACCAGCGTCTCAAGTGGAGGAGGAGCATGCTGATCTTAATGGCTGCCATCAGATCATTTGATGCTGTGTCATAATCAGGTGTTTTATCAGCATCCTGAAGTGACCATTATCATTATTTATATTACCCTAGTGCCTGGGAGCATAAGCATTGTCAAATTTTCTTAGAAGGCTTACAGAAAAGACTTCTGAAGGAGAATAAAGTGGAGCCTTGAAGAAGTGTTGCAGTTTGAGAGCACAGACTGTGAACTGTCTCTAGTACATTTCTTTGTGTCTGAGTTTGGTTTATTTGTTTGTTTTAATAGCTATGTATGTACCTATTGTAGCACAGCTTCTATAACCCTAAAGCAGCAAGGCCAAATTTCTCCACACTGATCTCCACTTCTCAGATCATAACTTCATTCAGAATTGCTAGTCCTAATCTAAGAATTGCTAGTCCTAATCTAAGAATTGCTGACCTTTGAGAATATGGAAAAGCCTCCAAAACAGTTCCTTTGCCTTAACCTGCAACACTGAAGAAAATTGTAAAGCAGTGCACAGCACCTTATTCCCACCCTAAGCCTGAAGTAAAAGCTCAGCAATTCAGGGCTTCTTCAGTAAATAGCTTAGAATATCTCTTCCAGAAGAAAACTGACACCAAAGACACATGCCGCTGCTACTTCTCAGATCTAGACGGGTGGGCAGTCAGCAAAGAGGGGTGTATGTCTCTCTGAATGAGACAGTGAGACTTCCACAGAAGACACTTCTCTCCATCAGGCACCAGTTCTGCAAAAGCCACTAGCAGAGAGGTGAGCAGAGGCAGAGTATTGGTTACAGTGCTACCCCTTGATTTATTCTCTGGCTGAGAGGAAAAAAATCAATGGAGAAAGGTATACCCTTAACTTAAGTTACTAGCTTTTACATCTCTCCATTGCTATACAGTCCTCCCGCATATCACTTTTAGTCAATTCAGTGCCCAAGATTCTTCTATTTAGAAGCTGAAATGCAATAAAAGTAATTGAGGATGGGGAAGGTTTGAAATGAGCAGAGATGGAAGTGCCCACCATTGCCAAATACGTTAAATCAAAGGAAAACTACAATCCACGTGCTGTTTACATGAACTGAAGACTACGGATTCACTTACTTTTTGACATCCAGAGAGCCATTTTCCTTGTTTTCCATGTCAACAGTTAGCATGGGGACGATAGAGGTTTCTTTTACTTCAGCAACTGATCAATAGGGGGGAAAAAAGCTGTGTTTAATCATTGGTAGTATGAAAAGAGCAACATAACGTAACAGAAACAAACATTCTAAAGGGACGCAACCACGTTTCCACCTGAAAGCAAAGGTGCTGTCAAAAACTGTTTCCTCAGAAGCCTGGCAAAGCTGATACTAGGAAAAGTTGACGTGTGCTTGAAAAACAAAAAATATTTCATGCCTTAAAATCAAGGAAGGTAATGTTCCATTTAATACTTTTTGAAATGAATTAAATTTAGATCAAACTATATAATCATATAGATAGAGACTGATCTGCAATATATAGCTAGATATCATCAGAGCTTATTATGTCTTTAGTCATCCTGCTATACAGAAGACCCAAACAGATGTATGATCTTATCCCTAGCGAGGTTTTTAAATCTATAGCCTTGTTTTACCAATGGAGAATGTGGATTACAGATGAGCACAAAGTGACTTATACCCATCTCATACACAAAGCTGGTAAGCAGAGTTATTAATTGAGCACCGAACTCCTGAGGCCTAAGTCCATATCTTATCCATAAGACCACCCTTCCTGCACTTGCACAGGTTCTTCTATAGGTATGGTATATACTGAACTCTGAAAAGGAAAGGAGCATAGAAGGACACAGAAGGAAATCCAGTTTGTTTCCCTCCTCGCAGCATGCTGGAGTACTTTCACCACACAGCTTTTTCCACCACTCCACAGAATGTCCAGAAATGACTGGAGTCTTTTCTTTCCGTTCTCAAGAAAGCCATTTCTATTTCAGAGAGCATGAAAGAACTGACCAAGGACTCAGAATGTTCTTGCCGTAGCATTAATGGATGCCAGTAAAATGTCACAGATCTTGGGGAAGTACAGAATAGGGAAATCATGCTCTTCAGCTAAAACTTCGCAAAAATAGAGGATAGCAATTAATAATGTTGTTCAAGATAAAAAAAAAAAAAAAAAGACCCTTTCTCATACAGCCAGCAGCAAGTAAAGCACCAAGAAAACAGCAACAAACTAATCAAAAAGATGCTTCTCCCTGCACCACTGACCGAGTAACTCAACGCATTCCTCAAATCACTTCGCGGTTCACCTGAGGTGACAGCAAACGACAACCGCACCAGCGCTATCTGCGGAAGGTCCCCTCGCCCCGGCCGCCACCCCAGGCTCGGGGCAGGGCACCTCCCGCCGAGCCCGCCGCCCCGCGCAGCCACCGGGGGTCGGGGGGGCTACCGGGGATGGGGGAGACGGGACGGGACGGGACGACACCCTTCCTCCGCGGCGGGCGAGGAGCCGGCTCCGCCAGGACGGTGTGACACGCGTTCACCATTTCATAAGCATCTCCGAAACCGCTCGCCAGGCAGCACTGCACCACACTGTCATATTATTTTTTTGGCTTTGGGGAGGGGGGGGGGGGGGGGGGAAGGGGGAAAAAGCGTTGGAACGACCTTGCGCACCCC
>JAOQGH010000004.1:18397673-18423216 GCA_025769975.1 Gallinago jamesoni
TCGGACTAGATGGCCTTTGGAGGTCCCTTCCGGCCCAGATGATTCTATGATTCTATGATTCTATTCTATGATTCTATATACTGATGATAGCCCTTTTAGTCTCTCTGTGTAATAAGCTCTGCATTTTCTGAACTCATTCCCCTTTACTCCTGAACTCATTCCCCTTTACTCTTTCTGTACATTCGCCTTCCAGGAGCAGACATTTGGAGCTGCACCTTGGGGTGCAGCAGGTAGGTAGCAGTATCTTCTACCTTCCCTGTCTGCTCTGAATAGTCCCTAGCTCCACACTACACTTACAGAGGTCTTATCACACCCGTATGGCACTGATGATTCTAGACACCTTAGGATTACTAGGTACCTCAGGGTCTTTTTCATAGTCCCAGGCAATTATTGCACACCCAGAAAGAGGCAAAATCCCTGTTGCCGATCCAGGTTGCACCTTTCCAACACTTTACTCTCAGAAAACTCTCTTTCCTCAGTTAAGGTCTTCTCAGCTCCAGTCCATGTTCTTTCTAGTTTGCTTGAAAGGTGCTTACCTTGCTCCGTAGCATTGACAGCTTAATGCTCGATGTCCCACTCTCCCTTCCCTACTTGGGCACTGCACACAGGCAGGAGGTTCCCAGCAGGATACTCCAGTCCGTCCACAGAGTCCAGCAATGAAGCGCCTCCCTTCGATTCCCACCTTGGCCAGGAAGGTCAGCCAAAAACCATGCTGTGTCTTCTTCACAGTCCTTTTCTGACCTGCCAGGGTTTTCTACATGGGTGAGAACTATGTTCCTCTGAAGTTCTGCATAAAGGCTAGACAAAAGGCCAAAGATAAAGCAAGTGTATAAAGTGGGAGGTGTAAAGCAAGTGCAGAGGAAAGTTGGGCAGAAAACCTGTGGCAAGAATCCAGCAGAGTGGCTTGTACTGACCCGGTGTTCATTTCTAAGGCAATTAAGCTGAAGTGTGTGTTTAAGTAGTAGGTCAGTGCACAAAAGCCAGTCACCCTTGATTTATATTCCATGCAGTCACCTGGATACACTCTTATAAGGTAAAAAACAAGGTCCAGAGATGTGCAAAAACTTTTGTAAAAGCTCTGTGTTTCAGGATGAAGGGACGGGTTGAGAGCTCTGCAGGGGCACTGTGTCCACTCAGCACTGCTGGCATTGACTGACAAGGCGGTAATTAACAGGATGAGCAACACCCTCTTGTTTTGTCCCAATGGGGAGTCCCTTAAATCTGTACTTTAGTATGCTAAGGTCCTTTTTACACACTGAGCACTAAATAACCCTTTTTTTTTTTGGTAATCCTAATGAATCTCCAATCAGAGGACTGGAGTTGCACCTTCTTCCCCCGTGCTAAAAATAAATGTCCATGGCAGCCGATTACAAAGCAAGGCCAGCCCTACCTTTCTGCTTTTGCTTCCACTGGTTTCCAAGACTGAATTGCTTAAATAAATCATCCTACATGTGAATTATATTCACTTCACTGAGAATTTCCTGCCCTACTTATTTTGTCATGCTCCTTCTTACTCTGGTAGTTGCTCATATTTAATAAAACTACTGTCCAGACTTAAGCCCTTGTTATTTTAAAGCTTATACTTTATATCAAAAAGTCATTGTATAAAACACAACTCATTCTGCCCACACCAGCAGCAGCACCTGCCACATATTTGCCCAGCTTGTGATAATGTAGCTTATAAAAAGTATACATATGAAATACTAACATTGTAAAACAGAATCCGGCCTAATAAAAGTATGTTATATAAATATGTCTCAGACATCTCAGTGAAATAGCTATTAAATCTATAGGAAATCCAAAAGGTTTCACACAACTTTTGTTGTATGAAGCGAGACAAGTGAAAAAGCACAACATCCTGATACACACAAGAATGGAGAAATACAGTCATGGACAGAAAAATGTTAATAGAACACAAGCAGAAATCTCAACTGTATTCCAAACACCGTGTTAAGCAATGAGTGCTAGTTTTTTCACCCACTGTGCTGGGAAGCTTTTCCTCCCAGGAGTGAAGAACCTGTCTGTCACTGGAAAACCATGTATACTCCTGCTCCTCCTCCTCCTCATTCTCCAGACAATATTTAGAAGGGTGAGGCCGAGACAGTCCTGGCTGTAAAGCTGGCTTCCCAGCCTCCAGTGTGAGCTTTCACTTCCCTGGATACTGTGCCAGGGAACTGATCCCAGTACAGATCCCCGTGGAAGCCAGCACACCTATGGGCCCTCACACAACACTTTTCAAGAGACAGAGGAGACCTGCACCCAGATGGAGGGAACACCCATCATAGACACCTAGTCCACAAGCTGGAAAATATTTTCTGCAGGCACAACCCCAAACACCTCCTCCATTTCTAAAAAACCCTGATTTATGAATTATTTTTACAATAGTAAATAGGCTAGTGTCTACTCAACCAAAATCTTCCAATGCGGTTGCGCTGAGCTCTCCCCTGTTTTCAACCTAGGAACTTTAAGAGCTTTCTCCACTCCTGCCCACAGAGGTTTCCCCTCTAATCCTACACAGAATTTCTGGGGTGTCGTGGATTTCTCCTTAAAAGCACTGTTGTAACATTCTTACATCACCTTCCATCAGGAGGTTTTCTTAGAAGCCAAGGTGAGTAAAATTCAGGACCATGTAGGCGCTCAATAAAGAGCGGAGGCTTAGTCACAGAACCACCCTGGTACCAGGAGTCCAGCTGAACCGGTCTGTTCCTTTGCAGTTTTCTTATGAAAAATATTCTGTCCTGGTAAACACTGGCATCTTCTTTACACCTTAGAGTTCTGGTACAAATGCCAAAACCGACACCACGCATGGAAGACCAGAGTATGGCATTTCTTTTGTGGAGCAGCCATGAAGGATGCTGCTCCTCAGCCCACTGGGAGCACCTTGGACCCAGAGAAGTGTCTTCTCTGCAGTTCTCAGTCTCTGGTGCCAGTGGGGGGGTTTCTGGGTTCTCCATCTGCTCAGAGGCACTGAACTATGAGGAAACCAAAAGAAATGATGACAACCCCATGCTTTTTGTGCAAAACTGAAGGCTGGAAGGATGCTCATGTTGTCTGGCAGAGTGTGGCTGCAAAGAGTGCCACTGGCTGCAGGAAAGGAACCACTGTGGCAGCAGGGTAGCTGTTTCAGTCACACATGAGAGGATCCCTTTCCCCCGTCTCTCTCTTTTGACATAAAACAGAGAGAAACAGATATTCACACATGAACAGGAGCGGACATGACACTCAAAAGCTGCGCATTGAGGTTATAACAGTTAAACTGACCTTTTAAAAATTTGCTCTGGTCTAAATTGGTCAATGAGGCTCCAATCAGAGATGCTCTCAAGAACGTGTTTGCCGTAACTTTATTTTCTCTCCAGGTGTTCTGGTGGTCACAATTCAGAAAGTTACTGAACAATATTTTTTGCCTGTAAACATTACAACTATAATTAGTAGAGAAACATCTACATTTGATCAGCATCCAACTCTCTAAAAATGTATATCCTCTCCAATATAAATACTATATATTTAATGAGCCAGTTTAGAAGCACTTCTGTTTGGTTGGATTTTTTTTGTTTTTGTTTGTTTCTTTTTTTGTGACAATCTTTGCTTAATAGCAGCAGATTTCTGATCTTTCAAGTGCACATAATACAAAAGTGTGCTTGTGTGCTATTAAAATAGACTCCCCAATTCTATCCTCTGATGAAAATAGGATTTATCAGTCATGGATTTTTAGTGGAATTTTCAAACAATTTGTGCAATAGTATATATTATTAAAAAAAGACCTACTTCTTTTCAAATTAGTGTCAAAACCTCCTGTTTTACTGATGCTGATATGAAAACCAGTAAAAAAGAAAAAATTGCAGGGATTAATAATTAACTCTAAAAGGATTTAAAGGCAAAATCTACTAATATATAAGCAGCAAATACTCACGGTTGGTATTGCATATATTATCTGACAGTCCAAGTTTCTCGTTCCCTTCTGCCCAGCTATACTTTCCAAGACTCTTGTTCTTACTGTGCCCTGCAGCTGACATGTCTTACACACCTGTTCCACGCCGTGTAAATGTGCCATCTGCTGGCAAGGGAGCGCAACTGGAGCGTTTTGTTGCAGAGAACCTGGGTGAAGGTGAAATCCCGACTCATTATTGTTTTTATATATATGTGTGTGTGTGTTTATAGTAATTGGGAACAAAAAAAAAAAAAGTTCAAGAAAAGTCAGAGTTGAGTTCTGTTAGTCAATAAGGAGTTGCAGAATCAAGATCAGTTTAATAACTTTAGACATAATACTAGGAATGCCCTAAAGCGTAGCTTTGGGTTGTACAAATCCCGGGTAAAAAAAAAAAAAAAAAAAAAAAAAAGTGTTGTTATTTCAAGTTTCCTTGTGTGGCTTTAAAAAAAAACCCCACAACTAATTTATGAGACTTTGGGGAGTTATTTCCCCCCCAGCACTCACTGCAATACTTCTTTTGGCAGGAAACGTACCTTGCAGCTGACCCAGTCCTGTTACAAAATTCTCTTCCAGAGTGAATGAGCTCTGGGTGCTTTGGGCACAGGAGGTGGCTCTCTGCTGCGGATGTCCTCCTAGAGCCAAGTCCCTGGGTTATGTCCTAAACCATCAAGCAGATACTTCTATAGAAGGACAACCACGTTCCTGTCATGAACTAACGTGCTGACATTAACAAACTCTATCAGTACCTTACACACCCGTTGTGTCACATAGCCCTTAGGATGATTCTGCACCATGATCTTGTTTTTGCTACAACAGAATGTTTTTATTAAGGCTACACGCTTAACTCCTCTCTGTTTTTCCCACCAGTAAGCAAGCTTGCCAGATGTGCGCTTCCCGATACGTATAGTAAGAGAATAATAAGAAATAAAGATAACATATTTACTGGGGAGACACACTATAATTATTTTTTAAGGTGGCAGTAGAAAGAAAGTTTATTTTATAAATTCTGGGCATTTATGAGATAACCAAATATTGGTTGCTTAACTTCAATTAACACACCTGTGAGATAGGTGAATTATGTCAGTTTACTCATCCAAGGTTTTATCTATCACTAATGGAGCCCTGGATGCCCAGATCTGCACTTTATGCAAACATCAACTAGAAAGATAATGGTAAAGATGGAAGAAATTGAAATGGAATCCCAATCAAGCATTCATTTTGTTGAACTATTACTTAGATAACTCTTGATACATTCAAAGTAGCAATGTAAACAGGCAGTAAAGAACAATACTTCCAGTAGAAGACAGTTTTGTGGTATTCCTCTGTAGATCAAAGCATTGAGATATCATTAAATGTGTTGGGGTTTTTTAAATTAAATCCAATTATCTTGATAGTGGAAGAATTTCAGAAAGGTAACCGAGCCTCTCCAGCGCTCTGGGTTTCTCTTTGTTGCACTAATTGCTAGTATTTCTTCCTGTAACTGACTGGTCACAATCAGAACGTACCGCACCACACGCCAGGCTGCTGAGACCTTGCTCTGTTTGAGTCCATGTACCTACAGCTGCATCCTTTCCAATCTTCCACAGCATCTTGGAAGCAAAGGCAGAAGTCTCTTTCTCTACCTCCCAGCAAAGGAAAACATCTGTAACCGTGGTTGGGAACACATCACCAACCTCTGTGCTCAAACTCCTTCCAGCTAGAACAACCCACACACCCGAAAGAGCTTTTGTGCTTCAACCATGTCCACGTGTCAGGCAAAGTGTTTTCTCTACCTTGTCCTTTGCAAAGATGCCAGGCAGCTACTCAACACAAAAAGCAGAATTTGCACTTAGATAGTGGATCACTACCGTGTAGCAGTATCAAAATCTAAATCTTGTCAGCTGAGCATTAATAAGGAATGTGCAAGTTTGTCACATTTGGGTCTTTCTTATGCGATTCACTGACCATGAGCTAATCCGAATCCACACCAAAAATAAGTTGCTTTTCAAATTTAAAGCACAGCCACACACACACAATTTTCAGAAATACATTTTTGCAAAAACGTTTGAATTTAACCCCCTGAGGAAAAGAACAGGACAACTAGACTGTAAGGATGCTAAAAGAAATTTTACTTTGAAATAAGACTATTGGGAACTCATCCCAATGATTTCATAGAAACCTCAAGCTGCTGTTATCCCACTGAGGTAGGAACTTTTTGTAGTAATGAATTACAAGAATAAACTAAATTTTCAATATATGCAAGCTTCCTTCAGGCAGGCATCCTTTTTTGTAGTATACAAAAAAAAAGAGCAACAAAAGGTCAAAATGTGACTAGACCTCAGATTCAATTACAAATTTTTTATTTATCATCAAATTAAAAAGTTAGGAAGGGGAGCTATCTTGAGATCCTATCTTGCCTCAAGATACCCGTCTCATTCTTCTAAAAAACCCAACACATTACAGAGTTCCCATGGAAGATGACAAATATTTACTATCTAGAAGACATTCAAACATCCTTGTGGAGCTTTAACCCTTTCACTGGAAGCGCTCACTGGCGCTCCATCAGTTCATTCCTCAAGCTGTCAATTAAAAACATTTTTAAAACGTGTGCAAGACCCACACTTGCCAAATTCTAGTGGCCATACAAATTTATTTTTTTGTCAAACACACCCAGATCAGGCTCACACACACCAGCTGGAGAACGGAATCATCTTTTTACCAGTTTCTTACGGAATGGTTCTCAAATTCTGGGACAAGTCCTCTTTACACACAGCAAAACAGAAGAACAACAGATTTGAATGACGCCTTCAAATCTGCTGCTGGGTGTGCTGCGTTCGCACGGGAGCTGTAGTCAAAGCAGAAGACAATCTTTCTGCAGCTTCTTAGCTCAGCTTTAAAATAAAAGTTCAAAGGTCTTTAAAAAGTAATATAGCATTTGTACCACTAAACCAAGGAGGAGACGACAAAACCCACAGTCGGTAGGCGTACGGCAGCAGAAGCAGAGAGGCCGAAGCGCCGCTGGGAGAGGAGGAAGAGGAGGAGCTGTGCTAGAGAGAGCGGGCACCAGAGCCTCTCCCAACACCACTTGCAGAAAAAGCCTCAAGACAGACAATGCCAAGACCACGAACAGTCTTTACTTCTATCAGTTGTTTCACAGCACAAGGAGACACAGCACAACGTTTGTACAGCGGGATCTGCAGACAGTTTAAAAACAGGCAATTATCTTGAATAAAAAGCATCGAGTCTGAATGTGAAAAGATGAAGACAAACACTACTGCAGCTAATGACCACCTTGCTTGCCTTTGATTGTCTAAGAAGTCCAACTCGCTGACTTCTCACAATGCCTTAAACGTTCTCCACACCATATTCTCCAAACACCCTAGTTAGTGTAAAGCTTAACGTGTCCCCACCAATATGTGCACTCTGTTTCGAAACCTCTTCCTTTCAGCCCATTTGCAGGGCGGGGAGGGGGGGCTGGGGGGAGAGATGCTACGACTCTCATACAACATTCTGATTCACAAAGAAGCAGCACAAGTGTTGTACATAATTTAATTTGCACTTCTGTATATAAATGTTTACTATATTGCACACTATTGCAGCACTTAAAAACATCTAATTATTTGCAAAAATTAGTAAAATACTTTAAAGGATTTAAAAATAAGGGTTTTAATGCAACTGACAAGATAATAAAAAAGCAATTTACTTAATGAGATACAATCCTTTATGTTGGAAATGAAAGTTACATACAACTAGAGTACAATTAAAATATACCATATAGTTCAACACTTAATTCCTCAAATGTGTAAAATTAACAAGCTTCTACTGTCATAGATATACAATTTTTCCATATTGTGAAAAGGATTTTTCAAATTAAATACAGGTAACATAATATTCTGTAGTTATATTTTATGACTGTGTTTAAATGAGAGGGTTGTATAATACTCACATTGTCAAATGTACTCACTAATGCCTTGGAAATTGCACACTTCCCCTCCTTTTCCAAAATAGAATCTCATTTCCATACTGAAGTCTATTATGCCATATTGGAAAAGTATTTTACTTTCTAACAGGATTTTCATAAAATCAAAAAATAGCATAATATCATGGCATTAAGATGACTTTTCCACTTATGCCCACGTAGAATTTAATCTGGATATCAGACAGACATGTCAGAACCAATTTCCTATACTTTTGTCTTATTGTACACGCAAGATGAATGATTACAGTATTTTACAAAACAGAAAAATCTCTGAGCCTTACTAGAATTATAAATGTAATGATTAAAAATTAAAATCATAACAGAATCAAATTGTGATCTCCAACATTTATTAAAATCTTTTAAAGTTCATAAACGACAACAAAGTTACTGTAGAATTTATCGCATACAGCTAGCATACAGCAGCATGTCCTTGGTCTAAATGAAATACAAAAGATTTTAACATTTTCATACAAAGGATTTCTTTAAATTTATTAATGTGACGATATATTTTTGTTACATAAAATTTGCTACAGCAAAGTATCTTATACTTTTCTTGCACATATGTAAATATGGGTGGACAAAGACTGCATTCAGTGTCAGCCTCCTAATGACGTTGTGCAAAAATGCTCAACAACCTAAACATACAGAATGTTGGATGGTATGTTTCGTTCTCTTTTTGTAAAAGTCTACAAAGGCTTTTCTTAAAGGAGTGTCATACAGATTAAAAGGAAGGAATGCCAGTGGCTGCTTTGCACTGACGTCCAAACAAACACAATGGCTATGTATCAATATAGCTCTTTTTTGTTGTTGTTGTTTAAAAACAATTCATCCTTGTATGCATGTAAATTTATCATAAAATATGAGTCTAGTTTAAACTGTTTAGATGTGCTGTTTTAAGACAGGTCACTGAGCCAGAATCAAGTGTACAAATAAAACTACTATGAATAAGTTTAAAAGCAACCCCCAAAAAAGTGCTGAGCCACTGATTATTAACATTGAAATAAACGTGTAAAAGTGCCCAAAGCTAGCACATGGTAGCAGTATCTTTTAAGTCAGTTGGTGAGAGTATACAAAACAATTAAGCCCAAATACTTATATCTGTGTGACCATACATTCTGTTTGATTGAAAGAAAGTAGGTTAGAAATGAAGACACAACGCAACTAAAATAAACCCAGCTGTTGCAGTTTTTAAACTTTGTCTCTTTTCTTCGAGAATGAAGTGCTGTAGTTAAAAATAAAATGATTGTAGCAGTACTCCATCCTCAGTTTACTAATATAGTATACCAGAATAAAAACTTGGCAATAACCTCTTATTCTTAACAGCTAACAAAAAATAACCGTGTTCATCCAGCAATGCATCTAGAACATTATTTTGCATTTGCTAAACCATTTGTTTTTCATAGCTAATGGCAGAGCGCATTTTACTTTTTGTGGTGTGGTGGTTTTCATTTTAATGGATGCCTTTTTTAATCAAAAAAAGGCTCAAAACAAGGAATATTTTGGGAGCCCAAATATTGGCGCTTTTTTTAAAAACAAAACAAAACAAAAAAAACCCAAAACAAACAACAAACAAAAAAAACCACCAGTGAATCAAAATGAATCATATTCTCTACAATACTGACCAAAACTTCCTTTAAGAGTTTAGGGTTCATGTTCTTAAAAAAGCCATTTCATACCTGCCAACTGAAATGCTGGTAAATCGACTTGGTTAAACATGGTCCAAAATCCAGACCAGGTGGATTACTCCCTCTCACGAGACTGTAAGCTTTCCGTGGTACAGTCTGGTTATGGCAATTTACCTACTGCCGAGGTGGGAAATACAAAGGAAGAAGGCAGTGACAAAAACTGCAGAGATGTAGAAAACCAAGGCACGGGGTCTAGCTACTGTCCCCTACTTAAGCCATCCAATTGATTCTACTGAATTTTGGTCAGTCTCCAGGAAGAAATGTTTTTAAGTTAATTTAGCAGACATTTATATGGCGATAAATACTACCTTCAAAAATACTAAAAATGTTGGCTAGGTTTAGTCTGAGCTACGAAAAAATTATTATAAATTGTAGCATCAGACACAAGACAGACAAGAATTATTGGCTGGCACAGACTAGAAGCAACATTTATCTTTCACTTCAGTCTAAATCACACTAGCCGCAACACCTTCCATTTCACTCACACAAATAATACATTATTCAAAATAAAATGGAGCATTCTTGGGTAAAAAACTACTTCATTTTAAAGGGGGAAAATGAACAATACACAGAAACAAAGAACGACAGAAACCAAAGTTAAGTAGGAAAGTGGTCTATTATTCTGTGTTACTGCACAAACAGTGCTTGCTTAATTGTGCCTAGTTAGAAGGGTTGGTGCAACCTGCACACATGGAAGATGGCAATAAAGACCTCAGTCAGCTTTGTGGAATGAAGTAACTAGGTAACTGTTTTGACATATGATGGTCTCAGCTCCACCTCATCTGTTAACAGAGTGCAAAGATCCCAATGTGAGCCCTGATGTCATCTTGTCCTCTTATGCCTACTAAAAATCAGCAAATTCTTTTGCACATTTTTCTGTTAGAGACGCACGAATATCTTCTTCTTCATAGTCATCAAAGTTGCTGGTATCTCCAGGGCCTCTGCACTTTGGTATGAACGGAGCTTCTACCTGTATTTGGGGAGGAAAAAAAAAGCACACATGAAATGTTATCAACCCAATATCTCTAGATTGAACCCTGTGATAATGAGCACAACTATATTCCCATTATTCCACTAAACTTGCCAAGAAACCAGATATTACAGTGAACCAGCTTAAAGTTGTAGCACATACATAAAACCAGACTAATACTAAGTTGAAAAAGACTAATATCTCACAGACAAGCATCAATAAAAAATTACTTCCACTTCAAAACACAGTTTAGTTCTGTTCTTGCAGAAGAGACCATGCTCTCAGCTCACCAGCTGCGTGGTGCAGCTCCCAGCATGGCAAGAGCTGCATCTAACAGTCACAGGGCAGAAGCAGAGAAGTTGATTGATTGCCATCAACACAACTTGGAAATCTCAGGGCTGTCTGGAACCCCCCTCCTCCTACTCTGAAAAATCCTCCTTTTCCAAATAAAAACTAACCTAATACAAGTTTTAAACGTTTTGTTCTGCACCTCCTACAAAGTTCCTCCTAGGACCTAACTGTGAGAAATGAAAGCCTTCTCAAAACTAGGCCACAACTGAGAGACAAGCAATGGCTTGAAGGGGTCACTCAAAAGTTGTACGGGAAGTCAATGCAGCTCTAAGCAGGGATGGAAAACCCCTTCTGGTAAAGGCTGCCTGCACATCCTCTCAAATCCACATATACACTCCATTAGCCTTGAGATTGGGCACATCTCCTCTGTCACCTGCATGGCAGGGAGCCATTCACACTCAGGTACTGGAATCGGTCATTTTCCAAGGACCCTCTTCACTGCAGTCTCTTAAAGTTGAGGGAACCTGCAGGTTTTTGAGGTTGACCTTAAACATAAAATCCTTGTGCCTGGCTACAATTTAACATTCTCAGTCTCTCTGTCCCAAGTAGTGCACTTCAGCCTCCACTCATCTTGGAGGTTAAACTGAAGATACAGGTCTGCACAGGGACATACCTGCATTTTCACTGGCTAACAGCTTATGCTATCCCAGCACAGCCAGGGGAAAAAAAAAAAAAAAGAAAAAAGATAACAAAGTTGTTGTTCCCAACTTGCAGAGGCTTACATGCCATTTTAGGGAACAGACTACTAAATTCCATTTTCACTCAGCTAGTATCAATTCAAATCTTAATCTTCTAATCTGTCTCACCTCAAAGTTCAAAATTAAGCTTAATTACTTCTTAAAATAATGCAAATTTTAGAATCAACTGCATGCTGCAAGGAGTAAGCAGGGTTTGGGGCTGACAGGAAGCAAATATGAAGAATGGATGGTAAGGAAGGGACGAGGGAGAATGGAACACCAGGGAGAAGGCAAGATTCTACTGAAACAGGGCTAGGACAAACTGGAGTTAGAGGCGTGATTGTCAATATCACATTCCGCCTTTTCATTTGACACGTGCCTGATTTATCCACCTTTATGGTAAGTAAAATTACTAAGGTGCTGCAAACCTGGAAATGCAAGGTCATCAGAGAAGTCTCTCTGGGATACCCCAAGGAATACGAGTACCAGAGCAGTGTGGTGGGGAGGCAGACAGGGAGGACAGGCACGGCTCCAGCTGAGGCGGGGGATCAGACTGCGCTCTGCAGCACGGAACTGCTCAGAGCACCAGGGACATCACTGATGGCAGGATCTGTGTGTGTCTGTGTCTGTGTGCACATGTATCAGTATATTGAAGAAGTACAGCACAGACTAATACAAATTAAACTCTGCTGACTTTGGGTGATAACACTATAAACCCCCAAGAAATAACAATAACTTTCTGCCTTTATAGACTGCTACAATTGTCAGGTGTGTATCCTTTTACTCCTGAAACAATATATATGTTTAGGTGACTTATCCTGAGAGAATACATAGTCTATATACATACCTAACCTACAAAGCCACACATTTACCATTCCCCGCATTCTGTCTGTGTCTTTTCAAATTGATTTTCAATTACTTGCTTACGACAAAGCTCAGAACTCAAAAAACGTTTTATTTACTGCTGGAATTTTAGAACACATTCAAATGAGATGCCTCAGACACTTTCCTATTATCTTCACTAAGGAAATCACGAAAAAGAGATCACAGAGATAACACCAGTTTATGGCAGAAATACTTGTTTGGCCCTAAATACAACCATATTATCAGGCAGCATTTTAATAAACAGCTACACAAACACAAAACAAGACTTCATCTTATCTGAAATATTAAGGAACTGGCTGGTTCACTTATGACTGTAGCATAACAAAAGATTCGCATTACATTAGCTTCCAGGGAACACCCCGTTTATTCAGGAAAATACATGCTGTGGTAACAGCCACTGTGAAAAGCTGGTATAGACCCGAAGTTTATTGCTGTATTTCCATAACTGCTTAAATGATAGTACAATCCATGCTGTTGTTTCAGACCCTTAGTATCACAGTATTTATTTCTTGTAACTAGAAGCTTCAAACTTACTCAGCATCTGTTTTCCGTTCTTTAAAACTAGTAAGAGCTATTCTGACTGTACTACTAGTTCACGTTTTAAAATATTTCTTGTTTCTGTGAAAGTAATTCTCTACAGCAGTGCACTAGCAATGCTAAAAATATTTAGCATGGTATTAAAACATCTGATTTAATATTATGGGGCTTGGGTGTCCCCAAGCAGTATACTGGGGGATGAAACTCAGTGCATATAAAACTGCCTTGTAAACAGGCATTAAGAAAGCAAAGAACGGGTAATTACAATTCTGCGATGGGGAATCTTTTCTTAAAACATCTATACTTAATAAATAGAAAG
This sequence comes from Gallinago jamesoni, assembly GCA_025769975.1. Classification (NCBI taxonomy): domain Eukaryota; kingdom Metazoa; phylum Chordata; class Aves; order Charadriiformes; family Scolopacidae; genus Gallinago; species Gallinago jamesoni. The sequence goes on from JAOQGH010000004.1 coordinate 18,410,984, forward strand.
AATACAAGATGTGTTAATTGTACCCTGTCTTCTAGTAATTATTACAATAGTGAATACTACAACAACTGTACTGTCAGTTTGTGTAGCCAAACAACCAGTTTCTTTTTAGAAACTATTGTTAGTATTTAGGTTTGGCCTTTAAAATACTGCTGTTACAGCAGCAAGTTCATGCCTCTATAATCAAGACTTAGCATTTCAACCACGTCAACCAATTTCTTGAAAAGTTATCACTTGATTCTAACCTTTTCACCAATATCTGGACACAAAATTATTTATCCACCTGAGTGTTCTGAGACAACACCAATGAAGTTATTTTAGTCTTTTATTTTGTCTATTGAAAAAACAAGAATTCAGAGGTTGTACAAGAGAGAAAAAAAAAAAATCTCTTAATCCGTTTCTAGTAACTCACTACTATACAGATACTTAACTCTACCTTGAAGGGGAATGGGAGCTTTGGAGCTACTGGAAGACAGACCTAGTCTGAATTGTCATCATCCTCATCCCTTTCCCCAGTTTCCTCTTGCAGCTCTGTTTCATTCATCCTGGCAGCCAGTAATGTGCGTCTCTCAAACTGGTATTTTAATGGCTGCTCATGCTCTGAAAATACTCTCAATTCTGTTGCTTTCATTCTTATGAAAGCCTGAAGTTCACAGTGCAAACTGGGCATGGACTTCCTAAAAACCACACTGCAAGTCATGTTGGTCAAGCAAGGCTAGAAAACCATTCTAAAAAAAAATGCCAGAAAATAGCGTTCAGCAGGGCTCTCTCCATTACTGCAGCTGATGGAACAGCAGCCAATTCAAGTGCTGTGTCAGATCCTCAGTAGACACTGAAGACTGAGTAAATGCTCTCTGTATCTCACCCTGTCCCAATCACAGATAAAGCAAGAGCAAGAAGGAGGGAGCATACTTTAGCAGCAAAAGCAAAGCTCCAGCTTTGGCTAGAGCTCCTGCACACTGAAGCACAGTCTGACTGCTAAGAACTAGCTGGAAAGGAAAACAGATTCCTCTCTGCTGTGGAGATGTATTTATAGATGCCACTAAAGCAGGGGTTAAACAGAAAGCGAGAGAGGCGGGAGATGGCTCATTCTGAGATATTCCAGAAATAGACTAAAGCACAACACCTGTTCATGAACATGAATGTACATAGAAGTCCAGGAAAAAATACTAACAAGAAACAAACTACTTTCACCTTTTCTTAGTTTAATTAAAAGTGATAGATTTCAGAAAGCAAAAATAAGCAAAATAACTAGAAATTTTACTTCAACCCCTTAAAGACCTGTAATAGTTTTAATCAGGAAGGGTCTTACCTTTCTCTGATAAATGGCAATCCAATCTGTAGTTGCAAACCACTTGTGATTCTTTATGTCATTTACACCATTCTTGAGATTTCCATATCGTTTGGTCAAATCTACCTGGAGTAAATTTCTTAGAAGATCCTTTAGGTCTGAACTGAAGTGTGATGGGAACCTTACCTAAAAATACACATCCACAACATTAAAAAATAACATAAAATTTGGTTATTCCCCCTGTGAAATAAGACAGCATTCACACAAAAGGAAATATTAGGGGTATTTTCTGTTCTTCCTCGAAAAACAAATCAAGTAGGAATGCATAAAGAGAGAAATGATCATTGTCAGACATGTATTTCCGTTTCACAGAGCCTTTATCAGTAGCACTACCTTGTGCATGTGCTGTTTTTTGAACTGGAAGTTTCTAGATCTTATTGAGGAAAAATACTAATTTAATGTAATGATAAAAAGCTAATTTAACTTGGTGTCTCCGCTCAAAGCATTCTCAACTATTTTCTAGGAACATATTTTTAGATTATATTATATACACATGCACACGGGATATACAGTATAGTATAGCATATACAGAGCATATAAGCATACAGACACACTGAAATTGCTGAATATTCAGTTGTCATGTGAAAATTCAATCTGGAACTTTATGCTGTACTGTAACCTGTTTCTGATAACTAAATAGACCAACATCAAAAATCTTACCTAAATAACATAGCACTATTTGAAGATAGCACGAGTGACTTGCCAATACAAGTAATTCATACCTGGCTGAGAAATATTTGAAGACGATTTACGGGATGTAATTGCATAGGGTTTCATTAGCAAAAGACCCACTGACACCATTTGAAATGGAAGAGAGAAAAAGAACAGGCAGAAAGTAGTATTTGTCATGCCTGTAGTTTCAGGGTTTGACACTCCCTATATTTTGCTGATCAGTTATGACATAAATGCAGAACAGTGAATTATTTAACATAAAAAGACGTTGCAAAAATCAAGAGGTCTGATAATCAAGGACACTGCTTCAGTTTGCCTGTCAATATGGCTCTATTGTAGTGCATGAGAAATTCACAGTTTTTTATGAATGTAATAACTAGATAGCTGAGAAGGAAACATTAACTCAAATTGTTTAAGCAGAGAACTAAGCACTTGAGGGAGATAAATGAAAGACTTAAAGTTATAAAGGAAACTTAGTGCCAGCTGAGAACTGAATGTTACAATTTCCAGAGTTCAAGTTCAGTGTTGTTTCTGCAACCATCTATCCATGGGCTCAGTAAAGGAGGCAGATGATCAAAAGTACAAATATCAAACAAATTAGATAGGACTGTGAAAAATGCCCAAGTTTTAGTTTCCAGGATAAATATTTTTTTAAAATATATCTTCATAAATTAATACCCATATATTCATGGAGACAGCTGAAGGGTCACAGTATTATAGCCTTTCAAAGAGCAACCACCTTTGTGATTTAAATAAGGTCCTAGACAAGGAATCTCCTCTCTTGCAGTGCACCATGGAGCCTAGTGAGGTGTTTCTCTTGGTCAGAATTACAGAAGTATATAAGGTGCAGCACAGCATGTATTTATGCAGTGACAAGGAAGAGAAGATCTGTAACACCTCAAGCAAGCACAAAGAAACATGAAGAGACAACACTACCCAGAAGGAGAAACAGAACGATTGCATTTTTATGCTGGCACACTAAGAGATATTAATGAAAAATAAAAAGGAAAAGTTGGAAATACTTTTTAAAAATTTTATGTAACAATGAAGGCTGAACAGAACATTAGACATTTCTTGAACTACAGAAGTAAAGAAACCTACTATGAATTATGGAAACTCTTTAGAGCTTCTCAAAAGCTGCAAAAATATTTCTAGAAAAGAAAATAGCTAGACTAATTCAGCATACAGCTATAGAGCTGTTAATAGTTGTTGGATCGTTTTTATCCAAGCATAAAAGGATTTAATACCACAATGTCCATAAATTTAATAACTTACATTTTAAATTTGAAAGCAGGGAACAGATTTTCAGAACTTTAATTTTTTAATATCACTGTAACAATATCTGCGCTTATGAAGTATACAATTACAAACTCTTCCCATATTCTTTCCAAATTGCTCCCTGCCTAGTAGCCAGCAAATTCTGCATCTGCTCCACACAAAAAAACAAGTTCTCCACAGACAAAAACCTGCATTTGCAAAAACACAGAGCCTTCACTCACCTTGCCAGACACAATCTTCTCATAAATTTGAATGGGCTGATCTGCAAAGAATGGGGGATATCCAGCTGCCATTTCATAGATTAACACTCCTAACGCCCACCAATCCACCGCCTTGTTGTAACCCTAAAGTGAGAAACACCACTGCTAGTACAATTCTAACATAGTTTAAGATTTTCAATACATATCTATGCAATGCAAAGAAAGCAAATGTGTTATTGCTTGTTTAATACAGAACTTGCAGCCTAGTTCAAACCAAAGCGAAGCTCAGGGATTCCAAGAGCAACATTCTTAAAGCCTAATACAGTGATAAGAGTGAAACAGTTTGCACACATTCCTGTGCCGAGCTTCACTGATGTCTTTACACCGATGTGCCAAAACTCCCTACGTGACAGAAAATTAGCTGTTATAGAGTCATTTATGATCTGTTCTTTAAAGACTGAACATAGAATCCGTAGTAGATCCAACTTAAAAGAGACAGACCTCACCAACCACATCAATTTTATGTGTGTTCCCTTTTACAAAGCTCAGGGCTAAGACCCAGTCTGTCCTGGAAAACCTACTATAGAGAATTCATAGCAGACACATTGCATTTTCTTCTGCTGCTTTAGCTGCATAAGTGCAAAAGGGCTGCAAATAATGAACTTTTTCTCTGCCAGTAAAAATATTTTTGGTTAACTTTTAGACCTGCAAAGGTCTAAACAATATTTCATTACACCATATATTGAATGCATAATTTAACATTATGCATTATGACTGTTTATATCTTAAGCAGTTCTGTAAGATATTCTTTCTTTGCAAAACACAAAGGGCTACAGATGAACAGCTATATGATAAATAGTATTTCTTCTATGTTCAAACTCTTAGTGCTAGTACTAGAAACAAATGGATCAACAGTAAGCTTGGACTGTGTGTGCTCCATGTGTAAACCCAGTGGTTTGTCATGTTTGATTTCACATCAAGTGCCTTAAACCTGAAACACTCTTCAACTAGCTATTTGAAGATGGGTGGGTACTGGGACTGGTGCTGTTTAGCACCTTTGTCAGCGACATGGACAGTGGGACGGAGTGCTCCCTCAGCAAGTTTGCGGACAATACCAAGCTGTGTGGAGCAATTGACATGCTTGTGGGAAGGGATGTCCAGAGGGACCTAGACAGGTTTGAGGGGTGGGCCCCTAAGAACCTGATGAAATTCAACAAGGCCAAGTCCTGCATCTAGGGCGGGGTAATCCCAAGCAGAAATACAGGTTGGGTGGAGAACGAATTAAGAGCAGCCCTGAGGAGAAAGACCTGGGGGTGTTGGTTCAACATGACCCAGCAATGTGTGCTTGCAACCCAGAAAGCCAACCATATCTTGGGCTGCATCAAAAGAAGTGTGGCCAGTAGGCTGAGGGAGGTGATTCTGCCCCTCTAACTCCACTCTCATGAGACCCCACCTGGAGTACTGCATCCAGTTCTGGGGTTCCCAACATAAGGGTGACATGGACCTGTTGGAGTAGGTCCAGTGGAGAGCGGTGAAATGATCAGAGGACTGGAGCCCCTCTCCTATGAAGACAGGCTGAGAGAGTTGGGGTTGTTCAGCCTGGAGAAGAGAAGGCTCTGGGGAGACCTTATAGCAGCCTTCCAGTACCTACAGGGGGCCTACAGGAAAGATTGGAGGGGACACACTGTATGAGGGAGTGTAATGATAGGACAAGGGGAAATGGTTTTAAACTGAAAGATTTAGATTAGAGATCAGGAATTCCAGGCTCGATGGGGCTTTGAGGAACCTGGTCTAGTGGGAAGTGTCCCTGCCCATGGTAGGGGGGTTGGAACTTGGTGGTCTTTAAGGGCCCTTCCAACCCAAACCATTCTATGATTCTATGACTACTGATTCATCCAATATGTAGTTTCTCGTTACTTCTGGAGCTCCTGATCTAGCCTTCAGAATGTAATCACTCAGATCTGCTGTTCTGATAAGGATGCTAGTTGATAACCTAATTACAGATTCTTTAAATCCCTTTTTCTCCTCACAAGTTACATGGCAAGCATATGTAGAAAGTTCTGTACAGTTATCTGAAACTTGTAGTAAGTTTCAGTATACAAAAAAATATTCACAATGCAACAATGGCATTTTCTGTAATTCATAAGGAGCTGACTAGTCAAGATCTGAGTTTTGGAAGTATCACCAATTGTTTATCCCTCACAGCTTAATAACTGGATGATAAGTCTTAATGGCATCAAATGCATGACTGAATGACAAGACAAAGTACCTTGCTAAGAATTATTTCAGGTGCCAGGTATTCTGGAGTACCACATAACGTCCAAGTTCTTCCTTTTACTCTTTTTGCAAAGCCAAAGTCCGTGACCTGTCATCACAAGAAATAAATTGACTGTAAGTGCATTTCTATAAAGAAATTTAATTTTAAGTACTTTTGAAATATTTTGACTATTCATACAGAGTGAAAATTTGTTTCTCAAATCACATAGTATCATACAGTCAGATGTACCTTTAGTAGCCAGTCCTTTTGATACTTCAAATTCAGATAGATAGGTTTCTCATGATAAAATTAATAAATAACACTAAATACATATTTCCCCCCTGACACAGGCTCCTAATTATAATTTAAAAAAAACAGTAGGAACTATGGCTTACTAATCTTCCACATGTACTGCAATTACATTAATAATTTCTCTTATACATTTCACATCAGACTGTTTATACTGCTGAAAGTTTAAAGAACATGAACAAAATATTTATCTTTTCCTTTAGTTAATAAATAAAAGAATCACAAAAAGGGTAAAGATATCCACCAGTCTTGTAAATTTAGAATTCTATTGCATAAGTGTATAAAGGTTATATATAAAATTAGTGTGGGAATAAGACAACATAAAAGAGGTCTTCCAGTAACTTCTGATTTTGAGTATCTTTGAAAGCATCACCAGAGTCAAGCTTGTTTATTTGAGGACTAGGGGGAAATGTATTCACAAATGGCAAGTTCTTGTCCATTATAAATTCTTTGTACCATTTGTCATGTTTTCTGCAGTAAGTTTTCAGAACTCTGTATGCAGTACCATCTTCTCTGTGATTTTTCCTGGACCGTATTGTGGAATACATATGGAAGCCAAGGAGTTACATGCGAAATTCTGGGATCAGTTTCAAGATATCAAGTCTAGGTCTGTTTGGGGATCTGTTTCTTTTGTTTCCTTCTTTTGGAATTATTTTCAACCCATTCCCTGAGAAAATACAGTGTACCACAATGATAATCATTGCTAATTACACAATAACATGTGCTGATGTTTCCAATACACTAACGTCACAATTTAACAAGCTAAGCTCTAAACTATCAAGGCAGCTTTTGCTTCATTTTTGATAGAAACAGCAGCAATCATGGCTAGAATTGAACGGAGAGGGTGATGTGCTGACTAGGCACACCTGCTTCAGTCAGCAAAGAATCATTTCTGTGTTTCTGAATGCCCATCAGTCTACATAATGAGAATACACTGCAGGCATGGGACAAACGGTAATGGCTTTAAAATGTGAATGGAGTTTCTAAACAAAATTTAGTTGGAGCTGCAGTATCAACATATGAACACAAAGCCCCTTTCTCTGTTCAGAAGCAGAATTGAGCCGGCCTCACATGGGAAGAGTGATTATCATTTGCAGTTTGCCCACCACCACAAAAACATAGTGTTGCATACAGAGAGTCACCAATTCTAGAGTAAGCCATTCATAGCTTTACATTAATGGTGCTCCCCAAGTACTGTAATAGAACTTACATTTCTCTTCTCCCTACAGTGTCAATTTACTCTCCATGCAAAGTTATTTTACAGTTATAAACAATGTAAGATATGAAACTTTTCCAATTCACTCAAAAATTTTACTATGTATTTTCCTGTTAGATTCTGCTATGGCAAAAGGTGACACAATAAGGAAAGAAAAGCTTCCATAGTTTAAGGATATTTAAGCACTGCAGAGTGTTTGTTCTTGTATTACCACCTTCCCATTTGCCATTTAGATCAAAAACATAAGAGCAAAAAGGAAGATGAGGAGGTGCTGCAATAGGCTGAAAAACAAAGTTGTCACTCGCAGCACTGCAATTCTGATCTGATCTGATCTCAACTCAGCTCTTACTTCAGATGTGCAGAGAAGGTTAGAGCTCTTCAAGAGTGGGATTCACCTGATGGAAATTAAGTACTATAGCATTGGTGTTGGTATGTATCTAAGCTGGTTATCCTAAACTACTTATATAGACAATGCAGAGAATCAGACATTTTAGGGCACCTTTCACCTTGTTCTAGGGCACAGGTATAAAATAGGTCAGATGAACCTACTTCTCACCACAGACCCCAAGGGAAACCTTGACAACTTGCTCAACTGCAGACAGCTCCATTGTGCATACTTAATTTTAGTCAGGGAAAGTACAATCCAATGGTTTTAACCATTTGTAAGCAGTAGGGCAGTTTAATGCTGCCTGAATACATGCCAACATGCCAACCAGCTTCACACCATGTATTCTAAACACATTTACTAGAATTACCTAATCCTACACTGTAAGACAAGACTCCACTACCTAAATATATGAAGAATATCATACCTGGATGTATCCTTGCTGATCAATTAAAAGATTTTCAGGCTTTAGATCTCTGTAGATGAGGTCTAATGAATGGAGGTACTCAAATGTTAGCACTATCTGAGCTGCATAAAACCGTGCATGTGGTTCACTGTGAAGAATTAAAAGAATATTAAGTACCCCAGTGCTATGCTAAGATACCGAAACAACCATGTAACTGCCAGGGATAGACAAATTAAGAATCTTTTAACCGTTTCTTTTACTGCGTAACAGGGGAAAAAAGCACAAACAGCAATCATTGTAGAATTGATGCACTCATTCTCTAAATTTAATTAAGTCTTGCAGCTAAAATATACATACAAATCACAACCCACAATACAGAGCTTAGACTTCAAATTTAACTTTTATAAACTATCATCAATTTCAGTGACAATATGAATAGGAATTCCAAGATTCTATCATGCATAGATCACAAATGCCTGCATTAACTAATTGAAAAATAAGAAATAATTACAAGTTTTTCATTGCCTGATTAGTTAAGTCTATGAAAGAGGGGTAAATTAAATGCACTTACCCCTTCAGAATTTTTTCTTCAATACTAACAAATTTTATAAAACCCTCTTCCCAGATTAGCAACATAAGCCTTTTTAAAGGAATAATGTCATTACTACTCTTACCTGAACCTCCCAATTCTTCTTAGATGTGAAAACATTTCACCACCAGGAACATACTCCATTACCATGTATAAATTAGAATTGTCCTAAGGAAGCAAGTAAACACAAATACATATCAGGCACCCCATAGTCTCTATAATTCCTGGATATAGTATATTTTGTTAAAGAATGAAAATGAAAAATTGTAGCCGTCCAATGACCTTAAAAAATATAAAGCAATACAGGTGGAAATTCTCAAAGAAGTGCAGACACACATGACAAAAGGAGCATCATATATCTCAAGAACATATGAATATATATGAATATAAATTTGAACAAAGACAATTGGTGAGTTCCTTACACAGAATAGTGCATAAGTAACCTGAAGGCAGAGAGGATAAGATGCCTACTGCAAGACAAGACCTTGCGCTCTTCAAAGTTAAAAATTGACAACCTGAGGTATTCTCATCTCCCCCAGCCCTGAAAACTGTAAAGATTAAGGTAGAACGTATTTGTTCATTTTAAATGGTATTAAGAAAGAAAAAAAAAACCCCGAACACAGAAGGAAATATATACAGGACACACATCCTCCATAAATTAGGCAAATACTCAATTTCTTTACAGACTGACTAGCACATACTGTCATGAAATTAGAAGCTAACCTCAAAAGTTCTTTGCTTCATGGTTAAGATCATCATTAAGACCTGCCTCAGATATAAATCTCAAGGAAAAGTTTGCAGAACAGCTACAAATTTACCATTCCATATATTGGTACAGAAATACATCCTTTGGTTCCTCCCAAAGACAGAATGATGCCTAAAAAGTCCCTGTTGTATACAAAAGCCAGTTTCCCTCCAAAACAAGGGAAATTTTTATGAGTTTACATTTTATTTATTCATTTGAAGATATCCTTTCAATCATCACCTAATGAATTGAGGTACATGCAAGTGTGCACAGAAGAGCAGGAATTCCTGCTCAAGACCTGGCAACAGTGCCAAGTGAAGCATTGAAAACAAAAATACTTAAAATACTTAAAACTATTGTGCTGTAAAATGTATATGTTTTAATACCTAAAGTCTGAGCATGCCTTTCCCTGAAACCCAAACAACTACTTTCAAAATAACGATTACCTTAAAAGAATACTCCAGTTTTACAAGGAAAGGAAAGTTCACTGCTTGTAATATTCTCTTCTCATTCAGTGTGTGTTCTATTTGCTTCAGTTTGACGACCTAGGAGAAAAAAAGCAATCTTCAGTGAGAGTACGACATTTTCTAGTTCTTGGTAAATTTTTCGGTGCAAAACAATTAGTTGGAAACAAGCTTGTAACTTTACAGATAACTATAAGCCTTATGGATTACTAGTACAATAACATTGCCATGATGCCAAGAAAGGATTAAAAAGTTTAACATTATTTTAGAGAGTAATACTCATGCAATATGATTTGCAGACAACACTAGAAATAGTGTTTCTTACTATGTGCTGCGTATAGGAATCAGTAAGGAAAACATCTCTTTACGTTTTCTTAAGAATTGCTTGCAATTGTAATGGAGATACTTCTGCAGCAAGATAACAGTTCAATAAAATGCATTTGCTCTTTGGACCCTTTGCTAAGAAAGGCAGGAAACTGTGTCAGACACATTTCATTATGAATTTTGTTATGTGTGAACAGGAGTAAACTGACTTATTTTACATAGCTCCCACGTTAGCGAGGAAAAGACTAAGGAGAATACAAATTCAAAAGCTCCAGTCTTATAAACAACAGTTACTTCTGCCAGACCTTTCAATGGGTTTTTGCCTTTCTGCTTAGCAAAGCACTCAGTAAAAGTATTAAAAAAATTAAATGCTACCTTCTTGGAATCTATGATAATGTTACGCTGCTAACAAAGCAGTGAGTAGCAGATTTCTGATCATTGCTGTTTCCCAGTAATTAACAATTGGTTTCCTTGTGTTAAACCCCAACATTGCATAATCGATTCTTTGCATTTTACTTAATCCCTAGTGCAAAATTTATCTATATCTCGAGAATGGCATAACTTCCAAGTCTTTTTTTTTTTTTCCATAGGAAACAAGGAGAAAAGTCAAAACAAGTCTGTTTTTACGTGTTCAGAAATCAAATCTAACTGCTATAAATAACAGATAACCAAGATACTCCAACCCTGACTGAAACTGTGAATAAATTCAATTTTTAGATGCAAAAGGTAGTACCTATAGAAAAACCCCACTACTGTTCTGAAATAAATGCCATTCAAAAGAAATACTGAGTTAAAAATATTAAATCTCTTTTGAATCATAGATCTCTAGCAATAAATAAAAAATTTTCTCAAATTAGCTCATTTGTGGGAAGCGTCCCCTCATCCCTGAAACAATATGGTACTGGAATGATCTTGGCCATCGAAGCAAGCAAGGTTTTACTTTGATACTGTGAAGTGTTCAGCTGCAATGTTAGACAAGATTTTCCCACCCTCCGTGCATCTTCTGCTGGTCAGACACTCTAGGGTGATGGCAGCAACGCCACAGGCTGAAGCTGCTGTTTAACACTTCACAATATCAAACTGGAGCCTCAGATAACATGGCTTTGCTCACATTTAAGTTCGAGCTCGGGGCATGTCCTGTAGATCAAATGATATCTGGTAACGGCAGATTCTCCAACAGCTTGTTTGTGTCTGAGCTGTTATTAACAATATTTTCTTTCCAGAAACAATTAGGTAATGAAACTAGCCAAGCAATGTTATGTTACAGCCTGCCTAAACCAAGGAAGACAAATAAAGGAATAACAAACCTACAGACAAAACTACTGGCTACATCTCTACATCTCTTACTTTTTTTTATTCATAACCTGATAAACCAAGCATAAGATTGGATAACAAAGGGACAAGCAATATGCTTTCTCTTGTTTCAAGTGAAATGTAAATGAAAAATTAGGCAGCCTTCACAATGCCTAATTTCAGACATCTGTATGTTTTCTGTAATATACAAAGTGACAGAAATACGTTCTCCCTAAACCATCTCCTATTTTTTGATCAATTAATAGAAGATACTAACAGAACACTGTTTCTAATAGAATACATAAATATATGATTATATATGCTGAGTTGAAAAAGTGTGTATTTCATACTTCTGATTATAGACAAAATCCTCTAATTTTCTAATAGAAGACTCATATGTGGATGCAAACATCTTTAAAATTGTGAATCATTACTGCAAGTCCACTGCAATCATTAAGAATCTAAATTTTTGCTTCTACCAGATAATTTTATAGCTATAGCTTTCCAATTTATTTTAGGCTGAGAGGTAGTAATAAGTTCAATTAATTTTTTTTTTTTTTTTAAATCCTCAGACTATTTTATAGCAGCTTTCTGAATCATAGAATGGTTCAGGTTGGGAGGGACCTTAAAGATCATCAAGTTCCAACCGCCCTGCCATGGGCAGGGACACGTCCCACTAGAGCAGGTTGCTCAAAGCCCCATCCAGCCTGGCCTTGAACACCTCCAGGGATGGGGCATCCACAGCTT
>JAOQGH010000004.1:18423316-18453469 GCA_025769975.1 Gallinago jamesoni
CCTGGCCTTGAACACCTCCAGGGATGGGGCATCCACAGCTTCTCTGGGCAACCTGTTCCAGGGTCTCACCACCCTCAGAGTAAAGAATTTCTTCCTGATCTCTAATTTAAATCTCCCCTCTTTCAGTTTAAAACATTTCCACTCATCCTGTCGTTCCACTCCCTCATAAAAAGTCCCTCCCCATCTCTCCTGTAGGCCCCCTCCAGGTACCGGAAGGCCACTATAAGGTCTCCCTGGAGCCTTGTCTTCTCCAGGCTGATCAAACCCAACTCTCTTAGCCTGTCCTCATAGGAGAGGTGCTCCACCCCTCTGATGATCTTTGTGGCCCTCTGCTGGACCTGTTCCAACAGGTCCTTCTTGCGCTGAGGACTCCAAAGCTGGACACAGTACTCGAGGCGGGGTCTCATGAGAGCAGAGTAGAGGGGCAGAATCACCTCCCTCGACCTAAAGTGCTCCAGAGACTAGGACTCAGCCATTCATGAAAAGGGTTCAAAGGATCAAAGGAAAAACAGCTCAAAATCTGAAATTTGATGATGGGGTGTCTGTGCAGCAGTGGGATGCTTATTGCACCTTGTGTTACAGCAATGGTCCCCACAGGATGCCACGAGCCTTACTGAAGTAATGAGGTAAATTTCCACATGGATGGAAATAGTCTGAGCTCTCTTTCAGTTGTACTGTGTTGGAGGACCTTTTGAATTTAATTGGATTTTTTTTTTAAATAAAAGTTAGAAACCATTGTTACAGGAGAATGCTGAAGTTGCAAAAAATTGAGCTTTTCCAAGTAAAAAAATAATGCCAGAATTGACATGAAAGGGCAAGTTTACACCAGCTTCTTCTTTCCTGACCATCGTAAGGCAGTCTTTAATTAAATGACACATTGTTCAAGGTCCAGGACCCCAAATTGTATGCAAAGAATACTGGAAGTGCAATTCAGGGAAATGGTTTGATTATGTCACCGCCATAGCTCCATTATATAAAATTACTCAGGAATGTAATAATGCTTAAGTACAAGAGTCCACATTGTGGCAACGCTGACTTTCATTTTGTCAGTTGCTGATTATTAAATTCTCTTTGCCAGATTGATATTTTCTTAATATGGTCTTTGTCATACAGTAGCAAAGTTATGTATAGTGCCTTATAAGAAGAGCTCTTATATTGAGGACCTTAGAACCTACTAATCTAAATAACGTACGTCTGAAAAACTTGTCAAAACCATTACAAACTAATTGTACTGGTAAATTTCTTAAAAATACTTCTCTGGAATTCTATTTTATTTAAAATTTGAACTTCATCAAATGACACCACTTACTTAATCTAAAAGTAATAAACTGTTAAAAAAAAATCAGGCTGGAGTAACAATACAGATTCAGACTACAGCATTTAAATTTTCAACACAGAAAATATCTATTAAGTGACAGCTGTTCTGAGAGACTGTTCTATCTATGCAGTTACTATAGATGCAACAGGATTATTATATAATTATGCATACAAAAAGTAATACCTCATGGGATCAAGAATGGAAAAGAAATTATTTGTGCAAACGATTTGTTAAATTATAGTTCACAAATGAAAATTTTGACAATTTCTGATCCAGAGAGTCTTCTAGAATTTTGAGCTACCCAGAAAAAGTATATTTATATCTTTATTTAACTACAGCACTACATTTCGCTTTAGCCAAAGAATATACAGGCCACCTTACAAAAGGTAAGCCAAGAACTTAACTGGTAACATTTAATTAATACCTTGGACACTACTTAGAGCCTCTTTAGCCCAACATTAATGCTATTGGCTATTGTAAGAATTCTACACAATCCCAACAACTAAGTCTGCTGGGTAAAAATGAAAGTCAATTGTTTAAAGTATTACCAGTATTCAAGTGGGGGGTAAGTCAAAAAGCAAAAGTGTAACAAAGTTACCAGATCTCTGTCCACATCAAACTTTTATACCAAAAAAACCCACACCAACCTTCTGTTTGTCCAGTATCTTCATAGCATAATACTGTTCTGTGGCTTTATGTTTCACCATCATAACTCTCCCAAATGATCCTGTTCCAAGGGTTTTTTGCCTCTCAAAATCATCTAGGCCAGCAGTGTTCTACATGTACAAAAATTGTAAATGATGTCATTATATTCAATACCCAAAGACAATTTTAACTGTATGAACTGAATTCATTTATGAAAGAAAATTGTAAAACTGTATTTATCAAAGACAACTATAAGCAGCTATAGTGTTGTTATAATTTCATGCCTGGCAAATTTTAGTAAAAGACTTTACATTGCGCTCATTAAAACCGAAAAAGATGTATCTGAATTGTATCACCACTTCTGTGATTTGTCCATAGAGATGACACATGCGTAGTAAGAAACATTTAAGCAGTAAACAGATCATGAATTCAACAAGCAGACAAATAACCCTCTCATGCTTCACAAACAAGAATATTAGAACATGCAAAAAACCCCAAGCTGCAGAGACAATACTACATGAGAGTTGTCTGGAGAGAACATCATTGAATAAATTTTCTCAGATATTCATTACCATAGCATTTCAACTGCTGCTTTAAAAACAACGACCCTTCCCAAAACCCCAAACCCCCAAGCTCAATTCTTCAAAGATTTCTCTGTAACAAGCTCCTTAACCTGCCTCCAATCCCCATGCAGTAGACAATGCTCTAAATCCTCAATAATTTCCTCCATGGTATTAAGAATAGGGTAAGTTACAGATGTGCCAATATTCTGTGATATAAAAAACCAGCTAAAACATGCTGATAGATTTTGAGTCTTGTCCTGTTGCTGGTGAATGTAATTCTCAGTAGGAGAAAGTTGTTGCTCAGTAGGAGCGTTTCATCAGCTCAGATCTGGAGAAGACCCTAGAGTGTTTGCTGATGAACTTCAAGGACAAAACTGACATTACAAATGGAAACTCCTTTGAAAATTGTATTAAACTACTTCTGTTTTCCGCACTGGTCATTACACACTGATAACATTATACAAAAAAATGCAATAGAGAAAATTATTGAATGCTTAAATGACTGATACCTGAGGGGGGCTTTCCCATTTTCTTAAAAAGTCTTCTTTGGCTTTGGCTAGGAACTCTTTCACTGAAAACACACAAAAACAAGTGCATATTAATTAATGTAATTCATCAGGTATGTGATAGAGGTACTTTGTTAACAAAGTATGCAAACTTAATTATCAACTTATTTCTTCAACTTGTAATATGCTATTTTCACCACGTATAAAAGCAAGCACGAATGCCTCTAGAACTTCTACAATATCTCCAGGTGATCTCTAAGCTTTCTGGATTATTTACATCATTCTACACAAATTACTTAAACTACATCAGCTCTACTAACTCACAATACTATATACGCAAGCAGGCTTTAAGGTGATGTAAGATGTTCTTAATTCGACTGGGAAAAAAACACAAACACCTGTCATTTATAAATAGCCATTCCACAAAGACAGACTTTTTGTCTATTTTTGTTAAATAAAAGTTACATTTTCTTTCAACTGATTGACCATAACGTCAATCTCATTGCTTTTCCCCCCCATCACCTTTATTTAAAGGCTATTTGCAAGCTCAAGTACCAAATGAACAGCATAAGCAAGCAAAGACAAAGCACAGGGCTACAACGACACTGTACAATAGGCATGCCCACAGTCAGAGAATGTCTTTTTAATATTGATTTTCCATTGAAATTGAAAGACTGTATAGCAGCGAAACTCTGGATGACTGTTTAAAATGTGCACCGACATATTTTGTTCAGATTATCTTTTACCTGTTCTATTTTTTTAATATCAATTATCAGCCAGATCAATGCAGAATACTTAATGCACTGTCATAATTGGGAGGCGTTTTAGATAGTGCTGTGGTTTTGAAAGAGTCACAGAATCAAGAAGAAAATATCATACTGTTTTTGTGTTCTCCGAATCATTTCACATACTATAATGTTAATAACAGTGGATTTTCTGTACTGCGATGTTCCGCCACAAGCAAGTTCTAAAAATACTCAGCAACATGCCAAGATTATTCTGGTCAATATCTAGAAACATATATGTTAGCAACTGTTCTTTTACCTTGTGATGGTCATGAAAAATTAGGTTTTATAAAGGGTTGTAAACAATCACCTTGGGAATCAGAATATTTTTTGTATTTTTCAGAGAATATTAGCATCTACCTAGAGAACTTTTCAATAATTCTCTTATCAGTTTTCTATTACCGGTACAGTTACAGCAGCAGTAAAAGCAAAGGCAGCCCTGGAAAAGGCTGGTCATGAATTTTTTGTTTTGCCTTTTTTCCCCCCTCTCAAGTGCATTATGGGACCCAACTAGCACAAAATACTCAAGGGAGGTTTATGGCTCGCACCATCACTGGCTCATAATGGAGCAGCATCAATATAATGGAAATTTCAGAAAACTTGTCAGAAGTTCTGGCAGACCACAAAGTTAGAAAAGTGTTTAAAGCATGGGATCTACTCAGTTATTTTATTCTAAGAGAAACAAGCAATATCAGAGAGAAGGAACATACTTATGACCTTAAACTTATGATTAAGTAGAGTAAGAAAAGTTTATATCAAAGGAACTTTATGGGGGTTACTCATGTAATGACTTTTAATGATCCTAATTTGAGAAAAGGACAAAATTTCCTGTGGTATGAAAAAAATTTCTCAACGCAAAAAAGGAAAGTAACAACGTTCAAATTCATGCCTGATAATCCTTCTTCCATTAGGAGAACAGAGATGACTTGATAAAGGGATGACTATTGATAAATTTTTTTTAAACATCAATTTATGTCAAAGTAGCATCAACAGTATTTTGTCTTAATGACAAGAAAAACTCCTAGGATTATCATTAAGATTACCAAAATGCTGAGCCTTCAAATTTAAGTGGCTGTATCTTAGAAATGAATGTTAGTTTTAACACTATATAGCACAATCAAATCATTAAATAATTGGCCTCACTTTTTTCATGTTGTTACAGTACGTATGCCTTAACTATCCCTCATGCTATCTCCATTGTTCAGATAAATAAATATTTTAAGTTTCCACATATTTTGCACTGATATATAATTGTTCAGTATTTATAAAAACATACAATGACATTTACATGTAGTCATCTCTGTCCCTGTTCTACTTATGGAATAAAGAATGTTGTTTATGAAAAAAAATGTGATCCAGCTGGAAATACTCAAAGTGTGGAAGCATGAGAAAAATATCTCATTTCTAGAATATCAATAAGCCACAAGTTGTTCTTCAGCAAAACTTCTACCTTATTCTACTTTACTTTTGCTCTCTTTTCTTGGAAAGCAGCACTGAACATGTATTTTCAAAATACCCAATGGCACTCATTTATCTTAAAATCACTATCTTTTAAAAACAATGTCATATTCTGTGGTGTTTTGTTAGAATTATATTTCCTTCCTAATGAGAAAGGGGGTCAAATTGTGCTTGGTTCTCATTTTCAGAGGTCACCCGGGCTCCTACACCACAACATAATCAGCAGGTGATTTCAAATAGAATTTAGGCAACTGAAGTGCATATACTTTAGCCAATCCCGAATATAGGACTTCGAATTTGAAACAGAATTTTGAAAATTGACCTCGATCAAAAACCATTAGTTCTTGCTACAGGAGAACACATTTCATTTCTACTTTTCAAGTGCAGAATCAAAATTTATGCCAACTGCATGGTAGTGGTCATTGGTATTATTGTGATGATGCAAACAAATAGGTTTATTGGATGATGACTTAGAAGTTTTCCGCAAGTGCACATTTTTAGCCACTTTACATTGTTACAGTGTGACTCTTGTTTGCTTTTCTAGTCTTTAAGCTGTTCCTAGCATCCGTGACTTTGGGCACTAATGAAGGAATGAGCATACCAAAAGTCTCTATAGGTTCCCCAAGGGTTTGCAGGAACATTCACCCACACAGATGAGATGATGAAGAGAGGAAAGAAAGAGAAGAAAAAAAAAGTTTTATGCATTTCCACAACAAACACATAGAAAACACAAATACATTCCACCCTTTTCCCTCCCCACTCAAGAACGGACCCTGTAATAAAACCAGCCCTTTCCCACACAGACAAAATGACTCATGCTAAATCACAGAATGTTTGAGCAAAGAAAGGAGAAAAAAAAACAGAGGCAGCTAAATTCAGTACGAAAAAAAAGATGATGCACCACAGAAATAAGCACAGCTTACAAAACTTCAGGAGATCAAGTTGGCATCTTTAATAGTTAATCTATTCCAAGACACACACATCCAAGGAACTGTTGCTAACAAAAGTGTATCTATCTTCATCGCAGCATGCTGGATCACAATAAAACCTGTAATCGGGTGATCTTCCCACTCCTTAGCACTTTGTTCCAAAAGACAGCATGTGTGAATTGCATGGCATGTGGTGGATAGCACAGAAATGGCAAGCAGTCTCAAAAAAAAAATTCACAATCAAATTTCAATCCTGTTACTCAACAATAGCAACAAAAATCCCTTAGAAGTCTAATCGGCGCAGCTGAAGTGGCTTTATGCAAACTGGAACGCATACCAGAATCCTGTATGGTCACCGTACAAGTATGATTTAATTTTGTAAGACTGTCAAAAACCAGAACCCAAGAAAGAGGTGTTGATATATAGGTTCCCATAGGCACTGAAGAGCAAGGATCGCTCATATATGGCTGAGCAAAGCGAAGGTGAGGACGCAAGGAGAGTATGCAAAGACCAGCAAACAGACCCTATTCAGACTGGTTTCACTGGAACAGCAGAAGCTGGAGCGAAGGAAGCTCAAACTAAAGAAGGAAAAGCTGTTACTAAAGAAAGGAATGTGCTGGAAGGAGAGAGCAAAGCAGGAACAACAGCAGGGGCACAATGAGGGCCACAGCAGTGGTCAAAACAACTGGATGTGCCAATAAGAGCACCAGCAGGAATTGGAGAGGATGCACAGGTATACAGTCCAGAGATTAGGTAAGCACAAACACACAGCACAAACCTAGTCCGTGGTGACCAGCAAGCGCAACAGTTGGCAAGAGAAGCAAGTTTTACACAATGCAAACACCCAAAGCATCCAGTAAGAATTCTGGGGAGATTCAGAAAAAGGTAGTAAGAAATGGGGTAACGGCTGAGGAGTCATAACTGAAAGACTTCAAGCAGGTTTATAACTTCTCCCTGCTTCAGTTCAAAGCCTGGTCAGAAGGAAGGCTAGATATGCACACAGAGCTGGAAAAGACAGAAGCTACCCCCTTGTGCATCACCGGTGGCACCAGAGCATTCTGCCGAGAGCTGTACCCAGAGCCAAGGCAGCACAGCAGTGAGCAGGAAAGCCTGCTGGAAGAGATTTTTAAGGGAAGTGGAACACAAGATGCAGAGGATCCTAAGTAATACTGGCATACAGGGAGGTATGAGAAAAACCAACCAGACAGACAACCCCCAAACACGAAAAAACCCTACCACACACAAACCCCAGAAGACCCTGAGAACCACCCCCCAAACAGCCGGAGATCTGTTATCTAACAGTATATGCACAAAATCCACAATATTTTAATTTGTTCTATCAATTCACTTTTGTATGGAAAGTTATCAAGCTTATAAAAAAATTGTTAACAAATGGTACATAAGTACCACAAAAAGTACTCTGGCCTAAAACACATTTTAAGAATGAATGAAACAGACAAAAGCTCCTGAAAAAAAGTAAAAAGTTCAGGACTTCTCAATTGCAGGGGTGCAATGACAGCAGAGGGAAAGGGGTCACAGATGGAGTAGTCTCAAGAGTTACCATGAAATACTTTTCTCCCACCTCCCACATACACTGTATTTGTTATTCTCAAGCACATCTCCAGCAAGAGCCAGCAAACCAGAATTTAATTTTTTGGGGGAGGGGGAAAAAAAAAAAAAAAGAAAAGTATTTGGATAGAATTCATGGCAAGAAAGCAAGAACTAAACTGATTAAGACTAAACATTGGGCACCACTACAAACCCCCATCTGCTGTGCTAAATGCCAATCTCTGCTTGGTATTTAAAATGCCCTTTATCAAAATACAATTCAATTTCTGTTCCAAAACTGTAATATAATCACTCGAAGTCTGGAATTAAATGGGCTATTTAATTAAATCTCCAAATTTCATTTAACGGAAAAATAAATATGTATGAAGAGATTCTGGTAAACGTATGCGTATAGTTCATTTTTACAAAAACAATATTTACAGCCTTAAACATTATCAAGATGTATACAGATGTCTCAGTGAATCCTGTGGTTATGGTACCAGAAGCAAGTGAGAGGCATACGATTCACGTTGTAAGTGCCACTCTTAAACCTGTTGTCTTGAATATCTTCAAATGTCTCTTATGATTAGCAGGAAAAACATCACAAGATTTACTGCAAGATTTTTCTACCCTGGCGAGTCTTTGAAAATAAACACGACTAAGCGTTAATAGACTCAAAGGAAGTAGTGTGAGCACCAGTTAACATTTTAATAGCTGGGAAACTCTTCAAAACACAAACTAAAACAGTAACATTGAAGCAGACCGCCAACAAGAACAAAATGCTTTGGTTCTCACAATATGAAAACGGTGTGTGGGGGGGGAAAGTCCAATGTGATATAAACCTGGTAGAGAGCAAGTCTATCTTGTCTTATCCTTGCGGTGAGACACACTTACAGGCTCTCTTGTGAAAAACTGACCAGTGAGAATTTTGTCCTGGTTCCGCTCTAAGAGATGCAAAATCACAAAGGCTGGATTAATAAACCCTGCATCGACTTAGTATCTCATTTATCCCGTTTTTTACCTTGAGAGCAAGGTTTTGATCTTATATTTCTGCTTAAACATTAATTATGTTAAAAACTGGGGATGCAGAGCAAACTAGCTTACTCAGCTGCAATGAATAAGAATCTTCAGATAAAAAAAAGAAACACCAAAGCATACAGAGCAGTTCTGAAAAAAACTCATTTTCTGGAATAAAAAACCTGTAAATTCTTAGTAAGTAAATAATCCTTACATGATCTTTAACTGCATACAAGTTTGCTGTTAAAATGCAAGTGCTATTAATCAGTTTAACTGCACACTGTAAACACTTCTGTGGAATACTGGGAAGGACTGTGAAGAAGTAGAGAAGGGAAAGGCATGGAAAAAACAGAGAAAAAGGGAGATGAACAGGATAAACAGTAAATTAAGAGCGATAACAGCTGCAATGCCTAAAGGCTAGAAGAGAGCACCAGAACCTGATTTTTGAGGGAGCACATTCAGGAATTAATGCAGCAATTGTAAAATACAAATTGTTCTCGTCCATTACAACTCCAAATTTGGAACACAATCAAATTCTTATTTTAATCCTGTCCTTGGTTTTCAAGTCTTGAACTAGACCGTATTTTCTCAGACTTATAAAAGCAAATTTACAACAGTTAAGAGCTCTATAAAGAGCTTAAGTTTTCTCTTTTCCTTTTTTCCTCCCTTAGTTTTCAGTGCTACAGGCTATAACTTTAACCTATAAATTAAACAAAGATGAAGTCTTACTTAATTTTCACCTCTTCACTTGGCTGGCTAGACAGCAACAGCCTGCATAAGAGATGTGACAGATTTAGACAACCAAAACATGAGCTGGGTTTTTAGCAGTAGATATTCTACTGCACACAACTGCCACAATCAGACTAGCTTTCTTCTTCTATTTTTATTAAAGATAATTAAATAAACTTTGTTGCCAAATCAAATTTTTAATTTTCAATCTCCCCCTTATTCTTTTTCTTAAATTATAAAGTACTGGTCCAAACAGAGGCAGCTTATGCCAAAAGTACAACGTAACAGAGATCATTCCAAGGAGACTGGATTAAACCAAACTAACACTGAGTTGCTTAAAATGTGAATCCCTGAAATTTTGATTAAAAAAACCCCAAATGTATAATGTAAACCAGTAAATTTATTCAGTCACAATCATGTCTTGTACTAGCTCTGCTCAAAGTTCTACATGCATATATGTCCCAATTCAATCATTCCCCACCAAAAAAAAAAAAAAGGATGAGATAAGAAAAACCTGCTTTCTTAATCTAAAATAAAATCCAGACTAAATGCTCATCAAAATTTATAATGAATATACTTCATTAAAAAACAGTGACTCTTCCCTCAAGACACAAACAGATAAATGCTACATTTCCCAGTTATACCGCTAAGCGCCTCTCTGCCAAAAACCCCCAAACAAATGATCAAAACCTATGAACCAACCTGGGATTTTTTATTCAAATCCTAAATTACTGATTATAGGCAGGACTTCTCAACACAGACAAGGAGAATACCTTAACTAAAATATAAGCATGGGACATGACCTAAAGTCTCTTGCAGAGAGAGAGAGTGAGAGCTGTTCCATCCCATGTCCTTCTAGGTGGCACCTCTATTTCTTGCCCAAGCTTTCCTTCCTAATTAAAGAATTATTAGCAACCTTTTGATTTTTTTGTTTCAGTTCTCTAAAATGACGAGTGAGAACTGGCATCCAGTTAGTTCTGCAATATGTTAAAACTAAGCTTTGCCCTAAGGAAAGGGGTCTCTCTCATACCTTCTTCCTGCCCTTGAAGCGTTCACTGAAGGGAATTATTCCAGACTGACGGAGACTACACATTCGTAAATCTGCTTCCTCTCTTGCAACAATCCACATGCTTTGAGGCTTAAAAATCCGTTTGTCAGGCTGCAGTTCAGTGTTCAGTATGGGCTGGTAAAAATAAAAAAACCACCCCAGTCCTGTTCTTCCACAGTCACTTGTTCCTGCCTCTCTAACACGACATTCCTTGAAAGAGCAAAAGCATCCTTCTGGCTGGCTGCCAAGCCAGGTCAGGGAATTAGGCCAGATTAAAAAGTAATGGACAGAAAGCAGGGGAGGACAAGGAATCCAAATCAGCTCCCCATTCTTTTCAACATGTAAATGCTCCTCCTGGGGTGAGGAAGGGGATAAGTCGGGTAGAAATAGGCAAATATGTGGGGCAGACAGAACTGCTCCTTTTCTGAAGGAATACTGGTTTCTGCTAGCGTAACGTGATCATGAAAGTACAGCACCGGACTACTGAAAAGGCTTCTGAGCAATAATTCTAATTTTAAGTTACTAATCTTCAATTATTCTATTAGATAAATTAATTCTATTAGCTTAAAATTTTAAATTAATACTTAGTTTAATACAATTATGTTCAAATGCAGTTCTTAACACTCCCTACATATGAAATTTGTTCACACATAAAAGGTTATGAAGTGTTAACACGTAACATCCTCAATCATCATAGAATGATGTGCTTTGTGAGCAACTGGGAATTAAGCTTCATCTGTGCAGTATCACCCTCTATAGTTGGAACTGAACTTTATCTAGCAAGTAATCTAAAGCATTGCAAGTACTACAGGACTATCCTGTAAAAGACTGCCTTGCTGCGTGAAATATAACGGGTATTACTTTACAAAGAAAATGGAAAACTATGCAAAAATTGTGAAAATTCAAACACTTCTCTTTCTGCGGTGCATATATTTCCATGGTTACCAAGGGAAGGAAAAAAATAATACATTTTAAGAATGAGTTCCAAGAAAAAAATTTTCTAGGGGACTACTATAAGACATCTTGTAAATGTATCACATTCTTGAATAAAGGTTCTTAAGTTCTAGTAGTTAAACACAGACATACAAAATAATCAGATTTTCCTCTTACAGTCAAAACCACACACCGAGCAAGATGTTCATGGCATCTGCTGCAGTTTCCCTCTAGTTAAGCTACTCGCCCCCCTGCGCTGTAAGACACTGGCTAATTCCTACCCCACCTTCCCTCTTCATAAAACTTCAGTGAATAAGAGGATAACGTGTTACTGGGCAGCTACCGCTGAGCGTATGTTTTATGGTTAGATTATTAGAAACAGTAAGCAAAAATCTACAGGTAGTTAATTTGATCTGCATTTTGACTAATAAATTTTCTGCAAGCAGCCAATGCCTCTCATAATATTAGATACACTCATGCACAAACAAGATCCTTTTCTTGAGAAATAACACAAGTTTTACTAAACTCAGTTCTTCCTTACACTCCAAACTAAATTGCAGGGGCTGGTAACTCCATGGGTGCATTTCACAGGTTGCCTGAAAAGAGCAACTCTTGTGTTGCTTTTTCTTTTTTTCAAATAATTCACACAAGGGATCAAAATACTTGCAGGTACTTGGTTTAACTGCATGCATGTCTAAATCAGCTTCCCATAAAGCTACTTTGGCCCAGCCCTCGCATTAACAAAACCAAACAAGTTTTCATGTACATGTGCTGGGATCAGCAAGACACATCTTCACAGCTGTCAGGGTAAATCAGCAAAACAGGTCTTCATCTCTTCGCAAGATTTGAGATTCTGACACATCACTACTCTGACATATCTCCTGCAGAGCATGCTTTCAATATTTACAGGAAAGGGTTGCCTGAAGTAACTAGCCGAGCAGGAGAAGTTCATTTATAACCTTAAATAGCAGAGAGACTGACTTCCTGAATAAGGAAGTCTTATGTAAATAAACACATTTCACAATTCAACATATTGAGTGAACAACAAGTTTTTGGTTGCCTCATGATTAGGGCAGGCAAAAAGTAGGTAAGAGCGTTTACTATCTGTCTTGATAATGGGAATGGGACTTTAGAGAGAAATTGCCTAAAGTTAGTGTTTATTTTGATAAAAAGCAGACATAAAACTTGCACAGAATTGAGTTGCAAATCCTGCAAAAAGAATTTAAATGAAAAAACCTAAACCACATGAATTCTTAATGGGCAGGAGTATCCATCAGGAACCAGAATAAAGGAAGACACCAAAAACATCTTTCAAGTTACAAAACTGCCCGTAAGAACCTCAATAACCAAAGCTGGGAAACTCCTGTTGACAACTTTGGCTTGCAACAGCAGTACCAGCAGCAATTCTTAGAGGAACCAGCAACCAAACAATTATGTAAACAATTTGAGATGTAAACTGAAAGCCAAGGAACCAAGAAAATCTGTCTAGTAACAAAATATATGTAATAAATGTAACAACAGGGACTAAAGTAAGTCATAGTTCAAGAGATACAAGATTACAACATAGCAAATACCCTTTCCTTTGGAAAAAAACCTCAATTTCATTAAACTAATGTTTTGCTCATGCCCCAACCCAAGTACCCTGACGAACTGTTCACTGTATAGATTAATTTTAAGAACTATGTCAACGCCACAACTCTTTTGTCTTTTCTTCCAAATATTTTGTACAAGAATCAGAACAAAACGAACCCAGGTTAACACCTAAGAAATTATCCTAGTCTGTTGTCAGAGGGTAATGGGTAACATAGGGGATTTTTTAAAGGAATGAACGATTAGTCCCATCAGACACATATACAAAGATGTATAGGTCTGGCACCTAGAAATTCCATAGCATCCTTCCATTTTCTATAGTCTTTTCAGCAATAGCAATAATTAGTTATTATTTGTTGTCCCTTGCCCTTAAAAGATGTTCCCAATGCACACAACTAAATGTTTACACTAGTTCCCTTCACCCTCACTCCTGAAACAGTCCTTTTCTCCTGTGCATACAAAGCTGGACAATAATTCAGCACAGTCCATCAGCATCGCTCATGCTCTTTCCTCATACTGCTCCATCCGACTCCACGCACATTTGGTAACTACTATCTTACACGTGTAAATTACTGTATCCGCGATTACCTCTATTTGCAGTATTTCCAAGTATTAGCTCAACCATGTACTTGGTGATACTTGGGAGTATCAAGCCTATTCCAAGTGAAACAGAAGATCCGGCAGAGTTAACACCTTTCAGAACAGGGAGCTGGGGCTATTGAAGTTACTTGGCCTTTCAGTATGATTTTTTCAAGAATGTTCTGCTGTTCAAAACAAAATCCCTAAACCAAAAAAAAATAAAAATCTATATATATAAAACCAGTTTTTCCTTCTTCAAAGTCTTTCCAGAAAAAAAAGACATATCTCAAGCTCTCCTGGGGTCAGAAAAAAAAAAAAGCAGCAGCCATTTGTATTTATTATACTTGCAATTGAAGAAAATATTATCACTTTTTCATCAAGACTTCACTTGCATCTTCATAATCTTTCACAAGGAGAGAATCTGAATTTACCCGCTGACAGGGTGCAATGTAACACTGCTGCAGTGAAGACAGCCACAAAGGGACACTGAAAAGCACAAGTAGTTTAAATGGGGAAAATGTTTACAGCAAAGAATTAATCTAGTCCTAGCTTGATGGAGGAGGAAATAGTCACCTTTCCCTTGTCAAAATTAGAGTTTCGATTTATAGATCCTTTTGACTGGGAACTGACACTTGGTAAAAGTTGCAGCTATTTATTTCTATTTTTAATGGAACTGGGAGCCTGGATGTCAAGATGAATGAAATCTACAGATGCAAATTGCAGAATAAAGCCCCAGGGAAAAGAAAAGAAAACAAAACAACCACAATCACCCCTCCCGAAAAAACACAAAACAACCAACAAAACAAAACACCTGTAACGTCTTTTTCACCTAGTTGGTAAGGAATTTATTCCCTTAAAATGACTCAATCATAAGAGAATACCAAAAAGAACCAACCCCACCCAAACAGCAAAATTCAAAGAGCTGATTTCCACAAACCTTAATTCCTGTGGAAGCTAAAACCTAACCATAAGAGGAATAGTGATGGCAAACCCAGGCTGGTAACTGGTACAAAGCAGAGACTCTCTGACCCGAGCAGAGACCTCTCCATACGTGGCCAAAGGTGGCCACACGATGCTGAGGAAGCGCGGCGAGGCTGGAGATCCCCCCTCACATTCCAGAGAGGCTGAGCAGGGCTGGTGTCGGTGGGGAGCTCGGGCTGGCACCCCATTCCTGTGGCAAGGGCCGGCCACCAGCCTGTGAGGCCACACTGGCTCCCACCGGGCTCCCTCCTGCCTGCCAGCATCCCACCGGGCAGCACACAGGGGAGGCTGGGCCACCTCCTGCAGGGACAGCCTGCGTTTACGTTTACCTGAACAGCCATAAATCTGTACCATAAATCTCCAGAATGTAGGTACAAAGTTCTGAAACCTATATCCGTACCCGTTTTGACAGTTGTATGTGGTTGCACTTTGTATACTGAGGAAATGACATCTACACTTTTCATTTCAGGGAAGATGACCTCAATGTATTCATATGAGATAAGTATATATAAGCTGATATTAGATAAGGCAGTGGGATGACTCCTCCCACTCGTTATCTCATGCCATCTACAAAAGTGAAACCTTTGTAAAAATGGTCCTTCAAATTTGCCCAATAAAGCAAAACCATGCACACAAAAATCTTGGATGCCATCTCTAACCCTCCTAAGTAATTTTTCCAAAGCTCCAGTCTATCTGCATGAAACAAAAAGGAATCATTTCAGAAATGAATATATTTGGGCTTTTTGCAAACAATTTTCGAAGCATATCTGTTTCTAAGGAAAAAAAATGTACATAGTTTATATGATTAGATACAACTTTCGATATTATTTCAAGTAAGAATAAAGTACATAATAATTTAATTAAATTCAAAGTACATTATTGTAAGTAGTCACAGTGGTTTTGGAAAGCAAATACCTGCCCAGTAAGTTTCCAAATCTATGATAACATCTCATTTCAAATGAGACTCCCCTCCCTTACTTCCATGAATGACCTCAACTATTCTGCTATCCCATCATTTAGAAAGAATAAAAAACATAGAAGAATAAGCCGGTTCAGATGAAAAACAACAAAAGCCAGTTCAGAATTTTTAGGTGATAATTAATATAATTTCAGAAAGCGTCTCTATTTGTATCAATTCAGACAAAATAATCCATTACGAGCTGCACAGAAAATTAAATGAACTGACATATACACCATCCAATTATAAAATTTTCCAAATCAGATTCTGTGCCACATTTACTGATAGGATAGAATACTGATAGAATTTAAAATATGAAATACCAGTAATGCAGAGCAAAACAGCTAATAAAAACCTGCATATCTTTTAAGAATAGTAATTTTTAATAGAAATCCACAATGAGTCGATAACAAAAACAAAGAGATCAGTAGTCGATGCAGCTATGCAGGCAAGAAAGAGAAACCTGGCAGATTTATCCTGATTGTGAAGACAGAACAAAAAAAGCAGTGTCAAAGGTAATAGAAAAGACTTACCATTCATGCTGAAAAGCTAGTTTTCAGAAACATATTGCTCCTAATATTAATCCAACAGTTGATGAAGTATGTTAATCTCTGCAAAATCAGTGCTTCAGTCTCTAAACACACTTATACACTAACTGGAAAGAGTGAGCACAGAGAATCCAGGGAGCTGCTCTTCCTTACGAGCTCCTTGTGATGCAAAAAAA
The DNA here is from genome assembly GCA_025769975.1 of Gallinago jamesoni. Lineage (NCBI taxonomy): Eukaryota > Metazoa > Chordata > Aves > Charadriiformes > Scolopacidae > Gallinago > Gallinago jamesoni. The sequence goes on from JAOQGH010000004.1 coordinate 18,439,628, forward strand.
CTATGAAGCACAAGATACCAGTAGTAAACCAAAATCAATATTCAGGACACGATATTTGGTTTTTCTCATTAACTACTTCTGTTCTGACCGATGCTACCTATTCATGTCTAAAGCAACTCAAAATGGCAGGGGGGGAAAAAAGCATGCAAACACCAGGAGGTTTTAAGATGTTCTCAATTATATCAAGCACTGGTTGTTTCCATGGCAACCTTAGACCAGAATTATCTGTTGACTTGTACCCAACTAGTAGTTATTCTAAAGCTTTAATCAATTCACACAATGTACTCTGTGCATTATTTCATATTTCAGATGTATTTTTCTCCATACATACATATATAGTGATTATTCAGCTAAATCTCTGTACGACATTCCGTGGTATTTGAAAGTATATTGATACTATTTTGAATCAGAGACCAAATAATATTCCTTTGACTATTCATCACCCATCCATTTGCAATTTAGAGACTATGAAGATGACAGAAAGATGCAATAGTGGCGACTCTCCTGACCATTTCAGTTATCCAAGGTGTTAATGTGTTCTCTTATTATGCACAGATTTGGAAAATATTTCTATCAGTTCAAGAATAAAAGGTTCACACTGATCTTACTGCCTTTACACTCAAAATCAAGCAGCCTCATTCTCCTTTCCTTTCCCATTTCAATCTTTCAAAGCAAAAAGCAACTACATAACCAAAACAAATCAAAACCTAGGTTCCATACAGTTGCAAGCAGTCACAGTCAAGACATCTAAACCGAGAATGAAATGCATCGTTTTGATGACTACCATCACATCCCTTTCATCCTCTGGCTGTGCAGCACAACTGACCTGGTTACCAGTTCAGGCCGTACAACCACACGTGCGCTCAGGCAGCTTTTTAAAGCAGATTTCAAGGCTCATGGTGTCCTGAGCCACCTCTGCTCTACTAGATCCTGAGGATTTCACAAACCGCGTTCATTTCATGCATCAACCAAGAATCCATGGCACATTAGAAGAACTGTATTGCTTTACGTACCCAAAGATGTTAAAATTCAAAATTAACCACTGGAAAACCCTATGGCCATAAAGCATGTGGCAAGTTCCTCACATACACACCACCAGACAACTGACACCACAAAATGTCCACCCAACAAGCACCAGCTCCTTCCCCTCCAGCAAAGCCCTGGCTACAGCAGTAACTGCTTGTGAAAGGCCATACATAGAAACAGACCTCTTACAGTATTTCATTACAGCAGAAGGTATAAATATATTAACTTTCATTTCAAATGAATTATATCACAGACCTATACCAATCAAAATTCTGAGAAGTCACTTTCCAAACTTTTTTCAGGATTTAAAAAGCGTGCTTTTGCCTCGAACTTCAAGAGTAATCCACTCTGTCTGCCACGGAGCTTCACCTGAAACCTTACACCAACATTTCCTAAGTCGCAGTGATATGGGCAGAATAGTTGAGAATATTCAAATATCCTTACAGGATAAACACCAGTACGTTTCTAAAATACTGCTTATTCATTAAGATTTCTGTGAAATTAGTCTACAACCTGAATTCGGTGACCCTTGGGTAAAAAAAAACAACCAACAACCCCAAACCCCCAAACCAACCCCTCCCCACCCCCAGGAAACACAACAAACCCAAAGTGATAAAACAACACTGTTCCTCTTTTATTTCTCACAAATAATTTTCACATTTATGTATTTTTCTTAAGATATAATTAGGAGTCATTAGTAGACAGAAATACTCCTTCCACTCTACTCCTATCACTCCTTCAGCTACATTGGCAGTGAAACTAGACTCTTGAAAGGTAGACTTAGTCCATGTGTACCTACAGTATTTTTATTTATTATTTTTTAAAAACAAACTACAAATTGAGACTAAAGGTTTAGGATAGAGACTCAGAATTTCACCTTGAAACCAAAGCTACGTTATCAACCACCATTCAGCTACCAGCTCCGTAACTCTGGCTCACAAAAATTGCATGCAACCACTGTGCTTAATTATTACTTAAAATAGCATTCGCGGAACAGCCATTTTCATCATGTTTATCATCAAGAGACACGACAGTCCATTTCCTCATCAGGCATGTCATATGAGGAAGCCTGCCTTAAATAGAGGGGAAAAAAATAGTAGAGACTTGTACACAAACAGGTCACAATTTGTAAGTGTCAGTAGGTCAATACCATCTTTTTCTTCATGTTATATAAACAAAAATGCTCCAGTGTTATTTTTTTCAAATAGCTATTTACATAAAAAAGAGCTTCTACATAAACACAAGTATGTGTCTATTTTGACCAAGCTGAAAATATTTTGCAGAAGTGGAACCTCAGAATTTATGCACTTTCATCATTTATCTTACCAACAGAACTAGTTGATCCTTTCCCATCTCATTTGGGAGACCTAGATTGAATCTCTTTTAGGTCAGTGCATTAACACCTTTTTTTGTGTTCCTCCCCCTCCATGTTTACTGCTTATCCTCTGAGGACAGATACATTCCCTACTCATATAATATTTTAAATTGCAAGTAGGGAAATGTATAAACACTGATTTTCTTCACGGTAACACTACGATGCTAAGCATTTCCAATAAGCCCAATTATTTCAGTTGAATAATAGGCCTATCTCAAATCCATCAATGAATCTTAAATATGGAACAAAATTATCATCAATTACCATATTGTAACATTTTTAAATGAGTATCTAACCACAGAGACAATAATTGCTTTGCAAAACAATGCATGACTTTTAAAAGAAAAAAAATCAAAATGAAATGTTGATTTACTTAGATTGTGATATTTTTTGAAATCTCTCACTTATTACCCAAAACGCAACAATGAAAAGTTTTAATTCATACAATACTGTAAACTGTTCACTGATTAAGAAATTGAAGCTAATGATAGTCAGCATTCCCACACTAAATTAATGCGTAATAGTTAAAACCAATTTTATACTGTTTACTACTGCACAGAGCATTCTGATGTATATATCCCTTAAAATACAATGATGAATGATAAAAAGCCCTACAACTAGAAGTTTAATCTGTGCAGCAAAGCCTGCCTATTCCAAAGTTTAAACATTATAATTTTAATGAGTTTTCTATTTCTGCTGAACTAGCTGATTTAATTTGAAAATAAAGGAAATAATTTAGAAGTAAAAATCGGGGTGAGGGCTTGCCAAAACATGACAACTGTGCTTTAAGAGAAAAGAAGGGACAAGAGAGAAATTCTCCTGCCAGCCACCAGCCAAGGAACCAGCCGCCCACCTCCCCCTGCCTGATGCAATAACGGTCTTCTCCAAATTAATAACTTCAGGTAATGAATTGTAAAATGACCCCCAGAACATATCACAGATCGGTGTCCGTATTCAATTACAAAGATGCAAGTTCTTTACTCACCGAGGAAGCTGAAGAGCCAGTATCAATAAAACAAGCAAAACCCCCTACTTACTTGATTTGTCCCATAGGACCGCAAGTTCAGAGCACTGTTGGCTCTCGTGTTCCAGAGCCGCTCTCTGTTCATGCGCACCGCTCTTGGAGTGCCTATGGAAAAGGCGATTAGCAAAACCTTCCAGCCTCTGCAGTGCTGTGGCCGTCCCTGTGCACTGGTTACAAGGTACCTCCTTCTGAGCTGCCATCTACACACACGCACACCGCCGACTTTCACAAAAGCAAAAGGGAAAAAAATCTAAAGGGCGCTGGACAGCCCAGAGCCACTGAGAGCTCTGCATGTGTCAAGCTTCCTGTATGCAGTGTTTTCTAACCACTACTCTCTTCTACTTCCTGTTAAGAAAAGCTCTATAATGTAATGGTTTATACTTCTAAAAGTCTCTTTTCATGTCAATCGAAAAGTGTGTTTATTAAAAAAATATGCAACAATTGCTCTAGCGTGTGTTTTCACAGCTTTTGAATACATCACATATTTTATATTTAAATATACATTTTATGTTAAAATGCTATAAACAACTTGTTCAGAAGTAAAGATCAGAAGGCAGATTTCTTTTTTTTTTTAATTTACCACAACCATGCATGAAAAAAAGAAAAGTGACTATTCTGCAGTTCTTGCCCTGTTACCAAGATGGAGTACTACCATCATCAGAGCAAACACAGCCAGCTGTAATCTAATCATTAGTAATCTCACGCTTTCAACGGAACAACTTTCTGACCAAGGACGTAACTTGCTAAAACCACTGAAGGAACTATTGTTTTATTATTGGGGAGGGGGAGTATTATTTTCCTCCTTGGAGAAAAAAATCAAACTGAAGAAGTGGAATTGTAACATGCGTGTAAACATGACTGCATTATACTTATCCAAACTGGGTTCTGCTTACTCCAAGAATGAACCAAATGCATTTAACTTTCTCAGGAATAAAGTACCAGAATGACCAGCGTTGGCAGATCCTTATCTAGCAGCAGCATGCTCGTTCTCCCAGCCCCAAAGACAGCTGGAAGGAGAGTCACAAAGTCACGGTCACCAGCTCCTGACTTTGCTTATGTAAAAGCTTTGCATGCAAATCTCCTGGAATTGCATAAGAAAATTTTTTCATTCATAAGAAATTCAAGTATTTTTAACTGTAGCTAAATTTAGAAAGCACCATTTTTAATGGCGCAAAACACAGGGAAAATAAATTGAAAGCTGGATTTAACATTAAATTATATTACTTTGCAAATTATGTAATTCTGCATGCTTACACCGGGTAATTCTTTATATTCTTTTTTTTTTGTGTGCAAAACCAAAACCACATACATTAGGCAGGTTTCTCAGTATATCCTCTGCACATCTAAAATGTGGCTTCTTCAAAAATGTAGGCTATTCTTAAGAAAGATTGAAATAACTTCCACAATCTGTCTCCTGTCTTACAGTCAACACGTGTTAAAGACATACCTCTCATTTTTCACCACCATACTTCTCACTGAATAGTTTTCAAATGTCAGCAGAAACCATCCTTGGACATTGCATAACTATTTCATAACAGCTCCGTGCTCCACAAAAAAACCCCCATGATGACAAACTGCCTATGATAATGATAAAACAATAAAAATGAGAGGGACAGACCTTCTGGATTTGGCTACATTTGTCCTAACAGGCACTTCCAGAATCGTTGGAATCAATCAACACAACAGTTTAAAATTCTAGACTCCACGCAAAGCACAGAAATGCCCTTTGCTGCCAGGCTCCAGATATACTCTGGAAATGTAATTTCTTTTTCCAACACCCGTCAAAAATCGAAACCAAATGTCTAAATGCTTACATTTTACATACCAGTCTCCAAATCAGACGAACACTTGCTATCTTGTTGGTGATCGGGCTGCTCTCCCTGGTAAGGGTCTGCTGCTACAGCCTCCCCCGAATCCCATTACAGGTCCTTTTCCACCTTACGCTTTCCAGCCTTTTACCTGCTTTCTCCAGGATCCCCACTGACTTCCTTGACACCCTGTTGGTTCAAGGCTCTGCTGACAGAAACAAGAGCTAGCTAAGACCACGGGGATCCGTTTGCCTTATAAGGGGTCACAAATGGGTAGAGAGGATACAGAGGATATATTATGTGCCATATATAAGCAAGCAGTTTATGACAGAGTAATGCTATGCCACCTTCTGTACAGCAGTACAAGAAATAGACAACAACAGTGTGACTATTTCCCGTCTGGTTATCTGATTGGGGCTAGAAGAGCCCCTCTGGAATTGTTCAGCCGTGCTCCCCTGTAGCTCACTGCAAGTGCCTGGGCATCCAGAGAATCCTTCCAAGAGACTATTATTTTTCCCTGACCTTGGCTGTTTTCTCCTGTAAACAAAGCTACCTGGTATGATGGTGTGCTCGTCTTGTCCCTCTACTCTCCCATGGTTCTAAGCCTTTTACACAACCATTGCCTTATCTTTCACACAAGTCTTCAACAAAACCCTTTTATTTCCCAGATCTCAAAGAGGGTAATTAACAAAATTCCCATCATATTATGTAAGTTAGAGCCTGCCAGCCCTCTAGAGATAATGGACAGATGAGGGAACTGCTAAAGAGCAACCCTGCCCACCAAAATTCAGAGCTGTGAATGCAGCCAAGTGACCAACATGGACACTTAAATTAGGTGCCAAAAACCAAAAGCAGAAATATCCACCCTCTGAAACCACAGAAGTGAACTGGTTGAACTGAAAACAGGTTATCAAAAAGGGATTATAACATCCACCCTCTGAAACCACAAAAGTGAACTGGTTGAACTGAAAACAGGTTATCAAAAAGGGATTATTAAAAGACATCTTAAGAGAAAACCTAGATTTGTGAGAATTTTACAAAGTACTGCCAGTGAATCCTGCTATAGAAGTCCTTCTCCACATGCAAAAAATGGAAAAGAAAATACGTCATATTTATACACAGACAGTAATAGAATTTCCTAATCTCAGAAATTTTTGACATTGATTGGAATTGTGGAATGATAATACAAAATAACTACCACACTGACTTTCTGTGAAGCCCACATCCCACGTGGACTTTAATGTTTCCATATGAATTCCATGATTTTCAAAGGTGGAATCTCCTATCTCCTTTTATCTAATCTTTCATTTTACTGACATACTAGTCTCCAAATCAGTGCAACATTAACTTATCCATGTCAAGGATTTTATATGTTACATATGAAGCACAGAGTCCCTAAGCTCCGACAAAGTAGTTTACAGCCCAAAAGCTCAGTAAGCAGCAATGCACGACGCTCTGTCAAAGGCAAAATTCTGTGGCTCTGCCTGTCTTCGGATTGCCACTGACTCGCCAGCACAGCTTTTCCTTAGAACAGTTTGTAAATCTTTAAATGCTTATACAGACGTGCAAACAGACTAAAGGTCCTCTTACTCATGCTCCAAGCTGGAAGAGGAACCCGAGCCAGCTTTGACCTAAAGCTGTGCAGTGCTTTTGGTTAAGCTTGTACATCCTCCCCAAAGAGCAAAAGCTGGCTCTACTCCATCCACACCATGAACATCCAGATGTTCCAGAACTACCCACTCAGTGCAGCAAAAGTCAGATAGGACAGTTGTGCACACACTTCTGTGCACACACCTCTGTGCACAGGTATGACCCATACAGAATCAGGCCCGATTAAGAAACATCTAATCTTCATGGTGTAACTTTTACTCTACAGACAGTCTCTGGAGCCCAGGAAACCTTTCTGTTATGGAAAAATGGCTTGCTTCCAGTTATTTAAAAAATGAATGCTCAAAGATATTAAGACTAGCCAGTTGCCATTCAGGTCTACTATTAGTTTCTGCAGCCAGGCAGTGTTGAAAATACCCTCTTTGTTCATACTTACTGCAAAATAAACCCAAATTGCCCAGGTTACGCAGTGTACGTGCTACCTGCCAGGGAGCTCACAACCCTGGTGCCTGAACGAGCAACATCAGCACGGGGGCTCAGTGCCAGCGCGGTGGTGCCCTTTGCCTGCACAGCTCCATCTCTTCCAATGTGCTCCCAAACACACCCAGTTCAAACCAGCTAGGCTTACAATTTAAGGAAAGTGTTAGCTACACAGGAAAACATAACAGTTGCTTCAATGCTTCAAGCTGGAGATAAAGCTCCAACTTCTCCTTGCCGCCAAAGTCAACATTGAAACGTTACAAATTTCCTCTAGGCAGAAATTTTATTTTCACTAAATTCTAGCCACTAAATCTTGGCAATATTTTAAAATTAAAAACACCCTGAGAGGTGGGTAAGAGATTCAGCTATGATTGTGAAAATTACATGTGTAAGTTATAGTATTTTCATAAATAATGTTTCAGTAAAAATTTTTAAGGTACTTTCCTACAAATTTGTAAAAAACAACGTAATGATGATAGCCACAGAAAAGGGCTAACAGTGTGGTCCTCTTGCCTGAAAAGGTAACAAAACCATTTATACTTTTCCTGATAGCCTCGTAACCTCGTGTGCATTTCCCAACAGTTGATGCCCAGTGTATCTCTCTAAATCATAAGTAACAACACACAGCGCTATAACCCAGCCACAGACTGACTCAGCTTCTTGCTGAAAAAGAATCAGGAAATAATGTAACTACATGGACAATTTCTTTTTAATAATCTCTGCTAAAACATCATTTCTCAATTTCTAAGAAGCAATTCTACCCTACCAGCCGAGCCTTAAAAATGAAGGATTCAGAAAGAGGGTAAACCTCCCTCGGTAAACCTAGATGTTTGAGTAATGACAGGATTTCAGTCCTGCTTTGACTGAATGCAGAAAAATGTCCACATTATAATTTTAAAATATTTAAGATGTTTCCCAAGTAAATTTACTTTGAAATTCCTGAATTTTAAAGAAGTATAAAATAGAAAAACATTTTAAAATACAGCACATCTCTATATTTTTGAAATGTATTTATTGTACTCCTGGGATCTAATGCCATACTACTAAGTTTCATACACAGAACTGAAATTTCCTCACACTAAGTTAAAACTGTGTATTTCTTCTCTAGTGTTTAATTAAGGCTAACTTTTAATAACCTGCAATCAAAAGCATATAGGAGTTTTTAGGACAATTAGCTGTATTCCTTGACAGGACATTGAAAAATGGCTCAACGATGCAAAATAAATTTCAGATTACCTACAGCTAACTAAAATCTAGTTCTTAATTCCAAATCTTGAAACCTAGTATTCTCCTGGTTGCCTATGAATCTGAGTCTCAATCTGTCTCTTTAAGGGCTAAATAAAAATATTCTTTTCTATCTTCTTATTTTAAATATTTAAAATTAGTATTTCTCCTTTTCAGCACTGGCCTTCACCTACAAGTAAAAAAACCCCATACTGTGACATTTTTTGCTGATTACTTTGTTTGTAATCCATGGAAAAATAACTCCTAAATGCATAATACAGATCTTTTTTTCTAGAGGTTAAAAAAAGCTTATTTATTTGCTTTACAAACTGATGGCTTGATAAAACACATCTTTTCCTTTATGCATCAGTTATTTCAACAGTGAAAGTCCAACTTTCCTATTTGTTATTTATTACAAGAGGAGTGAGCAATTATTTGGTACAAAGTGTTAGTGAGGGTTCCTCCGTTTTTAAGAGCTTGAGGATCTTGATGAATTTAGCAGGTCTCTTATTTACCAATAAAACATTTAAGTTGAAAGATGCAACAAACGTTTAAGTAAAAGAAAATAATTCCTCTAATTCTGAATTAGAAAATACAAAAGCTCATAAGCACTTAATAACTCTAAAATTTGTTAAATAATATATACTAAAGAACATAGAGTGTTCTGTGCTATAAGCCTGAGGAAATATGTGATATTTTTCTATTTGTTATGTATAACTTGAGAAAAGAGGATGTAAAGCAAGTATGCAGATAGTCATTTCATAACTAAAAAATAAAAGAACATTTTCATCAGAAATTATGTAATTAAACACAATCCATTTTGAGGCTTGTCAGGCATGCATATTTCAGAAAGAATTATGGGTAGAGAGGCAGAAAAAGGCTTCTTGAAAAAGCGGATGTATTTTGATTTTCACTATATATCCAGCACCATGCCACTAGCTTGCATTTCTTTTTAAACACACAGAAGGAAGAGCAGTATTTGCTAATATGTTACAGATTTAATAGCTTTCCATTTTGAAACAAAGATTTTTTTTTAAATGTATATAAACACAAACAACTTCACTGTTTAATAAAGCACAAGAAAGCAAATCCATGCACTCTTAGTGTACCTTTATGTGTACGTTTTTTCTAAAAAGGTTAACCCTTACTAAAGAGCCCCTCCGAGAGCAGTACTAAGGCTGGGTCTGCAGCACTTCTATAAATAGGACTGCCAAGAGGAAGTTGTTGCTATGGAAATGCTGGTCATATTTCTATTTTGACTCAGTAGACCTCTACTGGCATCTGCTGTACACAAGCTTAATTGCAGCAGCCATCTAATACCTTCATCTCTATTCATCAGGAAGCATAAATTAAGGCTCGCAGAGTCGAACCGTATTGTTTATTCTTTATCTATGATGATACAAAAGGAATTAAAAAACCCAACACCTAAGAACTTGGGGGAGGAAGGAAAAAGTCAAATTCAGCATCTGATTTTTCATAGGCAAGCGAAAAGCTCACGCTCTTCCCATCAGTCTTCTTGTCAAAATTTGACAAATTAATCATTGGAGATTATGTGATTTTCCACATACACGTACCATGGCAGCAGATCAAGTTGCCTCATTTCTGTCAACACATTATTTTGAAGTCAAATAGCTTGTAGCCATAGTCCCAAACCTAGTGCTGAGAAGAAGGGGACAGAGAACTCTCTCATTATAAGCCAAATCTTCCACAAAACTGTCTAACTGTCCACTAAGGAGAATTGGATTCCTCTCCTTCCTAACATGGCTTTTTCATCCTTGCTTTTCTTACAGCTTCCTTCAAGGTTATGTGCTCACTGGTGCTTACACTTTGTATTTTCACATTGTAAGAGAGAGGCTTTCAGAATGTGAATTAAGGTTATACAAAAGCTCCATACTAAAACAAAGTTTAGCAAAGATCCATTTTTGAAACAGCTGCTTTCATACAAGTACAAGAAATCTGAAATCTGCTTGGTCCATGCCCTTCCAGATCATAAACTACTCAAAATAACCCTTCGTAGTTACTTCATAGCACTGTTTAGGATAGTTTGACACACAATCAGAAGTTTTTTTACAAATCCTGTCACTTTTCAGCAAAAGAGAAAGTACCAAATACCTGCGTAAGTGGGTTTTGTTAAACTTGCATAAAATACTTGTCTGCCAAGACTAAGTAAGATGCTCTTGGTTTTGGACAAATGAGGTCTAGAAAAAACAACTAAGTATATGGACTTAACTACTAAAATGCAAGGTTAAACATTGAGGAAATTTAGCACATGACCTCTGTTACCTCTGTCTCTCTGGAAAAACTAACAGCAGACACAGGTTTTGGTCCACTGAAATTTACAACAAAATATACTCTTAATTATTAATAAACATTAATGTGTTATCCATCAAAATAAGATGAATTGCTTGAATTAGAAGAAAAACACAAAGCTTCAGGCTGATGAGTTCTATTTTTTCTACAATCTGCAGGTTTGGTCTATCTTTCTTTGGTTTAGCCACTTAGCTCTATTAAGGAATTGTCCCAGAAGAGGCACATTTATGTTTGAAACCCACTGTTCATGACAAATTAAGCATTATGTGTCCAGAGTCAAGAGTGCCTCACGTAAATTAAACCCGAGAGATCTGGGGTCACATTTAGAGCTACTTCTTAATGTGGGAAGAAGTGAAAGAAGGGACAGTAGTAAAATGCTCACAAAAACTGAAGTCTTGTAGATAAAAATACTTCACTACAGTAGTAGCCACGCTCTACTACCAGAATCTGTATTGTATGGTAAAAGACCGGAATGATAAATACTAGAATCAACAGGAATCATTTTAGTACCTCTTTCAGGAAGCCTGTCTCCATTTTAAATCACGAGCACATTCCTTAGAGGAAAAAAAAAACCAACGAAATAACAAAACAAAAACAACCAATTCCACTTTGAGCTAAATATTTTACATTAATATTTTTGTTTTCCTCCAAAACTGGAGTGCTCCTCGCCAATATGACATTTAGGTCCAATTAGGAAAATATCCAAATAAGAACAAAAGCAAAACCAAAGTTACTTCATTGGAAGGGACAGCACTTTTTCATAGAATGAAAGAGTACAGAGTGCAAATTAGGATACAGTAGTGGCTTTCACAAAGTATGTTCTAAAGTATAAAATATCTGGTCATGTGATGCAGAGATGCACGCACCCCTACTTGTACGAGGACCAGATCCTGTATCCCTGTGCCTTACTGCTGGGCTACAGCCTCCTCTGGAGCATCCTGCTCCTTCCACTCTTACCAGCCTGCTCAGCTTCAGGTGTTCTACAAAAACCAGGAAAAAGACTGACTTAGTAGAAATCTAGCACTCTCCCCACAGCGGCTAGAGTGGAAAACTGGCATTAAAACAGAGGGGGTGCTGCTGGTCCCAAGACAAGAGGCTGTAGAGTGCGTAAGAGGGTATTTCGAAGTTTGTTAAATGCTCCTACGGCAGGTAGTGCTACGGAAGGAGTAACCTGGTTACAGGAACCTGCATTAATACAGAGGCATCAGAAGCACAGTTCAGAAAACAGGACTTCTATATACTGAGGTTAATTACGTTGGGTTTACAGAATTTATGTCAGTCTGCACGTAAATGAAGTAACAAATGCCATCTGCTGGTTTAAGACCAAACAAAGTGTGAGGTACAAAACTGTAATACCAACCACTAAGTTTTAAAGGTACTCAGTCATTCATCTGCAATGCGTAGTATAAACACAACTACTAGGGGTCAGTACTGGGTCTGGTCTTCTTCAATATATTCATCAGTGACCTGGATGATGGGATGGAGTGTACCCTCAGCAAGCTTGCTGGTGACACAAAACTGGGAGGGCTGGTTGACACACCGGAGGGTTGTGCTGCCATACAGCGAGACCTGGACAGGCTGGAGAGTTGGGCAGAGAGGAACCTGATGTACTTCAATAAAGGCAAGTGTAGGGTGCCACACCTGGGGAGAAATAACCCCATGCACCAGTACAGGCTGGGGGCTGACCTGCTGGAGAGCACCTCTGAGGAGAAAGACCTGGGTGTCCTAGTAGACAATAGGATGACCATGAACAGACAACGTGCCCTTGTGGCCAAGAAGGCCAATGGCATCCTGGGGTGCATCAGGAAGAGTGTGACCAGCAGGTCGAGGGAGGTCATCCTGCCCCTCTACTCTGCCATGATAAGGCTCCATCTGGAGTACTGGGTCCAGTTCTGGGCTCTCCAGTTAAAAAAGGACAGGCAACTGCTGGAGAGGGTACAGCAGAGGGCTACAAAGATGGTAGGGGTCTGGAGCATCTCTCTTATGAGGAGAGGCTGAGGGACTTGGGTCTTTTTAGTCTGGAGAAGAGAAGACTGAGGGGGGAACTGATCAACGCTTATAAATACTTAAAGGATGGGTGTCAAGAGAATGGGGCCAGTCTTTTTTTCAGTGGTACCCAGGGATAGGACAAGAGGAAATGGGCACAAACTTGAATATAAGAAGTTCCATCTAAACATGAGGAGGAACTTCTTCACTTTGAGGGTGGCAGAGCACTGGAACAGGCTGCCCATGGGAGTGGTGGAATCTCCTTCTCTGGAGAGGTTCAAAACCCACCTGGACAAGTTCCTGTGCAACCTGGTCTAGGTGTACCTGCTTTGGCAGGGGGGTTGGACTAGATGATCTCCAGAGGTCCCTTCCAACCCTGTGTGATTCTGTGATTCTGTAACTAAATTAGTCAGATTTTTTTAGAGGGGAAATAATTCACATACCAACTTGCTTGTTAGGGGCTATTTTTCTTAGTGAGGTAGCAGCAAAGTGCACAGCTCTTTTTTTTTCCCCTCCTATCTGTGATGGGTTCTCATTTATAAATTATAATTTATACCCATGCAAGGTTTCATGCAAGGTGAATTTATTTATTAGCAGTCCGGATATATTCTTAAATAGTATTTGCATTTGGATATAACAGAAATCATTTACCAAGTTAAAAAAAAAAACAACACAACAAAACAACAATTTAATATGAAACATTTCCTTTTAGCTATTTATGAATGTGTCTTCCAGCTACCAGTAAGCAAAAGGGCCCTTTAGCTCTCAGGCTGTAGTGTCCTTTGGTGGTTCCCAAGTGTTACTTTACAATGAAGGCCAAAATAACTAATTATCAGATGGGTATCTTGAAACTGAGAAAACTTCTTACTGCAAGATGCAATTGCCAGTAGGCAGAGTGGTCAGTAGATCTATCTTTCACTCTTACACTTACTAAGAAAGAGAGAAACACATGGCTACAAATACATTTAATTTATTCTAATTTTTGTTTAAAACACAGGAAA
>JAOQGH010000004.1:18453569-18602062 GCA_025769975.1 Gallinago jamesoni
TCTTGAAACTGAGAAAACTTCTTACTGCAAGATGCAATTGCCAGTAGGCAGAGTGGTCAGTAGATCTATCTTTCACTTACTAAGAAAGAGAGAAACACATGGCTACAAATACATTTAATTTATTCTAATTTTTGTTTAAAACACAGGAAAGCAGAAAGCACTTTCCAGGACAGAAACATTACAGGACTAAGTGCATAGTTGTCCCTTTTCTTTCTTTTTCTTAAACTTGCCAAGATGCTGCTTCACTTGGTATTTATTAATACAAGTAAAATTCATTTTAAGAATAATTAAGGATTCATAAAACAAATTTCTAAAAGTTGCTATATATATATATATATAAATGTCTTTATTCACAACACAGAGAAAAGCTTTAGAAGCAAGTATGGATAAAAAATACCATTACTTGTAATTCTCTGAACCAAATCAAACAATTCCCATGGCACGGCAGCTCAGCACGCAGCACGAATGACAGCAGAGGAAAAGATACAATTCCTCCATACTGTATCCTCAAGCAGCCATAACCTTGCAATCACATTTTTGCTCTCAAAGCAAAACGATCAAAGATTTTTTTTTATAAGATCAAAAGAAACCAGCGATGTACTTCACCAGCTTGCAGAGAATAAGTTAGAAGCTGTGCTGAACATGCAAATTTTGATTATTTTTACTGCAAAATCAGTGCTTGATAATACATAACATCTATATTCTGATAAGTTTGACAATTCTGAATTTTGTTTTAAAATCAAAGGTTTTCTTTCTAGTAAGCAGATTCTCATGATGTTGTCTAGCTCCATTATAGCCCACTCTACTACACTGCACAAAGAACAAACTTTTCCACAGTTCAACAACTTTAAAATAAAGTATTTATTTTCTGAAGTGTAATATAAACTTTAAACTGACAGGTAAACAGCAATATATTCTTGAAGTTATTTTTTAACGAGATACAAGAGCATCCGTTAGTTGTAATTGCATTTATGTTTAATTTGCTTTAAAAAGAAATAGGAGCAAACAATAATTAAAAAAACATCCTGAAAATCACTGTACTTCATGCTGTGAAATGCCACTAAAAGCAGCTTCTCACAGTAGGTCACCTCAAAGCACTGACACTCAACTCCACATTCTCCTTAACAAGGATATTGCAAGACTCTTTCTGTACCACTGTTACCCAAAGAATTCCCCAAACTTGTATTCAAACAAAATCTGACCATGCAATTATCTTTCCCTTTGCCTGCTGAGCTAATGAACTTAACAGCTACTGAAACTTTTGCAGCATAGATGCAATGCATTTGGTACTGAACAATATTAAATATCAAACTTCACTCTCCAATTTTCTTTCAACACATTTCTATTTCTGGTATTTACAGAAACGAAACATTCATGATAATGTAAGTCATCTCAGCATACACACACCTTTAAATACATTCTCACCTTAGTCTCAAAAGCCAGGAGACCTACCTGGTAAGACATGGCTGTCACAGACCCAGCCGCTAACAATTCTGAGGGCAAAGAGCTTTCAGTCTTGCTCTGACCTTCCACAGATTAATTATAAATTGCTTAGTCTCAATATATGAGATAATTGCATGTATGAAAGCAAGCCAAGAAAGCCAAGAAACTGTTCAAAGACAGTGGTTTTTTATTTGTTTTTGAGAGACACCACTGGTATTGCTTTTGATTTGTCCTGATCAGCAGAACTCTTCAAAAAAACCCCCCCCCCAGATCGCACACAGGAAACCTACGCAGGTCACAATTTGAGAATTGTGACAAGTGATAAATGTCCAAATATTTTCATCCTTAAATGAGAGATCTCTGCCAAAAAGTCTGGAGTCACAGAAATGTGCGTGTCTGAAATAACTGACAGCTTCACCGCACACCTCCACTGCAGACTGCACACAGGGAAAACAGGATTTGCCTACACAAGCCTTTGCGTATTTGGGGGAATTCCTGATAATGTCATCCTTAATCTTCCGCTGATAACGGGCATCCTATTCATGATTACTGCTAAAAAAAAAAGTTTTGAATATTCCTATTTTGAATAGGTAAAGTCCACCTTATGATAGCACTGTGCGGTCCCTTTTAATTTCTGGGAAGCAAAAGTCCCTCTAAACAGGCAGAGCTGAAGACATGTTATCTCTTGAATTTATTACCTTAACTTACTTGAACCATTTTGAGAAAAGTGTCTAAAATTTTCTAACTAGCCAGAGACAATTTTTCTTCTTCCTGAAAGAATAAACATGTTTCAGTTAGAGCTGCTCTCAGATGCTTATAACTTTTCCTAACAACCTCAATACAGAGTTGTTATTTCTGGGAGTCACATGGCATGTGGGAACATTCTGGTTTTCTTCCAATTCCTCTCAAGTTAAACTCTACTCAAGAAAATTGCCAAAATGAGGTACCAGTTGCAATATGTTGGGCTAATTTTCAAACTTATTTGTACTGTATGATCCACCTCCCTCCAGGACGGGGGTAAAAAGACATGGCATCCCATGTAAGTGAAATAACAAAATAATGTACTTCATAACTGCAATTACTGAGCCCTCTCCTCACTCTTCTTATATGACAGAAAACCCCCAATACTTAAATTATGCAGAAATGAAAGCTTCAGTGAATACGTATCTGAACTGAAAAAAACTGCTTATGTGTTATTTGGTAACCTACTTTGACATTTCCATTCCTTTGCCTCTGTAAAGATGATAAATCAGTTGATATTTTCTTCTGAAAGTATCAGCCAAATAAGGCAAACAATGTATTATTGCAATTTCTGTAAACGCTGCTAATACCTAGTTTTTCTGAAAAGTTGTGAAAGGTTAACAACACTAATATGCTGCCTAATGCAACTCTGCATGTTTCCTGGAGGGTTTGTTGGGCATTCTGGGATATCAAACACGGCCAAATTCTGGAGATAAATGGCTTTTATGACTATGTTGAATGCGATTATAAGTTCTACTCATTTTGAAATCTACATTTGAATTACATTTTCAAGTATGTTTTAAATCCATGCAACCCCGACTATAACCACCAAAGTAAAATACTGTTTTGGCACACTGAATACAGTTTTTTAAGAACATTTCAGAGGGTAGAATGAATAGCTAGGTCCTGGAAAACACATCAATATGGGCACATATTACTTTAGTCCTCAATGATCCAATTCTGAACATCACAAGGTGCTAAGAATATTTCAGGGCTAAAATGCACATATGGAAAGGTGGCTAGAAAGGCAAGGGAGGAAATAGGCAGGAAGTGATCATGAAATAAGTTATTCGAATAACTCAAATGGTGCTGCTCTTTCCTTAGTTAAAACAAAAGCAGCACTAGAAGACTCATTACTCATCTGGATTTTGCTAGTACTTAACCTGCTCGCTTTTTGTTCTTTCTGGAGATTCACTTGTCACAATCCCTGGATTAAGTACATCTCTATAGTGTCCTTATTATCTTCAGGTATAAGTTCACTAAGAACCTCTGTCCATGAGCTAATTAAGAGTAGATTAAATACAACAGTAGTCCATACTCCAGTAATGATGACTACTTCAGTAACTCTAAATTACGCCCACTAGCAATTGGACTCATCTGTGTGCAGCAACAGCCCCTACAGAGAGGAGTATTCCAAAACCAGTAAAAATATACCATACGGATGTCAAGCTCTGAAGGTATTTTATCTCCTCATTTTGTGTAGGATAACCCAACTCAAACTCTAGGAACAGAGCAGCATACTCCCATAATTGAAAAGCTACACCACTAGTTCAGATTCAAGAAGTTTTTAATGAAAGCACCTCATTAATGTTCATCACCACCCTCCACCAACACTGTAGCATTTAACATTGTATATAGTTCATCAATCTGTTACTTCACAGAATTAACAAAGCAGACTTGGCACATTGTCCAAAGCAAATATAGGATATCAAGTTTGTTTCCACCTTCTCTTATGTTTGCTTCACACGTATTCACTTGAATGTAGCTTATTGAGTTCCTTCCTACAACTCTACCCAGCCTACACAGAAAAGATTTATAAATCTAACCTAAACCAGTTTCTCTTACTCTTTAATTACAACAATCAGCTAGAAGATCAAAGCTTTACATTTTGCTGGAAAACTAGTAGCCTCACAGCCATTCATATTGAAACACAAAGTTTCTCTTCCTTCCTTCCTTCCTCAAAGGAAAAATAGATCTGTTATATACTCACCCTAACAAAAAGAAACGAAAAGCTGATATCCTGGGTACAAATTTTGTTCTACTTAAAGCAATGAGCTCAAGGAATACAGATAAGAAAAGCGTACTTTCAACAGAACCCCAAACAAAACCATAACTAACAACCCTGATAACAAAATGCTGGCAGTCACCTAGAATAGATATGAAAATAGCAGGGCAAGAAACTCTGCATGACCCTTTAAATCCTCTCCTTCTACAAAGATAAATTCTTCTCAATACTATAAAAAAAATACAACCCATGTTTCTTGGTAAATATCTTAATTCTAAACATCATATATGAGCATCATTATATGATTATGTATGATATGCAATGATTTTAAAAACCTGAATATCTCTCTTCTTCTCTCTGAATTGGACTGTTTTTCTTAAAATTATTTGTGTCAATCCCTTAAAGGAGTGAATTCACATCTAGAGACACAAGTAACACAGACACGACTGGGACACAGCCATTTGGAAGACAAGAAGGGGCCACATCCCATACAGTGTGCAGTGAGACCAAGCTCAGATGTTCTCTCTGCCTTTCTTCAAAACATCTTTTTTCACCCTTGGCTTCACAATCAAATAGGTCTTTGATATAATTTTGTCCCACGTATTATACACTCAAATATTTTTCAGTTCAGCCTGATTGCTCAATATGCCAAAAATTTCTAATCATACATTCCATGTGATTTCATTAATTTATAAGTGTAGTCTAAAAATAATTGGTAGCCTGAAATTTAATCCAAAACTAAGGTTTAAATATGGAAACAATTTCAAATAAAATTGACTGTTCTTTGTTTAAATTAAAAGTAAGACTTATTTTAGTGTTTCATATGCTTAAATTAGCATTCTCAAGTTGTGTTGTTAATTTTTTTTTGCATCAGCCAAGAAAATGGATTAACATCAGACTTCTGACAGTAAACAATTTAAATTAGTAGACATATTACAGATTAAGATAATAAAAAGTACACAGAAACAAGAGCCACATTTAATAAGGTCTGATTTTTTTTCTAAGTCAAATAAACCCCATACCAGAGCTTGCTAAGATAATATCCTGATTCAAGAGTGAAATAGATCTTTTAAATGTATGATAGCAATATTTACACCAGCAACCTTGAGATTAATTAC
Organism: Gallinago jamesoni; assembly: GCA_025769975.1. Taxonomy (NCBI): domain Eukaryota; kingdom Metazoa; phylum Chordata; class Aves; order Charadriiformes; family Scolopacidae; genus Gallinago; species Gallinago jamesoni. The sequence continues at coordinate 18,458,877 of JAOQGH010000004.1, forward strand.
TGATATAATAAGTTGAAATATGAAAGATAAGGGAAACTGTGTTTTCTTCTTTGCTTACAAGTAATTAGTGCACTGTTAATACACAGCTCAAAATGAAAATATTTTCCTATTCTGTGCCATTAAGTGTCCACTTCAGGAAGAACTAAGATACAAACATGGATAACATATGATAATACGATATTAGAATTCACCAGAATGTCTCTGACACTGTCAAAAATAAAGATTTCACAACAGAACTGGAGGGAGGCTGGGGGGGAGGGAGAGGGGAAGAAAAAAAGCAGAGGAAGGGCTAACAGGCAAGGAATGGAATCCTGATGCAAGACTGCATTAGGGAGCTGACACAGGACAGAGGGAAAACTCTGTGAGCTAATGAGGGCTCTGCTCTACTATTGCCAGTGGAAGCAAAACCTGTGTTTTTTGTAAGGCATAGAACAAGAAAAGGCATCTTCACCAGCATTTTCTCAAACAATTAGAATAGTTTTATTCTCTTGTGTAAAAAAAAAAAAAAAAAATAATTCAGGTGCCAACTATAGCCTCATTAAAAGAAAAGACAAAAAATGAGAGATATTTTACAATGCAAGTCCCAAAGAGCACAAATAAAACTTCTCCAGATGAAAAAGATGTCTGCTCTATCACTGTTCATGGAGAAGAAGAAAGAAGCCTAGCCCCTCACTGCCCTAATTTTTCAGCCATTTAAACTTAAAGGACAACACTATGTCTATATACAATTCCACCCTTAATTCCATTTTAGACATTAATTTTAGAAAGTCAAAGGCCAAAAACTGGTTCAACACAACCTCGTTATCTCTACTCTTTTCATTACAATTCTCAAACTGAAATGAAAATTGAATTTTGAAAAGTTACTGACTGCCAACTGTACATAAATGAAAGATGAAACACACACTTCTTTAATATTCTTCAATATTTTAGTGATTTCTGACTTAGCAATAGCTGACTCAGGGTATGAACACCAAACTACAGATACGCTTTGGGCACACTGAGAGAAAAGAACGCCTCAAACACTAGCGACAGTTAAATCTGTTCTGTTTTCCTCCTTAAGTTGTACCTGATGTTAGTATAGATACTGATTGAGTTGTTTAAGTTGTAGAACTTAGTGGCTGCGGCATCACTAACATGTTGATATCTTTATATGAAATAATAATTTAAAAGAGAATCTGACACTGTGATTCTATCTCTTCAGCCAGAGAGAAGACTGCAGCACAAAGTGACTCCAGAAAAGCCCCACAGCACTACTGCTGATTGCCGAGCTCGTGTGCTCAGCAATGAAAATATCCACAGTCTATTGTGTATTCTGTCAATGTTTGTCACCTAAGGGTACTCCCTTGGATCCCAAATTATGATGCAGTTCAGACTGCAAAGATAAATAACGTTCCTTTATCATGTTTTGTTAAATACTGACATCATCTCTGTGGTGCTGCTTGCCGTTGGTGTTTTTGTCTTTGTAACTCTCAGACTGAATTACTACAAATGGCAATTACACAGATTTACGCTCAAAAGCCGAACTACAATTAGCGTACAACACAACTGCAACTGCATACTCAGATGCAACCATGAAACCAACCAGTTCAGTAACATTTTATCTGCTCTCCTTAGATTTTTCTGTCTTGTTTTACACTGCCTTCAACCTAGAAAATACTAGAATTCTTCACTGTCTTGGAGATTCTTTCTTACTTCTGTCATTTCCATGACTGTGATAATGCAGCAACATGAGATCCTGCTAGAAAAGTCCTAAATTTTAACTTCGATCACATGTGGTGGAGACAGAGATCCCAACTGACCATTACAAAAGACATATTAACTTACACATAACTTTTGAGGCATGACTCCATGATTATAGAGGAAGAAAGGTGAAGACCGTTTGCTTTCCATTAGTCAATATGTTTTTAATATGAGACATTTAATTCATTTTGAAAAGTTTAATGAAATACACATTGGCAAACAATAATTATTTCTTTGGTGTTGAATGTAAGTCCACAAAGAAAATATTTACAAAACAAAATACCACACTACAACTTTGAGCTCATGACTTTGAGCCCACAAAGCATTTTCCTTTGCAATATCAGAACATTTTCAGGACTGAAATGAAGAAAATGGACTCTCCCAAGCTTGCTCATTTCTAAAAAAGATTTACACGATTCATCTAAGTTTTACTACAGTTTTTTTGATTAATAAACCTAAAAGCCTTGACACATGGTCAGAAAGACCAATGGATAATACACAATCCCATTCAGATACACTTTACTCAGAAATACGCAAGAAACCTGCTCTGCAATAGAAGCCAAAAGTTTGCAAAGTACTTTCCCAGAGTCCGTTTGGATTTAAAAATAGATAAGTAGTATTATGATACAGCAGTCACATGTGGTACATTTGATCTATTTTGAGCTAAAATTAATAAGCACTTTGAGAACGTGAAGTAAATTGATATACTAATTGCCATAAAATAAGGTATAGTTTTCTCTCTGTAACAGATTTGCCAATTTAAACGCATGACTGGCGAAAAATGAAGATAAACACTATTTTCAAGTTACTAGACGTGTTACTATAAACCCACAGGAATTATGAGAAGCCACTTCACTGCACTGCTGTATGCCTAAGTCTTCTAAAAAGTTACTCGTTTAATAAATATTTGCAATTACTTGCCAGATTTCAGATGAAGGGTACTTAATAGTGTGAAATAATTTAAAAAAGCTCACAATTTTCCTAGAAGCTATACATTTGCTAGCAGAAATCCAGAAATGGTTAAAAGCAATAGGACTGTTAAGCCTGATTGCATCGCCTCTGTTTTGTTTTTCTGGAACATCGCAACTGTGAAGTAAGGATTTAGACAATCATATGACTCCCAAGTTTAACAGCCCAGATTTTCAGAGCATCAAGCCTTAGTAGGAAGGTCAGCAAATACTGTGGTTTGACCTCGGATAAGAGCCAAATGGTATCTACAGAGAATTTTCATACTGTGATACCATAGCCTGACACATTTCTGTTACTCTTACAAAACACGGGCGGGTGGGCTTTTAATGGCGTTTTTAAAAGTACTTCTGAATTTAGCAAAAGAACAAAAGCTTATCACCAGTACCTATTCCCTTCTCACAATCAAATTTTCTTTTTTAAACTTGAGGTAATACAAAGTGATGTCTTTTCAAAATTTTTTAGTAAATTCCTCCAACTTGACCATATAAAGCTGCAAACTTTGCCACTGAAGAAGCTACTGTATTACCCCTTTCCTTTATTGTATGTTTGATAAATAATAAGCAGAAATTCAACTGACATTGGATAAAGTGAAATAATCAGCTATCAACCTATTGCCATAGTAATTATGAATATTTATGAATAAAGACAATAACTGACTAGTAGAAGTTACTGCCTTTTTATAGGAAGACATTTACAAATTAAACTGTATAAACAAGTACTTCTCTGTGTAACATTTCAAACAGAAATCTATGTTTTAAAACATTATTTATATTTCATATTTTGGAATTCAAAAGCATTTTAAAAAAGTCAGAATTAACATCATTTTACCAACCTCAGCATGACTCACTTTTACACATGCCTTGTAACAACAGACACAGCCATGTATTCATTTTTCCACGGCCTGATACCTCCACAGCATAGTGCACTGAACTGCCCTGGCAGTCATCCAAGATCAGGCAGCGAAGGAAAGGTATCTGTAGGGCTTCTTGTGTAGGGTGGAAAGATCTACACAACTCTGGGAAGCAGCAGGACACGCTGATGATGAAGGCTACTGAATGTCATCCTTGAAGAGTGGGCACTATCCCTGCTCTGTGACAAGTTCCTTAAACCATCCTATATCCAGCTGCAGGTTCCGCTGCTTTTCTTTTCTGTTCCCCACAATGACCAAACGGAATTCGGGTGCCTATTTCACAAAGCAGCAGCAATTGTAGCTGCCGTTGAAATCTATTTAAACAGCACCTGAATACTTTAGAGGACTTATGTATTACACACCCCAAGAAATAAAGCCTTTATCACATCAAACAGGGCTTCCTAAATAAAGGGAAACATTTCACCTTCATCTCTCGTGCCTTCGTTCCCTATTCATAAAATGAGAATAAGAAAACCTCCCCATTTAGCAACATGTTGTAAAGGTAAATCCAGTGTTTGCAAAACAGTTGTATTCTAAGATAATGATTTCTATAAAAAGCTCCCAAGGAAAAAAATAATGTACAATAAATAAGGCAGACATACATGCACTGAAAATAATAAAGAAAATATAAAACTTGCTTAATAAGTACTGCTCAACATCCTGTGCAATAAAAGTAGCAAAATCATTTTGGGGGAGGAGGTGGCGAGGAAGAAGCAGCATATAATGCAATTCTCTCTCCTACAACATGTAAGTGCAAGGGAGCTAAAATACAATCACCCAGGTAATTTTAATTCTGCTTTCCCTATCTTTTAAATCTGATTTTGCAACACTATTGTTTTTTCTTTCTCTACCACTTTGATTACAGAAACGTAGAGGTTTCTAAAAAGACGATCACCTTGTGGTATCGTCTAGATTAAAAGGTGGTTCATCAGCAGACCCTCCCATAAACCTCTGTCACATCAGCACAGAAAGTCTCTCTCTCAGAAAAGGTTTCTAACAGAAGAATGACAAATTTTGAAAATACAGAATTCCTTTCATATTTCTCATGACAAACAGTTCTATTGATCTTCTTGCCTTGTTTTTTCCTAATCTTTACATTTACTTTACCTGCACTATGGTTCTGAATGGTACCCAGTGCATCCACAGTCACAGATACAGAATCTTTTGATTCCCTAACTCATAATAAACACAGGAATAAAAAAAGTTATAGCATACCAGCTTAAGAACACTGTAACGTCAAAGTTGTGAAGGTTTCAAGATTACTTGAACATTTCACTTTATAATACAATGCAAAAAGTCCAATACTGCATTGAAGAATTATTTTTTGCTCCACAAAATGATTAGAACTGTAAGAACATAACCAGGGAGAAAAATACGGTTCCATTTTATTCTCTATCTTGTATTGTTAAACTTTTGGTAACATATCAAGTCAAGTAACTTCTACATAGAACTTCAATAGAAAATACTTTGAAGTGACCTGTAAGTGTGTGCTATTGTATGAATCCAAAACTGAAAAAAAATATACTGGAGACATAAAACTAATCCAGCTGACACAGACCTTGGGTCTGGTACCAGTGGCAAAAAGTTCTCAGGATCATAGCCATGATAGAAGCGAAGAAACTCCTCAGCAAACTTTCTAATTTGTATTGAATGTGACGTTCACAGTGTGAAATAATCCTGTTTGCCAGCCTGGGTCAGGTGCCCGGGTCTTGCTACTCTTTGTTCCCACACCTGGTGAGCTCAAAAACACTGAGACCTTGAAACCCACACACCATAGCTGCCTTGACAGTAAGTATTTTCACAAATTCAGACACTAGAGTCTTCTAAAACTGCATTTTTCCTTAGCACTAGAAAAGACCTTACTGAAAAGTAAAATTACTGAAAAGTAAAATTTCTGAAAAAGAAATAGTAGTGAAATCAGGATTTAAGCCTACTCTTTATTCATGGGCAATAAGGGTCTGACAGAACTGGAAAAGCCGCAGCAGAATTTATTTATTTTTTTAAAGCTAACAAAAATTGCAAACTTTCTTATCAGCAAGAAAGAATCAGTTTTGCAAAATAATATTTGGTGGCCTGTGACCACAAGCTCTGAGAAGTAGTTTCTATAGAGAAAGCATTTACTGGTATTTAACCACCCAGGAAAGGAAATGCATGTTGAAACTTCAGGTTTTAGCTTGTTGATATAAAGAATAATCCATAAATCAAAAGCAAAGAAATATAACCAGGTAGTACAGCAAAAGAATCTTCAGGACTGTACGTATCACTACAGCTGTAAGTCAGTCCAGAAAGAAAAATATCATGCTGCTTACACAGAAGCACATCACTACCCTACTTGACCTGAGCTGGTTACCCGTTCCCATCATCCACTCACCACTTGAAAATAGAAATAGATGAGATGATGCTCTCTGCAGATTATCTTGATTCAATCTCGAGTATTTACAAAGAATGTACAAAAGCCTACACCTACAAAGAAATGAGAAGTCCATAATAAGGCTTCTTAAGCCAGGCTCAGTCAAAAAATACCTTGCTACATTTTTCACAGGCCACGTTCCACTGTTTGCTCAAACTATAGTTGGGGTTTTCAGGCTGGGTCTTTGATTCCCCTTTCAGAAACACACATACACACACCTTTAGCAAATGATATCCAGGTACACTCCTTAACTGCTGTAGTCCTCCTTCCTGAAATACTTCACCGGTGTGATAATATTTTCAAATTAAAAAACAGAACAAAACAAAAACAAACAAACAAAACCCAACAAACAAAACCCAACAGATAATTTGTTTTGTTTGAGTTTTGGTGGAATTTTTTTGTTTTGCTTACCAAGAATAGGAAAAATATATTTCTTTTGCTGCTCCTTCTTGCTGTCACATTTGTGGCATTATGGGTTAGATAAATTTTTAGTGCAAGTGAAGGATGGAAATGTATATCCAAAGAGTTTGATTAATCCTATTCTCATTGGGCAAAGCAAGATGCTGAAAACAACAGTGAAATGATGTAATCTTTACTCTAAGCAAAGCAAATTTTAAGTAATATCTAGTAGTTAAAAATACTAAAATGCAAAGTTTTTAACCTGAAATAGACAACAGTGTTTATTATTTAAAACATCCCTATTATCCTGAAATATGAGATAAAAATATCTTCTTGAAATACAAGGAGTTCAAAAGTACCCCGTAACACTTTGTTTCCACAAGATGTACACGTCTTTTTTAAGAGGGGAAATGTCTTCATGATTACCTGAGTAGGTGCAGGATTTGAGGGGTAAAGTTCAGTAAGAATTACAGTCTTGGCAGCCTGTGGTAATTTCTACATTGGATTTTAGAAGATAAACCAGAGACAGGCACACGGTATATAAACACCCGTTGGCAGGAAAGATACATCCCAAATCCAACATATTTTCTTTTAATGAGAATACTAATTGTGCTTGCAATTAAAATCATTTAATGGAAAGCACTTAACAGAAAATACTCTTGAATAAAGAAGATAGTGTCATTTTTTTATGTTGCTTACACTGAAGTAAGACAAACTGTTTTGATACTCATAAAATGATTTGTTCATAAGCTAGACTGTCTTTGTTAATAAATCTCCAAGTAATACTGCATCATGCAACTTGAATTAATGAAAACGTTGTACTTGCATTGTCTAATAGAACATCAGAATATTGGATTTCATTGTAAAAACCTTTTCAGTTTCTTAACATGAGAAAGGCTTCTTAAAAATGCATTTGTTTCATTGAAGATTGAGGCAAGAAAAAAATTAATTGTACCGTACTAGTATGAACAAGCACCAATAGAAGAGAAGCCGATCCCTTACCCATTAATGAAATACTTTAAAAACTTGATTGTGAACATGAATGTCCAATGTTTTTCTACCCTTAACCAGATGCCCAAATTACAAAATATAACTATCTTGCCATGACCACTAGCCTGCCTATTTACAGGGAGGTTACAAATATACCATTATCTTCTGATCAAAATTACTGCTGTTTAGAATAGTAGTATTATCCATATATTTTGAGATGCAAATTAAAAAAATTTCTGTAGAAATATAAATATTTCAAATACCCTTTATTTCCTTTTATATAGATGAATAAAACAAGTATACCTGACAAAAAAAAACAAAAAACCACAACACAGCCTATTAAAAGACCATCCCCTGAAACAGGCTTTTTATTTTGGTTGCTTTGGCCCAAACGATGACCAAGATGCAAATGGAACGATAACTGGCCATCATGTCCACTCTTGTACATTCACTTGAAAAAAGGTAAACTAATCTGTTTTCCTGTAATATCTCACATAACTCTACAGAATATTAATGTATATTACAGAATTTTAAATTACTAGTATGAATGCTTCAAGCTCTTAATTGTTGATATATTAACTACTATTTCCTCCCATTTTTCTAACTTCAACTCAAATGTATCACTCACCAACATCATTTCTGTCAAAATACAATAAAGTGTGTTTATAAACAACGATCTTACCAAAAGCATAATTATATTTGTTGTAACAAAACTGTTATCCTTCTGACTTTCTCTAACCTGAAAAAAAAAATTATCACAAACAGGGTGGGAAGGTAGGAATTCTTGTTCATATTTTCCTTCTGTTAAGCAAATTCCATCTACACATACAGTATATGCATACTTCAGCATAAAGAAGCTATAAATATTAGGCTACTGTTATGACTATGCTTTTGCCTTCTTCAATTGTAACAACTTGAAACACCAGATTTATATCTGCCTGTAGGTCATCTTTCAAACTAATTTTGCTGTCCCTTCTTAAATACCGCCACTGCTGAAGAAGTACTTGAGAAGAACGATTAACTGGAAGTACTTTTTAAACAGCAACAATGTCAAATTCTAAGCACAACATTTCAGTACTTCACATAGCAGTTCTCTAAGTTCAGTTCTAAATTATCCAACACTGTGACAATTAAGTTGTGTTTAGACCACAAAACCACACCAGTACGAAGAGACATCTATAAAAATGAAGTATTGTTTTCATTTGTGATTCCAGATTATCTCCTATTAAAGGATACTGCAAAGTGGTTGCTGCTGCAGCAGACAAGTAATTATTATTTGGATAACCCTCCTCCAAATACATAGAGGCAAGAACCTCCCAAATAGTAACAGATGTAAGCAGCATCTGCAATCTAATCTTTCATGAGAGAATATGCTCTGCCATATGACAAAATACCAGAAAAAAAATATAGCGCTACCTTTCATTCAACAGTTCTTGATGTAACCACAAATGGGGAGATCTACTGTTTCATCATATCCTTGGAAAGCAAGTAAAGGTCCAATGGCCTCTTGTCAGTAAGGGTCCCAAAGAAGAGTAACATTAAGAGATTTGTGTAACAGTGGATGACCAGACCTCTTTTTCTACCACATCAAGAAGTTAATGCTCCTTATTACCAATAAAGAAAAATTGAGCTTTTAAGTGTGTCAAAATTTTTGTTTTATTGTTTTTGTTGGGTTATTTTTTAAACACAAAATACTAATGTATTTCTGTATTTTGGAAAAGGAAAAATATTCCTTAAGCTATAATGCTATTGCTGATACCTATATCATTACTAAATACTTCATAGGAACTAACAATACTATTTCTTTATTCTCTTGCATCTTCCTTCTTTAGTATTTACTACTACTTTGACTCACAAAACTGCCAGTATTGTATCTTACACCCCTAATACTGACTATATTCTGTCTTTTGCAATTGCAGCATTCATTTTCCCCAGCCTCACTAAATGTCTTTTTTTTTTTTTTTTCATGATTAAATATATATTCAACAAGAAATCAAAACTGCTTTTCATATAAGGCTGGATGGGGCTTTGAGCAACCTGCTCTAATGGGAGATGTCCCTGCCCATGGCAGGAGGGTTGGAACTAGACGATCTTTAAGGTCCCCTCCAACCCAAACAATTCTATGTTAACGCTTGCCCTCTCCAGGCTATCCAACCACCACCATGCCATTTGAGAGAAATCCAAATTGTCACCACCAATCTAATTCTCATAAATGTACCTGATCTCTATTTTTTCTTTCCCACTTGTACTTACTTTCTATAAAGCCCTCTCAAGTGCTGCACAAGTAACAAACAACGTCAACAGACTTGCTTTGCTACTCAGCTTTTCTATAACACAGCATTGAATCACAGAATATCAGGCTGGAAGCAACCACAGAATATCATTTGGTCCAACCTTTCTTGGCAAAAGCATGGTCTAGACAAGATGGCCCAGCACCCTGTCCAGCTGAATCTTAAAAGTGTCAAATGATGCAGAATCCACCACTTCCCTGGAGGTATTATAGATTCATAGAATTGTTTAGGTTGGAAAAAGCCTTTAAGATCATCAAATCCCACCATTAACCTATCACTGCCAAGTCCACCACTAATCCATGTTCCCTAAGCACCATATCTACACATATTTTAACTACCTCTAAAGATGTGGGTGTCTCCACCGCTTCCCTGGGTAGCCTGTTCCAATGTTTCATAACCCTTCCAATGAAGAAATATTTCCTACTATCCAATCTAAATCTTCCCCCGGCACAACTTGAGGCCATTTCCTCTTATCCTACCGCTTGTTAATTGGGAGAAGAGACCAACCCCCACTTTGCTACAATCTGCTTTCAGCGAGAAGGTCTCTCCTCAGCCTGCTTTTCTCCAGTTCCCTCAGTGACTCCTTATAAGACTTGCGCTTGAGAATCTTCACCAGCATCCTACGGATGATTGTTTTCATTGTCAAAAATTCTCCTCTTGTGTCCAAATCTGAAAGGGCTGCATGTGAAAGACCTGCATTTATACGCTTTCCACACTGAACATCTACTAATCTGTTTTCCCAGTCACTGTGTTTTGGGCTAGTCCTCTTAACAACAAGACTGGGAGTGGAACAAGACAAGTAAGTTTGCATATATTAGTGGAAATGAATGAGTCAGTTTAGTTGGTGGAGAAAATTACAATGTTCTCAATAGAACTGTGGAAAACCAGCCAACTACTATTTTCTGTTTGGGATTATTTTCACACAAAGAAAGGCAGAACTACCACGAGTTATCTTTTGATAGAAATGGCAGTAAAGCTACAAACTTTATTTTCACTTCAAATAAAAAATACATCCTGCAGAATACATCACCATATCTTCACCATTAAGTGGAAAACTCAGTTCAACCACAGAAGAGGTAAATGCAGGAAATGTCTTCATTTTCATGTTGAAGATCATACTAGATTTGCAGTGCTTATACCTCTAGCCTTACTGTATCATTCAGACTAGCTTCGATACCTGGTTCTTTCACATCCCTCAGTATGCTATTGCACAGATCTGTATGTCTCTCTTCTTCCTCCTGTTACTCCCTACTCACATACTGTATCTAAAACCATGAGTATGAATGTGTATGTATTAGTCATATTCCAGTTTTATTTGTCCTAACAAATACTTGAGTACATTCTGGAGTAATTAAAAATACAAAGAGGAAGGCTGGTGATCCTTCCAAAAATTTTATCAAAATAAACTTTGCTCTTACGACCATGAGGGCAATCACATTTGACATAACTAAAAATGTTACAAACACTATTTTAGTCTCAGTAGTAAGCAAAATGGGGTAACTTTTGCTGACAGTACTTGAGAGAGCAGCACAGTGATGTATATCGCTACAAAAGTCAGTCAGCACCAGCCCTGGTTGAAGGGAAGGCTGCAAAAAGCCCCTCAAATTAAAAACCATCCCAGGCTAACATATCTAAAAGCTTAGATCAACATCGTGCAACACTACCATTTTCCCCTTCCCTTTAGTGAAATAACTAGTACCTTTCTTCAGTGGCAAAATGCACTTACAATTTTTTAACCTTTTTTTCCACATCCCTCCTTTGTATCAGTCCAACACAAGGTGAAGCCATATTTAAGAGAGGTCCATGAAATTAATGGCTTAAAACAGCAGAGCCCAGCCGGAGCAAGGGTTTTAACCATTTCAGTGACACTTCAGAGCAGTCCTCAAACAGCTGTATCAGCACAGGAGGAGCAGCAAATTGCAGCTGCAAGGAGAGCAGCAGGGCTGATCAGGGCAGGAATTTTTCAAGTCAGCTTTACTGCCAAAGAAAATTGGTCATGTAACTATTCTGTAAGCAGCAAGTCAAAGAAAGTTTCCTAATTACAGACTCAAACCTCAAGCTGGAGACAATACAAACATGTTTGGTGGTGGCATTTTTTTTTCAAAAAACATCATACCAGCAAAAACCAGATTGTACTCTGAAAACACAGCTCTTGCCCAGCAGAAACTATAAAATTGCTTCTAAAAGAGGTCCTGAAAAACCATTCAAATACCAACAAGTAACTGTAGAACTGATTTAGAAATTCAACCACATCATCATACAACACTTTCTTACAGTTGAAAAGCACAACAGTTATTTGGCCAAATTATGTTCTATATGCCTCCTGACAATTAGTTAGCAAATGCTCTTCTTTAATAAGTGGCATAGTTTCAAGCATGTACTTAAAAAAAGAACAAACAAAACAAAACCCCAAAACCACCACTGCCAAAAAACCCTAACTCTCTGAAAGGAACAACTTTATACTATCAGTTTACCTCCTGAAAGTAGCAAGCTTCTCAAGAGACACCATCCATTAAAAAAAAGAAGAAAATCCTATTTGAAGATATATAAGTAGCACCTACAATTATCTTGATAAAAAGATCACACAAAAAGTATACCACTTTGGTACAGAAAACAACAGACTTCTTCAGTACAATATAAAACTGTCTTACATCTGACCACAGGAAAACACAGGCAAGGACTTCTAGGAATACAGCTAAGTGCAAGAAGGAGATTAGGACTGTAGGTAAACAAGGGACTTACTGTAACTTGGTGTCAAAGGAAAATGCTAAAGATGGTTGAAACTATACAACACGCCAAGTATACACAGCATCTGTGGTAGAACCAAAATATGGAATGTGGCTTTGGGTATCTGGCATAAAGCTAGTCACTGGTGCCCTGACCCGCAATACCACCTCTACAGCAACAGCCTAACTCCTAGTCTCAAAACTGAGGGAACACTAACACCAGCAGAGATTGTTGTCCTTGTGATACATACATGCTTCCCCACACTCTACTTCAATAGGCTTCATGACATCCAGTTCAACTTCACACATTGTCTTGGAAAATTCCACTATGCACTCATACTTCACTTTCTCACCTTCTGCCCTGCCCAGACAGCAGGAGATGGGATCTCCTTCCATCAGAAGAGGCAAGACGCCAGGGGAACCAGTTGTACTCTGGGCTAAATCCAGAGCCCAGACAAGAAAAATACTGGGCACATGCATACTGCTGTTCATGGAGTCCTGAGAGTTTAGCTCCCTCTGGGATGAGGTGGAACATATGCGTGTGCCACGGCCTGAGTGGGACAAGCAGCAAGCCTTCCTCCAGCTTCTGCAAAACTTCTTACTAAGATGCTCTTCACTCACCTTTATATTTATACACTTCTCTAAGGCTCTACATGATGCAGGTTCTTTTCACCCTCTCTACTGGCTCTGACCATGCTGCAACTAGGAGGAAGAAGCTTCACAAAATGATCCTGACACCTGTGGCATCTAATTCCACCTCCTCAGGTAGAGCATCTCTGGCCAGTGTTCATCAGCTCCTCCTTCCAGAACTGGAGAAGGTGGACAAGACCTAGGCCATACTCTGCTTAGTGCTTCCCTTGACTCCCTATTTTCACATTTCTTGATCCACACTGCTCCTTCTTTTACCAGCTGTTGCCTGGTTTCTCTCCATTCTCATTCTCTGTGGTACCTCATTCTCAAGGAGGGCCCTAAGGTTTCATTAGGAGTAAACTGTTATCTGTCCCTATGGAAAAAGCCAACAGAAACAATGACTCGAAGTGCCTGCTTAAGAAAAGTAAGAACAGGGCAAGCACAGGACACTTCTCACTTCCCATGCCGCACACAATTCTACAGATCCTATCCTCCATCTAGTCTAGATAGAAGAGATGTCACTTACATTGTAATTCTTCACATAGAAATCATCCAGTAATCATTCAGTAACTTTTGCCATTGTTGCCAAACTTAGGAATCCTGAGTGTTCACCTTAGATGCTTGATATGTTTGTTACCTACAAATGGTAACAAATGTTACTCAGCAACGAAAGCAGAGGTTAAAAACAGAACTATAGACACATTCATTTGAAGTCCAATGTTTTACCTTGGAGTTCAATATAAAAAAAGCCCTAAGTTAATACACAAATGAAATAAATTCTGCATTTGAATACTAAATGAGCAGTTGGGTAATGATGAAGGTAGAATCAAAAGAGCAACCTTTTGGCAGAAAGTGTGTCATAACAATAGACAAAATTTAGATAGAAACTGAACTGTTCTTAGATATTAGAGCAATCTGTGGGGAAAAACTGAAGCTAATTTGAGTTTTGTATCAGTTTTGCATCTGATCGTTAGTCCTCAAGGAATTCAAAGAGAAGAAAAGATCTCTTAATTTGCAAAAGAACCATTACAAAGCACTACACACCCTGAACCTCCCAGGAGATACCACATCACATGAAGCTGCTGTTAACTTGCACCAACTGCAAAACTTATTTGTTTTGCAATTTGATTTTCATTAAATTAAGCAAAATTATTTAGCACCTTTTTTCACTCTGAAGTTCAGATCACATAAACAAGTACCACTAAGATGCAGATTTTAAAGCCAACGGAGAGAAACCAGCTTGACCACAGGATGCACAGGTGCAGTCTACTGCTTTAGGATGCTTAACCCATAATTCCCCAAAGTGCCGGGATCTGCAGTACACACATCGTCCTGGATTTCAACAACACACCCCCTTATTGCACAAGTTTTCACGGGGACTAAATGCATGACTGAAGCATTGAATTTTTAAAAGCTGCCTGATATAAAATAGTCCAAGTCAAAGAAAACAGACCTCCTTTCATCATAATGACACCTGTTAGAAGGAAATACTACGATCTCTCAAATTGGTTTGGCATGATTTTAGCTATGTAATGCTTTTTCTTTCTCTCTCACCACCCACCCTGTTTTTCAAAGAGAAACCCTGATTAAAATCTCTAGGCTCCACATTAATCTGTGGATCAGTTAATAAAATGCTTGAATACAGGTAATTTGCATTAAAAACTTTGTGTTAATGATAGACTTTGGTGCAGTTAAGTCACATTTTCCTCCTGTGCAAAGTAAGGCTAGATTATCATATGCTTAACAATTAGAATTTAAATATACAGTAAAACTACTACTGTTACCTGCTACAAGACAAACAAAGAATTTCAAACTGCCTAATATCATAGTAATCAAAACTAACCTTAATTACTATTACAATGCACCTACTGATGTATCTGAGTACAAACACCCTTAATTATGTCATTTCATAAAAGAGAAGAGCAAATGGATTCTGGGCACAGGAAAAATATCAGTCCTTCCTATCTTTAACGTTTCCTTCTGTGCCAGAAACGCAGTTTCCTTTGTTTCAGTTTCTTGAACCACACTGCAGCTGTGGAACTCTGTGGGTTTATAGACGAGTGTTAACAGCAAGTGCAGTAGGTTGACAAGTATGTACTTGCTGGAAGTAGCTAAACTTGAATGAAATAAAACAAACTAAGTTCCTGATGTCCTCTGTTTAAATACCTCAGCATTTTAACAAAAGGATAAAAGTTAAGAGGCAGGCGGATAACAAAACTAACACTCGCCTTTACAAATCACCCACCAGATTAGATACTCATTCATCTAACGATGTGTTGATGGAGGATTTTCTGTGCCCCTTGTTTTAACATCACAGGTAAAATATCTTACTATTTCAGTGTTAGCCTACCACACAGATACCATATCTCTCAGGAGAAACAGTCAATGAAAGACAAAACAGTAATTCTCTGCTCTTCCTACAGAGAGATCTTGGCTCAAAATGTTCATCAGGCTTTCTCTGGTAGAGAACAGCCTTCTCAGAGTCTGGAGACCCATTTATCTCCAATACGCAGAGTGTGTTTATATACCTTTATGATTTTCCAAAATATTTTCTACAACGCTTAAAACTATGGTTCCAAACGATAGACCGCTGATATTCCAACAGAAAGAAACACTGAAAACAAACTGTTTGTTTAGTCTGAAATAAAAATTGTGATCCCAAAACAAGGCACTTCCATTGTACCTTTACTACATGGTAAAACATAAGTAACTCAGACAGTTACCTACATGTGTATCTAGCAGAACTCAATATATCACAACATAGCAAGCCCTCCGGTATTACAGATGCACCCCTCTAGGCAGGGAGTAGTAGAAAATGCCTTAATGAATGAGAAAACACTTGAATAAAACAAAAGCTTGGGTACATTTCTTAGTCTGAATATCAAATTTGCAAAAAGTGAACTGAAACTAAATACAAAATTTATGTTTTTTTTAAAAAAAGAAAAACTATTCTAAAATATTATTGTCTTAAAGATCCATATGATAAGCATGAAGATGGAAAGAAGTATTTTTTGTTGTGTTTTCTCAGTCTCCATATAACTCCAAAACCTTCAAAAAGCTATGTCCAACTGCTAGGTGCTACACCACTCACTAAAACCTTCAAGTCTTGAAGTAATTCATTGTATGAACAAAGGCAGACAGAAAAGGGGTAGTTCAGAGTAATCACTTTTCCAAGGAGTTAGCAGGGTGAGGTCTTTGGAAACTATTGAGTTAATGTAAGAGTTCAATGCTACGAAAAGAGACTCCTTTTTCTTGCCACCTTACCATTTCATTGCCCACAGTGCTTTCATCGCTTCCTTTGAATCTGTCTCTTGCCATCTGACACCTCAGTGAACTCATTTGGCATGCAAAATAATTATAGATAACCCAAAGGGATAAAAAAACCACATAGTTTTCCACTTATGTAAAACACCTTATCAATGGATCAGAAAAGCACTAGAACTGTGACCTGTAAGGAAATAGGAATAGTCAGGTCGAGGAATAAAAATTTATTTTTCAGCAGTACCAGCCACCAGATGGGCTCAGCTGTTTTGTGAAACCTGACACTTAGTGGACATTATTCTGCTGTTTCTTCAGCGTAACAGCAAGCAGGATGCCAAAGAGAGAGACTCAACCAAGCACCGAAGAGATTGTTGTCAACTGCTGCTGATCCCAAACACCGCAGGCAGGGCTACTCCAGTACCTTCCTTCCAGCTCCCTGCACAGCAACGTCTACAAACATACCCTCAAATTGTTTTAACCCAATTCTCCTGCTACATAAACTACTAGTCTCACTTTCATCTTGTATTTCCCATCTGTCTGTACTCACCTTATCGAAAATAGAACATGTGGGTTTCAGAGAATAAATTGTCTTGTCTGTGTTTGTAAAAACAAAATGGGGTCCTGATTCACAGCTAGCCCTCCTGAACACCGGTATAACACAAATAAATAAAATTACAAAGGAATGTGTGTAATCCTCTGCCAACCATATCAGGAAGGAAAAAAAACGGAGAAAAAGGAAAAAAAAAGAGGGTGGTTTTCTTTTAGATTTGAAACTCGTAAGACAACGTATTTCTCACTCACTCACCTCCTCGTAGCTCCACTGTTACTTTGTCCTCTCTCCCATTCCCCAGAAGTATTTCTACCTCACAGCGTAGCAAATGTGTGTCAGAGTAAAAGACGTGCAGTACAGCCTGAGACCATAGCAACACTGCTCTCCTTTTGGCAACAGCAGTAGGTCAGGCAGCCCCTATTTTCTGCCTGCTACCCAGTCTCACCTCTGTGCCATATCCCACCTGCACTGGGACCAGTTAGCATAGCTGCAGTGAACTGGATCAGGAAACCAATCCAGGTTAACTAAAGTCTCTTCTGCTTTCCCTTTTCTGCAGGGTTATTTTTAGCCTATATCAATCTCAAATTCAGTTCACCTTGTTGTCTCATAAATAGTTGCTCCAGAACCCTTGAGGGCACAGAGGCGGGAAAAAAGTGGCAGGGGACAGAAAAGCAGAACTGCAACTGAAATAAATGCTTATGAAATAACACCTTAGACCTGTAGCAACGACCAAGCTTGAGAGCAGCACTGCAGGGCAGACTCTTTGCCAAGTTCTAGCCCTGAGTTTCACAAGTTTATAAGAAAAATCCCCACTGACTCAAGGTCCCTAATGCTGAAAACTCTGCAAGTTTAAATGACCAGGAGCATTGATTAAAAAAATACTCTCCAGTTGGATCTGATCCGGAACCCACCTGCTGTGTAGCAGAGACAATATCCTTTATTAAAGTAACTGCTGTAATTTAAAAAGAAAACAAAGCTTCTGGGCAAACAAGGCCTTCATGGTGTCTGTATTAAGGATACACGCAAACACACAAAATCTGACAGCCATCCAAAGGCCTTTCCACAGTTCTGTCCAAAGGAGAGATGTGCCAGTTATGGAAGAACTTAACTAACTGGAGAAGACTCGTGGACAGCCTGATGTGCAGTGGGTAGCACAGCCCTCCACCCAGGCAGGGCATCCTGTGACACCATAACTTGCAGCTTTGCATCCTTACAGTTCTTCCACTTATTTCTCTGTCCACATTCTGCTCCCTATACCAACGAGACAGTTAATTTTTGCAGCACAGGCGTAGCCTTAATTACACTAAGGAACAACATGACTGTTGCCAAAAATATGAGAAACCGGATTATTTTTCAAGATATTATTTTTGATTGTGTCATTTCTACAAATGTGGATACATGGGTAAACGAATGAATGCTAAAGAAACCGAGCAACAAGGGAATGTCAAATAATTTCAAATATATTGTCTTTAAAGCAGTCTGAGCCTCTAATAAAGGCCTAACTACAACAGCTAAATACATAAACTAATTTATCACTTGGGGGTCCTTCTGACCTTTTTTTATGCTACCAGGTGGCTATCACTTACTGACTGATAACCTCTCTCTTTGCTAGTCCAAGCTGTGAATAAGTATCTTGTTTTTAATTAAAGCAGAACTTTCAGATAGTGCGTCTTTCCACATGGTGCATACCGGTACTCTTTCACTGGTGATTACAGCAAAGGAATTTTTAGATATTTCTTCAGCAAGTAATTATATCTGCTGCTCATTTTCAGATGATGGAGTTCCATATTGCTGAAACCTAACTGATCAATAGCGAGACAAACCAAGCTCAAAAACATAAGGAAAGAAGATTTAAATACATTGTTTAGAGGTGTTATCCACACAGTCCATTCCAGCATCACTGGAATATATGTTGTTAATTACTCTTTATACAATACATACTACAGCTGGTTCCAAAATGTGCAAACAAGGCTCTAAAAGCTCTAAAATGAGAGAGCATGAACACAATGAGCAAAAGAAAAAAAGACACAGTTGTTGAACAAAATTACCCTCAGGTCAAAAACACTGAAACAAGGGTCTCTGGAAAAGTGACAGGGAATTAGCAAGGTTGGAATAGTAATGGACAGAGAGCTTTTCACCTCTACTTCACCAATTTTAATCTAATCAAGGTCAGCAGTGACCAAGCTTTCCTTCATCAAGTCTTTGCAAGAAGCAAATGTGTGGTCTCTTTTGGTCCTCAATGAGTAAATACAGCAGAATGACCCAGCACTGAACACATGTGAAAAATAAGGAGGGGAAAAAAAAAAATAAAAAATTCCATTCTAAGAAATGTCCCCTGAGGAGGTTAAAATCCACTGGCAAAGGAAAATTAAGAAGGCTGTATCTTCCTGTCAAGCACATTTCAAAGTAGCACTACTTGCAGAATAATTATAAGGCTTAAAAAGAGAAGAACTGACTATAATAGGAACTCTGACATACTGAAGATAACTGTAGTGGGAACACTTTGAGGAGGAGGAGGAGGAGTGAATGAACATAAAACTCACATGCAGAGTACACATAACACACACTGTACTCAGCTATTTAAGGACTGCAGAAGTTAAAGTTCGTAAAGTCATGTTAGATTAATAAATTGCTAATGCACTGGAAGCTGAAGATCTTGCTACCAGGTAAGAAGATAGGTGTAAAGAATTATGTTTCGAAAATCATATTTAGTTTAGTTTTAAACGTACATTTTAAGAGCAATTTACTACCACATATACAGAAAAGCAGCAAGGACCATCTGAATCCTGTCTAACATAACTCAGAAGCCAAAACCATGCAGTTTCAAGATCTATTGGAAAAGAGAAAGTACACAAATCTTCCAGTCACCAAAGAACGTATTCTAATCATCTGGGCTCTAATCCACTTTGGTGATTAAAAAGGAACAGACAATATCACAGCTAAGTATTCTTGAATCTAGGGGGGGATAACCCAAATAAATAAAACACCAAGTGAGATTACTATTCTTTTCTAAACAAGTTTCTTTCTGTCATATATGACATTACCTTGCATATCTAAAGGTGCACTAATTCAGAGCCATACACAGTAATTACTTCAAAGATCTGTATTATTGAGTTACCTGAAAAAAAAAAAACACCCAAAACTTTCTACAAAGTTTACAATTTGAAGGGCTGACATTCATCCCTGTTTAGAAAATAGTCCTAGTAAAGTTAAAACGTTCCTGTTTCATATAAAATCAATAATGATCTTGAAAGTAACAGATCCACTTGCTGAATTAAAAAAAAATACTGTGTGACTTGTTTTAAAACTCAGAGATGTGTTATAGTTATATTTCTTTTATGTTGCGTGCTACTTCAAATTATTCCAAGTTAATGAATATTAATAAAGCTAACATTTTCCTACATTAATTGCAACAAGTTAAGGTAGACTCCATGTGGCCCCTTTTTTTTTAAAAAAAAAATGTAATTTACCACATGTTGACTTTTTTTTACTTCTTTTGCAACCTATGAGTTTTCTCTATTACTGTAAATTGAGCAGCTAAAAAAATCACCAAACAATGAAATGAATAATGAAGTGGATATTACAGTGAGGGATCAAACTTAGAGAAACTTTTAAGACAAGTGACAATTGTGTCTCTTAAGATTTCAAATGAAAAATACTTGTATTTTTAAAAGATCCTGAGAATTTGTAGGCTGCTGGGCCCTTAGAGAACTGAGAACCCATTTAAAACAGGTACCGAGTTTAAAATGGGTACAGAACCCTTAAGCTTCTCTTTATTAAGGATCACTGTTAATTTTGGTCCTCCAAATCAAAACCAAGTGTATATTAGGGGAACCTGGAGCAGAAAGGCATAGAAAGAAAACCTTAACAGGGTGGAAACCGAAGCTTTCCATCTTCTGTATTTACACACCAGTACCTTGCCCTCCCTGCTATGCCAGCCTGATTCACTTTGTGGGTGGCTAAGCTTAAGAAACTTAACCAGCATTCAGATTTCATTCACCTGCAACTTCTGCCTTGATATACTCCGAAACATTCTACTACTAGTGGTCACATGCAGTTGTTTTTATTCCTCGTGGTAGCCCAAGTGAAGTAACAAGTACTGAAGACATTTGAATTTACATGGAAAGTTAAAATAAACAAGAAGAATGTAAGGGCCACGGTTAGATGCACAGCACTTACAGTGCTCACCACAGATAGTGAAAGAGGTCTCAAATTACGCTTCATGAACTAGTAAGCACAGTTATCAGTGGAAGCTGCGTTACCCTTCATTGTTCTTTCAGGGACCTTAGCGTGTCCTTGATCCATACAATACCATACACTCCATGCATGGATCAAGGGCGTAACATCACTTTCACAAGTCAAACTTGGATATTTTTCTGTTACCGCTTCAAACAACTTTATTTTCAGTGTACTGAAGTTTGGGATATGTGCTACAAACGCACAAAAGAAGAAAACTGGCTCAACAACACAATTGAGTATCAGAAATATTAAAGCTCCATCATGTTTTATGTTTTAGTTGATATATATCATATGTGAATAGATTACACATCAGCCTTCACTGCCAGTAAACCAAATATTGCTTCTAATAATTTATTATGTGTATAGTATTCATGTACTATTGATCCTCCATAGTAAGTGAACCCTGGTCTTTCCCAGCAGTATGTCAATGATGATCAATTTCTTCTCCTAGTTACAGAAGTTGTATCATTACAGAGATTTTTGCTGCTAAACAAACTGAGTAATTAAACAACTGAACCTGATGTCTCTAGCAGCATTTAATTTTTAAACTCTAAAAAAGGGAGAGCAAACTCCTACTGCAACTCAAAAGTCACTGTATTTGGTAATATGAGAAAATAATTAAAATGCAAGCATCCCGTGTTGGTGTAGTGTTATTTAACTGCACAGAGTACCAGCCATTCACCTACTATGAAGTACAAAATGCAGTGTTTTGTCATCTAAAGAACTCCAAACAATCCACTCTCTCTCTCTTCACACGTATCTTTATAGGTAGGCTAAAACACTCCCTATCAAAAATTAATGGACTCAACTAACTAAATAAAAAAAATAAAACCACTAAACAATGGTCAAATACTCATAAAACATCTGGATTGTGAAATCCACAATAATAACGAGATAAGATGCAAGAACTGAAAGGCAAAAGCACACAGCAGAACTGGGCAGGTCAAGCTGAGCCCCTAGTCCCACAGCTGGAGACACCCATGCAGATCCCTGGGAATCAGAGGAATGCCATGTGGGCAGGCACCAGCCTACGCAAATCGGGTTACCCGGTTCTACCCCAGACCTCAGTGGTAAACACAAAAAAAAGTAAACAAACTGGGGAAAAAAAAAAACAAAAAAACAAACCAATAAAATGTAACTCTGATGTCTAAACTTTTTTTTAATAATGCCCAAGGAATTTCCAGTAACAAAGGGTATTGTTGTAGGAACACTGAACTTGCACAACTGGCTTCTCTCTGCATCTTGTCTTTTCTCTTATCCATCACAAACATACCCAAAGTTTTCCACTAGAAGCCAAGGAAGGAAGTTAACTTGCTAAAAATAAAGCCGGGGGTGCGAGGGTGGTTCCCAACAATGAAATCGGCTTTATATTATTTAAAGATTATGCTGAAATACTTAAGACGGGGGGGGGCGGGGGGAAACAACAGCAAAAGGCACTCCGCGATGGCAAGTTGAGCTCAAACGCTTTTGTCTTCCATTTTACCCAGGGCTCAGGAGAGCAGCGTTTGCAGCGAGCGCTCTCCCGAACGATGTAAACAGGCGGCGGGGCCGGGGCTGAGCCACGGGGCGCGGGCAGGATCGGCGGGGTCACCGGGGCCGCCCCAGCCGGGCCGGCCGAGCAGTTCCTGACCTACATTCCCCCCGCAGGGGGATGAGAGCCCTCCCGCCGCAGACGGAGCTCGGCGCGGCGGGCGGCCTCCCCCGCCGGCAAGGGTGTGTTCAGGGGTGGGGAAAGCGAGCCGGCCGGGGTGAGGATGGAGGCTGGAGGCTGGCGGAGGCGCTGACACCTGCCCGCCGCCACCCCGACCCCGCCACCAGCTCCTCCTTCGCCGGGGACGGACACCTGCTGCGGGACAGCCGGACACCCGGCCCCGCCGGCGGCTTCGGCCCGGCGGATTTACGCCGCTTATTTCCCCAGGGCGCTAAGCCCCGAGGCGGGCGGGCGGCTCGGCGGCGGGCCGGGGCGGGTTCCCCGCGGCGCTGAGCAGGCCGCGCCGAGCCGAGCCGAGCCAGGGGGCCGGCGGTCGGCCGGGCCTGCGCGGGGCGGGGGGCTCGGCGCCTCAGCCACTAGGCCGCGGGGCCTGCGGCGGCGGCGCGGGGCGGGCGCACCGGGCCCGGCCCCGCCGGCCCCTCCTCAGGGAGCGAAGCCAGGCGCCGGGCGGAGGTGGCGGATCCCCTTCACTCACCGCTCTCGATCTCGTTGCCCTTCTTGGCGGTGGCTGCGTTCCCCATGGCCGGGCCGGGGCGGCGCGGGGCGGGGGGGAGGGGGGGGCGGGAAGGATGCCGGGGCGGCTGCGGTGGCGGGGGGCAGGGCAGGGCTCGGCTGGCGGGGCGACGCGGCCCGCGGGCGGCGGCGGCAGCGGCTGAGCTTCCCCCGGCCCCGCGCTGGGTCTCTGTGTCTCCGGCCGCCGCGGAGGAGGAGGCGAGCGCTCTACCCCCCTCCCCCACCCCGACACACGGCGGAAATGACGGCCGGGGCGGCGCCTCCTCCCTGCTACACCGCCCGCCGGGGGCGCACGGGGCGCGGGACGCCGCCGTCCAGGGCCCCGGCCGCCGCCTCGGCGTGTGTGTGCGTGAGGGGGCACCGCCGCCGCCCGGCCTAAGGGAGGGAAGGAGGCGGCTGTGGCAGGGCCGGGGCGGCTCGCCGAGCGCAGGGGCGGGCTGCCCTCGTCCTCGGCGCCTCACGCTGTGGCGAAGGTGGCAGCAGCCCCCGCGTACCCCCGGTCAGCGCCCGGCCCTCGTAGGGCCGGCGGCGGGGGAGCGCTCCCGCTGTCTGGAGGGGGCCGTGCCGCCCGCCGAGGCGGGGGCGAGGCGCGCCCTGCCCAAGGTGACCCCGGGAGGCCGAGCGCGTCGCGGCCCTGCCCTGCGGCTGCGCCCGCCCGGCGCCGGGGGCTCGGCCGCCTCCTTCTTCCCCCGAGCATCCCCCGCGGCCCCGGGACACCCGCCCCGCGGAGCCGCCGCCCCCGGGCCCGGTGCGGGGGCCTGCGCCCCGGCAGCGTATGCGGGGAAACTCGCGCTTGCCGCCTGTTCGCAAACTGTATTTACATGGCTCAACAGACTATAGAAAAAAAAATATATAGAAAGGAAGCGAGCTGCTAGGGAAGATTATTTTTTCCTCCCCCCCTTTTGCTGCCACTCATGTCATAAATAGCTGCAGCTACGCGTTTTCAAACAGTATTGTGACTTTCAAGTTGATGATAGCTCTCTTTAAATATATACATTTACCATGTGAAATGCTGTGAGTGTTTTAGGTCTGGAAGGAAATGCTTATCAAAAAGAAGGCTCTATTTTATGTGCCTCAAAATGGGGAGAGTGTAGAGCAAAAAGTGCTAATCTTATGGATCGCAAACCATACGTATTCTGCCAGGACAATTTATGCGATACCCAGCTTCTTCTGGCAGTGTGCTTTCCCCAAGGCTGCAGGCTGCGTAAGTTGTTCCAGCAGCAGCCATCCTGGCTACTGTCTTTCACAGGGGCTATCAAAATCCTCTCCTGACACCCTGGGCTGCCTGCCAGCACAGAACACACTGTCACAGCCTAATGCTGAATTACCTTACTCTCGACAAGACAGGATTTTATACATATACACTAACGTACACTAAAGCAGATACCTTTGGGAAATTTCCACGCTCCTGAGACGGTGCAGTGGAGTACATTGCATGTGAATGCTGCGCAGATCTAGCCAGCGTATGGCTCTACCTTGACCGTGGTACAAGCTGCCTGGATTACCCAGCTGCAAAGTTTCGGGAACAGTTACCTGAATTACCTTGATGCTTTGTAGGTTGAAGTTCTACCAATGAACACTTCAGTTAAGGGTCTTTCTGTTCATTTTCACCTTTTCACTTGCATTATCCCAATCTGTGTGATACCGCTTGCTTCAGAGGATTACCTGTGTTTTTATGAATAAAGCAGCAGTCTCTGGGGAAGCCAGGTCTTTATTGTTTTGAAGATCAGAAATAAGACTTAGATGTAGTGAGGAAATAATCTGCAGACCATCAGGGATGGTGAACCTGCTACTACTGAAAGGGGCTGTCTCATTTTGCCAAAGCTGGAGTCTCTGCATTCTTTACGCAGTTACCCAGAGGTTCAGTGAGTTGCTGGTAATTCACTGTGCTAGGGAAGGGCATGTAGATGGCAACGACCAGATCTGCATGAGGAGAAGTTAAACTTGGGAAAAGAGAAGGGAACTTTTGCCATTGACCATCTTGATCATTCAGACAATGACAAAAAAATAGAAACCTCGGGTGCTGTAGTATTTAAGTAAATGTCTATAGATGCTATCACACATAGGTGTAGATGTTACCCCAGTTTTAAACATTTTCCCCGCTCCAGCCATCATAATTTTCATTTTTGGCCAGATTGACTCTGAGTCAGCTGATTTTCATCCAGGTGCTGACAGGCATTTCGATATCCTTGAGAAGACAGCAGCAGCATCACTAACAAATGAGATATGCTGCAGCATCCTTAGCATATTCTTGGCATTACAGCTCATCCCTTTGCTAACAAAATTATGCTGCATAGGCTCCATGTGTGAGGATCCACCAAGGTACAATAGCCATCACTGCCCTTTGGGATTTGCTGGACAAGGATAAGCTGGTCATTACACGTACTCCAACAAAATCCAATATATACATACAGAGCACTGCATATGTAAGTGCAGCAATGCATGGCACTAATTCTCAAATAAGCACATGCTCTGAATATACATGCAGCACTGATAGATCTGCATAAAGCCTTATACCCAAACACTCTTATAATCAAAAACATAACAAATATGTCAACAGTGCTGTGAAACATTAAATTGAACGCTTCCTCAATCCTAGCATTACATGTCTAAGCAAAGATAACAGAAACAAGAACTTAGGGCCAGATATTTGCATTCTTGTTCACACCACCTGTATAGCTTAGGCTAAATTAACAATACTCAGTAATTAACTGCAGAACATACCAAAGTAGTATAGATTATATATGTTATATATATATTTATTTAGCACTCAGAGCATCAACTCTTATTCTAGCCCTAATCTTCAGTTTGCCTCGATTTTCTTATATAAAATTCTTTGGGTTTCTTATATACAATCCTTTGGTTTTCTTATATAAAATCCTTTGAGGCTGAAATGTCTCATATCACTGTTCATACAAAAGTACTTTGTCTTCTTTCTTTCAACATGGTTAAAAATGAAATAATGCAAATATGAAAAATGTTCTGTGTGGATATGTTAGAATACTTCAGTAACAGTGCAATCTGAAAAATTCAAATTTCATTTGTTTTGCTGATCTGTGTAAGATTTTAAAAAATAGCTATACTCTAAGGAAGTCAGCTCAGCAGTTTTAGAACTATGCCCATTGAATGATGTAGTTTCAGTGACTCACAGTGGGTTTTAATCCATTTTTCTACATATTTGGTGGGAACTATTGATTAGGAATACCCTAGCAAGACGAATTTTTTTTCCTCTGATAAAACCTACAGATGGTGAAACTTGCATATTCCTCTCTACATATACTCAGAACTAAAAATGAGAGGGTCATTTCAGGACAGAAAAGATAAATTTCTTTTAGATCAAAGGCTCTCACGTGCTTTTAATGGAAATCACTTTTTCATACGGTAATTACTTCTGGAGCCACATATCATTTCACTCCATAATCATTCCAATTTCTAGATGAGATAGTGGCATTTCTGTAGCAACTACAGTAGTTGTTTTCAATACACGTTTGAAACAAGTCACTAAATTTAAATCATTAGGCATCTTAATTTTCTTGCCTTGCATTTAAGGTGTGCCTGCATTGCAAAGGATGGGCAGATATCGATGGATGGGTTTGCCCAGCTGGAGTGATAATTCTTGCCCTGAGGATGTAAGTTCAGCTCAGGTTATGAATATGGACCTGACTTGTCATTCTCTTTATACGGCCAGCCTGCCTTATCCTTGCAGCAGTGTCTGTAAATTGCCGGGTTTGAGTACCAGATTTGACTGCTATTGCCCAAATCCCACATTCCAGCATCTCTGAATACCCCTGGCAGCCTCCTTCACTACTCCGAAACAGACTGATATACTTGGCATTTAACTCTTTTTTTTTTTTCCTTTCAGGTTGTTCCAGACTACTGGCACATTTCCTGCTCTTGGCTAACCCCTGCTCTGCCAGTGTGGGATGTTTTTCTAGCAGGCTGCTAACGTGCCAAGAAGCATATGGATCTCTTGGTGAATATGGAAGTTTTTTTCCAAATTTTACAGCATCTGACCCAGAAACAGGAATATTCATCACTGCAGCATAATTTCAGACCTGCCAAGAATATATCAATTATGTCATGTAGACGTGCTAAGGGAAAGGATGAAAGCTGGAGTACGGCAGTTCCCCCTGCACCCTGCACTAGCTACGCAGAGAGTGCTGAAGTGCATCCAGAGAGTGCTGAAGTACATCCTTGTGCAGGTAAGACTAAACCCACTGACACCCAGTTCATTCCTGTTGAAGACCCCTCCTCACAGAGAGGAGTGATAGGTCTTACATGGTGTTTCCACAATATCTGAAATTGCCAGCCCCTGAATCGACAATGAAACTAGAGCGACTTGGCCAGAAACTTGCTCTGCCAGATCTCCTGAAAAATGTTCTCTGATGCCCTCTTGACTGTGAATCCAGAAGGAACCTGAAGCCTCAGGAAAGTGCTCTGCACACTGTGACTGTTACAATTTTGAGAGACATTTTGGTTCAAAGAAGGAGGGATTCTTAATGAAGGGTAGCTTGGGCTCCCTCCAATGTATAAAGCAAGCAGCTCCAAAGGAAGTTTATAGCAGCAGCCAACAGTTCACCACTGTCACCCTTCCCTTCTTGGCATTAGATGTTTCCCAAGATAGCCACTGGTCAAAAAACCCCATGTAAACATAGAAGCAAAGGGTTTATCTATTCCCTCATTGATTTTTAACTACACTTATTTCACCACAAACCTCTCAAGAGCCATAAAGTTGCAAGGCAGGGTTTTGGGGTTTTTTTAATGTTTTAAACATAAAGAAACAGGTGTGTTTGGCCTACGCTTTTGCAGTCACTATTGCCTCTTGACAAGATAGAATTTGTCAAATTTTCTATGGGTAGTGTCTATATATTCATTCATAGAAGGTGGCAGGTGCTGTCTTGTCATCAATGTTCAGCTGAGTACACATGTTTTTTGCAGAGATAAGCTACAGACCTCCTTAATGGTCAAGTCCAGATGCTTAGTTCTCGGACTTTATCTCCTACAATCATTCGGGAGAGGGGGTGTAGTCTCTTGCTATCAGCCAAGCTGCACTGTTTTCAGTTGCTTATAATTGTTCTGCAGATTATTCCATATTTGTAGAAGATGCTGCCTGCAAGTTTGTGATTCAGAAGAAATTGCTAATTACTGTTAAGCAAAATTCTTACTGACCTGCCTCTGTAATGGACTTTGTGATCCTTTTGTGGGTATCTGGCTCATTTTAAAAGTTTCCTTATCCACATCAAGAGAAGTTCTTTGCTTTTCCACACAGGTGTTTCAATTTTTTTTTTGAACCTATGATAGATCACTCAGCCTAAGATAAGAAAAGCAAGGTATTTTATATTAATTTGATTTGCTGCACTTCTGCATAGTTAATTGTGTACAAAAATTGAGTAGAGAAAAAAAAAAATTGCACATTTCGTAGTCCAGCAATGTCTTTGGATTGCTGCATGTGAACTATAGAAGGAATAAAACTTGAATCAAAAATGATGGTGTAGTTGTCTGACATTAGATTCTAGTCTAGTCACACAGATTTGAATAGAAATAATACTTCTGTAGTCAAAGTTATTCAAATGCATAGCTGTTAAAAAAACAGTATAGTAAAACACTTTCAAGGTAGTTGACTTCATTATCTACATGCTTACCATAATTGAGAGGTGATCAATATTATTTTTTTGTTTGTTCTTGCTGTATCTTGAGATTCTGAATCACCTTTTACAGAATAAAGAGGAATAAAACCAAAAATAGTGCTATGTTTTAATTTCTCTTTTTAGGTCTTTTCTACAGAGATCTCCACGTTAATTACAGCTGTTAATTTAAAGTAGAGTAAGCTATATTAAATGCCTCAGTATGTATTTTTTCTTCAGAGTTAAAAATGGCCTTAATTCAGTTTAGCCTCACTCACCTTAGAAGTGAAATAGGCTATGTTAAATGAAGGTCACTTTAATTCTAACTAAGAGAATTCCCACAAAGAGTTCGCCAGACTCTTGTAAGTACTCTGCACTCAGTAAATTATGGATGATGGGGACTAGTAGTCATATAATCTAAATCTAAGTTGCACTGTATTCTGCTCAAATGCATATCCTGTAAATTGTGTCCCACTGTCACATACCACTGCATTGGGTAAAGAAGTCTAACTAAAAAACTTTTAAATGCATAATCAGCTCTTCAGCTGTAATATCTTTTTTTTTTTTTTTCCCACCCATTTATCTTTCTGCAACCTGTTGATTTTCTCCTAGGTTTACAACACAGTTCGTAGAAATAAAAGGAGCTGTGCACATATGCACATATGACTACATGTCCCATTTGCTCTCATGGTTATTACTTTTTCTGCAAGTATTCTTTGTTCTTCAGAAAACAGTCATCCAAGGCAGAGGTGACAGCAACAGACCCCTGGCTCTCAAAGTCAAATTAATACAAGCTTTAATTTAATGTGCAGCTTCTCCCATCTGCTTTATTTGTGTTGTTATTCCTTGTTTATGATTTCAAGCTCTGCATGCTTTTCTGCCTCTAATATCTTTGTCTTATGCTATTTTGAGCTCTTGATCATATCTAAGGTGTCAGACCACTGTGTAGTCCAGCACTTACTCAAGTACCAGTTTCTTGGCAGATTCTGAATTGCCTCATCTGGAGTCTGCTTCTCCTAGGAGTTTATTTCAGTATTTTTTGCTCCCCTTCCTGTTGAAAACCAGTGGCTTTTTAAAATTGAAAGGTTGGGTTTTTTTAATTTACAAATATTCATTAGGTCTTACCCTAAGGCAGGCTAACTCCATGCTTTATCATGACATCTGTAACAGATAGAATTGTCTCCCCAATCTTGTAAACTACAAAATACTTTAAAACATTTAGGTTCAAATCATGTAACGTTCCTATACGTCGTTTTTATTTATAATTCTTCAATTTTTTGTAACAGCTTCATGAAAATTCTCTTTTGCTTGGATTGCTGAAAACTGTTAAATATGCCAAATGCATCAGCACTTGCTATTTTCAGAAGGAAAACCTCCTTCTGGTTGACTTGCTTCTAAATAACACTTACTGCTTCCAGATATACATTGAAGCGTTCTTGCCTTCTTTTCCAGTAATTTCTGGTGTTTCCACAGTTTGAGCCTTTAAATGCTACAATTTCTTCTTGGTGTCTTTCTTTGATTTCTTCTTATTGCTAGTGCCACAAATGAGGCTCAGAGGATTACAGTAGATGTTCTTTAATCATGTGCGTCTGCAGTGCCTTTTCCTCACACTTACAAGCCAGAAAGCTAAGCCTCTAAGGAAACATTTACATCAGTAACCTTTTATTATGACAAATAATAAACAAAGAAAATTATAGTGTCATATTCATAGATGTGAATCTGTTGGGAAAAAAAAATCCATGCAAGAAACAAACAGTAAAAGCCACTTTACATCTGAAAAAAGCAGCCAAGAAACCAACTTAGAACGTTTATTTAATATTTGTAGGTCTATTTTTGGTTTGTGTTTGACTGATAAAGCTGGAAGGAGAAATATTTATGATGTTAGCCAAGAAGAACATAATCCTCAGGAACAGAAAGAAGTGGCTATTTCAAGTGGTTGTAATGCAAATGTCAATGTAAAAGCTTTTTCCTCTTGACTCCAGAAGCTGAGAAGCCATTGGCAGAATGTGCTTTGATATTAGTAGATCTTCTGTATATTTGATAGATGCATGACTGATCCACCAAGAGAAAGAAATTGAATGTTTTCAAGCATTTTTTAAATCTCATGAAACAGAGATCTTTGACTTCTATTTGTATTAGTCCAAGCTGGATTTTTTTTAAACTCAGCTTCACATCTGAAATTATGAGCTCATTTTCTAATAATACTTGAAATAAATATAGTGCTTTCAGTGAAACTTTTATTTTTTTTAAATCCATGTTAAAAGATGGTAACCATGTGAAATACAGTTGTTGGTTTCTTTCACAGGAATGTGAAAGACAGAGCTTTTAAACTGGTATTAGGTATTACCATTTTAATCATCATATTTACATGATATAACTCCATTCATTCAATTTTGTGCAAAGGGCAGATCCATTCCCAAGTAATATGTTAATGAATAAATGTCTACATACAAAAATTACCCTCAAGAATTTATCATTTCCAGTACTGTAATTCCTTTCAAATAATTTCTGGTAAAGAAATCAAAGTCTCTAATAGAGGATAGAAGTCTGACCGTGTTAGAGATAATGTTTGCACTTGCTTATGTTCAGGTGCAACATTTTAACTCAGAGGTGATGGGATTTTATGTGAAGATTGCTTGAGACAGCTGCTTTTTTTGTCCTTTGATATCTCTCAGAAATATTCCTTTCTGTCTACATTGTTTTTATCACAATAAAAACTATCCTCTGATTTAAACATAATTTTCTTTTGTTCCCTCTAGTCTTACTTCTTTATATTGCTAAAGTTAAAAAAAAAAGAATAAGAGTTCATGAAGCTAGTGAAATTCAGCAGGATACTTTGGTGATGTTTAGCGTCCCTTGCTTCATCCAAATAGTTGGGACATTAAATCTTATTTTCATTAATAGGGCTGAACATAAAGAAGTAGACATGTCTAAATCAGCTGGGGCCTTACCTGGTCATTGTGAAAAGACAAACCACAGTTGAGATTTCTAATCCCCTGAGTGCACACATACAGAGGTAAAGGCCATAAAAGCCATTACTGAAGAGAGAAGTATTTTTGTAAAGTTTTGAATGAAATCCCATTTTGTTCAAAACAAAATTTTGTCATCAGTGGCATCAGGATGTTAACTGCAACACTGGGCCTGGCTTGGGTTTCTGGTTTTGCAGTTGTTTTTTCCAAACTATCTTAAAGAAAATACTTTGCTTACATGCTCCCTTTCATTTCTGCCATAACATTCCATCAATTTATTGCATAGACAAGAGTATAATTAGCCATATCCAGTCCCTTGAGGTTAGCCTAGGACAGTATATCAAAGGGGCACAGAAAGCGTGTTAGAAATGGTTCTCCAGGGTAAACAATTTATTCCTATAATTTGTTAGGATTGCCGGTTATGTTGTTCTCCTTCAGTTACAAGCATTTTCCCTATGGAGGACAGGGGAGGGATATTTCCCTTCTATCTGCTACCTGTTTGGAGCAGCAGTGAAATGTTTTATATAATGATTCTTTAACATGCAGATGTTAGTAATACAGTCAATGCCAACACTTATAATCTATGCAGTGCTTTTTCACCGTATGTCTCAGGGTGAGACAGACAAAGTCAGAGGCTTCTGAAGGTTTCAGTGGTGTTGGAGAGCGGCAGAACCATGGCAGCTGGGATTTCAGGGGAGAAGAGGGGAGAAAGGCTGGAGGAGGGACAGGGTGAGCAGCAGAACCCCTCAGAGAGGGCAGCTTCACCCTGCCACAGAAAGGAGTGCATGGTAGCTGGTAAAGGAATGAAAGAGTGCAGGACTCTGAGAGAAGAGGCTTTGAAAATGGGAAGGGGAGAGGAAAACAAAGCCAAAAGAATTGGAGCACATACATGTGCAAAGGAAGGAAAACAGAGAAAGTGGAAAATGGAAGAGAACTTGTAGAACTTGCCTCGTTCAACAGGAAAATATGCAATATGGTCTTTTAAGACAGAAAATAGTAGGGCAGGTAACCTCTTTCATTTGGAGAGTGAAAGTGCTGCTTATGACTAGGAGAACCTGTGACTTTGTTACAATCTCGGCAATGCATGTGTGGTCCAGTTTCATCCCTGCCTGTGTGCCTCCTCAGTGTGTGGAGCTCTCTGCTCACTCCCTGATGGCTCTGAGTCCAATAATTTGCAGACTTTGGTCTGAACATAGTCTTTTAATATATGTTTGGACAGCTGCATCACAACAGGGTCCTAATTTTGAATGGGTCTCTGTTTACTACCATAATTGAAATAATAAATCGTAATCACTCAATAATGTCGTCACTATCGCTTCTTTCACATCAAAATCCCATGAGATCATAAGGAAATGTAAATTATGTTAATATTATGCATTGTATTCACAACAATTACAATCCATCGTCTGAACTAAAACTGAAAATCATCATGTCTACGTAAAGTATAATTGTAGCAGTGTTTTGTGTCTTTGCTACGTGTAGTTATGAAGACTTGGAAGGGTGGTGCTCCTACCCCAGGCCGCGCATTTCCCCACAGGTAGGGTGCTCTGCAACCTTCCCTTCCTTCCTGTGGTTCCAGAGACTATAGCAGATACAGGACAGGCCCCTTTAAATCCCTCCAGTTTATCTGGTTGCTTAGGACAACCCTGTAAACATCAGTGGAACAACTTGTGGTCTTCAAAAAGCTGGGACTTTGAGGAAAAACTAAGTGGTTTTAAAAGGGACAGATCCTGTGTATCTGTACCTGTATGAGGTGACATATGCTTCTGCAGAGATTTACCTTGCATGTTTCTTTTGGAATGCTTCATGCTTTTATGGCCTGTTTTAATTTGTGATATATGGCAAAAAAATAAGTATGTTTCTGGCAGAAGCTTTTTTTCTTGTTTTCTCATTGCTTTCTGTTGCGATATAAATATTTACTGATTAAATATTTATATATAATGAAAGAAGAATATGAGGAAGAAGACTTTGACTATACAGAAGTGCCAACTGCTTATAATTTTATTTTGATACTGTGTTTTTATTGTACCTTTTGAGGCAATAGCATTAGAAAGCCTATTAGAAAGCTAATTAAAAATACCAGGGAAATTCAAATAGGAGTGAAAATGTTACCCTTCACAATATGAGTTGCCAATTAGACATGATAAACAGAGGGGTTAAATAGTAGCTAGCTGATAAATATTTCAAAGCTTGTTCTTACTGGTAAGAAACAGCAGGTTCTTTCTTATACACAATTCTGAGAAATTAAAAACCCAACAGTTTGGCAGTTCTGTGTCCCTGACACTTCAGAACTCAATTTTTTTTTCAGATAATGTTTTAGAAATGAGATGAAAAGTTTATCTAGTTTTTCTCCTCTCCTGGCAGTGTTTCATTACAATGAATTGCTTCAGAAAATTATTACTATTACTGCTATATATATGTTATTATGCTACTACTTTTCCAGATTTAAAATGTGATATTCTTTTCTATATCTCTCCCTTTCATTGCTGTCTATAAAATAGTTGCTATTGGTGGGAGATATATAGGCAGGTGAATTTGGTCATACATGAACTTTGACCTTGTTTTATGTCTGTAAAGATTATGTTAAAATTAAAATATCCATTTAGTTCTTGTTATCATCATAGCTCTATGACTTGTACTCGATAAAAAAATACACTTTAGCTATTAAAAACTCATGACACAATGTTATAGTATTTCATATATAAAACCTGTGGTTTTGTGATTAAATGATGAAAAAATTATGACTAATTATGAAAAAATTATTAGACTAACTGAATCTTACAAATGAATATGAAGTTATTTGGAACTATTGTTTGAATCCTGTGAATGTCACTCTTCCATTCATTTTTCTGAGAGAGAAGAAAGGAATTGAAAGCAATTCTTGTTCACGCAATCCAAATTCATATAATCTTAAGTCTTACGCAGTCTTTCATATGAGAGCTAAGTAACCAGAATATATAGCTGAGTCAAACTAGGAAAAAATGCAGAACAATTAAATTGAATGTGAATTTAAATCCTGTGTACTGTGGGTGGAACATTGAATGGTAAAATCTTGTCAGCTCTTCGTGGACCTGCTGATTTCAGTGCATGTTTTATAAAATGTGAAGTTGTACTGAGCTGTTTCTCCTCTATCAACGTTGTTGCAATACACTTTTAGTCCAACATAGGGGTGGGATGGAGAGTAGCTAACCCATAATCTGTCACTGTTGGCTCTGGATCATCAGCTGAAAAACTCATTTATTTTTAAACAGAAGCATGATACTTTGAAGAAATGAGGGTTATTATCAGATTATCATTTCTACATTTACATCCTGCTCATTGCTTTCAAGGGAAATAAAACAACTGTCAAGACGTAAGCTATTTTTTGTATTGGGAAGCCATATAAACTCAGTGAGATATTTCACAGTGTGCTATTCCACAACTCCTCACTCCACACGTTTCAGTTTATTTTATAATCTCTGTTAATATTTCCAGTTGGTGAATGCTGCATGATAAAGACAAGTTTTCAGTCTCTAAAAATAATATGTCAAGAGCAAATAGACATTATTCAGCCTGTAAAAAAAATTACCTATGTTGGAGTATTCTTAGTTCTCCTGCAAGTTAACCGCTATATCGTTTATCTTTTCTAGAACCAGAAATTCCTGTTGTAAATAGCAAACAAGATTTGATTTAAAGGGTTTGGTAAACAAAACTCTAGCGCAGAACAGGGAAGTTCCTTCTACAGTATGAATTAAATCGCACATACCTATCCAAACAAATATTGATTAAGCTCATACGAGATAGGCGGTTAAAAAGTTCCTTGTGAAAGATAACACAAAATGAACAATCCTGCAAACTGTACAGCAGAATTTCAAAGGAAAGATGTGCAAATGCCTCCAAATCCTGTTACCTCAGGACACTGAGGGCACTAATAAGCCCTAATGGCCCTGACCAGCCTCACCTGAAATCTCCCCCACACCCATGGGCTCAGGACCTCTATTTAAGTTCAGCCCTGAGCCATTGTTTTTTGCTAAAGCTGTGCTGGAGGTCTGCCAATCTGCATAGTTGCACCCTGGCCCTGCCCTTGTTGGTCCTTGCCCCCAGCCCATGGGATGGCTTCCTAGCTTTATGTCAGCCCTGTCTCATCACTATAGATCTGCTTGGCAATTGCTGGACCTTATCCATGTCTATGGACTGACTTCCTGGCTTGACCTTGGAGCCGTCTCATTGCTGTGGTACTACTGCCTTATGATTTGCTGCCTCCTGACATGTTGCATCTTTGTGTCTGAACCCTTAAAGGTTCATTTAATTTGCAGAAGAGTCAGAGTGCTGCGCACAGCCCGGATTCAGTGAGTACTTCCATTCAGTGCATTTCCATGTTCTGTATTTCTTGCGTGCAGAGCTGTTGCATCTAAATAGACACTGATCCTGTATTACTTATTGCTGTATGACAAACTCAGATTTGGTAGGATTTACTACATGTGGGAAAAGAGGCTACTGTAATGCTAGACTTAAGCATTCCAATAAATGCATATAGCTAGTCCTTGTCCCCATCTCCAGTAACTTCCACTTTCTCTCTGCAGAAAAACCTTGCCACTTCTGTCACTCTTACGTCCTCTGCTGCGACATCCCAGTTTGAGTGAGTGGGTGTGAAATGATGTGTGCTGCTCACCTTGACAGGCATTTTGCAGCACTGGTATTAGGAAGGCTTTTCCACTGTTAATGAAGTGTCTCTATCTCCCTGCCCTGGAGAAGGCAGTATTGATTCTATTGTCATTTCACCACATTAGTTTCTCTTAAATACCTACCTTGTAAGGAAATGGCTATAGAAATATTCTATCAGTGTACCACATAGCACAGATACATCTAACATGCCTTCATAAAGAAGGCTATATATTATTTCTATTTCATAAGTGGAAAAAAAAAAGTATGCCAGAAAAAAAATCTAAAAGGACTCTATAGTCCCATCATTGTCATTAAAAAGTGTTTGTCACCATTGCAAAATGAATTCACAGTTGTATAAAAGAAAAATGCTTTGCTCAACAACCCAAAACCGTTATCCATGCAGCTGGAAACTGCTTTGAGGTACAGTGGTAGGGCCAAAACAAAGTAGTTTTCATATCGCAAATGATATTTTTGAGAAATTTGTGTGTAGAGACAGTGAGAAACTAACTTATTTCAATGTTTTAAAAATAGTGTATTAATGAAATCCAAACTCCAGATTAGTAGCCTGCATACAGTTTTATTCTGCTTAAATAAAGATCGAGTCTTCAATAGTCCCTTTCATATGAAAAATATTGTATTTCTGAGGTATGAAGTTCTCTGTAGTTTAGCTAATATAAAGACTTGTATCTAGAAATAAATTTTTTTTTGAAACAGATTTGCTAGTTTACTGTATGAATGCTCTGTAGAACACAAATTCTCAAGATAATCTATGAAAAAAATTTATTTTAAACTGTCTATTAAAAACATGGCAAGGCTATAGATGTGTACATCTTAGGTGTGTAAAGTTTTGTAAAAGACACTCTATGACATCTAATGTATTGAGCATATGGGAGGACTAGTGCACTTCATTCTGCCTGGGACTCCAGAGTTCATGTTTCAAGAAGTGAAGAAAATCAGATGAAAGCTGAAAATAGATTTTTCTCAACCTTGTACATATTTCAGATCCTTATCTCCTGTGTGGCTTTTGACGATGTACTTATCTGATAGACACAAATTCATTGCTGACATGACATTGAACCAATGGCATTGGAATAAATTTGGATCTAGATCCATTGCCTTAACGGTGATGCATAATATCTACCTCATAGGAATGTTGTGAGAGCAATTGTTCTACAGTCAAGTGAGGAAAAGTTTTGCTTATAAGAAAGGTATATGAGCCTGTTCAAGCAAATTCTAATACTCTATGCAAAATGTTTTAATGCTTTTCCTCCCAGCCCAAATTTAAATTTACAAAGCATCAAGAGACCCTACTAATGTGAAGTGCAAACGTTTTTGTCAATTGAGTCAACATCTTCCAAAGGTTTACAGAATCTTCATGGTTGTAAGGGACCTTTGAGATCATCGGGTCGTTTAGAGCTTCTTTAGGTCATAAAGCTTAGATACCAATTATCTTCCTTAAAAATGGCTATAGTAATACAATATAACTCATGATAGTTGTCACATTGCAATATATCAAACTAATGAACCAATCACTTCAGATATCTTTCAATAAAACTCCATGAAACAATTTTCAGTTACACCTGGTAAGGTGTGGATTGAAGGGACACTGAGAACTTTTATCCTGTGAAAGGACACCTTAATTATGTGAGAAACAGCGCAACTTTGCTGTGGCGGAAATTTCTCCCGTTCCCGCTTTTCTCAATGATTCCTGACTATATTGCTTAAATAATGGTTTAATTCCTATGTCCAATTGCAAAGGAGGAAGGGCTCACACCCCTCTACGTGGGCCTGCAGGCCAGCAATAGCACAGGTAGCCTTTAGTGACAACGTATGCTCTTACTCCTATTTCTCAATATTTATGAAAACTACTTTTATTTCCTAGAGAGCCACATTAACTTAGTTGACCAGCAGATATAAATTTCCACTTTTCTTCAACTTATGCCTCATTCATTTATACAGTGGAAATAATTTATTTTTTTTTTAAACTGGCTTGATGGCTACTCAACAAAACGAAACTCCTCTCCAAACTGCTGAAGTTCTGGGACTCCCTTTTTCTTAAACAGGGACAGGCAGCAGATGGGAACTTGAAGAGATTATTTGAAAAGGAATCTCCAAGCTTTGATTACTAAACAGATAAAGACACTCCGAAATGATATTTTCTGTGGTTAAAAATAGAAGTGCTCATGCCTTAAAGCTGTTCAAAAACATGCCTGAACCAAAGGGGCCCCATTAAGCTTGAGTGTAATTGACTGTAGTCTATCGATACCCTTGGTGTTACAGTATCTGCTTACATCAGTACCAAATTTCACCCAGAGCATGTTTGGAGTGATGAGGACTATAAAAAGTTATTATATATGAAATGCTATGTTGTGTCAATATCCCACTGCTACAGCTTGTAAATTCACATTGCTCTGTATAATAAAAGCTGTTTACAGCAGCAATGAACTCAATCAAGCACATGTTTGCTTATATATATATAAATAACAAGCCATCTTGCTGGGCATTTGATTTCCAGGAGATAATCCCAGACAGTGCTCTGAAGATTAGAGAGATAGGAGATAAGAAGCTGTGAGGGGCTGGCAGTATCTGCCTGAAACACCATCCCCTGTTAGCAGGTGTTGGTGCTGCTGGGAAGCTGTTGCGTGGTTTTTGCTAACGCAGTGAACAGATGGCTTATTATAAAAGAAATGGGTATTGCTCTTTGAAGCAAAAAAATAAAGTATGGTTGGGCTGAGAAGTCTTGTAGTGAAAATCCTGAGGGAATATAAAGTAGAGGGAGGGAACTTGAGCTGAACCTTGTTTCTTCATTGGTAACGTTTTCTAGTCAGTCACTAGGAAATGGGTGCTTTTTGACTGCCCAGACTATGTTTGGACATAGTTTTATAGCAAGTGGGAAAATACACCTGTTCAGAAAAAGCTTAATTAACAACTTCGTAAATATATTCCAAGATGAGTGTTGTGCAAACGGAAGAAAACACACTTGGAATAGCTAAGTTTCATATTATACAGCTACTTGCTGGTCCTGTTTCAAAGCTTTTGAACTTCATGATTGTTACTTTTAATGTTTTGGAACTCTGTCTCTTTGGCATTCCCCAGTGGTAACATTTTCGTTTCAATAGGTAGAGAAAAAATGCAACTTCAAGTTTTCTGGACCATATCAAATTGTGCATCCTACTGCTACTCTGGAAGCTGATGGTGGAGTGGACAGGAGAAAGAGATTTGCATTTCAAAGCCTATTTTGTGACGTTGTTCAAAGACCAATATTCTGTAGAGAATTTAATTCTCCTCTTTTTAGTTTGAAGTACATTTTACTGACTTTGGGATGGATTACACATATGCAGCATTACAGTGCTCATAATTATTCAGGGAGTATGTTCCTAATAACAGGAAAGGTAAAATAGGAACTGTGCTCAAATAAATAATCAACATTTCTCTCAAAGATAGGGTTGATCTGATTGCCACCATTGTTCTTCTACTATAACAATGGAAAGTCACAAAGGTACCCAGGATCCCTGGATGGAAAAACAGGAAAAAACTGAAAAAAACCCACAAACAAACATAGAAATATGTAGGTTTCTGAGAAAGCACATTCTTCCTTCTCTAGTTTTCTGTTTTGTTTATGTTTATTTATTTGTGAAATTTGTGAGATGATCTTCATGCTTATGGCATTATGGCAAAACGTATTTTTATTGCTAGTTCTATTTACAATAATTATCTAGGCACATCTGTTGTCTCAAGTGCATCAATGTTCAATATTTAAACTAGTTCACTATTAAAAATAAAACTCTATTTAATGCTCTTAATCAAGCATCTGTGTATTTAATACCCTGTTTGGGTTTCTTACTAAATATTGTTAGCTCTAATGTTTCAACATGGAGGTAGGAAGTATCATCTACTTCCAGACTGATACAGAATGCAGATGACAATAAAAAAAAATCTGATCTGCTTCTGGGAAACAACTACTAAAAGCACATTCTGGATGAGATTAATGCCTCCTGCCTCCCAGGAATGGAGATGAGAAAGCATTTGTGCTGTCAGGCTCTGGTCTGTGCTGGTTGTGATTTCCCAACTGAGACCAGTGTCCATTTGTGCCAGTGCTCCTCTGGCAAGGGGAAGCATTAGCTACACCCTGGAACCTCCCAGGAGCAGAGCAAGGGCACAGTCATTCTGCAAAGGTCTGGGTTTGCCCGGGAAGCATAAAGCCACAGCTGGCAACAGTCTCTCATAAACTCTCATTTGTGATGTGCTGCTCTTACCACTATCTAACATAATTAATTCAGCAGAGAGGTACACCTCAGACTTTGGGTTGTAGAGACCTGATTTAGGGTACAGAATGTGGACATACAGGTAAAACAAAGCAGACAGGATCTGCTGTAGGCCCAAAGCAAGCTTTGACCTGGAGATAACATGCAATGCATGTAAACCCTGTAGATGGCTTCATCTGCAGTCGGTGGCAGCATTCCAAATGACTAACGGAAAGAAAATCAAACCTTTCCCTACGAGCATCCTGTAACACAGCTGTGAGAAAAATAAAAAATGCTTACGTGGGGACAAGCTTAGATCCTATTGCCTCTGCTCTAGCATGGGTTTTCTTTCATTAAAATAAAGGTCTGTTCCTACAAACACTTACCTACATAAACAAGCATGTGAATTTCTATGAGATTAAATGTTTGTGAGCAGAAATTATACCTCTGCTTCTTTTTTTTTTTTTTTTTTTGACAAGCCTAACAAAAGTTTGAGTGGTAATTAAATGATAGTTTCTGTGTATCAGTAAAAAACACAATTAAACTGT
Source organism: Gallinago jamesoni (assembly GCA_025769975.1). Classification (NCBI taxonomy): domain Eukaryota; kingdom Metazoa; phylum Chordata; class Aves; order Charadriiformes; family Scolopacidae; genus Gallinago; species Gallinago jamesoni. The sequence continues at coordinate 18,500,245 of JAOQGH010000004.1, forward strand.
AATCAAACCCAATGAAAAATACCATGTTGGTATAAAGTAAGAAATTCTTTAACTTTACAGGCTATAAATCCATACTACACGTGAGAAAACAGTCTGACATCTCTCTAGGATTCTCTAAAGGATTTTTCATGTGGCTTTCTGTCCTTAACAATCATTCTAGTATTTGCAAGAAGCCCACAATATGTTCCTTTTAAAATATCAGCTTACCTTGCAAAATGTTAAAGTAGAACCAAAACCATAATGCTGATCAAGTTGTAATGAAATTTTCAACCGACTTGCTTCACATCATTCAACACTGACAACTTCCTGATTCTAGTTCTTTATGTCCAAGAAAAAGAAAACTTTAACCTAAGCCTATTAAATATATTTATGTCTAACTGCCTTAGAGAGGTAGAGATTCATATGGAAGGCCTATTTTAGCCAAGAGATTGCGTAGAAAATATTAGCCTGAAATTGATTTTAAAAGTATGTTGCAGTGAGGAATGTGTGATGTGAGAACCTAATAGTATGAATAAAGTAAATTAATTGATAGAACAGAAGAAAATCCAAACATTAGCAATCAGAATAAGTGAATTTAAGGTTACGGCTGGTTTCACATCAAACATAAATCAGCCTAAATCCAATGCCATGGTGATATCCGCTGCTTGTGAATCTGGCTCCTAATCTTGATAAATAGAGAGGATACTACGTAATCTATTGACTTAATAGATCAAATTTCTGTTGCGCTTTTATTTATTCTTCTCAAAAAAGGTTGTTTTTTTTTTTTAAAAATTTCTTTTGATAACATTCTTTAAAATCTTTATTTGACAAATGTTTCTCCATTTTTTTTTTTAATCTTTCAATGCATTTATCAGATTAGGTCACGTGCCTTATGTTAAGACGCAAAGTATTTCAGGGAAAGGCTGAAACGCCTTTCAGAGAGGGAAACGGCAGTTACGCGCGCGGGAGTGAAAACTTTGGTTTTAAGACCAAATGGGGAGGGGGGAAGAATAATGGTTTGAGAAGGGGTATAAATCAGCACAGACCCCCGGGTTGCCGTAGGTGACGACAGGACCCGCGGGAGCGGCGGTCTCTCCCCAAAGAGCCGCTGGCTGCTCCCGGGGCCGCAGGCCCTTCCGCTTGCCCCGGCGCATCCCTCCGCCGCCGCCGGAGTCCTGCAGGCGCCGGAACAGGCTTCCCGCGCCTCACGGCGACGCTCGCTCGGTGCTCCCAGGCCGGGGAGGAGCGCCCTCCCGGCCCGCGGCGCTCCTCCGTCAGGCGGAGCCCAGCCCGGGCGTCCCCTCGGCTCTGAGGGGCGGAAGGGATGCGGCCGCTCCCGGCCCCGAGGGGAGCGCGCCCCGCGCGCGGCGGCGGCCGTTGGCGGTTGCTAGGGCCTCGGCTCGCGTCCCCCGGCAGGGAGGCAGCGCGGGCCGCTCCCATCCCCAGCGGAAAGGGGGGAACCGGCGGCCTGGAGGGGGCTGTCCCCCGCCGCCGGCGCCGCCGCGGTCACCGCCCGCCTTCGCCCAGGAGCTCTCCTCGCACGTACCTGTGTGGGAGGGCCCGTCCTCCCTGCCCCGCCTGGCCGGCCACCGGCGGTGCCCCCTCGCGGGGAATGGTTTCTTCCCGGCTCCCCCGCCGTAACCTCCCGCTCCTCCTCCCGCTAGTCCCCGGCTCGGCAGGCTGCCGGTTCGGATGCTGCCGACCGGGAGAGCCCCGCTGCGCCGCCCGTGAGGCGCCGCCTGGCCCGGCCTGCCCCCGCGGGAGGACCGGAGCGCTCGGGGGCCTCTCGCTCCGCCGCCTTGCCAGGTAACGGAGAGAGAGAGCAGCTCGTCCTCGCCGGCGACGCTTCTCCTCACCCGCTGTCCCGCGGGGGACAGGCTGCCGTCCGCGGGGAGAGGCAGCGGGGCGGCTGCCCGTGGTGATTCAGCATCGCCGCCCGGGAAGGAGGGGCGGCGGGGAAGGGCAGCGGGTGCGGGGGCTGGGGGCTGCGGGGGCTGGGGAGCGGGTAGGGCCGCTGGGTCACCTGCGGGGTGCGGGTCTCGCCTGGGGACGTCGGGGTCTGTCGCCGGTTCGGGGCGATGCTCCGGGGCAGGAGCGCGGGGGAAGGGCTGGGAGCCCCCGCTGCTTTTCTCGGGTGCTGGGCCCGAGGGCGTGCGGGCTGCGGGGAAGCGCTGTCTTCAGCGGCAGCCCCCGGCGTTCAGCTGGGGCAGCGGCGGGGCTCCTGGCCCGGGGCTGCGGTGCGGGACCCGTCGGGCAGCGGCCCCGCGGGAAGTTTCCTGGAGGCGGCGGGCAACCCCCGTTGTTGCGAGGGGAGAGTAGCGGCGTGCGTGTCGCAGTGTGAGGGACAGAGACCGAGGGGGCGTTTCGGGATTAAAGGCATTAATCTTCTCCTCCACCCCCCCCCCCCCCCCGCCCGCAAATTTTGGATGCGGAGTCCATCATCTGTGCAGGTCGTGTCGCACGCGCGGCCAGGTCTCTTCGGAGCCAGCTACGGTTAAAATGGGCTCGTCTGTTGGCAGTGGTACCCAGTGGAAGCTAAAATGTAGAACGAGTTAAATCTCTGGAGATGCAAGTCAAATATCTGCCTGTACTTGCTGCGCATGGTTGAAAGCCCTGTGCTTTTTTGTTTAATTTTTTTTTGCTACTGAAACCCCACATAATCGTAAGCAAAAGGGAAAAACAATTGATGCTGTAATTTGAACATACTGGTGAACTCTGTGAAACTGACTTAAGGTTTCAATACTGATCGCTTTTGTTTCTTATGTATTTGTGGTTTGAGTACCAAAATTAGATACTATTCCTTTTCAAAAAAACCCCCCTCACAACTGACCTAAACCAACCAAGCAAAACCCCCCTGGTTCAGGATACTTTTCTGCCTAAATCCTTCATTAATTTTATGTATTGGTGTGCTAGTACCTATCTAAAGAATACTCAGAGAAGTCCTGCTGGTTGTTTTCACAGTTGAAAGGCTAGAAGTACTTTTCTGTGTGGGAATCAGTTGTCCCCCAAATTCTACAGAGTATTTAAAGATATACAGTGAAATCATCAGCAGAAGATTTTGCCTCTATTTTAAGTACTAGAATGTAGTTTTTAATGGAAATAGGATATATGTCAATGCTACTTGGAACAAAAAATGGCAGAAGCAGTTATTATGCCAGGGGTTTTCCTACATGGTAAGTATCATGTCTACACTGACATATGGAAGTATTATTTTTGAAGCCAGATTCTCTGAAGATGAATGTTAAAAAGTTTCAGAAAATTACATGAGCTATTTTATACAAAGTATGTAATTTCTTTCATAAGGAAAGAATGTGTTTTTACCTGTAGGTATTGGCAGTATTATGCAAGAACATCTAGAACAATGGTTGTCAATATTTTTTTTGGTTTTATTTATAAAACCACCCCCATTCCATATTTCTGATGGTTTGGATACATTCCACATATTTCTGAAGGGATTTGTTTGCGAGTGTTAGGAGAGGCCAGGAGATCAAGCCTGTCAGCAGTTATTAGGTAATTATTCCAGTAATCTAGCAATCATTTTAGTAATCTGAGGCTCAAGTTTGCAAATAAATAAATAAGCATTTGTTTCCATGCTCTTCCAAAGCTGACAGTGGTAAATAGGTGGTGTAAATTAACTTGTGGACAAGTCTGAAGAATTAGGAGATGAATTGGTCAATAAGCAGACACTAAACCATCTTACAATCTTTTATATAGTTATAATTTTTTTCTGAGATCTTTATAATATGGTATGTTGATAATGAAAACCATAATATATATATTTGAAGGTGAAATGTGACAGACTAATGCTGACTGTTGAATGTGCTTGCTCTGAGTCGCCAGCCCCAAGAAAGACTGAAATATGATTTCTTGATTTGAGTCTCCATCTGTGGATATTTATTATAAGTTTTAAAAATCTCTGTAGGATACATATGGCAAATGAGTCATTTCTTGAACTTCCACATTTTCTAATGTTCTGGGTTGGTTTTTTTTTTTCCTCCCTATATTTCCATGTTGTATTAAGGAGTATTTTTGCATTTAAAAGATACTTGCAGATGTCTCATACAAATTGAGAACATGTTATTAATTTAAGGATGGAAATGCTTAGAAAACCAAGAAAATTTAAATGAGATCTTAACATCTGAAATAGAGAAATTGTTAACATTTCCCAAGCCACCTTGCATTTGTTTTTCTAAAGCTTGTCTTGTCTTAAAAAATGACCATATCAAGATGTTGCAAGATAACTTTTTGATTTGTAGTTTTTCTTTTTTGTCCTATAATTTTGCCAGTGTAGAGACAGCTTATTGAAATCAACAGTGCTTATTTCTCATAACTGCAGGTTTCTGCAAACCTTCATGAAATCTTGTGTGTTATTACTGCCTTGAAGTGTTGTGACTTTTGGGCCAATCATAAAGACCCTTAATTGTATTGCTAGGTTTTATATAAGTCCCTGGAGAAAAAGGCAAGTGCTTCTCAGTCTTCTATCTTTTTGATGAGATATTTCCATCATCTAGAGTTGACACAGTGACTATAATGATTTGAGGGGGAAGGGAATACTCGTATTTTCCTAAAAGAAGGCTAGAGTCTGTATGAAGATAGTGGGAGTTCATTTTATTTGGAAAGATGCCTTCAAACTGTTAAAGTTAAGAAAATTCACTGCAAGTACCACAGCATATGTATTGGGGGATATTAGCTGGATTTTGGGTTTCCCTTGTGAACTTCAGAATATTTGCCTCAGATTCACTTTTATTTTCTACACACCTAAGGAAGTTAATTTGACTTCTGGCAGTAGGATTCAAATGGCCCTTATTAAGCATGAGGAAGCTCTTTAGACATCCATTAATGCTTACCTAAAACCTTGCCAGAATGGTACTTTACAACTACTCCTTTTGCAGACATTAGGAGCTTCCTTTAAAGATTACTGGAACCAATGAGACCTTTTAAAATACATTAGTCTTTTAAATATTAATGTGAAATTTAGAATGGAATTCGTTGATGTCTACTACACTGATGGGTAAGAGACTTATCTGCAATTGAGAATGGATACGGGAGAAAAAACATTGTGATATACTGTAGTCAACCTTTGAATCTGTTGGGTATTAGAGCAAATCTTCCTGTTCCACAGTAGCACCTCTCTTGGAGCCAGAAGGTTTTTCAGACCAGGAAGTTCCATAGTGCCTTGGTCTACTGGATTCTATTCTTTGTGGTGGTGGATAAAGGAACGTGCAGGTTCTGTAGGAGTTAGTCTCAGCCTTTTGCTTGTTCTCAGTATTCTTCCTTGCCTTCTCTCCTAAATGTTCATACAGCTGTACAAAACAGTTATAGAATACTACCACATTTATATTGATTTATCGACATTTTTGCTCTTCCTTGAATTCCGTGAACCAGGAAACAAGCTTTAATATAACAGAATAAATTTTTGGTTTTGTGTTTTAAAGGACTAAAGAAAGCAAGCACAGTTGTTCTTGCCTTCAGTATCAGTTTTAATCTGAATACAGGATCTCCAAAATAAAGTCCAATGTATATAGTTGTAATATTTCTTTTCCCAGTGTTAAATATATGTATAAATAGTTTAGAATATTAAAAATATAGGTGTTGATTTAAAAAATACCTTTGCTTCAAAGGCAATATTTAATACTCATATTTTCTGGATAAGCATTCATCTCTGGGCTCACAGAGACAGTGCCGCTTTATGGAGAGCCCAAATTAATAATAATAATAATGAAAGAAACACAAAAGAAAACAACGTTTGGATTTAGAACTCGCTTTTCACTTTCCTTTCTGTGGAGTAAATGGCATGCCAGGTCCCACGTAAGCTTGTACTTGGTTTTGGAAGGATTCCAGATTGAAGTCTAATAGGTACCACTGCTCAAATGCACCTTAGATGTCCACATTACTGTTAATTGATAGATAAACTGACTCCCTAAGAGTATGGAAGTGCTGTATGCTGCAGCTCTGGCCAGCAGTAGGAACAGAGCACTAACAGTCACTCTTAAGAAAGGAAGATTGGATCCACTTTTCATGTATAACAAATGCTACAGAAAGAATTGAGTGGGGCGTGGGTTTCACAGTTAGACACAGCGACGCGTTGACAAGTTTATTTTCATCCTTGCTTAGTAGCATAATGCTAAATATATTCTTCTTTGGTTACATTAAAGTATGTTTCCTTCCAACTTTGTCCTTGGGTTGACATGTGTTTGTTTTATTTTTAGCGCTTCAAAAGCAGCAAAGTAATATCCCTATAGGGTGCAGTGGAAGCATTGGAGTATAGCATGAGAAAATGAAATCAGATGCTTAATGCTGAATTCATGCAGGTGAAGAGGCAAAGATCTAGATACTATTTATGAACACAAAAAAGAGTGGACTGACAGGGCAGAAGACTGCGAAATTTTACAGGGAAATTGCTCTTATTTTCTTGCTCACAAATGAAGTTTTGAAAACTGAGCTATGTGATGGAAGTCTGAGTTTTCTTTGGTTTTGTGGATGGTTGTCATGTGTTTAGTGTTCACCGAACATGAAATGTCTGTGAATTTGTTACATTGTTTTATTCTTCCAATCTTATCTTGGGGGGGTGGGGTGGGGTGGAAGAAATGTGCTAAAAAACTTTGTATGAATTATTAATGGAGGAGATCTGAAAGATGTGCAATTTATTCACTGAGGAAAAATCCACCCCATTTTATTTCATGTGGCTTTTTAGAGGGATATAATATTATCCTAACTTTTTATCTTTATGTCAACCTGAAGTCTTTGAAAGACTATAAATTACTAGTGAGCATTAACAATTAGGCATTAATTTGAATAAAAGATTTTTTGCTTAGAAATGAACAAGAGTGATGTGAGAACATGGCTTTGGAACATTTTGTACCATTTTAAAAATGGAAGCATTTTCTGAAAAGAATGTTTCTGAGGATGGAGAGGGTATATGCATAAGTAAAACAAAGTGTTACTGCATGACAGGACAGGAATCAGTGCTGTTTTGGACTGTTACAAGGTCTTCAGTAAAGTTGGGAATCTTGTAGGATATTGTCCTATAGCAGTATCCCCAAGTGAAGAAATAGAAGAAAAGTAAGGGAACAATACAGAGTTAGATTTGAAATTTTGGACACCAGCTGAGAAATGATGCAGTTAATGACCCCAAGTGTTTGCTTAAAAAAGCCTATATATTGCTTTCCTCTGTTGCCTCTAGGTATGAGGAAAAAATGACAGGGCATTGTGGCCTTTCTGCCTAAAGCAATACAAACACATATAGGAAGCAAGTCTTTGATATTTTCTGAGAAAATGAAATTAAATTTATAAGAAATTAAAAAAAAAGGTGTATTCTTGTGAGTAGATGTTTGGGAATGTCTGATGCAGATAGTCGGCACACCGTTTAGTTTCACTGTTAGGGAAGAAATACCGCTCAGTCAGGCATGGGACATGCATGCATAATGCTGTTGCAGCTGCTTGAGGATAATAGATTAATGGTCTAGTTGAGGATGACTCTCTGCAACAGCTGGTTGTAAGAAAATTGCAACCAAGATAGGTTGAAGAGCCATGGGGAAATGTTACCTGTGGGAAGAGACTTGAGGAAAGATATCCAGATTTCACTACCAGTTCTCTGCTTCTGCAGGAAATTGTGGCTCACTTGGTTGCACTGAGTTTCTTCTCATCTTTTCCCACTATTTCAAAGTCATTGAATTCATCTTGTCTTCAGTTTTGGAAGATGTACTTGTCCAATCATGGCCAAGGTAGAGGCATTAATCCTTGGATTTTTTGTTTGTTTGTTTCTTTAGTTGATTTTTGTTTTTTTTTTTTTTTAAAGTAGAGTGAGACTTTGATGCTGAGAAATTTGGACAGGAATAATCTCACCAGTGTTAATACATCTACAATCCAGATACCTGCAGCTGCCTACACTGACTATACATAGGCTGTGAAGGCAGCCCAGAGAAACTAGCTTAAAACCTACGTTGTAAGAGTCTACATTTATACAGATGAATCCACTACTGTGTCTTTTATATTTGAGGAATAAATGTGATTGCAATGTCATCTGTGGGATTTCTTACAGTGTTTTTTCATGCTGATTTGTGTGAAAGGGAGAACCATACTTCTAAGCTGGGGGAAATGGAAACAAACTGTGGTAGAGCTATTGAATTTTCAGAGCCTTATCAAAGAAATAAGGCCCTGAAAATTCAATAGCTCTCAATTGCACTTAAAGTGCAAATACACACATTTGTTTGATTTCCAATTTCACTCGAATGGGCAAGCAAGAAAGATATTATCTGTGGTTCAAAGAGAAGATCTACTCTTACAATTTGTAAACTAACAGTGAGGAAGTAAGAGGAAATATCTTCTATGTATATTGTAGCCTTTGCACGTTTTCCTCCCAGCTTCATTCTGCCTGTATATGATTCCTGCAGGATGGCAGTACAACTAGTAAGACTACAACCACTTTATGTGGATATATCCTTCTCCATCTCACTAGAATATGACTCTCCACAGTACTTTGTAGTACAGCTGTGACAGTAGCAGTGCAGTCGGGCCTGACTGCTGTAAAACTGACACAAGAGAATGGAGTGCAGTTGATTTTTCCAGGGGTTTCTCCAGATTTTTTTTTTTTTTGTAAGGAGAAATAACCCATTTGAACAAAAGAATTTTCCAAACCTTTTATTGTCAGATGGCCTCTGTGGTCCACAGCCTACCCTTATTAAAATGTACTCAGCTGTCAGATCAGACCAATCTTTTCTTAATGAAAAAGAAAAATAATATGACAAAGAAAAGTCATCTTGTGAAATTATGTCAGAAAACAATTTCTCTCTGATGTAAATGAACATTGTAAAAGAAAACAATCAAATTTAAGGCACGTGAATGGTTTCAGAATACTACAGAAAGAGTTATCCCAGGAAAAGAATTAGTGTTTCTCTTTCCATCACTTCACTTAAGATTTCATTTTGTTTAAAAATTGCTCTATTCACTGGCCTCAGTGAAACAAATAGGATTGATTTCAAAACCCAAATCTTATCGGTCCAAGGCTGCAAGAGAATCCTAACCACTTTTTCTTACAGAAATTTATGAACTATAAATCTTCTTCAGCTTACTTCTCTGCTGTTATTTTATGCTATTGTGGTCCTGACCTCTTAATTCTACATTTGGAGGAGTCATTGTTCTGGTTACAGTACTTCATGTCTCTGGTATAACTCCTCCCCAGTCACTGAGTCATTTTCTGGCTTTAGATTTTACTTCTCTTTAGCTTATCGTTATGACTAAATCCTACTGACTTTCTTCCCACAGCTCTTGTCACACTCTAAGTGGGAAATAGTGCATTCTTTTATTATAACATGTATCATGCCTTTCTCTTTTTGCCCAAAACAGAGGAAGAAAGTACCTAGAAAGGGTTAAGAAAGAGATCTAAAAAGTGCTAGGGGCAGGCTAAAGGGGAAGGAGCTAGTGCTGCACCATGTCTTTCTCTGGTGTACCAGCACTGCCTGAAGTGGTATCAGCTGTCCATTATTGATAGCAAAATCTGTTTCCAGAGGGATGACTCTTCAGATAGTTTCAGCAACGCAACACTAATGGTAAGTTCATTTTGCTACTTCTACTGCAGAATTATTTTAAATATTTCTGTATCTGTGGGAGGTATAACTGTTTATTCTGCAGTATGTAATCTCGTCAGTCAAATCCTTGAAAAATAAACATTTTGCACTCTTATTAGTAATTTGTATGCAGGAGAATTTGGTATATCATCCTGCTAGATGCTGCTGCTAAGTTGTTTTTGTGGTTTTTATTTTTTCACGATTGCTCTCAATTGTAAACTATGATAATTGAAATGCATTACCTTTAGTTTGAATGCTTATGCATTCTACCCACCGCATGTATTTTGGAATGAGTTCTTTTTCTAGGATCCTTGCTCTTTTTCTCCATTTTTATGCTCATTCTCATTCATCCTTGAGCTTGCATTTTATCTTTCCTTATAATAGAGAATTGGATTCAGGAGCATCTTCTAAATACAGTAAAACTTGATCCATTAGCTAGACAAAATATGCTTCTGGAGAACAGCATGAAGCTTTTAATGTGGTGATATATCTAAATATTGCCTGCATGGTAATCCCTGGTTTTGACCCTGTCATGAGCTATGAAATTGGAAGCACCACCTCTATACAACCAAGCAGTTCTGAAAGTGATATCTGAATCTTATAATCTTTGTCAAGAGAGAAATTCAGAGGCAACGCAATTATTTGTAGGTAATCTCTACTGTGGTTTAAATGGACTGTAGGTTTGACATGGATGAGACATGGGCTCATCTTGTTACCAAATGAGTCTGTCTTAATTATATTCCTGAATTGTGCCACCACTGGGGCTGTTCTGGAACTGAAATGCTATGACATAAAGTCCACAAAGCCAGTAGAAAGGTCTGTGCTTACTTCACTGGGCTCTTAACATATGGCTTGATCTCATTAATATTATACACTTGAGACAAATTTTGTACTTTGTGTATATTTCTTCCAAATGATGAAACTCGTAAATATGATACTACCTGGCTACAAAACATTTTTCTGTAATGTGAATGGTGTGATATATCTGAGAGACTCAGAAGCACAAAACAAAAAACATTGTAATTTTCAGCCTAAGGTAATATGGTGATTAAAAAAAACCTGTGTGGATCAGCTCTCATTCATGTTTTATTTTGGATGGTGGTGGTGTGTGTTGCTATAACATAATAAGAAATTAATGAATTAATGTATTTGTTTCTTTTCAATATTTGACAACCAGTTAACTTTGCAGCCAGAATGTATTTTGCTGTATAAATTCATGCCTTTCTGCTACATTAGGAATGTACCTTAAAAAAAAAGTAAGATTAAAGCAATAAAAAATCAAATTGAGTGCTGCTAAATGAACTGAATATCCCACTGCTCTAGCCTTTGCCTGAGGACTTTTATTTCAGTACTCTTCTCAAGCGTAGCTCTCAACCAAGACACAATTACTTTTTTTTTAAGAAAAAAAACCCAAACCCACAACAGCCCCAAACACACACTCCAGAACCAATTGCTTTTAAGTGTTGCTTCCTGGGAGCTGACCAAGATGGATAAGGACAGGGCTAACTGTGATATTGTTCCAAACTTGGAACTGTGCTGCTGCTGTGATTAAAGTCATGAAGGCAAATAGGCATGCTTAGGGCAGTTATCTCCTCAGATTTTGGAGTTATTTTAAACTGCATTAAAAGCTACGATGCCATTGTCAGTATGGACTCTGTATCTCAGAGGTGATGTCTGATTAGTCAGTAAACAAACTGTTCAATATTGAAGGGTTGCATCAGTAATGCTGTACTTATCATTCAGAAGGTACATTATTCTGATCCTATGAGTTTGACCATATCCCAGAAAATTACTTTCTGGTAGGCTGTTCTCATGCTTTGTTATTTTAGGCAAAAATTAAATATAGTGTGTATAAAGATGGATGGCCTTAATTTTTCTTTCTTATTTTGCATATTCAAAGTATTCAATTTAGGATCAATATTTATGGCATGTTATTTTTCTAGACTTTCTGACTACATGCTTTATTTCTCTACAGGTGAGCAGTATATACACAAAATAATCCTACAGTAGGATACTGGAGTCTCATCTCATTGCTGATGAGGGTAGAGTGACTCCATTTAGATCCCCTAAAATGGATAAAAATAGCATGACACAGAGGGTTTGGAACCAATCCAGCCTTTCAAAGGAATTTTTCTAAATTGGGTCAGTTTCAGTTAGAGAAGCTTCTGAGGACTTGCATATTCTTGAAACTGCTGATTTTTCTCCTGTTTGCATTTGCAAAACTATTTTCAAATCTGTGGTACCCCATTGATCCCCAAATATGAAGCTGTGGGGAGGAAAGCATGTTTTTGCTGAAATAGTTTGTAGCTGCTGGAGTTTCTGGCTGGTTTTATCAGCTGTTTATAAAATATTACTAGCACAGAGTGTTGGTCGCAGTAGTCCTATTGATACTGTAGACCAACTGTGAGTATTTCTGACTCATTTACTCTTTACAGAATAGAAGTATATGGCACAGTCATCACAATATTAAAGGTCTAGCAACTCTCACACAAGTATACAGGTATTCCCAGTGGAGCTGAGCAAATTGGTTGGAAGTATCAGTATAATGTAACTAGCAATTTGGTGATCATATGTGAGCATCTTTCTTGTACTTTGGGTCAAGAAGACATTGAATAGATGTTTGTTGATTTTTGTTTAATGTTTTCACATCAGGTCCTGAAATGGCAGGCTAAAGTCTGCCGGTTTATAGTTCAGGCTGCTGTGGGAGCATCATCCTTGTTGCTTAACTAGAAAACACTGTTATGTGGCAGCATGTCAATTAGGATGATGTAATCCTCAATCAGAGTCATTGTGAGCCATGTGTGATGACTGCAGTCCATGTTTAGAGATGCTGAAATAGATCCATGAAGTAAAATAAGAGATGTAATGGGACAGACTCTTGTTATAAAAATCTTTTGAGAAGTGAATGATAGAAAAAGAAAGGAATAGTTTAATTCCAGCAGTGATTAGTGTGTGGTGTACACAATTTAAAACACCCTATGACACGTGCTGGTGTATGTTGACATGCTGTAATGAACAGTGTGGATGGCGCACTGCGAAGTCAAAAGCAGAGCAGAGATGTTCCCACATGTGCCACAACTCAATTCCTTTCCTAACTCTCTCCTGTTTGCCCTTTCCCCTACCAAAACCACACTGTTAATGTCAGACCTCACTATTGCTATTACACATAATCATTATTGCACATTATCATCCCTGTTTCTCTCATTTGTGGCCACCACTATTAGTGGCCCCTCTTGTTAGTTGTCTCACCACAAAGAACGTTTGCCCTTACCATGTGGCAGTCTGCCAGTCAGCAGGGCTTCCTGCGCTTGTGGTCCCCAGGACAAAGCAAACAAGGGTCCTTCAGCTGTTTGTTTTAAAGGGATTGCTTCATTTGGGGTGAGAGGGGTCCAGCCCTCCTGTGGGTGGTAGGTATCATGCCACTGAGCTGACACTTCCAGAGCAGATGTGGCCTATGCATTCTATGTAGTGTGTGTTTCAAGGCTGAAAATGCCTAGATCACTCCAATGCTATTTGAAAAGAAGGTGGAATGATTGCTGGTGTTGCTGAGGTAGATAGTTCCACTAAGTAAGATGGGTTTCTATTCAGCAGTGTTCAGTAGAACTTACTGATCAGGGGCTAGGAATACTTTCTGTTCCAGAGTTAGTTAAATGCTGTCCTGCTGACACATTTACGGTGTTATCAACACTTACCAAAGTGGTGAACAGGAGTATGAGACCGATACATTGTCTATGCTTTTTGCTGACAGAGTAGAACATTAAAGCTGATGGTTTTTTTAGCAGCGAGGGATGCAGATGTGAATTTTCTGAAATTAAGATTTTACTGTGTAAAAACATGGTTGTCCTTTGGTTTGTTTGGGCTATTTTGCCAATACTTTCCTTGCCATTGTGAATGCTAAATCATATTTATTAAAGTTCCCTGCATTTTATTTATGTTACTGTTCATACAAGTTCTTTTCACTTGCTTTGTCAATTAATGTATTTCCTTTGTTTCACTGAACAAGAAAAAGGTACAGGCATTGTCCTTTTTATTATAGTCTTCTAATTCTGTCTTGCTTTCTTCGATGTTTCTCTTTTTCAATATTGAGAACATAAATGTGAAACTATACTACTCATTTTGCTAAGTTTGAAATATGTTATCACATTAAAAGGGCTTTTGAAGGCTGAGAATGAGCCAACAGATATTCACATTGTGTGCTCTGCTATGAAAGACACTTTGGAGGTCATTTTTAAAAGAGAAAATCAATCTTCAGCTTTGAAAGCTTTGAAATTGATTTAAATTATGCCAAGGATGTTAAGGTTCCTTTTGGAAAATGAATGAATGAGAGAGCAAAAAGAAGCAATATAGCTTCAGGATGACACTGGAAAAAAAACACCAAAACAAACCCTCCAATTCTATGTGTAATTCTGTTCTCTAAATTGTGAGTATGAAGTGATTAATTCCTGTGAAACACTTATGACACTTCCACCATCTTAACAGTTTCTAATAAATTTCCCATTTTCCGAGTCAGGGATACATACTTACTATTTCATTGACCTTTTGTGGTAATAAACAATGAAAAAAACCAACCCAAAGCTCTGAAGTGCAAAGTCAGGAAAAAACAGGCAGAAATCTCCCATGAATTGAGACTACAGAGTTCCCGAGGCTCTGTGCCTGAGCCCTGGAGCTGGCATTGAAGCGTTGTCTTCTGATCAGACTCCAGCCATTTAAGATAACACACTGTGTATGTTCTCCAGCAAAAGATAATAGGTTCATGACTGTGACACAGACTCTTATTGTGCATTGTGTTTTGAAGGCAGACTTGAAAGGATCAGGATAGTTTATGCTTTCAGTATTACTGAATAGGCATTGTAACATTCTGTTTATTATATAAATTCTGTGTTGCAGAAGGCTAAGAATGATTCTGGAGCCTTTACGGATCAGGGTCTCTAATGGGAAATAGTAGTTGCAAGGTTGAACTCACACTAGAGTAGCTGTAACTTGTGTATTCAGAGGTAGGGTGCTGTTACCATAGCTTGGTTTGCTTGTTTTGGTATTTTGGTAGTTCAGAGACATTTTGGAAGTTTTAGAAACGCTGGACATTTGGGTAAACTACTTCAGAGAATTGGTTTACAGAACTGCATGATTCAAAAAAGTTTTAAGTTGTGTAAATCATGCTGTTTGTATTCTTGTGTAGCTTGTAGCTGTCCGTTTAGCAAATCAAACACCTGAGAACTCTGTACATTCCCTTTATCTGAAAGAGCTGCTGAATAAACATCTCATTTGACTTCCGAATATTTTGAACCAAGCCCTAATGTGTATGCATTTTTAAGCCAGCACAGATAGCCTTTTAAAAACAAGTTTATCACTTTGACACATTGAGCCTCAAAATGAGGATTGCTTTTTGCATCTAGGATTTTTCTGTAGGAGTGAGAACTTGCTACCAAATTGGGTTTTTTTAGCATGTTACAATAAAACTGCTTGGTTGTAGCAGGAACACTTCCACATAGGTTTTGACAAGACACATATTAAAAAAAATCATCAAAGGGTATGATGCTTTTAATTCTGCAGTTTTATTACTGCAAATTGTTATTACCTTGCTATTTCAGCATGGTAGTGAAGAAGGCATTTTCGTTTTTTATCATTTCTGTTAATGTCTTAATCTCATTTTAAATATGCATTTTATAGCTTAATTCCAGATCAACAGTATATTACAGTTTTGTATCACTGTAATAAAGAACAGATTCCTTACTACAGTGTATCCAGACTTTCATCCTCTAAGATCTAAGGGAGAACAAACTTAATTATTTAGTTAACTGAAAAAAACTGAACTTGAGTGTTTGCTAGGTCAATGCTCTGGAGACTATTTTGACTTCTTTCTTTTTCACGTTTCTGTGAAATTTTTGTTATTTTAATTTTCCAATTTTCCAGCTAACTGTGGAGTAGGGATTGCAGTGCTGTGATGATGTCCTTCCATCCCTATGGTCATCTGCCAAGTTCTGTAACTAGATCTTCAGCGTGTCTCCATTTCAGAGTGAAAGCTCCTTATGTCCGGAGCTTTGTAGATTTTTTCCCAGCTACTGTGGCTTTCCAGACACTTTTGACAGCACTGAGTAAATTGCATTAATGGGCTCAGAGGAAAGTGGTCTGCTAGTTTTAAAATCTATTCTAAAATATTCCACTGTTGGTGAGTGATTGTCTGCCCACAAAGAATGCAGGAAATAAAACTGACAATCTAGTTTTTGTTGTATTTCACCTAGGAAAAGACTTAAGAAACATTAGTTGTCTTTGAGAGGTCTTGTTGCATGTGCTGTGCTTTAAGGTCTGAAGTCACATTTTCAGTTCATATATGTAAAGCAAAGCACATGCAGAGCCCATGGAGCTTTTAAAAGTGTTTGCCAGTAGTGTCACAATAGCTAGAAGGAAGGAGGAGTTCCGCATTAAAAACAGCACATAGGGTGTTTTCTGTTGTTTGGAACTTGGAGTATTTTGACAATAGATTATTCTACCATTTTTAATGCTTAAATCTGTTAAGTTAAATCTATTTTAAATATGCATATGCAATCTAGTATCTTTTTATTAGGATACACAGCAGTGGTTTCATAGTTACCAGTATGAGTATGATCCAAGTTAGCTTGAAGAATTGCATTGATTCGAGTGTTCTTTGGAATAGATTTTCAAGTTGCACCACTTTAAGTTTGATTTGACTCCCCCTTCTCTATTTTGATCTGATTAATTCAACCATTTTCTAGGTTGCTTACACTTTGGGGGGAAAAAAGGGGTCTGATGGCACACGATTCCTGTTTAGAGATTAAAAATAACCTTTTCAGCTCCACGCTGCATCAGTATGTAAAGGATCATAGAAGACAAAGGTCACTTGTGAGCAGTATGGAGCAAGTAACTCAGATAATAGAGGGATTTGTTTAAAAATACTTCTGTATAATCTAGAAGAATACGTTTAGCTTACTAACTTCTTATGATATACTTAATTTGTGTAGCAGCAAAAAATACTCCTGATTTTTTCTTTTCTACAACATATTACAACTTGTAATGAGGGATCATTCCATTAACTATGAAACCACTTCTTCCTGCTGTCCCCTCCTCTTCACCCAGGCACCCTTGTACCTTGCTCAGACTGTTCCCTTAGATAGACTCAAGCATCTTCTTTGGTCCCTGTATGTGTGCAACACTTCCCTCTCCAGCTGTCCCCTACCTCTGCTGTCTCTGGAGGGAAAAAAAAGGTCCTTGTTGTTTGTTTTTGTGGTTTTGTTTGTTTGTTTTTTTTTTTCTTTTTTTTTTTTTTCCCTCTATCTGTTTCTAGGACAGGATTGTGTGCAGTGAATCTCTCTTGCTGGCTCTCTCACGCCTTTGCCAGGCAACAGTAAAGATAACATCTTCCTTCCACACACACACCGGCCCCCAAACACTTTGAATGAAAAGTGCTTGTTTGTATAAGAATGTGCTAACCTCATGAAGTTGCATTAATTTCTTCTTCACAAGTCTTTCTCCATTTATAGGTTAACCATTTCTGTTCAGCCATCCTTGATGATGGTTGAGCAGCAAACCACCAATTTGCATGTATCATGACTTCAGGAGGGAAATGGTATGTACGGCAGGAACCGTGATCCTTTTCTGTCTGACACTGAATTTAGAGATTCCTGATAGATGACTTACCAAGGTTAAGCAAGCTCTGTCAGTCCCAGTTTAGAAATAAGATATTTTCTTCCCTGTTATTAAAAGGAATCTCTTAGAAACAGGCCTTTCAGGTAGGTTACTAGAGAGATATGCCTCTACATTGTTGTAGCTGAATGCAGGTTATAGGTTATGCTTATTTTGTAAGTAAAAACTTGTCATGGTTGTCAGAACTGACTCGGAATTTGATGTGTTCATAACCTGACAATGCTGCTGGGTGACCGACCCCGTGTGAGCCCTGCAATAAGCTTTGCCCTGTACCTGGCCATTCCCTCGGGGCGGCAGAGGCTGCCGCAGGGGGGTCTGCGCTGCAGGCCTTGGTCCTTCAGCAGGCCTGAGACAGCCCTGCTCTCACGGGAGCTAGAGAAAGGTGCCTGGGGAGGAGCTGGGTCAGAGAATGAAGTGACTCTGGTGTGATTTCTGCCCTATAGAAGTCAAAAAGAAGAACAACACGTGGGAGCTCGTGGCTGCCAGGGCCTGTGGCACTGTAGTGTTGCGTCTTGGTGCACTCAGTGAGCGCCTCTTGCCTTCCAGCTCCCTCCCCTCAGCATTTCCCTTCATTTATTGCTCTCGAAGGCGTGTTCCTGTCTCTCCTAAGTGACCCATTCCCCAGTGAGAGAATTGCTCATCTAAAGTGTAGTCTGAGGAACAGTTGCAATTTACTTGGGAGGATTGCAGCTTCCTCAGTAGCTGGGTTTTCTTGTTGCAGAATTGGAACTTCTTGTGATGCTGCACTGGGAACATATAAAGCATGGAGGTCTAAGCAGGAGCAAGACTACTGCTACCACAGCTTAGCCTACAACTCACAGCTAGTGTTCTGGGTAATGTTTTCCCCTAGATGAGATGCTGTACCTCTCATCTGTCACTAGACATGGTGGGAAGAACAGATGAGACTGTCCAATTTCATTGGACCTGTACTTGTCCTTTGGAAAGGAGACGGTTCTAGTAGGAGCGAAGGAAAGGATTGCATCTTATGTAAAACTACTTCTTGGAAAACTACTTCTACTTGGAAAACTACTTCTTATTTTGAACTACTGGTCTTTTGGTATTCAGTGAAATGGTTGTTTGGAGATGGGTGACTTAAGAGATGTGAAGCAATTGTAAAAGGATTTTGAATTATTAGATGCAAGCTTAAGGTAGACTACAGCTTAACTTCATTGGCATAGGACACTGCTTTTGGTGTGAATACAGAATACAGTAATGATCCTTTTTGTCTTTGAAGAATTCAGTTTAAATCAGGATTTGACAAATAGATTGCATGTGTATTAGTAACCAAATTTGACGTCCTTAAAGGAGTACATGCTTCAGCTGTGATTATAAAAATTATGTCATCCATAATCTTAAAGAGCTTAAAGAAAAGTTACTTCAATGAGATTTTTGTGAGAGTTTGTCAGTCTACTTATTTTGTTTTCCATATGGCCAAACTGCTAATTGTCCATAGAATACTCTAAAGGTGACCATAAATCTTTGCCATCAACTCATGTATGCGTGCTAAGAAGTTGACTGCTTGAAAGTCATGGACCTCGAGTGTTGGTGCTTTCTATTTGAACTCAATAAGAGTATTCCTCTCAAAAGAGTAGAATAGTTTCTATAACAAGACAAACAGTAATTCAATAACGCAGAGCAGTTTGGAGCTTTGTTGTCCACCTTCAGAATAAAATGTGTTATAGTAACTTTGGGCAGATATTTTTCTGTGATTATAAGCTGAATGAAAGCTCTTGTTTTTTATTACTATATCATAGATTGTAAATCGTGCTGTATTAATAAGGGCTGGAGTTTCTCACGGGGAAATATTAGTCGTTTTGACATTCTTCCAAATTTGTTAAAACTTTTTAGCCAGTATGGTGGAGGAACAACTGCTAGGCATTTGGGCGTGTGCACAGAAGTCCTTAATTGGCTAACGGGTGTACTTCAATATTATTCCCAGGAACTAAACATGTCTTGTGCTCCAGTAGTATTCTTAGTTTGAGAAACAGATAACATGCAATATTCAGTGAGTCATTGTGCCCAGTACTGCTTTTCCTTCACAGTAGATTTAAGGAGGATGAATGTTTTGCTTTCCCATCTCTGTCTAATTTTAGTAGACCAGCGGGCAAGAGGACTTTCAGGCCACTTTCTCAGATGATGTGATCCAAAAAAATCCGCAAAATGACCTGCCAGTTTTAGTTCAATGTGGGGAGATTTTTTTAGTGAGTTCTGGTTCAGCAAAGTATGTTGCAAGTACGTATGGCTCTGTGTTACTACTGTGCTGTCAAACATTGTGTATAAAACATTTCCTGCTTTCTGGATAAATGCCCAGCATCGTGTTTTAGTGTCAATTTGTGGCACTCCAATAAATGGACATGAGGGAGATCTGGTTGTTTTATTACAAAGCAGATTTTGGCCTTTAGTATATTGGTGACAGTCATAACAGTAATCTGTTCTTTTTAGCCTTTTGTGTTAATGGACTGTTAAGGATAAATTTTGGTCTTGAAAGGAAATAAGATCTTGCAGCTCAAGGTATCTGCTTTTATATTTTTTCACCAAGAGGGTGAGAATGTCCAGAATATAACTGAATCTCTCTGTGAACGTGTGTGCATGCGTGCGCACACACACACACACACAAAAATAAAAAATGAGGATTTATAAATAAAGTTTTGGTGATTTTGCTAATGCATATCTTGTCCAATCTTATTGCCAAACATATTTCACATGTTAAATCATGGCTGAATTTGACTTTATGGTTATTTTCTGCTACTTATAGCAGGAGAAATTCCTCATGCTCTATATAAAGCTATTTAAAATAAGTTTTGCAATTACCACAAGTGGTAATATAAACTAAGCTAAAGCTAGTGTAAGGAAGTTTTGCCATACATGTAATTGAAGAAAAGAAATGAAAGCATGAAAAAAAATCAGTGACTTAGATTGTATACGTTTTGAAAACTCATAGATTTGTTTGAGGCAGCCTGCCAAAGACAGCATTAGTTTTCTTGCAGACTTCATTGTAACAGTGATGCATGCCTGAAGTAATTTAGCAGTGTATTTAGAAGCACTTTTATTCCTGAGTTTTTTTCCTAATATTTTAACCCATTGTTCATATGTGCTTAAGCTGCACTTAAAAAACTTTTTAATACGTGGGATTCTCACATGTGGTTGTGTATTCATAGAGGAAAAAACCTGAAATTTTGGATCAGTGCAGACATGAAAAATAATTACTCATTTTAGAAGCTGACAATTTAGATACTTTGCCAACCTAAAGTGTCTTTAAACTTATTTCTGCTCTGTCATGAAGTGATCATGAAACTGCAGCCATGAGTTAAAAAGTAATTATTGGACAATTTCTTTTAAAAATGTTGAAAAATGGGAGAAGATTAAGGTGATTTCAGTTATTTCCTATTTGGTACCTGAAAACACGTAATAGAGTGTCTGATTTTAAAATTTTTAATTAAACTATGGTGTATAATTGCTATAAAATCAGTGAGCTTTGTGGAGATAAAAGTTTGCAGTGTTGATTGAATTCAGTATTACCTATTTTCATATGCAAAATCTCCCATCTGCAAATGAAAATAAGAAAATGAGGTAATAAAATCTCATTTTGAAAATTAATACTGCAAAATGATTTTTCCCAGAAACAAAACAATTGAATTGTAATGAACAAAGTTTTGTATCAATGATAGCTTGATCAAGCTTTTAAAATAAGCATTACTTTTGACTTGTTATTAAAAACATTTCTGTATTTAGTTTTCTGCTGTTTATATTTTTTCAGGATTTCTCTATAACAAAGTCTCTCATCTTTTTTTTTCTTTTTTTTTACACAGATACCAACCAGTTCCAGAACTAATATTTGCTACAACCAGAGACTGAAATGGTATGACTGGAGCTTTAAATAATTTGGCTTTGACAGCTCCATCGTTTTCTGAGAACTTGGAACTGAATTTGGGCTCTGCTTCTGCGCTATCCTAGGTTATAATGCCATCCTTGCCTAATGAGGGAGGTATGCTAGTCTTAGATTTTTAATATAGCCTATTAATTATTCAGTATGCTTATACCTCTAAGCAAAAAAGGGAAATTTTTGTGGTTTTAGTTTATTTGTATATGTTATTTGAGAGATAAGCTGTTGATAGTTGCAACATTATTTTTCAAAGATAACCATGGAACTGCTCCTCTGACCTTGAGTTCGGAACTACCCTATCAAAGCACAATTAAAAGAAAAGTCAGAAAGAAGAAGAAGAATGGAGTGATCACTGCAAATGTTGCTGGCACAAAATATGAAATTGGTAGGAAGCTACATATCTTGTTTCCATCCTAATAGCTACTGACATGAGTTAATTAATGGGCTTTGCATCAAGCTGACAGTGAGATATTTCCAAAGGATTTTCCTTTGTAAGAAGGAAAGGATTTTTTTGTGATATTTAGTTGATGGCTTTCAGCACTGTGCATCTAATACTCCCCATTTGTTACTCAAGGAAGGGCCTTGAAATACAAAAAATTAAGTAGTCAGGAAGACTGTGGAAAACCCCTCTAATTATAAGTTATGCGTGTGTTTGGAAGCTTACTTAAAGACTTGAAAGATGAATAGTGTAAATTTAATGTTAAACACTCTAATTATTATACAGAGGTTTCTCAATAAAATCTACTAATGTTTTGTATTTTGATGCTTGGGACTACTTCAGAAAAATCTTTTCTCCTAGAATGTAAGTTATGCCTGACATATAATCCTGCTTCTTTTTTTATATTAAAATAATGTATGCATTTTCTTTTGTAACTACTATGCCTTGACTAAAGAAGCATTCTTGGCAATTGTCAGCAGTGACACTTATAGTCATCACTGTTACAAAATTAATGGATGTTGTAGCCAAGATTAAGTCTAAAAGCCATGCAAATGGACTTTTACTAGATTGTGGAATGCCCTGAAACCCTTTACAGTTCCCATCAGTGGTTGTGCTCTGATTCAAGCTTCAGTACAAAATGCTGTAATGTTGTAATGACAGGTTAGCAATAACCTGATAGAAATATTGCAAGATAAATAATAGCTTGCATGCTAACATGGTTCTTGGACAAAGGATTGAATATTGGAAGTGTTTAAAATCTTAATTGATTTTTTTTTCATATTGAAAATGAATCTATTTTAGATTCAAAATATTCCCTAAGTATGTTATTTCTCCATAGTACGTGTAGTAATACGAGAAATGGGATTTGTGAAAACACGCGATGAAGATGAAACAGCTAATCTTATATGGAGTGACTCCGCTGTGCAACAAGAAAAGATTGCTGAACTTCGGAACTATCAGGTAGGGTGGTAGTTAAGATTTCTGACAGGTTTCAGCAAACTGCTTCACTCTTAAATGTTCAGTAACGTGTCACTTGTGGTCAGTTACATTTGTATGGAGAGAAAAAAAAAAAAACCCACAAAACACCACCAAGCAGACTGTGATAAGCTAACCACGTATGTTAAAATTCTATTCTCTTTTCCAGAGCTTTTTGTTCATGCCACTTGGAATGTGGTGTTTAAATATTTGGGGCTGTTCTTTCGTGCTTCTGTCTGCCAATTGGGTGCTGTGAATGATCAGT
Source organism: Gallinago jamesoni (assembly GCA_025769975.1). Lineage (NCBI taxonomy): Eukaryota > Metazoa > Chordata > Aves > Charadriiformes > Scolopacidae > Gallinago > Gallinago jamesoni. Next base: position 18,523,011 of record JAOQGH010000004.1, read on the forward strand.
TTGAAAGAAGATGCAAAACATCATTTATCAGTTGCTCATAAGCTCTTAAGCTCTAAGTTAACAAGCAGAGCTCTCTCCACAGTTTCTGTGAAGAAATAATTCCTTTCTTTACCATTACTTTGTGATAGCATTCTTTGTTCCTAGATAGCTTTGTGAGTAAGAGTATGATAGTTGCCTTTCATGTCTGAAATGAAATCAGTGGGCATACTCATGTTGGTGGAGGAGAATACAACTTACAGCATCTTTAGCATTGCTAAGAATACATAGGGTAACGTAAGATATTGTCTTAAATAATGTAAATGTTACACTAATTATGTTTGCCTGATTATGCAGTTGAACATATTAAATGATTGTATTAGCATATGCCAGTATAGTTGCTAATTATATTATGGTAAAAAGTACCAATTATCTTTCTTTTTTTCTCCTTCCTCAGAGAATCAACCATTTTCCAGGAATGGGAGAGATCTGCAGAAAGGATTTTCTGGCAAGGAACATGACCAAGTAATCTTTCTACTAATATTAAGAAGTTTTTCAGCCATAGTAATTAATGCACTACAATACTGAATTATTGCTTGTAATATTTTTTTTATTTTTACTAAGAGGCTATGAGAGGACCAAGAATAATTTCCAAAGTTCCTTAATAACTTTGACTTAGGTGCTGGATCTGTAGCATTGAAGTGGGCTACTTTATCTGTCCAGTTGACTCCAGTGGAAAAAAAAAATGTAGCTTCAGTTCTCTGTCTATGCATTGTAGAATATAGGAGTGACTTAAATTATTGTATAATACACTCAATATATTATACACCCAGACAGATATCCTGTGGTGGTAGAACAGGAAAAATAACTAGCACGTGGATGAATATTATTTATTTAAAATAATTAATGACTATATTTTTCTATGTATCAGACTTAAAAAATAGGAAGCATCTTACTTTTTATATGAGAAATGTCAGAGGGGCTCATTTGCGTAATTATAAATTCTCCTCCCTCTAGTGGAATAACTGGGTTCTGAGGAATTATCCTAGCTGAGAATCTGTGAGTAAGACCTGTAAGAAAGCAATACTAGATAATGATTCAACATCTGGTAATAAGAAGAAGTTTAGGGATAAATGTGTGTGAGTATTTTGATTCTTCTAATCTAAATTAGTTTAAAAAGCAATTTATTAATAGAGTTAATCTTTTGGGCTCCAACACTACCTACACTGCATTTCCTGTTACCAGAACAGAAGTTGTTTCATATATTAATGTAATTAACGTGATCTCTCCTTTATTTTTCTCTATTTCCTTTTCTGTTTTGTAACTACAACACCGAGGATGTAGAATGTATGTAATTATTATGACACAAATATTACATGCATTGCTACAGTGTCTACATGTCCTACATGTGGGCCAGAACTTCCTTGTGTCAATACATGCTACACAAGCACTTTTCACTGCCCCTTCCAGAGCTAAACTCAAAGTAAAAACACAGAGATAAGCACGTGGAGGCAACCAGTTGTTTGGAGAGTTCCTGGAAACAGTAAACAGTATTGGTCAGCTTGGTAGGCAGTGTATTGCAACAGTTCTGTAGTTTATTTTTTTAAATAAATATAGAAAATGGGCAAAAAGCACACATTGTTTTCAAATACAGTCTGATTATACCTCTTTCAACCTGTTGAATTCCGCATTTGAAACACAGTTAAAGGTACTCAATGCAGAGATTGCACATATTATAGATAAGGTGGGAATAATTTCTCTGATATGATAACTCTGGGTCAGACATATCTATGTTGTGACTTCACTTAATATCAGTAGATGTAGCAGCATTTTAATCAGTCTGTTTTTCGCAGTACTAGTCTCACAATTCAATACTTTGCGTTCATAATTTATAAAAAGCAAATCATATGCCTTGAGACTGTGAAACAGACATGTATATGAAATGACAAGTCAGTTGGGATACATGGTTGTGAAGACTCTTGTCTGTAGAGTGGAGGATTTTGTTCCACACAGCTGCTGTTCTGTCTTAAAATTTACTTGAGCAGGATAGTGTAGAAACACTAATTCTGTTCTCCTGCTTTTTTGCTGCATGCAGTCTATTCTGTTCCTGATAGTGACTTGTACGGAATAGCTGTGGGTTTTATACCACTGAGAGTTCATGAAACAACTGCTGAGAAGTGGTAGAGAGGAGGCTTCTTTTAATTTTCCTTCCACCTTGGTTGTTATGCTGATCTCACCCTTCCATTTTATACAAGCTGTTGGGAATGAAGCATAAGGAAAAAAATCTTTGGACTTCGAGAGGCAAATACACTTCAGGAGGAATTGCACTTCAGGAATTCCTCTTACAGCTAATATCCAGGCGCTCTGGATCACAGGACAATGTGGTTTTCACATGCAGAAGGGTGGAAGGGAGTGGTGTAATATGTAGTGTGTGTGATATGAAAAAAGACAACCCAGCACAGAAAGTGTAGGGACACAGAGTAAATGAACAGATAGAAGCAGGAATATAATTGAGAACAAAAGGAGACACGAGCATCGTTTTCAAGGGCATCAATCAGAACACAGAAAAGAGGGAGGTGGGGAGTAGGGGGGAAGAGGTGCTATTGTAGGGCCAACTAGATCTTAATTTCTGTAAATTATCTCAGATGAGATCTCCGCACTTGAAGGGCAAGTGTGGTTACAGATTGAATTCAGTAAATGGGGGAGAAGGTGTACGGATTGAATGAGAAGGGGAACACACCCATTTATGAGATGGTCTTTTTTGCAGCACCTTTGTTATTTACATTAAAAAGTTTGTGAATTGATCGTAGATCAAGAATCATTTTCAGATATACCTTTCCCCTATCTTCCTTTCATACTTGAAAAGTCAGAGGATCTTGACACCTTCACAGTAGAACCTGCATTGTTAGACTGACAAGTCATGTCTTTAGTAACCTATGTTTTGTTCAACACCTTTGATTCTTAAGCACAGAAAACACTCTGAGGAATAGGAGCACAGTCTGACCACATCTATTAGCTAAAAGAGCACTCAGAAGAGCAATAATTTGCTGTTTAATTCTCAGATTTCCTGGTAAGGACTGCAAACGCTAAAGGATAAAGCAGCACAGTGAAAAAGTGGTTACCCACAGTAGTGGATAGCAGATGTGCTGGAAAATAGGGCTGTTGTAGTGGAATAGATCATGATTCTGCAAGCTACTTGATGATGATCCTAAGCCATTTCTGAACAGGACCAAGTGGGAAAAGAACAGAGCTGAGTTCTTTTGTTGAAAGTTTTAGTGAGCACCAGAATTTGTAAACAATGGTTAAGTATTCTCCGTCATATTATTAAGTGTTTGTAGTCTACCCAGTTTTGAATAAGATAGAAAAAGGCATATAGAACTGATGTGCTTGCAGTCACAAAGTAGTATTAATATATCAAGAATACCATTCATTGACTAGGGAGTATGTGTTTTGAAGCCTGTGAGTAAATTAAATGGCAAGTCTCTGTCATGTAGCACTTCAGGATGCATGTGGTAAATAGTTTGGAGAGGGATGGAAACTAACACAGAAGTTGCTTTTTGCCTAAAAATATTATAGTTTCTGCCTAGATAAGCTATTCAGTTAGCAAGGTAGTAACATTTGTAAATACGTAGCAGATGGAGCATAGTTTAAAAATATGCATGAATCTTTAATTATAATATCTATTTATGGTTTTGAAGACTTCTTCTGAATATTTGGTGGCTTTCATCAAACCAGATTTGTGAAAATAATAGTTACAATGAAGCTGCAGAAGCACTGAAGCTCATGTAGAACTTCAAGACTACTATAGCTATTGTGATTTCTGCAGAGTGTTTGTTGGGTCCTTGGCTAAACAGTTTGGTGACAGTGTATCCATTATACCAGTAGGGTTGGCTACAGTCCTAGCCTTACAGATGTGGTTGTTCTCTCTGTTTGTTTCCATTAGTATTTGAGCTACTTAAAGAAAAAGTGTCTTATGCTGCATCAGGAATATTACGCAGGATCACAGTAGAAATGAAAAATTGGAATGATATTGTATATCTCTTTTATATTTAAGTTATCCTGATGCTATTAGTTTTCATTGCCAAAGGAGATGTATACCTAAATCTGTAATTACTAAAAAGAATTAGAAATCATCATAATATTATTTTTTAAAAAAATCAAAGTTGGGGAACTTCCTGTGTCTGTTAATTTCTTTTAAACAACCTGTCAGTTTCTGTTGGTCTGTGGATATTTGTATTTTAGATGTGTCCACATTATGTTACAGAGTAGCTTTGAGTTACCTGAACTAATTTCATATGAGGTTATGTATTCTGGTACCTGAAGCAAGCTAGCTGCACCAGTATCGAACTTGGCAAAGACTAAATTTATTCTTCTGGGAACTATGATATATCAGTCTGCGTAGTATCACCAAGTCCACATTGCTCTTATAACTTGGCTGTTAACCAGTATTAAAGCTACTTTGTTTAAAGCTACCCCAGATATATATGGGGCCAGACTGGCCCACACTGCCAGTCTGGTGTGAGAGTATGCTTCCGATCTGCCAGACATGGCTCTGGGTGATGGAAACTTTTACTAACTGAATTTTCTACCATTTTTCCTCTTCTATTTGTCTTTTCTGACCAAATAACAGAGCTATAAAATGAAGTATGTTCATGACCTCAGCTGTCCCAGCTATTAAAGGAGAGAGTTCAAGACTTGAATGCATCCTTTAACCAGATTCAGTTTCAGAGATTGTTCACTACAATGTTTAACCTTATTTTTGGTTTTGCTTTTCTATTGCAGAATGATCAAGAGTCAGCCTCAGGAGTATAGTTTTATTCCTCGAACATGGATCTTCCCTGCAGAATACACACAGTTTCAGAACTATGTAAAAGAACTGAAGAAGAAACGTAGACAGAAAACTTTCATAGTAAAACCAGCTAATGGTGCAATGGGACATGGGTAAGTTGTGTCTTAACTTCAGTCTTAACTTCAGTCTTCTTACCCAATAAATGCGAAATCCAATGCTATTTGCAAAATTAACAGAAGCTCTATATTAGTAAGAAGATTGTATTTCAAGTTGTATGAAAGTTCATCTATTGGATGAAGACTTATAAAGGGGAAGCAGCTAAAATGAAAGCTGAATTGGTGTTTTAATGTTGTTCTGAATGTGACATAATTAGAGAATGTATTTTCTGATGAAGCTGACATAATTTTTAAGATCAGGATTATTTTTATTGTGAATTTATCTAAAAAATGTTATTACTCTGTTGTGCTTAGACTTACGGGGTGAGATTGTATTGGGTATAAATGGTAGGGTTTTGCTGGCTGAGGGCTGGAGAGGTGTCATGTGTGGGAGAAGGTTAGGATCTGCCACAGCTCTGAGACCAGCCCAACCACCCCATTTTGTGCCAAAACTGCAACCAGTCAGAGAAGCACAAATATATTTTAAGAGTGACAGCTACAAGGTGTAGGAGAAACAGAGGAAATGCTGTTGGGGTTGTGGCTGGAGGTGTGCTCTTGGAAGGAAGTGACACCTATACTGGAGGAGGGACACCCCTGAAGTGACTGTGACCTGCAGTTGAATTGAAAGAGATTTGTCTCTGATGGGGCTGCACAATAAAAAACAATGAGATAAATATTGCAATTTCATTCTTAACTCTGTTCTTGTTTTTTAGATATTTCAATTGTAGCTTTTATTGCTTTTAATATCAATTTGGGTTATATGGTGTAGTAAAGCTCTTAGTTATTAAAAAGTATATCAGAATTACTGTAAAAGTAAAGCCCTCAAACTTTTCTGTTTCCTTATTTTTCATCATCTTGGTAAGGCCAAAGATAAGCTGAAGGGAGAGGTAGCAGCATAATTCAGAGAAATATCTAGAAAGTACTTCCGTATGTTAGGAGTATTCAACACCAGAATGCCGAAATGTATAATAAACAGTAAAGAGTATGATTAAGGCAACAAAGCTATGGGAATTCAGGGTTAATAATTATAAATTGAAAAATATTAGCTATTACAGTTATTTAAAAGTCTGTGTGGTCAGGGACTGCTAGTTTATAGCTTGTATATAAACCATTTTTCATTTGGATGTAGAGAAACTGGAATAAAGAAATACTGAGCTTGATCTATGCCATCCTTATTCGCACCGATCAGTGTCCTGCTTTGCAAACGTCATCACTGAGTCAGGTTAGCACTGAAAGTTCTTTACAACCTGTACCTCAGGCAAAAGTTGTGACAAAGAAGGGAAGCCTATTTTTAGAGCTGCATGGGGAATAATCACAGAAGCTGGAGACTGGTCGTTCTGCCAAGCAATTTCTAAGTGTAGAGGGAACCCATTATTACAAATTGTTGAATCAAAGGAAGCAGAAAGTTATTTAAATGGCTCATTGCCTTTTTTCATCCAGTGAAGCACCGTGAAGTCCAGGAAATCAAAAGCCATGTAAGCAAATGGAACTTTTTCTCTACCCTACAAATCAGATACTCAAGTCTTTTCTCCAGGTAGATGTTAGCCTGTTTACCTGGCTGGGTGACCATGAAAATCTATTTTGAAGAGTAGTGTCAGAGAGTTTCATGCTTTTAAAAGAATTTTATTTTTTTTTACCAGGATCTCTTTAATAAGAAATGGAGAAAAGTTACAAGCTCAGGATCACTTGATTGTTCAGGAATATCTTGACAAACCGTTTCTTATGGAAGGCTACAAGTTTGATTTACGTGTGTATATTCTTGTAACTTCTTGTGATCCATTAAAAGTATTTTTATATCATGATGGACTGGTGAGAATGGGCACAGAAAAGTATCATCCCCCCAGTGATTCAAATTTGGTAAGTTGGAGTTCATTCCAATTTATTGCTTATGTGTGTAGACTTTGACCTGTGCAGTGTTTGGAGGAGGTAATATAAAATAAGTTGTGACATAAAATTTAATTTGGTGTTCATCTGGCTGAAATCTTGCATTGTCACTGAATAGAAAAAATTAAAATGAAAGATATTTAACTCATACTTTTCTATCAAAATCACAAGTATAGCCTTATTATTGCTATATATATATATTTATATATATAAAATATATATAAATATTTTATATGACTTTGCATGTATGTATGCTAATTAGTTTAAATATTTCCTAAAAAAAAAAAGCAAGAGGTGTCAATTATTGACATTCAAGCCAGAAAAAAACAAAGTAAAAAAAATCACTTCAAGAACAGTTATATTGCTTTTAGGTTTACCTGAGACTGAATTTGGGTTAGGGAGAAGAGGCAAGGTTTACCTCCTGCTAGATCCTTGTTTAACATGCCTGAAGTTTAGAGCTTCTGCTAAGGATCCTGCAATGTTTCAGCCATTGTGTTGTGAACCTGTGCAAAAACCAGTGAAGTAGCAATACAAAGACTGGCGCACAAGAGCGGTCACTGCAATCCCTGGATGTGAGGAACTCTGCTGGTGGTGCTGTTTGCCAGTGACTGCTTCAGCAGGGAAAGGAGTGTGTACTTGACAGCTTTAGGATGAGGCAGCAAGGCTGCCTAGAAACTTGCAGAGAACCAAGAAATGGTAAGGGACATGACACTGGAATCCTGTTCACTGTATGGTATCTTCCCCTGTTGAGAGGTGTAAACACACTCTTCTGGCACAGACCAAAATGCAGATAATCTGTTAAAGAACTAGGTTTGAAGTATTGGAAGGCATCAGTAGATTTTAGTTCCTTATAGCTCACTCTTCACTGTATCTTGAATTCTCTGTATCATATACTTTTAGAGCTACTTCAGTGTAATTATGCAATAGACAGAACATAGAGAGCCTTTTTCCCTAATTGTCGCTTAAAATTGTAACTGTCTCTTATTGCTCCTTTGAAGAATGCAGGTACAATTTGGAGCCCAGTTCAAATGGTATAACTGGAAGAGTTCCAATATTATATTTGGAATAGTTTGCTTTTAATATTTTTTTATTCTTACTAATCTCAGCATTAGCAGCACTGAGCAGTTAAACAAAACAGGCAGTTGTTTTTTTTTTCACAGAACTGTTCATGTTGCAGTTTGTCTATTGCATGAAATAACTGCCTTATCACTGATGACATTGTTCTTTGGACGACATCGTTCCACAGTCAAATTGTTCCAGATAACTTCAGACTAAAGATGAGTTCAGATGTTTAACAAATGTTCTAAAAACACTTCATTTTTTTTTGAAGTCTGAAAAATAATTGCTTTTGTCTGAAATAATTTGAATTTCATGGAAAGATGACATTTATAATGACTCAACAACAATATGTTTCAGAATGATTCTCAAAGTAGTGGTTGGAAGCCATGGGAGAAATTAATTACTTGTAGTGCTAATACAATATATTGCTAACTATCCTGCAATTAGGATGATTGGTTTTGTTAATTCAATTAGGGTTGGGGTTTTTTTTTAAACATAAGTAAGTGCAGTGAGATAAATGATAGCAGAAGGCTTGTGTTATCTATTGGCTATCTTATCAAAAAGGAATTGAAACAGAAGGCTTACAGTCAGCTTAGAATATCAACTACACTCAAGTAAAGAATCAAACGTGACAGAGAACTGTCCCTGTTATGACAGTCATCATGGTAGTGTAGGTGAAAAGCTCAATTAATACCTGTACTGGGACATAATGTAAACATAAATCATGATTTATAAATTAGCCTTGCAAAGGTAATTTTTTTTTTAATGCAACTGATAACATGAATCTGTTGCTGCTGACATACTTCTCCATAAAGGAACAATAATACTCACTCATTTATACAACGTATATCTTGAAATTTACCTCCCTCTGAGGTATGGCTACCAGCCAGTCAAAAAGGAGCAATTTTGGCAGATATGAACACGGCAGATGAGTTTATATGTAAAAGATACTTTAAAGTATCACTCTCATGAGAACATTTCTCATAAATAAACCTCAGTGAAAACTGAAATGTGGGATTGTCTATGAAACAGATGCCAGAGTGTTTTTTAGCACTTTTAAAGTAGCACTTCAAAATACCATCTCTATTGTTTGCTTCTTGTGGAATGTAATCATTCTGTAAATGATAATAATTGCTCTTCACTTTTTCAGGTAGTTGTTTACATACAGACCTGTAAAAATGGGAGATATGTTGCCCAAGCAGATGTTGAGTGGTAATCGATTGACTGCAACTGGCTTAAATAGGAGCACAGGTTTTGTTATAAGAAGGCTAGAACATTCAGTAGAGGAAATCGCCAAGAATCAGAAATGCTAAATCTACACATACTGTTATTTGCAGATGTGAACTGTTTGGCTATGTTATTATTAATCTAACATGGTGGTTTTTTTTCCTTTTAATTATTTTGAATTGACCACTCTAGAGTTGCATTTAATGAGTTTTTAATGTCTTTTCTCCCTTTTTTTAGAGTCAATTGTATATGCATCTGACTAACTACTCTGTCAATAAACATAATGAACACTTTGAACGGGATGAAACAGAAGACAAAGGAAGCAAACGCTCCATAAAATGGTTTACTGAGTTTCTAGAAACAAATAATCTTGATGTCTCGAAATTCTGGAGTGATATTTCAGTAAGATAAAAATAATATGCTTTTCTTCATTTTATGTGTGTATATTCTTAGAAAATCAATTGCTATTGCCATCTGCTTTACTGGAATCCAGAGTGATTTCTGAACCTTTATTTATCCAAATTCTCAGCAATGCATGCTACAAATGACATACTATAAATGATGATTATGATTTTGAAAGGCTAAATTCAGTTTGATTATAAATTTAATGTCAAACTTTTTCTGAGGGAAAAAAGCCCTTTCAAACTGCATTCATGTAATTAATATAATAGAAAGGAAACATCCTATTTAAATTCTTGGAGATTTTTCTAGAGTATGAAGTGAATTTTATGTGAGAATATTTACAAAACTGCAGTCAGGTTTGCTTGTATCTGTGGACTAGAACCTGCGCCATTGAAGTCAGCGATTATGTTACAGCTGTTTTTAGGTAAGGAATAGGCCTAGGATTGTTAGATCTTAGTCATCATCTTTAAATATGATTCTGAGAATATTTATTGAAAATTATATTTCAAAATAAAATGGATGAAGATATACTATACAATTCTTTTTCCCAATATACGTTTAACATTTAAGGTATTACATATCTAAAAATATGTATGTACTATGGGAAGTATAACAATATTCTGGAGAGTTATATAAAAAAATATATCCGATACTCCATATGAATAGTTTACTTATTATAGACCATTAATTTGGTATTTTAAATCTTTTTTAGTAGATACTTTAATGAAATGTAAAAGATTAAACTATGAAACACGATAGTTCAATATATACTGGTGTCTTCTCTCCTGATGAATTTTTCTGAAAAAAATCCCTACAGGAGTTAGTAGTGAAGACTCTCATAGTTGCAGAGCCACATGTTCTTCATGCTTATCGCATGTGCAGGCCAGGGCAAGCACCTGGAAGTGACAGTGTCTGCTTTGAAGTCCTGGGATTTGATATTCTGCTGGACAGAAAACTAAAACCATGGCTCCTAGAGGTAAACCTCTTTAAACAAATGTAAAGTAAATTTTTAAGAGTGAAATTAACTGAGGCCCCAGCTGAATCCATATCTATATAAGAAAACTTCCAAAGAAAATCTGTGCATTGCAGGAGGTATTGTTGTTGAGTACAGAGATGGTGCTTTTTCTGCAGCATCTGCACTGCATCACAGCCTTGCAGTGATTTTTGGAGGTAATTTTTTCCTGCAGGAGTGTTGCATTTCAGATGTTTTCGAAATTTTTAATGAGCAATGTGATGTTAATCCAGTTGTTATTGTAGCTGAACGACCTTGTTTATAGCACTTGGGTGCTACATATGTTTCCTTCATGAGTATGGCTCCGGCAACTTTTGTGAATGTATGGTCTCAATTTTCTTTTTTTTTGGATATGTGTTGTTTTCCTCTCCTACGGCTTTTAAAAGCACATAAACAGAGGAAACTAATTTAGTATACATAAAATGCTGTCAAACGATTGGCATGAATGGACTGGAAGAAAAGTTTTTCCTCTGACAAGTTATTGGTACAGTTAAGCTTAAGTGGTGCTTGAACACATTTTCAGCCAGGATTGTTTGAGGTTTGTCTATTGTGTCTCTTTAATTACACTATTAATAACATATACATGGGCTTCACTTGTCTTTTTTTCAGATTGTCTTATATCATTCTGCTAACTGGTTGGGAGGATGTACAGCTGGAGGAAAAAAAGCAAAATGTATTAAAAATATCTCTGGCTACTTATGAGGAAAATGTACACAATTAATTTACTGAATTATAGGCTTGTTCTCAGGCCATTAGTACTGTCAACAGTTGTTTTGTTGTGCTTATTTCTCTCAGGGGTTCAGTATAATTTTTATTAGAAAAATATAAATTCCTTCACTGTTCCCATGCAGACATAAGCATATTTGCTGGCTTTTATGTGGTAGCCAAAAGCAGCACATGACATGAACTTAGTCTGTACTGCATTGACATCTTCTCTTTACTGATCAAAGCCTAGCATCCCTTTGATTTAGCTCTACACTTCCAGATTATTTTATATAGGTTGCTTGTAGCTTGTACATAAGTATATAGTTAAGTACAGACTGAAGTTGGTCTGTGTATACATTTCATCCAGCCTTGTAGCAAATGTTAACAGACCTCTTCTATGAGAGATGGTGAATCAACCTGTGTAGTGATTCTGTTCTGATGGACACCCCTCTGTCTCCATGGATTTTTAGTTGCAGTATGGAGAATTTAGGGGGTTTGATTCACCATTTAAATTAATGGGTCTCAGAGAGGAGAGAATCATACTATCCCAGACCCCTTGTTTGTGATGGAGGGATCTCATAAAGCAGTAAATGCTGCTCTCGTATTTTGTGTTGCTGAAGAATATTTCAGAACTTGGAGTTGTATACCTGGTTATGATTTCTTTAAATACAGAAAATACAGAAGTCTAATTATTTCCTCTTCTGCTTTTGGTGATACAGATATCATTCAGCTTATTCAGACATTGAACTAAGATAAAAGAAATGTCAAACTTTACAACTTAGTAATTCAGTTTCTATATTTTTACTGTGCTTGTTCATGTTTTTTGCAGTGCTCTTAAAACACACAGTATGTATATGTATGCACACTGTATGTATACTATATGTAGTGTAGTAAAGATAAAATATGCACTTTACATAAAATATATATATACAGTGTGTATATATGCATATCTTTTTTTTTTTTTTTTTTTTCTTAAACCACTTCTGGCTTCTTCCCCAGCTTTCCACTCTTATCTTTTTCCACCATTTACCTTTTGCCAAACCCCCCTTAGGGGAGTGAATCATTCTTTCTAACAGCAGTAACAAGTACTAATCGCAAAGCTCCAAATGTTCCCAATGTTATGGGAAAATTGCCAAAATAGGATTAAGATGTAAAACTAGTTTCATGTTTCCATAGCTCATGTAGCTTTTCTGTTATAAAGATAGCTTAATAAACTATTATAAGAAATAAATTGTGCAACATTATAATGACTCTGCTTTCCTGAGATAACTCTTGTTTATATTGCCCTGATGTGATGTAGCTCTCTCCTGCTTCTTGATGCTACTGAACTTCCGGAACCTTCTACTGAAGTGAGGGCTGTGGGAAATGCATGATTGCCATCTTGTGGCACCAAATATTTCTGCCAAGAATCTGTGCAATCCCAGCAGCCTCCATCCTTTCTGAGTAGCGACAATTACCTAGACCCTTCTGTTCCCAGAAAATCCAGTTTTATTCTTTTTGACCAAGTTATTGTAGGTATATAGGAAAATCATACACTTGTAGTTCTTGGATGGATTCCAGCCTTGTTCAACCTTGTTATACCCAGTTGGGATCACAAAGTTGTGATCCTTGGAGGAAAAGGTCACATTTTAATAACTGCCTCAAAGTGCAAAGTACTCAACTTCCCTTGTGACTTACGTGGGTGGGAGAAACTCACCTTATGCACAGATTCACAAATTTATTATTTAGTATAACTGAACTAGCAAAATCTATTAAAAACTTTCTTACCTATCTGGTTAAAAGAACTCCGGACTTCTTAGGCCAAAGTGTCCAATTATTGGTAATTCCTATTATTAAAATAGTTGAAGCTCACTTTCTGGTATCTACTCTTTTCTATTGTGTTATGCTTGCCTTGCCTGTGCCCCTGGAGATCCAAAGGCTGATAAGGGGCAGGAGAAGTCTGCTTCTCCAAAACAAATGGGGTAGATGGTTATAGCAAGTTGTCAGTGGCTTGTGTTCTTCACCAGGAGGAACACACTGTTGATGGTGAAGGTTTCTTCCTCTTTGCTCTTAGCTTCACTTAGGGTTGTTTTTATTCATTTGCTGCCACCTCCCACTTACTGGCTATTCATTCACTGGCAAGCAATTTTACATTGTCTCCAAGTTTTATCATAAGCATTGTTTTATGTTTACTGGATTCTACTCTGTATTTTCTTTACCCCTCAACCCAGCATTATCTAGTTCACAAGGTTGCATTTCTGTAGTGATCCCTACTGTAATCAGTGTACATCTCAGAGTCTCTGGATTTTCAAGGCCTTAGCTGTCATCATTTGCTTGTAGTTTTGAGGACCTTCATACAATTCTGGTTTTGCCAACGATCTTCAAGATGTACCTTCCTGATAAAATTACTGATGTTATATTACATAACCTAGTCATGTGTATGTCCTGTTTTCAGGTCATTAGAATCTAAACAATCATCTCTCAGCAGGCAGATAAATCTACAATGCTTTGGTAACCAGTTATTATGAATACCGATTGTGACCGTAGCACTGGTACATTATCAAGATTACTTTACAACACTGCTGTCTTACAGATGGTCAGCAATCATTTATCTGGAAATGAGGGATAACCACATGAAAAATAAGGGACAGTGCTTTCTTTTAAGGGAAAAGCAATTTTCTTAAGGTAGTGTTTTAGTCCAAGGCTTCTTGAGATTTCTCACCCATGATCACATTTGACAACAGGAGACACTTTGTTCCACAGAGCAAGTAAAATTATGTACAGATATCAGACAGCTGAATATATAAGGCAATGGTATTTGCATTTCTTGTACTACTTAGACCACAGACATGAGGTAATAAATTTCAAATGTATCTCATTGTGTTTCATTGGCATTTGAATTGTTCCTGTGAAAGTATTTTTCATAAAGTTGCTGCATGAATGTAATCTTTTTTATTTGAGATCAAGTTCTGCGTCTCAATCAGCAGCATGGTTTGTGGAAAATGACTGACCTTCAGCAAAACAAAACAGGTTCATTCCCACTTCATCTATCTCAAAGCATTGAGCATGAGTCAACAATGTATACTTACAGTGATGTTGGCTAACTGGGCCTACAGGTTGATGGCCTGTGATGCCACATCTGGAATATTCTGTCCAGTTCTGTCCTCCAGAGTAAGGGAGAAACATTGACAAAGTGGAGTGAGCTCAGCAGAAAGGTACTAATGTGCTTAGGGGCCCAGAGCACATGCTGTATGAGGAGGAGCTGGGTGAATTAGGTTTGCTCCACTTGGAAAAGGGAGGGCTTTGTGGAACTGAACTGCAGGCCTGAAGTGGACTTTGAGAGACATCAGAATCAGGCTCTCCTCAGAGATGCACAGTAAAATGGCTGGAAAAATTTAGGAATCGTTCATAGGGGCATGATGTGGGAAGGCTGCTTGAATACAGAAAGAGAATAAGAGAAACAAACACCTAGAAAAACTTTCTGTGTGATCTTTTGGGGTTTCTTTTATTGTTTTGAAATAGGGAAATACATCCCTTGTTGATGCTCTGATAAATGCATTTAGATAACTATGTAAAGCAAATGTCCTGCAAGTAACTTAAGGGGAATACAGCTTAAACTTCATACAGAGAACTTAAGGTGAGATTCTCATCAGAAAAGTAACTGAACTTGCATTTTGAACACTGAAATTTATTATGCCCCTATAATTTCCACACAGATATAAGCCCATTTGGGTTTTATTGTGAGGCTGGCCATCATTACCTTATAATTTAGAACTGTTAAAAAAATTTAAAAATTCGGCCAGCTGCATATTTTGTCAGCTTTCCACAAGGCACATGAATTATATTCAAACGATGTATAGAGAACATTTTGAATAATTTTGTCAGGTACAGACAATCCTCTGCAATATTGAGATTGCTCTTAACAGTCACAAAAGTTAAGAGGATTTAAAAGTACTCTGTTTGAAGGAAATGTTCACCACTTTACATGATCAGGCATAGCTCTTGGACTGCTATTTTGAGAGTATGTATATTATATGAATATCAACTTGGGAGACCATGATATTTTCTTTGCTCTGAGCAGAACAGAAACTCATAGCATTCCATTTTCTGGCACATTTCAAAATACCTAAAAATGTTGTAAATCAAATTTCAGCTTATTTAAAATACACAGAGAACCTGAGAGTTGACGTTGTTTGTTATGGAAGCACAGTCCAGCAATCTCTGATGTCAGGGTGAGCAGCCTGCACTGTTGCTCTGTTTAGAAGAGCTCACTTCTCACTTCGGTGTCTCAATTAAGTTATATCAAGTCTGAATAAGAATACTATGGAAAGTAATAGTACAATAGTTACACTATTGTGTAAAGTAGAATTGTTAATATTATGTCCAGAAATGAGTAGTTAGTAACTTTCACAAAGGAATTCTGAACTTTGTAAATATAAACTTTAAGCATGGGAAATTCCCATTCTTCTGCTCCCAAGTATCTGTAAAAACATAGTGAAAACTGAAAATACATCTCTATAAAAGCATTGGATTTTTCAAATATTCATTGATTTAATGAACATTTTTCTTAAAACCTCTATTGCAGCTTATTGTGTTTGAAAAGGACCACTTTCTTTGTGGATCTGCAACAGAGAGCACCTGCTTTTAGTCATATTCTTCAGTAAAAACTGTATGTTTGACAAAGGACTTTTATACCAGTCAATGAGGCAGCTTTAACAAAGGAGTGGTGCACAGGCATTAATGATCAGTTAGGTGAGCACAGAGTGCTATTAACGCTGCTCTCCCATGGTCCTCAGCAAGGTCAGCATTTCAGTTATGTGATGTATATATATGTGAGTATATTATGTGAGTGTATATATACATATGCAAAAAAGAAAAACTGTAAAAGCTCACTTGTCCCTTGACCCAAGAGTTTAGCAATATTTAGGACCTTTCCAGGTGCTTTAGCAATATATAGGACCTGCCATTAGGAAGATTAACTAATGAGACTACTGATCTATCTTTTTTGTTCAGTTCTTTCCTTCTTTTAAATTTTATTTATGTAGAACAAAAAAGACTTATTTTCAGTGATTTTTGTGCTTAGGCAGCCTCTCCCTCTGTTGCCTTGGAGAACCATTTTTTAGGGCTCTTTCTTCTGCTGTCTGCTGGCTTTTTCCTCTCTCTCTCTCTTAATGCTTGTACGTGGGTTCTCTTTGCTCTCAAACAATGTTGGTGAATTCACTAAGCATACGTGGCTTTAACTGGATCAATGCTTGTCTTCAGTAGGAACTCCTACTCTTCCCACTTTTCCAGTGAATAAAGAGTGAAAAATGCAGAAGTTTAATTTAACATATAATATGGTGTTACCGTGGGCAGTTGCCCAAAGACCTGGTGTAGCAACTTGCTTACATCCGGTGATCATGTCTATTGAATGAGATGTTTCTGGTTACTGTTTGGGTGAAGTCTCATTTACCATTCAAAATAAACCATAACTTTACAGTAAATCAGCCTGTAGAGCTTCCTCACACAGGGACTTCACAGTGCTTGGTCTGGTGTGGAGAAGAGGGAAGTGACATAAAGGCAGGACTAAGGGGCAGCACCAGTTCTTTCTGGCAGCCTGCAGCCACACTCAACCAGGTTAAATATGATGCTGCATCTTTATGAGGTGGTTCTGTAGTATTTAAACTGATCAACGTACCAGCTGCGAGATCTCTGTCCTCCTCCTGGCCTTTGTTGAAGGCATGCTCCCTAACCCGTTCCCTGTGATGGCGTTGGTGCTTGTAGGATTCCTTCCTGAGATGATCAAGGACCAATGAGAAATAAGTTTGGTGAGAATAATATTTGTGTGGATCATTGGGATCAGTTCCCTCACTCTCTGTGAGCCACAGTGGCAAGACAATGAGGTAGGCAGAGTATGACAGCTTGAATTTGTATTAATTTAAGCTGCCATGGAAAAAGAGCCTTTGCTTAAGCTAAGAAAAAGGCGGTGAGCACTCTCACAATTTGTGAGTTTTAGAAATGAGTGATTGGAATGAACTTCATGATTGTCTCTAATCAAAGATCTGCTCAATGATAGCCACTAACAGCAATCCGTCTAATAGGATTTTTATGGCTTATAAATTTCTTTGGCTTTTTCAATTCTATTGTTAGCAATCTCAACCACTTTAATAAAGAATGAGATCCTTTCCAAAACATTAATGCTGTCCTACAGATTGAACAGAGATTAAATCCCTGTTATAGAAAGGATGTAATATTTTATTCAACTGATTTTAGGTTTATAAAGTCATTCATGTAATCTCACTTTATATTTGAACAGTCTTTTCAATAGGTATGTGTGACAGATAGTAGAAAATTTCTTTTCTTACTCTATGCTAATAGGTTACAACAGTGGGAGGTGAGAATATTTTGGTAAAGCCCGTTTTGGTAAAGAGGTGACTTTCCAGGCTGAAATTTATCCCTTGTCTTGGTAAAAAAGAAAATGGTGTACCTATCCTACACATTTACAGAGTTTAATTTTTGTAAAATCAGAATGTTTTACAAATATAACTGTGGATGCGAGCCTTCACAGGAGCTACTTCAACACAGGCTTCTTAATTTTAGCATTACAGATATAGGTCCTCTACTGATCATTATGTAATTATGAAATACACTGAGTTACACATCTGCTGTGCTTACAAGTAGTTTAATTGTATGGGCTATATTCGGTGAAATTTTAATTATGGAACCAAAGTTGAAGATTTCAGTTGGAGGAATTAAAAGCTTATGTGGACAGTTCAGTTATACAGCTATTGAAAAGTCATAGAACCTAAAGAAGCTGAAATGTCGTCACCAGTAAAGCAGGTATTTGGGAGATAAAACTGTCATGTGAGAAACATTATGTCCAGGAGTCTGTATTGTATTTGTTTGTTAAGCAGTATTTCTTTTCTGTGCATTGTTGTATACAACAGATTAGAAAATTTGAACTTCTGAAGATAGTCTATCCAAAGAAACCTAATGCATGACATATTGCCATAACTTCAGAATTAGTGCTATAAAATCTGTCATGACTAGATCCAACCAGCAGGCTGCTAGTTTAAGAGTAGTGCTGATCATGGAAGGTATTCAGATAGATCAAGCATATAGTTATTTTATTCCTTTGAATGAGGCCGTAGGTGTCTATAATATGAAGATGCTGCTAAGGAAAAAGGTATTAGTTACCTCTGAGCACAACTGAGTGGAACCTTGACAAGGTATTGTGTGGTGAGGCTGCAAAGTGTTGTGGTAGCCAGTTTAGTTAGTTGTGCTTTTTTTTTTTAGGGAGTATATTATCTGTATGCTCTGGAGATTAGTTTATCTGCTGCATGTTTTTTTTTTTTTTTTTTTTCTGGCATTGAAGAGGGTTTTTCTGTTCTAAAAATGTTATTTGTGGATTAAACCCTTTGGTTTGTGACTTAATTATTATTTCTTGCAAACTTACCTGAAGAGTATGGATGGTTTTGCACATCAGAGACTTACACAGGGGGTTCAGGTTATGAAATTTTGGGTAGCAATGCTGGATGAGGATATTACCTATTTTTATACCTCCTGTAACTCCATCTACACTTAGTGATAAGTAAACGTTTTAGCTGACATTTAAGGTCAGCTGTGAAGACTGCCTCTTGCAGTTTCCATGGTGAGAAGGGAGACACATGGAACAGATGAAGAGGGTTAAAGAGAAAAGTTTGTTAGTAAAGCACACTTGCATATAGTCATATTAAATCAAGAGGCAGTTCAAGTATACACATCGACAGTTAGTATGGAATAGCTAATGAACTCTAAACCCACACCTGCTTTTTATGTATTAACTTTCTGATGTACCTGGTTGCTCAGATTTTATTTATACTGGACCTGCATTTACTGCTACCTGAAACATATTGCACCAAGCCAAGTTTGCAATAGCTGTCCAGAACTCCATCGCTGGTTTTGCTGTCCCTCTGGTTACTCTTCAGGACTGAGGCCACAGAAGGATTCAGGTCTCAAACATTAGTCATGAATGGTATGTCAAAAAAATTGAGGATGCAGGAGATACAGTATGTTCCAGTTTTAACTACAAGTGGTGTAGCTTTTAAATAACTGCATTAAAGTGACAGAAATCTTAGTGTGGAGTGATTGTGTAATGTCTCATAATAGCTTTTTGCTTCATAATAGCATTTCAAATGCTTATATCTTTCCTAACCCCCTCTTTAATTTTCTGCTTAATAAACACAGTCAGTATGATTTTGTTTGTTCAGAAGTGCCAGATGTAGATTTTTGGCAAAATTCACCCTGTAGGAGAGAAACTGTTATTTAAATTATTTTACGCTTTACATACTGTTAATTCTCACTCGGGCTCACATAAATAACACATATTTATAATAATTTTATGCAGAATTTATGCCCAATATTACACTTCAAATTGTTGTAAATCTAGGAAGGGCCTAAACTAAATATAAATACAACAGTGTGCACTTCTATACACTCTCAAGTTGAATGCTTCACTGTTGTGTAAGCGTGTGTTTGTGCATCTCTAGGAATTCAGTATTGGACCAACATAACGTTTTGCATGTTCTAAATAAGTCCTCATATATAACTGCAGTCTCACAGGATTCAGTGTACATAAAAAATTAGAAATTAATTTGTTGTAATAATAATTTTAATAAATACATTTCTGTCTGTTCACCTTTTTTTTTTTTTGCAAACCTATTATTTCAAAGTAGAATATTGTTAGTTTCTACATGTTCATACGGAGTAGAAAAATGCAATTCATGGTACAGAATATAATTTAATTCAATACCTAATGTTTCTCCTGAATAAATAGTTGTGGCTCAATTTTATATCTCTGTTTTCTGTCCAGTGAGCTTTTTGTGTATTGAGGTATTTGCTGGACTGAAGCATAGTGCTCTGTATTGGATCTCCATGTGTATGCTTTTAAACACACATAGAATCATAGAATCATTTGGATTGGAAGTTAAAGATCATCGAGTTCCAACCCCCCAGCCGTGGGCAGAGACATCTCCCGCAACACCATAAATCCTTCCTGGATTATACAATATGGTATCTCAAAATCAGAATATTTCCAATTTACTTCAGTTATCAGCTGTATTTAATCAATGCAGCTCTAGTTAAAGTTTCAACTTCATGTTGAAAATGAGATGTGATATGTCTGTGGTCTTGTCAACTGCCAGGATTCTTTAATGGAACGTTGGAGAACTGGATTGTAATCCTTGTGTTTGTTTCTCTGGATGTTTACATGTTTGCTTAGCTGTAAGTGGAATATTCACATTTAAAAAATATAAAAATAGAAGAATCTCGATAAATATTTGTACTGTTACAGTACAGAAAAATAAATTGACTCAGCAACAGGACAATTGGTGGCTTATCAGCCAGAATAATTCTGTCCCATAACTGTAGAGGCTATAAGATGCTCTAATGTATCTAAAGTGTTAAAACACAGTTTTAATGAACTGCTTTTGCCCTCTGCTTTGAATATACTAACTATATTCCACTTCTTATTTGCACGGGG
This sequence comes from Gallinago jamesoni, assembly GCA_025769975.1. NCBI lineage: Eukaryota > Metazoa > Chordata > Aves > Charadriiformes > Scolopacidae > Gallinago > Gallinago jamesoni. The sequence continues at coordinate 18,543,698 of JAOQGH010000004.1, forward strand.
CACAAGGTATTAGTTTTTGCTTCTGAAACTGTTTAGTATCTGTCCCTTCTGTAACCAGAGCTGTCATTCACTGTCAAGGTGAGCTTCCTGCCTCTCATTAGAACCCACTACTCATGTATAACTTTTTATACCAGCTTGGAAAGTGTTCCTAGAAGTGTTGATGCAGTTACTTCATGATTGCTCCTCAAAGCTTTCCAAAAGCTGAAGTTCTTCTGCAGAGGATCCAAAGCTTGGCAGTGGTTATGTGGTGGTTGGTTGAGACTCCTGGCTGTTAAGTATTTGATTTAATCTTAGTGATTCCAAGTTGCATTTCTCTTCTTCCTCTATATTTATGATGACATTTTTAATCTCTGATTACGTACTTAGCTTAGAAGCTTTTTGTTACTGAGACCGTTAATTATTTTTTGTTTTCACACACTGTGCTGATTTAATAACTTGGATCTGTAGGTGTTGCTGTAAAGTGTATCTGAATAGTTATTTAAATATACTCGAGAAGACCTTGAATTAGAGACTCTTTCTGTCCTTATATAGTTGTTACTTTTAAGAGAAATATTCAAAGTTGCTTTCAGACTTGGAACTATAAAAGACTTTAACTCTTCCTGTGCTGGCCTACTGTAGCATGGTACATAGTCTATTATAATGTGTTTAACAGCACTTCTCATGTTAAATTTTTTGGTTGCAGCAACCAAGAATAGATTAGACTGGATTCACAGTGCCAGCGCTTGAATGGTGTTCATTGTAAGTGTCTGGATAACTTGGTGGCTGAAAGATACATCTGCCTCCCAGTGTCTGTGATACTCTATGGTTTGTTTTTTTTTTTTTTTTTTTAAATGAACAGAAATTAGCTTCTCCACATGTGTTCTCTTAATCTCTGCTATATATGAAAGAATGGTTTCTCCAAAGCCCATTACAATAGATGTTCAATGAAGCTGAACATTCCTGACTCTGCTATATCTTGTTTTTTTTCAGATTAATCGTGCCCCAAGCTTTGGAACTGATCAAAAAATAGACTATGATGTAAAAAAAGGTGTTCTGCTAAATGCGTTAAAGCTTCTCAACATACGGTAAACTTGTCCTCTTTTCTTCAGTCTGCCTCTCTTTCTGTTGCTTTGATTATTTATTCATTTTTTTCTTAAATTTCAACTGGACTAGGAGAAAATGAAGACCTTTTTTTCCACCTACCCATTTTCAAAATGTAAATGTTTCCTTTGCTGGTAGTTTTGCTACTGAAATTAACCCAAATTTAATGTTCCTTCTTGTTGGTGTGCTTGCAAAAAATGAGTGGTAACAGTAATTTTCATATTTTTTCTTAAAACATACTTTTTCAAACAGGTCTCAAAGTAGTGATGTGAGTGTAGTCATGGGCATATGGCCACATGAAATTTGCTTTGGTGATGGTTCCATATACAGTCAAAAGCCATGCCTCTTTACAGGAAAGCTTCGTAGTTGGGATAGGCTGGAAAAAATCTACACTTCAGGAAAATAGATACAACCATATTTTTACATTAAATTCACACTTTGAAGTGTGAAAATATTGTAGCACTAGAAGTTAATATTAAAAAAAAATTTCGTAATGAATGTTTCAACTCTAATTTTATATCATAAACCACCCATGACCGATTGGAAAATACAGATAATATACTTGTACTGTCAGCTGCATTGGACTGACATATCTTAATATAATCTGTGTTTCAGGACAAGTGATAAAAGGAGAAATTTAGCTCAACAGAAGGCTGAGGCTCAAAAAAGACTCTACGGTCAAGGTTCAATGAAAAAACTGTTGCCAGGTTCCTCAGAGTGGGAGAAGCAGCGCCACACACTGGAAAGGAGAAAAGAAGAACTGGTAGGAAGGAAAAAAAGTGCTGTTTCTTGCCCGTGGTTTATGCTGTCTTTGTTTTAATTGTCTTATTTTCTTGATTTGTAGAAGGAAAGACTTGCACAAGTACGGAAACAGATTTCCAAAGAGGAACATGAAAACAGACACATGGGTAACTACAGGTAACTTTTTGACTGCAGTAGTAGGAAATATTCAATGCATTCTGTAAGAATAATGGAACAAATGTTTGTGTACGTGATGTTTCTGTGAAATTTTCTTTTTTGATGAAGTAACATTTTGCTTACAAAAAGCCTACCTTTGTAAAATTCCCAGTTTTAATTACATCCTTTCTTGACATATGTGGAGCTGAACTAGTACCTAAAAAAAAAAACCCACCCCACAATGAAACAGTTATTTTCTTATAGTCTACTTAGACTATAAGAAAGAGAAATATCACGATACTTTAATACATTATGCTTTTTTGATAACTTTATACTCTAGCTTTTTAAGTGGTCACATTTTAGGTTGGTTATTCAGTTCTTGACTGAAAATGACCCAAATGTTCTCTTGATTTAGTTTCTTGATAAATGTAAATCAATAAAAATACGAAATTTTTTTTTGCCTGAGGAAAAAGTGACATATCATTTCATGAAGAATGTGCACATGTCAAATGGCACTTGTGTTTTCTTTGTGTTTTCTTATTACCAAGCATTTGCAAAAAGACGGAAGAATCAGCAGAGCCAGAGAAGTAAAGGAATCTTGGCTAGAGATGCAGATAAATTTTATCTGAGCTTTATGCAGTGTTCTATGGCACTTTTTCAGCAGTGGAATCAACACCATTTAAAAAGTGTTGACTGCAACTAGATTAGAGCTCCTACAGGTATTTCATGCAAACTGGTACCATCTTCAGTTTGCTGTAAAACTGCCCTGAGCCTAATGGGATGATAACCATCCTTTTTGCATTGCAACAAAATCATCATGAAAATACCTTTTCAAGGAGAAAAAGGTTGGACTAGATGATCTTAAAAGGTCCCTTTCAACCTAGGTGATTCTGTGATTCTGAGAAAAAGACTGAAATGAAAAGAGAAAGGACCTTGTAAAAAAGTTCCCAAAGGATCCATAAAAACAGAAAAGTCACATAATGCCAGTCAATATGCAAATGGTACCTATGCTTTGCACAGTGCAGGCAGAATTAATTTATGGATTACTTCTTACAATACATTAAAAATTAGCCTTCCACCATCATAATTTCTGGCTGTGTTTCAGGCTTTCATGACAAATGGATTGGAGTGGTTTTCTTTAAAGCCCATTGTTGCTTGATGAGCATGACTAAATCAGCAAGTCCTACTTCTCATATTGTCATAATCTCCTTACCTGTGGTTCTAGAGAATAATGGCATAGCTGGTCTAATGGAAAATCAGAGTCACCCAGTACATGCGTGTACCAGAAGTTTTTTTTCTTATAGTATCTATTACTTCCTGTTCATTATTTTGGAGGATTTAGCATTCAAGTGCAGTCCATATTCAATCTTTAATTTACATCATGCCCATTAACTCAAAGCAATTGTTTGGATTTCCACTGTTTGGTGCCATTTTATTGCTGATACAAATTACTTTGTGGTTCTAAATTTTACATGCAACATTTTGTTAATACTTCATGAATCATTCACACCTGCATGTATCATTCACACTCACTGAAATTTCAGACTAGTGCAAAACTGATTTTTGGTATATCTCCGAAATGACCTTCATGGTATTTCTTTTGACTGGCTAATTGCTGGTTTAAACATGAAAGTGTTCACTGAGTTAAAATTAGATTTAAAGAGCCACATTCAGAGCATATGTTTTATGATATGACATTATAGAATTACTATAGATGAGACGCAATATAGGAGAGACTGAATTTGCTGCTTTTTTTTTGTTCTTAATGTGTAAGTAGTTTAGCTTCTATCTTAAGCTCATTTCTTTTCCCCACTATTTTAGGCGAATTTACCCTCCTGATGATAAGACATTACTTGAAAAGTATGAGAGTTTGTTAGCCACTGCTTTTCAGACGTTTCTTGCTGGGAGAGCAGCTTCACTTCAGCGGGAAATGAATAACCCTTTAAAAAGAATGAAGGTACTGAACCACAAAAAGTATTGGCTTTGCAAGTTATTTATCTTGGAATTCATGACCTTGTGGATTTTTCACAATAATCATGTGTGATCATTAATAAATAGCATTTGATAATGTTTCCATCATTTCATTATTATTATTCTTTGTGCAGCTTGTGGGCCAGATCCTTGAATCTGGCTGAACTGGAGTGGACCCAGGGTGGAGACAGGCTAGATGGCTTTAAGCTACTTTACCATTTCCCTGATCCTCAGCCTTACCCCTGGCCAAACCAGAGGTTGGCAGAAACTGCTTTTGAGCTGGTAATTGCCTCCTTCTTCCTCCAGTTTATTCATCCACTTGTATGGTCTGGAACGAGAGATATCATAAAACCAGCTCCACTAGTTTAAGGCATCCAAGAACTCTGCCTGATTGCCTACATGTGTAGTCAGAGACAGTAGGAAAATGGCTATATTTAAAATAACATACTAATGTGATTTAATTTGAAATCTGAGAAATTATTTCCCATCTTTGCAGTTGACATCATCCAGCAGTTTGACAGGAGTCTTTGTTCAACCCTTTCTTCAGACTTTTATCTTTAATAAATGTTAACACTTGATTTTTAGCTTTCAATTTCATGTTGATTGCAAGCAGAGATGCATGCATCAGAAGAAATACATTTATATCCTCCTGTGGAGGGATTCATAGTCTTATTTCAGGAATTAGTGATCAAAGTAATTTCAAATTCCTACTACTTGGTGCTTGAATTTTGGAAGAATAGGATATGTGCTACTTTGAATTAATTGTAGTGAAATTCCCATTTCTAGGAGGAGGACATTTTGGATCTTCTGGAGCAGTGTGAAATAGATGATGAAAAACTTATGGGGAAATGCACCAGGCAGCGAGGACCTAAGGTATTTGACTTTTTGATATCAATTTTTTATTTCACTCTGTAGAGAGGTAGTCTGAGAATTTTAAGTGGGGAATTTAGTTAGTTGACTCTGGTGGAAGTTTTCTGATTTTAGCCAGACTGGCATTAGCTTTTTTTTTTTTTTTTTTTTTTTTTATGTGTGAAGAGAAGCATAACTACTTTTTTTCCAACTAAATCCCATTAAAATTTTAACTGGATATAAGATCCTTGTTTTCCTTTCTAAGCTATTTAGAGGAACTGTTGTGCATGGGAGCAACTGTTGCACAAGAGATTGCTTGATTTCAGTGTGTGAAATGATTTTTATATCCATAGCCTAGCTAAAAAGAATGCTTTCATCTTTAATCGATTAATGCCACTAAGGAATTTTGAGATCATGGGATAAAAGGCACTATGGAAATTCAAAGGATTAATTATTATTATGCTGTATCTGTAGCTTGCCTTCTGGCTAAAAGGATTGTACATCTAAAAGTATATCTTGGAGCCTTTTTTGTATCCAAAATTTGCTTTTAAAGTGAACATAAATTATTTTTAGCTTAATGCTTTCTGGTTGTGTGCATAGTTCATGTAAGTTTTTGCCTTAAATAAACTGCATATCTCTGTAAACCAGTAAAGAGAAATAGTTTGGGCTTGTATAAAATAGATTTGTTTCTTATATCCTGCAGACATTTTAGGTCAAGTCTGCTTATAAGAACCTACATTTATGTTCCTGAACTGTGATGGATTTGTTTATGGATGCATGTAAATTTTTTTACAGCATTTTATGTTTCCGATGACCTGGTGTACAAATCTAGGAATTTCTGTACAAAATGAATGCTGACAATTTTTCTGAGCTTGCAGGAGTACTTCATGTATTTGCAAGAATCCAGAGAGCTACATCTTAATGCAGGCATGTGTACCGGAAAGAGGATCTGTGTATCTAATCTGGTATTAAGACAGATTTGCAGGAACCTCATTACAAATATGGGGATTTTGTGAGCTCATGTTTTAACGGTGGTGGATTCATTTCAAGAAGAGGAAGAAATTAATCCAGTCTGCCCTGGCAACACGCTCAACTCAATTCTTCAGGAATTTTTTTCCTTAAGGTTTTGTTTTCAGTTCTTTAACATAGGGTCACTTAATTCAAGTTCAACATCTCAGTCATATTTTTCCTTTTTCTGGAAGCCTGTCTTCTCCCAGCAGCCCTCAGAGAGCATCTGTCCATTGACTGTATGCACAAAGACTTGATCTGTCTACACTGGCTGCACACAAGCCATTCCCAAACTGGAGGGCATAAACATTTAATAGGGTTCTGAGCCCAAACTGAGAAGCCTCTCTTAGTTAAAGATGAAGTTTGATCAATTTGTGAGTAAGACTATATGGCATGGTCTTCTTTTATAGCAAGCATATGGATTCCATACCTTACAACCTGCCCTACCAATATTATTTGCACTTACGGGATAAGGAAAAAAATTGCATATGACCAGAATTCCCACCTTTTTTTTTTTTTCTATAAAACTGATGGAATCAAAAGGGAAGGCAATGAAACTAGCTTATCCAAAGAGACTGTTTCTTTTCCTTGCAGTGTGCATACTTCATGCTGTACAAGATCTCTATTCCTGCATCTTTTTTAGGGTCCTGATATACTTCTCAATCATTTAAACCAGGCCTACAGTGAAGCCATGTGACTGGAGACTTCCCTGGTTGCATAATATCCTATGCACTCCCTTTGAAATACAGATGCCTATTGTGGATGGTCCTTGTATCTTGTACCGAAAGAACATCACCTCTTTCCTGTGAGGGATAAGGTGCATATGGCTAATAATACGCATTTGATTGGCCACCTCTTTGTAAAGGGTCTGCTATGAGATATGTAGTATCTAAATATATATCTGAACTGGAATCTGGTGAGTGAGGTAGGCAGTAGAATTTGCTATTGTCTGCCGATCTGTCAGGTAAGAGAATAATCCAGCTGTAAAACTCATCTTCTTGTAATCGTAAAATCCTACAAATAAAGATCCATTAGTGTATAAAAATGTAACATATACAAGATCTGATAGACCAAACAAACCTGAAGGAACAGTACTTTTCATGTCATGTTATCCAACATGAACTGTTCTTTCAGAAGGTCGTAAAGTCCTGTTCTCCCTTAAAAGTCACTGGCTGGCTTGCTGGCAAAAGCTACTGTTAAGTTAGATGTTTTGCCTTGGGTGCACTCTCTTCCTTGGAAAAATGAACAGTCAGACTCAGAAAACCCTACACAGAACAGCTGGAATATTTAGGGAGAGAGGTGTCTTCCTCCTCATCCTCCTCCATACATGGAAATGTAAATATGTACACACATATATATGTACATATATGTATCTAAGAGGTAGAGGTATGAGCATGTATAAATATGCTTGCCTGTAACAACTATTCCATATTTGCTAGGATTTTCAGTCTTATTTTAACATGATTAGGATCTCAGAGTAGAAAAGAAATCAGGAATTTCCCAGAATGAAGACATTTTTGTCTGCAATTTAAATATTACTGAATTCTACTTAGACTGAGAAATACATTCTGGAAATGTTCTGCTTTATTTGTAGCCTGTAGAGGGCACCGTATGCTTACACATTGTAGGGTTTACTCTTGTTTACTACATTGCACATGTTTGTGCAGGAAAAAGAACTAAGGAAATAAAATATATTTTAGAGGAAATGAGCAATTACTTTTATTTTTATTCTTCTGGTATAAAATCAGATGAGTTTAATAAAAGAAATATCGGGTTAGCATAAGGGGAAAATCAAGGTGGTTAGAATTGCTAAGCAACCAAATATCTCTTACTTTAAGAGGTCAGTTTAAACCCAGATCTAGCTATTATTTGTCATTATTGCTTTTTGTAATTTCTTTGACCTTTCTTTTTCTTCTTCTTTTTTAACTGTTGTGAAGTCTTGGTCATGATGTTCTTACTGTTTAGTGTAGAATGTGTGAGGAACATGAATCTCGTAAGTGGGAATGAGATCTACTTAAAGCCCCTGTGAGTTTTGATTGAAAATGTTTACTATACCTTTTATAACTCACCAGGAATGTCTGATCAATGTATCTTCATGATACACAACATTTCATGATTAGGACAACAATTTTTGTGAAAGCAAAAAATGTAGAGGCACCTTAATTTGTGCATTTGGCAGGGAGATGGACATCAAAATATTCTTTGTGTCATCTGAACAATTTCCAGGGCTCTCCTCAATGGAATATACTTCTTCAACTTTTACTTGTCTGGTCTAACAGCTTGGGCTTGCATAAATATACTGTTGCTTTTAAGTTAGTGGCAGAAATCTCTTTTCTTCCTTGGCTGGAATAGAAATTTAGGTACAATATGTTTACTTACACTACAAGCGTACCTTACAGGAATATTATCTCAGGGGCTTCGTTGTATTGCCCTTCCAATAAATTTTGGTGCATTACATTATACTGAGATAATAAGGCAATTTAAATTAATCCTGAGAATTCTTCTGTTTCACTCTAACCCAAAATATGTTCAGAAATTGTGATATTAGTTTTTTTTAAATCTGAGGTTTGATTACAGTGCATTAGATCGGGCCGTCACCATAGCTTCTTATAGCTGAGAGTTACTGGAAAGAAAATGTGTAGGGAAAAAACCTGACCATATGAGCCTTCTTAGCATAACAGGTATAATGGAGGATATAGCATTTTTCTTTTTTGCATGTTGGTAGATGGAAAAAGAAAAATTTCCATTTGTAGTTTCTGTTCTTGCATCAGTTTGTCTCCTACTTTTTGCTTTTTGTCTCACAGTATCCTTGGTAATAGCACAAGATTGATTACCTAATGACACTGAATCCCATGTCCATATAGGACACCAAATACACCTTGCATAGCTTGCTATATTCTTCCAGCTTCTGCTTTCTGCAAGATGTTGATTAATCACTTTCTCTTTCAGAAGTATACCTGACAAAGTTCCCTGATGTATTTCTTTACTTTACATTGATCATTGTTAAAATAGAGTTTCAGTTATTGCAAATATCAGCGAGGGATTGAAACTGATTGTAAATGGTATTCTTTATCACTTGATTTATGATTTCAAACTGTAATTTAGTTATGTCCAGTAGTGTAAATCCTACTTGAAATAAAATTATTTTTTCTCCCCCTTACTTTATTTTGCTGCTCTTCATGTGAGAAAGATTAACATTACAGGGTAGTGAAGTTAATGAAATATTTAAGCATGTATTTTAAAATTAAGGACAAACATCCGTTCTAATTTGGAGGGTTTAAACACGTACAAATGAACCTGCTTGAATCAGGAATCTAGTGTGATAGCAAAATGTTCTTTTAGGATTATGAAGGAATTTAATTTCTTGGTTTTTTTTGTTGTTGTGTGTTTTGGTTTGTTTTTTTTTTCTTGCATTAGCCCTTGTGTTCGATGCCCGAAAGTGCACAACCCTCAAGAAAATTTAAGAACTACAGTAGTGATAGTAGCTGTGATAGTGGTAGCAGTGTGTCAGAATCAGGAGAAGAAACTGAAAAGGAAGATCACAATGAAAAAAAAGAGAAAAAAGTTTCATATGATCTTGAAGACAATAAATGCAAATCTTTGGAACGATCAAGTAAGTTAAATTTTACCAATTTTCCAAGTAGGTCTGGCATTCACAGTGATTTATATAAAATGCTTCAGTATTTAAAATGTATCAACATTTGTAACTCAGGATTAAACACTGTTTTGCTTGTTTTGTGTTCTTTAAAATCTTCTCTAAATTAATACAAATAAATTTAAAAAACAGAGAAGAAAGATATTCTTTTGCCAAGAACGCTAAAGAGCAAAATACACCTGGGCTACCACCCAGGCTACACTTGAAATTAGTGTGAATGTTCCTCTTTGCTCTTAGGTTTGGTTTTTTTTTTTTTTTTTTTGAGAAGGTTGTAATTTTTTTCCCCTGTAAAAAGTCATATTAAGCTTGAATTTGGTGCAATATAGAAAAGATAAAGAAATGTATAAAGGATAAAGAAATGTATCTGGAGAGATATAAAAGGTAACGTATTCCAGAGGAGATCAGTGCACAAGTTTTTTTTGTGCAATTGTTCTATTATGATTGTCGTCTTTCTTTTTGTGATTGTTTCTCTGGCTCAGAGCATTATTGTGATCATGTTCTATCGAATATGGTAGATATAGCATGTTATTTCTTGTTTTAGCAGTGTATTGTCTCAAAGAATTTCTTCATGTAATTGCATAAATATAACTGCTTCTAAAATTGTATTTTTCATAAAAGCATCCTTTGCTTAACAGAAGACTGACTTTGAAAACTGTATAGCTGTGCAGGAGCAGATGAGGGAGATTGGATCTGCAAATATGGGATCCATCAACCAAATTTTCTCTCCTGCTTCCATATTCTTACAGTCAAGAAGCCACACATAGTAGCCACACACTTTTTGACCTATAGGGCATATACACTCTGTCATAAGTCTGATGCATGTTATGGAGGATGTCTACCTTAAAGCTGATTACGAGGAAAAAATAAATTTTCTTATAGACTATGTAAAGTTTGTATTATTAGGGGATCTGACATGGCTGCTACATATAAGTTGTCAGTCAACATACATTGTAGTACAATGTGTGCACACGTGTTGGTCATATATGTTGTTAGTTTCAAAGACTGAAAAATGGGTGTTAAAAGAATAAGTAAATGCATCATTCATTTAATTTGTCTGCAGGTAGAATGAACTGGAAATCTTCGATTAAAAATATAAAATCTCCATCATATTCACCCCCCAACTCATCCACAGGTCCAATAAGGCGTTCTGTAAGCTGCCCTCGTTCAATATCAATATTGACTATGCAGTCACAGGCAGCTGAGCAGCGTCCCTTTTCAGCAAAAGCATCTCTGCAACTTCAGCGTGCATCCTCAGTGAACAGGTCTCATTCTTTAAATCGCAGCCCATCTTCAGCTCGAGTCTCTCAGACACCCAGCTTGGGAACTATGAACTCTTCAGGGGTGAGTTAACACAGCAGTTGCATTCAAAACGTGTTCCATTTCTCTAAAACTCAATAAATACATTATTAATTTTTACAGTGTCAGAAAACCTGAGGTACTATAGTCAATGCTATTTTGACAGAAACTCATGAATTTAAGATCTCTAGACCTGCATATGACTTGCAGTGAATGTTATCTGTGATGTTTCAGTGTCTCAGGTGCAGCAATACAGTTGTCACATTTTTTGAGAATGGAAATCTTAGAGGTTTTTTGACTGGGAAACTTGCTCTCCTAAATAGTTTTTTAAAGACAGAAAGAGCTTTTACTTCTCTTAAAAAGTTTCTCTGTTTTCTTTGGGGACTGCTGGTTCTGAAATGAAGGAAGCATCTACCTTCAAAATCTTTACAGTAATAAAAATACATCAATATTTCAAAACCAGTGTATACTCCACATTGTATCAGAAAAAAATGTTAGTAAGACTTTGTACGGATGTCCATTGTAGAATAAGGTGTAATTAATTTTCAACCTACTGTATCTAAATTGCATACACTACACCACCACAATAGAGTTCTAATTCCAAGCCATCTTTTTTTTTAAAGTGAAGATAAAACTTCTTTTGTTTTGAAGCCTGTCCCTGAGACAGACAAGTATTTAAACTTAGGTGGTCTAACTAAATAGTTAGTATAATAAACGGATCAGATCAAACACTTTTAGCTGTTTAGAATTTGTGTGGTTAGTGGTAATTTCACAATGTACTTCTGAGCCGTACATTTTTTCCTTTTGTGACTAGGCTGTCATCTTCTTTGGTATCTCCCTCACAATGTAGGCATGTCTTTTGTGTTTGCATGATGGACCACATATCCACTTATCCCTGGGCAGTGTTTGCTGGGATCAGTCCCCAATATCATTCAGTATTTTATCGAGTGCTGGTGCCAGTGTGCTGCCATTCATGGTTTGGTGCCTGTCCTGTGTATTTCATCACCCAAAAAATTCATCTGAAGATGGGGCAAAAACATATTTACAGCCTTTCTCTATTGTGGTGAGCTTTGATTGTGAGAAATCCTTTTGTAATGCTAATGAACTTGCTTCATAGTATTTACTATCTCTAATCGTCATTTTTATCCAGTAGAATTCTCATTGTCTGTTTTGCCTGTGAGGCTTTGTCTAAATGATGAAAAAGGATCCTTTTAAAATTGTGTGCTGACATCTTGTGAAATACTCCTTAACATGGTTTTCCATCTTTAAAGTCAGCAAATAGAATGGGAAAGACATTAAGATTGTGTCTTCACCACAACGTGTTAAAGGTATTTTTTATCACATTAGCTATCTCAAGTTTAAAAAGTACCGTTTTATCATCAAGATGTACTCTGAGAGTATAACGAGACAGGGCTAATATAGATTTTTCTATTCACATTAACTCTATATCAAATACAAATTACCAAAAGATTAAAAACAGTCTCTTACCATCTGACATTAAAAATGGGCTACTCACTTAAATTAACATTAGTAAGAAACCATACTCTGTTTTTCACTGAGAAAGCTCCACCAGAGAAATGATCTTGATATGCAGAACAATTATGCTGGGTGATAGAGCTTAGGTCATGCTTCTTAAAATAATGTGAATAAAATTACTTACAGAATGGATAAGAACTACTCATAATTTAGCACTGCGTTGTGAATAGAACGCTGTTCATAATTATTTTTGCAACTAAGAATAATATACTATATATTACTGCTAGAATAAAATTTAAATTGATAAACTGTAACTTACTAAAGAGAAATCATTTGTGTGTGATAAAGTATTAGTTTATCCTTTGGGAAAGAAAAGAGCAGCACATTGCCATTTTTGGAGGCTGCTGAGATCCAAATGTACTAAAGATATGGAAACTTAGTTTAGAATAAGTCACTTACCATTGAGAATTACAGATGCATTATTATAGCAGTTATAAACAAAAGTGGATTTGGAAATATTTGCTATCTTATTATTTCAGACACATTACTGTATATCATAGCAAAATATTTTGTTATGCTTGAAATATTTATCATTTACTTAAGCAAAAATATCCTTAAGTAAGTATTGTAGTTCTTACAAAATACTAAAGATTTAGAAATGCCTAGAAGTTTTCAATTTCAGTCTTGAAAAAAAGTAAAATTAAGCCCTCCTAATGTTACAAACACAAAAATATGCAAAAGAAAGAGGATCAGAAATAATTCTAACTATTGTCTAAGATTTAAAGAAAATCCTCAAGCTCGCCAGAAATGGTCCTCTGCAGACACTGTAGGAGTTCAAGTTGATGTTGGTGTAAAAAGCTCTGATATTTTAAACAAAATCCTGAACAATCAAAGACACTGTCAGAACCCTCACTGATCAGAGTAGGAGCAAAGTGTCCTTACTTTTTAATGCTTCTTGAAATCTTGGCACAATGACATATAATTGTCAACAGTTCCTGTTAAATTGTTGCAGTGACGAACTGAAAGGAGGTTTTTTATGACTAATAATTTATTTTCATTATGTTAAATTAAAATTCAAAGTCTGTTATCTGAATTTCAAATTTAGATTTTAAATAGTGGACATCATAAATATTGAATATATATTTGTTGATTTTATTTCCAAGAACTTAGATTTGAACTGTTTTTCTTGAATTTCTTGACAACTCTAAGTAATGGTGATGCATTAGTGTAGATGAGGCATATATGCATATTAGTGATGTATTAGATATTATGTCTATAAAATTTAACAATGTATTTTATGCCACCCTATTTAGAATTTTGTCAAGGAAACATCTTTGTAGTGTGATCTAATGACACGCCTGAAATTTTACCTGTGCTTCACATTGGTTTTTAGAGTGAGTCTTTGCTGCAACAGAAAACAAAAGAGCAAGAAGTCGCTTTGACAAAAGAGACTCTTCTCATTATCAATGATATGAGAATGAAGTTCCCAGGAAAAACAGATGAAGAATCAGAATTAATTATAGAAGACGTAAGTATCTATAAGTAATAAAGAAGAATTACAGGCTAGACACTTACTGCTTAGGCCACTAAAATGAAGAAAAGTAGAAAGCTCAATTTATGATTCATGAGCTGCCGTGGCCTTAAAACTTCCATAACTCAGGATAATTCAAAAGATTTCAAAAGCTTGGAACTTCGCATATTTTATGACCTTTAAAAAGTAGCACTGAAAACATTCCTATGTCTTTATAAAATATTTGAGAAACAATCAGGAAGGTTAGAAAAATTCTGTTTTTCATTGTAGAGAAAGTTCAAACTTTTAAGTAAGCTAAGAAGAATGTTACAATCCATTAACAGTTTATATTTCATCTGATATTGTTAGTACAGATCCTGACATGTTTAACTTGCTCTCAAATAGGCATACTGGAGAACTGAGAATGGTATGCTGCAAGACAAACTGGAAGTTTGCTAGTCATAAAGAACACCGGTCAAACTCTTTTTGGCTCTTCTAGTCTGTCAGCTTACACTTTCTTATGTCTCATGTTGTTCTGACCTTCGTCCTGTTGGATCAAAGACATATGAAACAATGCCCAATCTACAGGGCAATTAAAAAGCAACACCTAATGTTCAGATATATAACCAGAAAATACATGGTATCTAGAGCCCTTTTAAATATCTACTGCAAAGAAACTAACATCAGCCTGGAAAAGAAAAAAAAAAAAAGATCTTTTTTCAGTATACTAGAGATATGTCGGGATCTTGTAACTTAAATTAACACCTGAATTCTGATGTAGTAAGCACAGTCCACAGTGTGTTAAAATTAATCTAATTCACTATCCAGTTGGAAATGTCCTTTCCTCTGTGAGCTTTCAAAATATTGATTATGTCTTCAGTGATCTGTGCAACTACATCAAAGTAGAAAGGAATTCTCCTGTAATTGTGGTTTATTTGGGTGATTCTGGAAGATAGCGTTCATAACTAGCATATTTAGTTTTTCATCTTAGAATCAGAAATAAAATGCTTCATTATTTTTTCTTATTCAGATATGTTATTCAAATGTGATATGATATTCAAATGTGTGCATTTATGTACATATGGAAGCGTGCAGATGTATGCGCTCCACCTAGTGGTTCTTTCTCATACAACGCTGGCATGCTTATAAATGCATTTTCTTACTGCAGAATTCTTTTATAAATTTGTTTGACCTTAAGTAGTTTCTTATATAATATTTCATCAGTGAGGCAGAACTTGTCATAGGTCTGCAACAGAATAGAAAGATGAAATAACAAAATTAAAATATGTATTCACAGCTCTAGCTATTTTGGTAGCGTTTAAATATCATAAAAGGAGAGTATTGCAGTTCATATATGATAATTTATAGAAAGGATGTTTTGAACGTATATCTAATGTCCTTGCTGCAGAAAAAACCCTCACTATTTAAATACATTAATAGTTCTGTATTATTGAATTTATTGTTCTGTTCAAGGAATTCTAGCTGAGTCAGTCAAGACAAGTTTCTACCTGCTTTGTAGAGTATGACAATCAGAATCAGGTGGAACAGAGGGTAGGATTAAACTGAGAGATTGCACATCTTTGCAAACATTCCCCAACATAAATTTGCAAATATTTTTCTATTTCCTTTAGAGAAAAGTTCTTTTCATAGAGGTATTTTAGATGTTCACGCTTTGTAGCATTAGGAATGCCCATGAATGAAATGATAGATTTCAGTTGGTTTTATGTGTATTTCTTTTATCTTCTGTTTTGCAATGTCTCCAGATTATGGATAATTGGAAGTATCATAAGACTAAAGTGGCATCCTATTGGTTGGTAAAACTGGATTCTGTAAAGCAACGAAAAGTAAGTGACATATATTTCAGTTTCTGAAGATCACCTGAAGTAGACACGTAGCAGTGTTTCTGCTAGTATTTAGCAGTAGCTGGGAGTGACCTGAGATGCTAAAATACTGACTATTAATGCTAAAATACATATTAATTCCATTGCAGGAAATGATATCCATATTTAGACAAGCGTAATTATTCTGGAATATAATTTCAAAAGGAATTTCTTAAAAAAATTAGTCTTCTGAAAAAAAAGCAAACAAATAAACCATTAGTGCTTCCATACCTAAATTCTAGCAAATATTCTTAGAAGTGTATTGATTCAACAGATTTGATTGATAAGGGATAAACCAGTCAGCAGTTCTGATCAGGCATATTAAAACTCCATTAGAGGCAATGATATTGCATTTGGTTATTTGAGTCTTTGACCCACAGTATTACAACAGATCATGTTGAATAAGAAATGGGCCTGCCAAGCAAAGATTATTGACATTGTTAAAGTGTTCAACTAACTGGTTTAGTCTTGCAAAGGACTAATGATACTTGTTCATCATTCTGTCTTCACTCATCTGCTATCTAGGAGCTACTGTTGTGCATAACATCTAAAGAATTTTCAATCTGTTTAAAAACTGACATACTGTAGTATGTCAGTCATAGCTCTCTGTCACATGTCAGTCAAAATCATCTTTCCAATTTAATAGTTATTTTTCTTAATGTAGCAGAAATTATGTCTATTATTAATACTTTGATGCCCCTAAAGCAGTATTTTACGTCTTTCTCTGCCTCAGTCATTGACACATTATATGGATTAGCATTATCAGTTCCAGGCATTTAATCTCTGTGTGTCTCAGTTTCACAATCTATTTTTATAGAGCCTAAAAGAAAGTAACTTAAAATGTTGCATACATGATAAATATTATAATTGAAAAAGGTTGGTAGATTGTTATAGAAGAATGGAAGAACAATTTCAGATCCTGGTCTCAAATTAGTTTTTATAAAATCAGTAGTATGATCCTCAGTCTTTCACATTGTATTTTATAGAATATTGCATTAAATGCTTGTATTTTCATACTGGAGAGAGAAAACATGTCCATTTAATGTGATGTCATATGATAGAGATATATTTGACTGTTCATGTTAAGTTTAGATACTAAATGTAATACGTGTCCACACAGCTTTCTAAAACAAAGTTAGACAACACAAACTGAAGAAGTTGGAAATGTAGGAGTCTATAATTTAATCAAAATTATTCTTAAACTATGTCAAATAGCTGCACAGATTTATTTAACATAATTATTTCTTGTGCCATTGACAGGAGTCAATAGAAGAACCAACTTCATTGGCTTAAAGTGTGTCTTTTTTTTTTTTTTTTTGTATCTGCAGCTGTTCTGCTGAATAGTCCTTTCTTATTTCTTTTTAATTATGGGAAAGAGTGCTACAATCCCAATATACGTGCACATAGATCTTTTCTATTGTGTCCAAATAGCAGTTGTAACCTTTTGCCCAAAACCGGAGAGAGACTTAGTTGGGGCTTATAGAAATTGGTGATATGGTGGAAGAGCTCCTAGGAGGGAGGGAGAGAGGTACAGATAGATGTATACATAGATAGATAACAAGGCCCAAAATTCACACTGCTGCTGTGAAGGAGATCTCATTTTCTCAGCAGGAATCTTTTGGACAGTTGAAACTGGTGGGGGTGTTGCTAGAATTGTTTTTTTTAATCTATGATGCCACAAATGTGGAAAGAAGTCACCAGATTGTGCCCATTGTTGCAACTGAGACATAGGGTTTTCACACAGGACCGGTTAAGGTGTCTCTTTCAACCTTTCCCCATACATCATTCCTCAAAACTATGGGAAGGAATTGCCACAGGGAGAGTGATAAATCTGCTCTTTGAGAGATAGAGGCTGTTTACTATACATTCCTCAACTGCTCTTCATAAGCTCTGTTTGGACATCTGGCTTAATATACCTGTGTCTGTCTAGGTTTTGCTTTTGTTTTTTTTATTTTATTTTCTTTGCAATGTAGTCACAATTTTCTCCTGTAAGCGTTATTAGAGAAAGCCTACAATTTATGAGTGTTTCTGTTCTTTGACTGACAGTCATGTAAAACCAAGGGCGTGTGTACTGAGTCAGGATGATACAGGTTGATATGCCTGGTCCTTACTAGCAAAAACTGCACAAACAGAAATGTGGCTTTCTTTGCTCTTCTTGTGAGAATTTATTTTACAACTTAGGAGACTTCTAATTCTTGTAGCACTAGTGGGGCCCTTCATCTTTGCTTGCACTGGAAATGATTTGCCTTTTTTTTTTTTTTTTTTTTAAACTGCTTTTAACCCCAATCCCTTCAAGCAATCAGATAGTTATTCTTAGAAGGGTAGTTTATAAAAACGGATTAACTTTGACAATGACATTGCAGCTGAGGACTGGCGAATGTGTAAGCGTTTGTTGATTTGAAAGAAGTATGTTTTATATTCCAATGGGGTGTATAAAGGAAAAGCGAGCTCAAGGTAGAGAATATTTATGCAAGTAAGAAATCTGTCTAAAAGGTACCTCCTGCAACTTTGTGAAATAAAACCAGACACTCAGTCCCCTTCACTATACTTACTGGGAAGCTCTAAAACATGAGAAGAAAATACCTGGGCAATGTACTAGATTTCACAATGTTCACTCTGACAGGTATATTTTCTTAAGAATTATTCAATATGATGTAGAAAATTAAACTCCTGCTCATATTTTTAGTGTCTAATATTCTGGCATTACAGCAGAGGCACAGGAGTCATTTAGAAGCAAGTTGAGAGTAAACTGATGAAATCAATACATGCTAAAATAAAATTTAGTCTCCCAAGACTTTTAGGAAAAAGAGACTTTTCTATGGGAGGAGTTGTGACTGCTTTGTGTTATATCACTTTACATAATTTCTTTAAAAGTGTTTTGATGGTTACCAGAGGGTCTGTACATCTTGTTTTGAATACTTTCTTTCATAACATCTTGTTCTGTTACACCTAGATAATTGGTTATGTTAAAGTAACTGATGTAAATTGAAGTAAACAGAAAGATGAAGGCAAACTAGGGAAATTAACTTAGGAAAATGAGGATATTGGTTTCATGAATTTCCAGCTCTTGTGCAATGCCTTGTCTCTTTTCTTAAATGGATGATTGAGGCCATGTTTGCAAATTAAGAACAATTAACTGAGGTGGTTTTCCCTCCGACATACTGGCAATATCAACACAGTAGAGACAGCAAGAAAGGTTTTTTTTTTTTTTCTGGAGTACATGGCAATCTGCTGCTTGCTCTAAGATGCAAGGTTCAGTCCTTAGTTTTCTTCAACTCCAGGTGCTAAAGTAAAAGAAAAAGCTCTATATTGGTATCATAGTTTTTAGTTTGTGTCTTCTGGACTAATGAGAGAATCTGTATGGGGCAGAATTGTCGTTTTACACAAGGAGATAAATTACTATTAGTCAGTGTAAGATGGCAAAGGCATGTATGGCTGATCCTTTATGTAATTTAGGGATTTAGTTGGTTCAAATGGGTGTATACTATCACAGCTACTGGCTGTTTGTGTGGGAAAGCCTTAATCAGGTGAGGCAGAAGGAAAAGGATGCTTGAGAAGCATTAAGACGGTAGGCTATGGTTGCTAAGGGAATGTCTGAACATCTGGACCCTTTCCACAAGCACGAGGCACTCCAAAAGCTGGGTGTAGCTCCTGCAGTCACTAAACAAGAGCACCATAATAGAATCATATGGGGTTGAAAGGGACCTCTGGGGATCATCTGGTCCAACGCCCCCACCAATGTGGGTTTACATAGAGCAAGTCGCACAGGAACTTGTCCAGGCAGGTTTTGAATGCCTCCAAAGAAGAAGACTTCACCACCTCCCTGGGCAGCCTGTTCCAGTGCTCTACCACTCTCGCAGTAAAGAAGTTCCTCCTCACGTTTAGGTGGAATTTCTTATACTCAACTTTGTACCCATTTCCTCTTGTCCTCTCACTGGGCACCACTGAAAAAAGGCCAGCCCCATCCTCCTGACACCCTCCCTTTAAGTATTTGTAAGCATTGATCAGATCCCTCCTAAGTCTTCTCTTCTCAAGACTAAAAACACCCAAGTCCCTCAGCGTCTCCTCGTAGGAGAGATGCTCCAGGCCCTTAATCATATTTTTTGCCCTTTGCTGTACCCTCTCCAGCAGTTCCCTGTCCTTCTTAAACTGAGAAGCCCAGAACTGGACCTCCAGTTTGGGGCCTCATCAGGGGAGAGTAGAGGGGCAGGATGACCTCCCTCGACCTGCTGGCCACTCTCTTCCTGATGCACCCCAGGATACCATTGGCCTTCTTGGCCACAAGGGCACATTGCTGACTCAAGCCCTAGGTTATGATTTACTACTCATTTTATCTCACTCTTTGGGAAGAAGAGACCACAGGTATGGTTTTAATGTGTTAGATACCTGTATTTATAAAGATTCCCAATGTGAGAACAGTGTTGTATTTACATTAGGTGCATATGTGCATGGAATTAGTGTAAAATCTATCTGTGCAGACTAATACTAGATCTTCAAAAAAGATTTTAAATAACACGTAAATGACATATTTCATTGAGGTTGTCATTATTAGGCATCTAGATTTTCTGCCCATTAAGCATTTATCTTTGCTACACAGCTTTATTGTGCTATTGTAAGCATTTTGTTTATGCTGTTTCCTTCATGTCTAATCAGACAACAGTTTTTTATGCAGGACCAAAAAGTTCCATACCATATTCCATACTTTACTGTTTTGCTAAATCCCCTTTATTTTTTGAGTCAGATTGCTTAACAGTGTGAATCAGTTTGTCACACACATTTGAAGGTTTCTGAGCAAGTGTTGTACCTTCTAAATCCTAGAATTTGCAACATCTTATTCCAAATAAGTGAACACATCCATCAGTTTATTACCCACTTGAGTCTGACTGTTTTTTTGGAAGATGCTGTTTTGTGAAAGAGAGAGTAAAGCTGTCTCCTTTATAGCAAATGATGTTGACTTAACTGACATTTTTGTTAATAGGTTACAACACCATAGGCTTTTTTTTTTTAGGTCAGATTTTGCACTGTAGACTTTACAATGCAGTCCATATTTAACAAAGCTGTTGCATTTCTATAAACGTTGCTATTTTAAATATCTTACTGATTTTTTTCTTACTTAATGATTTCACTACACCATTTCCTGCATAAAAGGTAAACTAAAATGGTTTGATCTAGGGTAACACTGAGCTTAAATAGATATTAAACCAAAAGCAGTTTGTAGCTTTTCAGGATGTTTTAGTTCTTTATAAAACAAATGGTATTTTGAAAGGGAGTGGGAAAAGAAGAAGAGGTAATCTTCAAATATGTAATGTTTGGGATGTTAATTATGTTCCTTCTAATCTGTAATTGTATCTATTTTGTTTCTTTTTAAACTCTTATTGTCATTTAAGCAAGATAGTAATTGAACAGATTGAAAAGAATAGAAATGAACTTCTCTGTAATAAACGTAAAATATTTTGATTTAGCTTTGCAAAATGTTTTTGACAGAAAAAGCGTATCATAAAAGTTTGCTGATGAATGCACAGAAATGAAACATAGACATCTGTGGGAATTTATAGCTATGCAGTCATCTGTGTGTGTGTGTTTGTATGTGTGCGTTCAGTGAATCAGCGAACAGTTGGTTTTAGGTTTTGCAATATGCCTTTGCTTTAATTTCCTTGGAATACCCTCTCCTAGGTTTTGGATATAGTCAAGACAAGTGTTCGTGCAGTTCTACAGCATGTCTGGAAGGCTCCAGACATTGAAAATTTACATCTATACCGTCTCTTTAACCGTGTATTTAATCGCTTACTTTGGAGCCATGGACAAGGTCTATGGAACTGTTTCTGTAATTCAGGGTAAGCCTATTTTTCTTAGTCTTCTTCATAACTCTACAATTATAATCAATGCTGGCATACTTTGTTGCTCATTTTCATTCATGAGGATGCTGTAATACATTGAACCTGTTTTATAACAATCTAAAAATATAGTATGTTTAGAAATCTAATAATCTAGGCAAACTATTTCAGTAATGGAATCAGACATTTAGTAAAATATTTACAAATATCATAATCAAAGGAAAAACCCCAGATTTTAAAAATATCTGAGCTGTGGGTCAATTCTTTCATTGGATGGTGCACAATTTTGAGGTCAGACCACTGTAAGTGTCAAATGTGGACTTACCATTAACAGAAATCATTGTCGTATCTATTTGAGCTCGACTTACAAAGGAAGAATTTAGTCACAATTGCAGCTGACATCTCACGCCAAATGCCATGTCAGTTCTGTGATGTACAAATAAGGAGTTTGAATCTCTGTACTTGATTACATTTTCTGTTTCCTACACTGGTGGGAATTTAAGTATATGCAGAATAGGAAATGGCCACACTGAGGTAAGCAGATGTTTTTGGTTTGGGTAGCAAATACAGATTTTCTATGCGGAAAAAAAATCAGGCCATATATTGAATGCTCAGTATCCTGCGCTTCAAAAATCTACATTCCTGAAATTAAAAGTATTCATGTAAGGATAGGTTTGGAGGATCAGATCATAGGTATAAAAGAATCCCTCTCCCTGCCAAATTTCTTCATAAAGTAAGAATACAAATGTTTAAATGCAAAAAAGACATTTTATCTGTAAGAACATACATCGTATAAAGAATGGGAGGCATTTTGATTAGTTTGTATGGGTTGTTTGAAGAGATTTATTGAAAATGAACTAAGCAAATACAATAATATGGATATTGTATGTACAAAGGAATCAGGTCAATAGGTTCTTCACATTTGTCATATGTATAGAAAGCATGTAATGCACTTGTTGTTGTTTCCCCACAAAATGAATAACAAGAAGACAAGAGGGATCTGAGAGTATCTAATAGGTCCTCAGGTTTTTGGGCTTTTTTACCATTATTGTCATTGCTGAAGGCTTGTTGCTTGTTGCTCACTAGAAGTCTTTACAGGTTTTTTTCACTGAGTTGGGTCATGGGAACACACGCATAATGTCAGACTTAAGATTTGCTAGAGGGAAGATAGGATGTAGGGAATGCAGCACACTTCAAAAGTTAAAGTAGGGTGAGAAAAGATTTCTGTGTTTCCAATCTGAAACATTTGTTCTGTATAATCCTCAGCAGCCGTGCGTCCCTTCTTCTTGCCAGCAGAGGTGTGTGAAGTCTTGAGTCCAAACTCAGTTTTTGTTGTCATAAATATTATAATTACCTTCCCTTTTAATAATGCTGTTATTATTTTGGATTTTACTTTTAGTGTGCAAATCTTCTAATATGCATGAAAATTTTCATTTTTTCTCTACAAAGACTGTTTTTTGTTCAAAAACTTTGAACAACTCTGTTGCTCACTTGGCTCAGGAGAAGAGACTTTGAGCCAGCAGAAGAGTTCAATGAAGAGTAGAATTTCTCATCCAGCAATAATTTTATTCATGCAGAACAAGACTCAGCTGACTCAAAAGTGGAGCTACATTCTTTGAGAAAGATTCACTTCCTTGTAAGAGGAGTTGCTGTGTAAAAGATTCTAAAAATACTGTAAAAATAATATACAAATATCCAGTATGTGAAGAGATCACTCTGCAAGTAATGTACTTAATAGGTAGAATCAACAGAAGAAAACAGAAAGGCTGTTTCTACCTTCCTAGTATGTTTATTCAGTTACAAGCATCCTTCTTGCCATGTAATCCACAACAGAGATCCCATGACAGCACTTCTGTAGCAGAGGCCAGCTTTTCGTCACTCCTCCTTAGATTGCCTTGTGCCATTTTAAAGAACAGATTGGAATAAATATATGGTGCATGTAGAATTTGGGGAAACATGTCAGGAAGGGGTATGCATGTGATAATTCAGAAACAACATGAGTATATGAAAATATATTAAGGAATATAGAACTTTGACTATTTGTAAGATCTACGTCTTGAGAGAAGAGCAGAGCTAATAGCCTTAAGGTTTTCTCTTGCTGGTTAGATCTCTGCTAAGCATATGTTATTTTAGCAAAAAGAATGAACAAAGAAACAAAAGAAACCTCAGTGAAATAATAGTGATGTAAAGCTACATTTGTTTTACTGTATAACAAACAATTAAAATTAATAAGAGGAAACTGGTAGAACCAGCTGACTTCAGATAGCTATAAAATGAATAACACATAATTGACAACATTGCACAATCAAGCATTATACTTTGTTCTGGATCTGGTGAGGACTCCATGATTTCTTACTAATGTGTGGTAAGTAAAGTTACAACATAACAAATTAAGCTTCCTTAGGTAACAGTACTCTGATCCCTGTTGACTGCAATGTAATGAAGTGCAAACTGAATCTGTGTAGCACATGGATTCATTGCACAAGCACATTTACATCAAACCTCATTCAAATTTCCAAATCTCAATCTTTGTTATTAGGGTAACTGTATACCACTATGTTCATAATCAGCCATAGTTATAGCAGGCCACATATTATTCTTCACTGATAAAATCCCTCGGAACTGTAGGAAAGTGATGACAGACCTCAAAGCCCAGAACTTAAGGAATTTATCAGGAGAGTTTTTTCCACAGGATTTTGGAGATCTATGGATTGAATTAGAATATAATTATGTGTAGCACTATGAATCTGTTGAATGAATGTAATACTTAGATGTTCATCTTGCTCCTTTTTACCAGATACCATGTGACTTCATGAGGAAAGAATGAAGACAGTAGATTAATTTCCATGTAAAAATACATTGGGAAAGTTCCCAAACAGGAAACAATATAGAGAAAAATATATTAAAAAAATAGTAGCTCTTCAATTAGTGGAATTATTCTGTTTATGAAATGAAAGTTTTGATGCCTTATAAACAATATTTCTTAAAAAATAATTATATGGATAATAATTGCATCATTTGAAAATTATATGTGCAGTGGAAATTCAGTAGGACTGAACACTTTCAGCTGGAACATGTAATCTAGACTGAGGAGCCGGGCTGAAAAATCAGCGAGCTATACATATATAGCTTTTTTTTTAAGTCATTAATGTTCATAATTCTATCCTTATAACAGCGTAATTTTAAAAATCTCACTAGGCAGGAGTAAGCTTGCTGGTTCTTTGGTGGTGTTTTAAGGACAAACTTCCTACACCAGGACTGCGAAATCTATTGCTGATCTCAGTGGACAAAAATAAATCATCCTGGATGCTATGTTGAAACCAGATGCAGCAAATTTTCCTCACTCTATGAGATGCCGCTTTCATAAACAAACATAAAAACCTCAAGCTTACAAACCATCTGTGCTACTGGATAATGTTTTGACCAAAAAAAGTCTTCACAGGGACCATGTTGCCTTTAAAACAGATGTAATGATTTGTAATCTGGTCAGAATTTTGCACAAGCAGGAGTGCTGAGATGTATGCAAAGAACTATTGTCATCTTCCGTGTTGGTATGGTAGGGCGAGGTTTTGGTGATTTTTTTTTTTTGTTGGTTGGTTTGTTTTGAAAAGAGAAATGGCTTTTTAAGAAAACAAA
Source organism: Gallinago jamesoni (assembly GCA_025769975.1). NCBI lineage: Eukaryota > Metazoa > Chordata > Aves > Charadriiformes > Scolopacidae > Gallinago > Gallinago jamesoni. The sequence goes on from JAOQGH010000004.1 coordinate 18,568,790, forward strand.
AGCATGATTGTCCACATGTCAAAAAGAAATGCTTCTATAGATACGCTTTTCAAGTTCCACTTAATTGTAGAAGAGCAACCCCATATGACCAGATAGTATAATAAGTACTATTTGAGTGACTAAACAGTGAAACTCTTCTCATATGATTTGGATAAGGAAGCAGAGCACATCCTAATCTCCTGTGAATTAATTTCATATTTGTTTCTTAGTATTATTTACTTAAATTAGAAGAGTATCATTATACTGTGGAGGCATTTAGAAATAATTTATTACTTTTATCGATTACTTTTTAATATCACATCACATTCGTATTCACTTGGTAGCTTGTTAAAAATAATACATGTTTTTTGTTATTCCTGTTGTAAGACACATATACTATTATGCGACAGTAAATCTTTATGTGCTAAACCTAAGTAATGGCCCTATAAATGCTTTAGGGAGCAAACCAAGTGAAAAAAGGTTGTGGACATTTCACATATGAAGATTAACTACTTAATTTGAATTTTGGACTCAGCATCTGCCAGCATTTGTGTTAAATAGTATAGACCTTTCCTGTAAATAGTCATGGTCATGCTTTTTCTCTTGTTCCTCTATTGTTAAACCTGATATAAGGCTGTAAAACTCTCAGATTGCAATTTTTGATAGAAAAAATGAAGTTGTGTCTTTTTCCATAACAGGAGCTCTTGGGAAACCATATTCAGTAAAAGCACAGAGGTGGTGACTCCCGAACAACTCCAGTGTTGCCAACGAGTAGTACAACTTTGTAAACACTGCCTGCTGGTGGTTTATAAATATTCATCAGATTCACGAGGATACCCAACTGGGATTAACCCCCACTGGGATGATACTAGGTATACGTTTCAATATTCTCTTCCTAAATTATAAGTATAAAGCATAATACTGGAACATGTTTCAGTCTGTGTTGCTACCACTACGCTTCTCTTTAAGCCTAGTTCACTATGTTTTTATTTAAAAAAAAAAAAAAGGCAAGCACCCCGCATTTCCTTTGATCCTGAGTTTTTATCATTCTAATCTCTCTACCCCACTCATGAAGTGCTACTAAAGGAAGACTTGATGTACACATTTTGTGTGAAGCTACACTTATTAAAGTCTTGATTGCGTACTGCCCAAGTAGCTTCAGCAAAGGCTTTCCATAAAGTGAACTGAAAATTTCCTTTCTTGCCCTTCTTAGATCCCTCAAAGTCACTGATTCCAGATTTGCATTCTTAGAAGTATCCTAACATGTCTGATACTTCTGGCTTCACATTGGCAGTGGGATGCTATAGGGGCACATCTCCAGCCAAGGGTCAGGTAAGCGCCATCTGATTTACTGTATTGCACAGTTTTGCAAAGTTGATTTCCAAAACCTACAGATTGAAAGCTTTGTTATTTCATCTTGCAGAGAACAAATATATTTTCAAACCTTGCAAAACAGCATCATATAGTAAAAAGATTATTTGGCACTTACCTGATTATCCATTGGCTGGTTTAGTTCTCCAACTGGATACAGTAGGGATTGTAGTATTGTCAGTGTAGGGACTACTAAAAACGCTCCAACTGTGGGAGTAAATGATCTGCAATTTAACAGTCATAGGTGGAGAATTAAATGTAAGTTTCAAATTACTTCGGTTCCAAATTCTATCCACAATGGCGATTTGAATTATTATGTATATAAGCTTACAAATGCTTTACTTATATAAAAAATTTTACAGACATTATTTCATAGAAGGGCTTTATGAGTTAAATATTACGTGAAAAGTAAACCTTTGATATATTATCTGTTAAACTTATTTTATGACTTAATTGCTTACTTGCTATATCTCAGACCAGTTATTTGATACACTGAACCCATTTGTTATTGTCATATGGATCTTAAGGCACTCTAACATAATTGTAAACTGACAAGAAACTGAAGTTGTTTGGTCACAGCAAAGGTAGAAATATGTGAGCCACAAAACAAATCACATTCAATATTAACGTCTACTGAGCTATAGCACAAGTGTGGTAAAGTCATTTGGATTAGCTAAGACTAGAAAATCTTCAACCTTGAAGTTTTTATTGCTTTTACTGTTAATACTGCAGAAAATTTTTCATCGTGACCAACCACAAACTATTCAAACTGATCATATTACTCTAATATACTGCAGCTAACAGGCTTGTATTTGGAAACCAGTGAAAGGGATGGTCCAATAGAACTTTCTTGTCTCTAGTTTCTGTGTTTCTTTGGACACTGAATGGAAGTTCATTGATAAATTTTACAGGCTGGAAGAATCTAAGCCTTCTGTATCCTAAATATCTGATATCCTAAATGTCTTCAGCCATGGAGTGTCACGACAACTCTAATTGATTAAAGTTAAAATTTTTATATTAATCTCCACAAATGTTATATCTATACTGTGGATACAGCAATATGCTACTTAACCATCATATTCTGAATTTGTGAAATGACAGGTAGGTATGGAAATAAATGCTCTTGCCCATTTTGCCCCACAATTGCAAAGTAATGAACTATTTTTCTAGAAATGGGAGAACTTCTATACTATTTCACTTTTCATTGAGGTTTCTGTTTTTAAAGTATCTGCACTACTAATGCTAGTTTTCTTGACTCTTGGAAAAAAGTGTGAAGTGCAAAAAGAGATCAGCGTAGAATTTAATAAATGTACAAGAAGTAATTTTTTCCAAGAATTTATAAAATCTAATTTGAAGGGGTTTTTTTTCTGAGCACAAATCAGTTTTTTTTTCTGTTTTGTTCGTGTTTATGAAACAAATGTTTGTGAAACTAAAGCTTTAAAAGATTACAAATAGATACCTCTTTAGCTGAGAAAATTCCCACAGAGTTCTATTTTCACTTTTAAAATTTGTTGTCAGTTCCATCTCCTATCTGTAGATCCACTACATGTCATGAAGAGAATGAATAAGAGTATTAATCTAAATGGTCACTTTTTTCCTCACAAAATTAAAAGTGTAAAGAAAACAATAGGGGGAGCTCAAAAACTATACCAAATTCTCTTTAAATTAATAGCAAAAATCAAACTGTGTAAGAAGTCAGGCTTTTCATATTTTGATAAATTTGCCTGTGTTACAAAATTAGAAAGAAAGCCAAACCATCCACTGCTAGATCCTTAGAGCTTGCTGAACAATCTTTTCTATTTCATGGCATATTCTCTGGGAAGCATTAGAGCTTTGACTGTATCATCACGCAAAGGTAGGACTCAGACTGGTGATGTAGTGAACTGTGAAGCTCACCATCAACCCATTCCAAATCAGACTTAATTTTCTTATATTTTTTTAAAAAATGTTTTGGTGATAATATTTTTATAGTAACAGCTTTACTCAGAGCTTAAACAGGCTCCATGTATACACTATATAGATTTTATCCCATTGACAGTGTGATGCTATTTCTATCCAGGTGGTTACTAGGATCAGTCTTTTGTCTTATTCATCATTAATCAATAAAATTCACTAGAATGATGCAACAATTTTTAAAGCAATGATTTATACAATGTGTTGTGTTAATCTGACCTAACATTGACATCATTCATTATGAAATTCCGATTTAGTGTGGACGTTATTTTTGTACACTTACTGTACACATCTAATGACTTCTGCAATTAACTATTAGAAAAATTTAAGAATGAATATTAGGCATACATTAAATGATTGTTTCTATAAATGATTTCTATAAATGATTGTTTACATAAAATACGGGCTATATAGTTGCCTTAACTCAAAAGGTAAATAGTCACTGATGTGGCTTACGAGGTTGTAGCATCATTGTTTCTTGCTTTCCTAGAGTAGTGATGTGGCATGTCTATTTTCAGAGAATTGGAACTGGAAACCAAAGCTGAAAATCTCTAGTTTTTCCCCAATTGACTTTTTTTACAATTTAACTTTTTACAAGCTCATTAACATCAATTTGCAGGTTTTACCCAGTTAAATTGAATAAATAGTACTATAATACAGAGTAGAATGGGTTAATTTTTAATTTTTGCTAGGAGTGTTACACAGGAATGTCTTTTTTTTTTTCATCTACTTGCTTTAAACATAAAGGACTGGAAAGATGTTTGATCCTCATACATCATCTTAAAGTTTTGTGAAGAGTTTCTCTGTGCTTAGATCTGTTTCATGAGTTAGTGCCTAATGCCCTGTATGTTTTAAAAATAGTATTTATTGTACATAATTTCTTGCATACGATGATTTAAAGGTATGTCACCTGAACAACTAATACTTTTGTTCTTGAATGTCACTTTGCCTGTAACTCTGCTATATTTTTCATATCCTTTCTAGGTATTTATTGCCAGGACCTTCACTGTTCATCATGAAACCATCCTCATCCAGCCTTAGCTGCAGTTCATCTGGAATGCCTCGTCCTAACATTTTGTTCACACACAGATATAGTCACTTGTGAAGCAAAAGAAAAGTTGCTGTTCTTTGTAAATAATGGCACTCATTTATTTTTTTCAAATTAAAATTTGTGATGGAGTTAAATATAAGCACTGTTATATATTTACTACCATATTATGATAGCATTTAGCTGAAAATCTTCTGTAAAAGCATAGCTTTTCTGGAAACATAATAAACCTTGTTAAGTTGTTTACACACACAGGTGAATGTGTAGATCTTGCTAGGTTTATAAGTAATTCCTTCTTACTAGAAATGTTATTTTTGCTGCAGAATATGTAAAATGGAATTAATCTTGAAGATCCTATTACAGTGTTACATTATTTTGTAAGTATAAGACTGACTTGAATATTATTTATTGTAAAGTATACTGTTTATTGTCTCAAATGCAATTGATCCTTTAACAAGGCAGATGATTAAAAAACTGTAGTAGAACAGTAAAACTGTAACAGTTATTGAAAATAATGTGATCATTTCTTGGACATGTTTAAAATAATCTCCAAATCTCTTTAAGCCAAGCCTAAAGCAGACGTCTCCTCTGAAATTACAAGATCTATTTAATGCTGCTATTTCTCTTGAAGGACATGATATAATTAGTATCTTTTAGCCAAAGTGAAGGCATGTGGTACACAAACAGGAAAAACATAATTTTAGGCATTCCATTTCTAATTGGATTCTTGTAATAAAATGGAAGCCAATGTTTGTCATGAGATTTTCATTCACGTTACCTATGGCCTGTGCCTTTAGGTTTCCTTTGGGAGCAAGCAGTCATCTCCAACTCGCACAAGCGTACATAGTACACAGTTTTTCTGTTTTACTGAGCAAGTGGTAAAGCAGACACTTTTAGGAAAATACTGCAGCTACAATGTATTATTTCACCCTTAAACTAATTGGTTTGTTGTAGTTTTTAGCATACAATCTAGCACCTACTGTAGAATGTATCCTTGCAATGGACAGTATTTTCTAGACTGCTGACACCTTTAAATGTTGGAAATCTAATTAATTAGAAAGCTCTCATTCAGTTTCAGCATCCTGGGCCTGGCTGAACAGCACAAAAAGAAAACAAGCCAGAGCAGGAACCTAGAATTAACAGGGTTTGTCACCTGAAAACATCATTCAGGCTTTGCAATGTCCATCCATTCATCCTACTCAGCATTTTGTCATGTGAGCCTTATTCATTGTAGAAACAATTATTTAAAAAAAATCAGTTAATCTAGATTTAAAAATGAAGTAAGTTTTTTAACCGAGTAAAGGACAGAGTAGTTATTATTTACCAAAGACTTGTTTACTTACCAGTCATGTAACCAGGAAAAGTGTTTGTAAATTACCAATATATTTCAGGTGTACTTAAAAAAAATAATGTGGGGGCTAATTATCCTCAGGAGCAAGTATGTTAGAGGTTTTTGATATCCAGAGATTTAAGAAAAATTTAAGAGATGTAAGAAATTTGAGACTGAAGTTGTCTGGAAATGATTTTATTTTTTTTTTTAATTTTAGTCATAGCATATATAAAGCTGGGAATTTTGGTGAGATTTTTTTGATGCCTGTGCTGTAGTGCCTCAGCTCTAGAACTACAGGATATATGATAATGAGACTATTTGTAAAAAATTGAAAAAACTTTTTGAGATTAGCCAGATATAGGCTGTCTTCTGGTCTGGTAAAGTCTTTTTCATTTTTGTGGTAATACTAGTTCAGTAATATAGTATATTCACATTAATTGTATACCTCTTTTGATCCACACAGTGATTACTGATAAAGCATACTATGGTTATCTGTAAGACCTAATAAAAGCTATAAATTCTCTCTACCTGGGGGAGGCTTCCTTTGCATTCTGCTTTTGGCCATAAAGTTGACACCAGCTTCCAGCTTAGCTTGCCAGCGTTTAGGATAAGTAGGTTCACATGCCTCTTTTTTTTTTTTTTTTTCTTTTCTTCTCCTTTTCCTCTTCTTTTAAACTAAGTTATGATCTCTGTTCTCAGAAGCCAGTGCTGGGACAGGTCAATCTGTATAGAATACTCTGCCAGGAAAACGAGAGCTGCTAACCTATGCGGTGTGGGCAGATCTAGGAGAAAAATACATTTAGCATGTACAAAAGTGGACCAGATAGCTGGTTTACATCTGACATTACTTAATATATTCATATTTCTGATAACCTTTCCTAAAGTGCTACTGTATTCTTAATAATGTGTGAATCAATACTTTCAATAAACGTGATGCTGCATTTTCCTGCCAGCTCCTCAGAAGGGGTGCGTATGGTCGATGGGTGAATTATGGGCTGTACCTACAGCCCCGCAGGTGGAAGCATTTACTCCTTCTTCAAATGTATTTCTGAGTTGCACGAGAGCTGTAATTAGAAGGAAAAGAGCACAGATAAAATTTTTACCAAAGGCTGATCTTTACCTGCTTAAGACATGAATAAAATGCCTTTTGTAACGGTGTGTGATCACCTCAGTAACTCAAAAAAGCCTCCCCGATACAGAAATAAGATGCTCAGTAGCTTTAATGTACAAGCTGTCTATTTTTTGTGGCTAAGAAAAGCCTCTGGGTGCATGCTGGGGAAACAGGGTGGGAGCATGGGTGCACCTGGGGGGGGGAGGGGTCCTGCACATGGCCCCACCCCAGGAAGCGGCCCCACCCTGTGCAGGTGCAGGTTGGTTCCCTCACGGTGCCTATGAGGGAAACTGGGGAGTGATTAGTTGCCTCACCTAGTTTTATTTATTTTATTGCCTTTTACCATAGTCTTTTATTTTATTTTTAGTCTGTTTTTTTTTTTCTCCCTTCTGCTGTTATTATAGTTATTTTGTTTAGAGTAGGCCGATACTGTTTTCCTGCCGGCCCGCGGTGACTTTGGGGCCTGTCAGCTCTGGGAGAGCTGGGAGCTCGGTGCTGAGCCCGGGCAATCCCCACCACCCCCTGGGAGGCACCTCCAAGGGCAGTCCATGAGGAGGCGGCAGCAGGTAAGGGGCAGCTGAGGAGGGCGGCAAGGCTGCGGGGTGTCTCGGGCACTGTGCTTTGCTGCCTGGAGCTGGCCTGGTGGCCAACTTGCTCCTCAAGGTAGCACCCAAACACAAGATGATGGGCTGTGGGTGACCAGAATTGGCATAAGTTGGGGTCCGTGCCCAAGTCTGCTGTCTTGACGTAAGCTGGCGTTGGTAGTGGCATATTTATGGCAAGCTGACGTGTTGTTAGAAGGAGCCTGCTCTGGCACGACGGTTGCAGTGTGGATGCTGCTTCACTGCTCCGTGCCCCGGTTCTCGTCTTGTGCTGGTTTGAGGGCAGGATGAGCAGCTGTAAGGCTGGGCTCAGAAACGGCAATTATGAAACCTTACAAAGACTTCACGGTCTATTTGTGGTGTGAAACGGCTCTTAGCCTGTGAAAGCATGGCCTGATGGCTTCTCATCTTTTTACTGGAGAAAAATACCTACTGAAGTCTGCAGGAGTTGTGTTCATCAGGGTTGTGAAATTGCCTCCCAGGGCTGAGCAGAAAGGGTGCCGCTTTCCACAGCGGGATGCTCCCTGGCCAAATCTGTACTTTGCCTGTGTTAAACCCATACCTTGCCGTGTTCTCAATGCAGCCAGACCTGTTCTGTGCCTGAGGATGTGGAGTTTTATGCTAAAAGAAAGTGCTTCTTAGGGTCTCAGTAACAAGCTTGGGAGTCCAAAGAACAAGGAAAATACTTTTTCAAAAGCATTGCTTTGCTGAAATAATGTTAAAGGAAACATTACTTAAAATACCTCATAGTGATACCCATTCAGTAGACCTTGGCCTTGGGTTATTGTGCTGTCTATAAAGGAATGTCTTGTCCTTGTTATGGGAAAACTAGTCTCTAATTGTTAATTGTGTGTGCAGGAAAGTAAATTAATCAGCTTTTAAAACTACATCTGAATGGTTCCTTAGCTAGCCTAGGAGTTCTAGAATAAATTCAGTTTAAAATATAAACCCATAAGATTACAGTTTTGAACTCTTGCTGTATATTCAAGTGGAAAAACTGAATTGCATTGACAGTTATAACACCTAATTTAGGTGTTAGCAAATGTGAATATTTGCAAGTTAACTTTGTATGAAGTGTTAAAACAGTTAACTTGAAGCTGTTGCATTTATTCCCATTTTCAGGAGAAAATAATTTGCTGTTAAATGGTATACTTATTGGAAAATCTTTCACTCAGGCATTTGCTAAAAACATTTGTAATTTTTTCTGTATGTGGTAAAATTCCTATGCATTAGTTGTTATTCTGCATCTGTGTTCTTTGTTCTCTGCCAGCCACCTCTGTGCAGTTCCCTACATTGTTGAAATTGCTTGTTAATGTAGAAGAGTCTGTTGGTGTGTAAATACCTGTAGCGCTTTAGGACTCTTAAGGAAATTTGGAATAATTTTACCATTTACATATATGAAATAGGAGAAGATTCTGGGGGAGTAAGACAGATACACTTCTATTTTTTTTTAATATATAACCTCATTTCTCCTTTTAAAACAAAATGCAATGTTTACTTAGTAAAGAGAACTTGATGCTGAACTTAGAACTGCTCTCCTTTCATCATGGATATTACTCACATTATAATATAATACAATTAAAACTATGGTGTATAGCCCCTAACTGCCCTCTGAACAGGCCTGCCTGCTCTTAGTGCCACAGAGCCAAGGGGAGCTTCCACCCGGCTGAAATGCTGGCTGACACGGATGCCCAGGATCTACTCACCATACCATGCTGGCTCAGGTGGCCACACAGCGGTTGGTCACCCTCTGTGCCTGCCCCTGTCAGGAGTTGTCAGCTGCGTCGCACAGAGTAGAAGAGCGCAGGGAAGTGACCCATACCTGCCTTTCCTGCTGTGCCCTGATCAAACCATTGCTCACGGCTACTGTCAGGGGGTTTTACCGAGCATCGTCAGGCAGCGTGCCGCTACTGCAGCGGGGCTGGCAGCACAGGCGCTTCACTCCCTGCAAAACACTGGCTTTGAAGGCTGAGGGTGGCAGCCATGAGGTAGAGTGGAGCCCAAGTAGACTATGAGAAGTTAACACACCTGGTGAGAAAATGCATTATCCTGGAGTAGGTTTCACATTAAAAGTTTTCCTTATGCCCATCTGCATGGAAACAATTTGCTTTGTTGCAGCTGAACAAAAGGCTGCTTCATTTAATGCTATGTATGATTTTTAACAGTGGCATAATATCATCTGACCGTTTTATAGCATTATACCCACTCAGTTGTTCCTGCCACAGTTTGCAACAAACCACTGTATCTCTTAGAAGCTTCTCAGAAGGACACGGGGGACCCTATTTTCTAAATAGAAGCTTTACATACCAAGATTAAAAAAAAAAAAGTCGTGATATCTGTGCACTTCAGAGAAGTTTGCAATACAGGTTTCTTTATCTGACTCGGGTATCAGAAGCAGTCTGGCTGTCGTTGCACAAGTGGAATGGGATTAATTTACTTTTTGAAGAGAAACACAGCTCTGAGTGGCACACAGGTGATCTCAGCAATCCTTAGCAATGGTGCGTCTGGCACAAGACTAGTCAGAGATGAGAATTCAGTATGTATTTCCAGGGGTGTGCACCTGCATCCCAAGCCACCCATGTTGCATAGGCACCTCTGCTGAGTGCCAAATGGTCTCAGCTCTCCCTGAAGTGAAGTTGCTTTCTTGCAGCGCTGACATTGCTTGCTCTGCCAGAGACTTGTGTGCCACATAGAACTGCAGGTTTCATTGATAGAAGTGCGTGTTAGTAAAATAACTGACATGCAACATTCCTTACAAAGGCAGTAAAATAGTTAAACAACTGAACATGGCTAGTGAGAAATAGGGCAAATTGCCCTGTGCAGAGATTGGTACTTTCTCTGGTACCTAAAGAAGTAGGGTGTATTGTGCAGTGTAGATATATTTTTAATAACCGACCATGTTGGTGTATAGTTAGCAATCTTGAAGATATGTCAGGCTTGGAAGCGTTGGACTTTCTCACAGCCCAGCTACTCTTCCTGCTCAGCCCTATTAGATGATTGTGGGAGTTGTGCTGAGTAAGGCCATTGGGCGCACAGCCTGTTCCCTTCCTGTGCAGGGTTAGAACCATAGAATTGTTTTGGTTGGAAGAGACCATTAAGATCATCAAGTCCAACCATTAACCTAGCACTGACAGGTTACCACTAAACCATGTCCCTCAGCACCACATCTATGCATCTTTTAAATACCTCCAGGGATGGTGCCTCAACCGCTTCCCTGGACAGCCTGTTGTAATGCTTGACAACCCTTTCAGTGAAGAAATTTTTCCTAATATCCAATCTAAACCTCCCCTGGTGCAACCTGGGGACATTTCCTCTTGTACTTTTGTTTGTTACTTGGGAGAAGAGACCAACCCCCACCTTTCTATAACCTCCTTTCAGGTAGTTGTAGAGAGCAATAAGGTCTCCCCTCAGCCTCCTTTTCTCTAGGCTGAACAACCCCAGTTCCCTCAGCTGCTCCTCATTAAGACTCGTTCTCCAGACCTCTCACCAGCTTTGTTGCCCTTCTCTGAACATGCTCCAGTATCTCAATGTCCCCTTGTTTGTGCTGTTCTTGGGAGTGAGCTTTTTACACCATCATGTACGATTCAAGCCATCTGATTTCATTTATTCTGACTCAGAGAACAAATAAAGCAGTTGCATCAGAATGATGTAGGGCTAGGCAAATATGCTATAGAACAGTTTAAGTTTAATCACATTGTTGTTGGTTGCTTTGGTGTTTGATACGTTATTCAACCAGAAGCAATTGAGAATTTACTGGCATAGGGAAAAATAAGTTCCTCTGGCATGTCAAATAATTTTCTACCAGCATTGGTAAGCTGGACCCGGTGGCATCTTTCCAGTCTTTAATTTACTTAATTTGTGGGATGATTTGCCAGATTAATCAGCATGATGACCTACAGCTGTGTGGTTGGGTTATACTCAGGGTGCACTAAACTTCACTAAGTCACATGCTAGGTGTAGAGTCTGTCCATACCTTTATTTTTGTCTGCAGTGGTTTCAGCGTGTGTGTTCCTCTCCTGTCACCACGTCTTCTGGTTTTGTTTTGAAACACGGGCTGTGAACCAGAGACAGTGCCCTAACTTCCTTCAGCCGTGACACGCCTTTTTGTCATACTGAGTAGCTAAATGCTCCACAGATGTGCCACTGAGTATGACAGTAGTGGTCATAATTGATGAATAACGGGAGCATTGGTAGGAAAATAATTTTTTTTTGAAAAGCGGTGTACAGTGCAGTGGTTTCGTACTGGCCAGTTTACAAGCTGTTGGTACCCTGCTTGCACACATTGTTACCGCTGTCAGGGTGATGTGGCTGTTTGCTGCAGTAGATGAAGGCATCGCTAACACCGGCCGTTCTTTCTGAACTGTTTGCAGTCTTTCTTCCCTGCTTTCCCCCCGGCCCCTATCCTGCTCAGGTGGAGGAAGCATTCTACATTTTAAAACTTCCAAATTTTAACAAATCTGGGTTTGAGGAAGAAGATTTAATAGCGGTATGAATGATAACCTAACGTGAATCAGTTTTCAGACTATCCCAGTATATGTTCTTAACTGTGTTTGAATACAAATGTTTTTATAGAAAATATGCTTGAGTTACCCAAACACTATCCGGGTAATATACTTTGTAACATCTCTCCCTGTTATGTAACTTCTTTCAGGTACACAAATGTGAGTGTTACTAGTGATAATAGAAAACCTACTTTGGATTAGAAAGCTGAAGTTATTGGATAGCAGCTCTTGAGCAACACCCACATTTGGAAGAAGCTTGGCTCTCAGAAAAACTTTTGGAAGTTTACTATTTCACAGTAAATTTTTTTCTCCTGTACAGACTGCAACAACACAGTGGGGATAGCTTTACTGGCTATTACAGTCAAGTAAATAAAATTGGTATACAGTTTTGTTTTAGTTGGCTGCCGTATAACCTGTTCTACAGCTCTAGGAGGACAATTATGTATCTTTTTTTGTGTCAAGAATGATAGCAATATCCCGTAACACTAATATGCATATTGTCATGTCAGCATTTTTGTTATTTAGGAATTTGTATCTCTCCTGAGTTGCAGTTTAGCTTGCAGAATCGCAGCAGGAAGTATAACACTGTACTGTAATTATTTAATCAACAATAAATTGTACTTTATTGTGTTGTGCCATTGTGCTTTACTCTTTTTAAAGAAAACATTGTATCTTTCAGAAGCAACTTTGCTTTGATTGCACATCTACTGGTGAACCATCACTCTTCAATATAGTGTAGTAATTGGAGTCTAGCAATGCTCCCTTCTTGTGTCCATTCTACTATAAAATTTAATGCCAAGTTTTGCTATTCTGTCAGGAGAAATGGTTTCACAGGTTGGTTGCGTTGGTCTTAGGCACCTGCATATTGAAATTATTTCTAGTTCTGGGAACTGCATATAGAAATCTGAAAGCTGCTGTGCCATATGACAAAGCACCAACATAGTGCAGACTGCGTGCTGTCCCACGCAGTGTTCTGTCTCGCCTCCTGTCCTCAGCAGATGTCAGTAATGTCACCCATTACAGTGCATGCAGTAGCCATTGTTTCCAATAGCAAAGATACTGATAGCAGGGCCTGTGTCGGGCAGAGTTTCTCCCCTGCAGGAAGACCCCTTCCTCCAGTTCCGCTTGTGCTGGGTATTGTTTGTTCTTGGGTTCTGTAAGTCTGCACAGGCAAGATTATAAAAAGTAATTCTCCTTTCTGAGAAAGGAGGGCTCTCAGCCTGCAGGATATGCTTCTCCAAAACACTGGCAAAATAATTTCCAACCTCAAGCCCTTCAGGACAAAGGACCGAGGTTTTGTGATGCTATGGCAATAACAGAATGATTGCAGCACTACTGATGATGATTTTTTTTCTTAACTACCATTGTTATTGTTACTACTGTTTTCTGCAAAATCATTGGGGAAGCAAGGAAGATTTTTCCCAACTTAAATTTTTGTTGTTACCAAGGTGAAGTGGGAGAGCAGTCTAGCAATAATTGTCCTGGTCTTTTTGTACTGCTAATTAATGGTTACTGGGAAAAATATATTCTGGAAGCTTTAATTCCTGCGGACACTCTTTTAAATCAAATGCTGCAAACAACCCCACCCCTACTTAACTGCGGGGCAATTCTCAAGATAATGGTAGTTTTCTACAAATTAATATCAAGTAAGTATATGTCTTCTTTAAAAAAGATCTTACATTATTTTAGCAGATGGAATATAACGGCTAGAAGCATACATGCAATCAGATAGTCAGACAGTAGTTTGGGAAGCATTCATCTACAGGAACTATGAGACAGGTGGGCACACACCAAGCCCTTCAGGGGAGCATTGGAGGTTACCCTCACAGGTAACCAAAGGCAAACCCAGCCCTGCTCTGCAGCTGCCCCGCTGTCCCTTTGTGGGAGCTCTGGGAGGCCATGAGAGCTGTGCACAGTCAAGCTGCTGAGGAGATGGGCTTGGGCAGCGGGAGTGAATGGGTTTAAGCTATCAGTATTAGGCTGGCAGGTTGCAAGGAAATCTGTCGTGATGGTTTCTGGAAAACCATATGCTTTGAATCAAGTTCAGTCAGGCTCCACTGAGTTGTAATATTTCTCAGGCTGAGTAGTTGCTAATATGAGGGCTTCTTTTCTAAGCACGGTGAGTGGCACTAAGTAAAAAATGCTTTCAGGATCAAGCCTATAATTGTCACATACAAGGATACAAATCAAAAGTTTACTCATTTTTAAAAGCAGTTTGCTTTTCCTACATATTTTGAGTCATGAAGCATCACATAAAAATTACATTTTCATATCTTTTTATAATGCAAGATAAAATATTAGTGTTAAATGTCACTAATGTGTAACTTGTATGAACTAAGTATGTCACAGATAACTCAGGGATTAATTTGCAAACTAAATTAATGTAATCTTAGCGGTATGGGAAACTTGCAGTTGTTTTGAAGAGAAAGCGGCAGATTAACAGAGGTACAGAAAAGCCAAGTATTTTCTGTTTACTGTTGTAGTTAAGGAAGAGAAAGCCAATCTCTTCTCAAGCTCCTCCCAAAGGAGTTGTCTAGTTTAAACCAGTAATTGCAATTAAGAACATCAAGTAAAAGAATTATATAATGCTTCTCCGTTTTGCTATTAAAAGCTTAAACTTTTTCTGTTGAAAGCAGAAAAAAAAATTCAAAAAGGATTTAATTAACTAGTAAACTTGGGTGTTTATCAACTGTAAAAATGATTTGATTTCCATAGCAATAGGATATAAGTCAACTTGCAGATTTTAAAGATCAAAGTTAAAATAATTACAAAAACAGTGATTGGCTATTTATTTATTTATATTTTAATTGAATTTTTAAAGCTTAGTATTTCAGGATATTTTTTCCCCACTTACCATGGGTTATTGGGATTTGGTATTTAACCTTGCATTTATTCTGTAAATTGTAAATTAATAGACTAAATAATCTGTGACCCTTAATAAAACCTCAGTGGTAGAAAGTTGCTCTCAGATATATCAGCTGTGTTGAGGGACTGTAACCAGCAAATTTCTGCCTTCTGTTTATGTTTTGGCTTAGCTGTATCACAACATCACTGAATGGCAGGGATTGCAAGGGACCTCTGGAGATCATTTAGTCCAACCCCCCTGCCAAAGCAGGTTCACCTAGAGCAGGTTGCACAGGATCACGTCCAGGCAGATTTTGAACATCTCCAGAGGAGGAGACTCCACAATCTCTCTGGGCATTTCTAGTGCTCTGTCTACCTCGGAGTAAAGTTTTTCCTCATGTTCAGATAGAATTTCCTGTGTTCCAGTTTGTGTCCCTTGCCCCCTGTCCTGTCACTCGGCACTGCGGAAAGAGTCTGGCCCCATCCTCTTGATACCTGCCCTTTAGATATTGATAAGCATTGATGAAGTCTCTTCTCAGTGTTGTCTTCTCCAGGCTAAAGAGACCCAGGTCTCTTATCCTTTCCTCATAAGAGAGGTGCCGCAGTCCCCTTATTATCTTTGTAGCCCTCCTCTGGACTCTCTCCTGTAGTTCCTGGTCTTTCTTGAACGGAGAGGCCTGGAACTGGACACTGTACAGATGTGGCTTCATCAGGGCAGAGTGGAGGGGGACCTCGACCTGCTGGCCACAGTCTTTTTAATGCATCCCAGGAGACTATTGGCCTTCTTGCCCCTAGGGGCACATTGCTGGCTCATGGTCAATTTGTTGTCTACCAGGACTCCCAGGTCATTCTCTTCAGAGCTGCTTTCCAGCAGGTCAGCTCCCAGCATGTACTGATATGTGATGTTATTTCACTCCAGGTACAGGACCCCGCGCTTGCCCTTGTTGAACTTTATAAGGTTCCTCTCTGCCCTATTCTCCAGCCTGTCGAGGTCTTGCTGTATGGCGGCACAGCCTTCTGGTGTGTCAGCCACTCCTCCCAGTTTTGTGTCATCAGCAAACTTGCTGAGGGTATGCTCACCTCATCCAGGTGATTGCTGAATATTTTGAACAAGACTGGACCCAGTACTGACCCCTGAGGAATGCCACTAGTTACAGACCTCCAACTGGACTCTGCACTGCTGATCACAACCCTCTGAGCTCTGCCATTCAGCCAGTTCTCACTCTAACTCTCCATTCACTCATCTAACCCACCCTTCCTAAGCTTACTTGTGAGGATGTTATGGGAGACAGCGTCAAAGTAGACAATATCCACTGCTCTCCCATCACCTACCCAACCAGTCATTGCATCATAGAAACCTATCAGATTTGTAAAGCATGATTTCCCCTTGGTGAATCCATGTTGACCACTCCTGATAACTTTCTTTTCCTCCACATGCTTAGAGATGATATCCAGAATGAACAGTTCCATCGCTTTACCAGGGATGGAGGTGAGGCTGACTGGCCTGTAGTTGCCTGGGTCCTCCTCCTTGCCCTTTTTGAAGACTGAAGTGACATTGGCTTTCCTCAGACGCCACCCTGTTTCTCCGTGACCTGTACTGTAAATGAACTTTAACTCTATGAACTGTAACTGAAATTGTTTCAGCTACGGTGTAGTTCAGTTCAGCAACAGTGTATTAAGCAGTCTGAACTGCGCGGGGTCACGGATGTAACAGGCTGCATCCTGCCAGCTGCAGAGAGCTCCAGCCTGAGAGTGAACGGAGCCTTCATTTCCCTTTCCCCTTGGTCTCCAGGTTGCAGCGCCTCCTCTCCTGCTCTCTAGAGCTGGCTTGCAGGGTGTCAGAAATGGAAGAACAGTGGGATGCTGAGCTGTACGGGGTGGACCTTCCAGGGGATCAAGAAACAATTAATAAGAGTTGAGCAGAAAATTGAAAATTGTCTCTGTTTGTCAGGGCTAGTTTCCAGAGAGATGCAGCTGTGGGTGGTTTTCCATGGAACAAGTGATTCTTCCAAACTCGGGGCCAGATTCATAGATGGCACTGTGGCTCTTCCCATGTTAGCAAGAATTAGAGTTAAACTTGTGTCAAGTGTTTGAAGGATCAATGTCTTACATGTTACAGTGCAGTTTTAAAATGGCCTTGCTTGTGTTGTATTTCACAAAGATACACTTAGGGCAGTTAAAACAACCAATTTTCTGTTTCAAGTGGTGTGGTGCTGTTTATGAATGACTCAGTTTGTTCTTACCATTCATGACTTTGGCGGAATTGTTTGACTGAGGTATGGCTCCATTAATTTCTCTCTTCTCTATTTATGTGTAATAGAAAATTATGTGTATTGAAAATTTCACTCATCAAGATAACTGCATTAAGTATAACATCTTCTGGTTACTCCTGGGGCAGCAGCTGAAGTGGGAATGCTAATCTAATGGCATGGTCACAATAATTCTCCTGCCATGACTCTGTTCCATGTATGAATGCAGCAATTTAGCTACATAAATTCCCTCACAGATTTTCAGGGAAGCTTTAAAGATGTTCAGAAACTCATCTAATTTAACTGTCTCACTTCCTGGTGTGATTTTCTTTGATTTACAGATTAAGTGGGTGTAGCTGGATCATACAGGATAAACAGCTTTTCAAAAGATATTAAAAGATAAGATTTTTCAGAATATCAATAAGGTTGTTAGTAGCTACTTTTCTTTTACGCTTATGCAAAATCTACGTGTTTTTTTATTTGTTGTTCACAGAAAAAGGAGGACAAAGCTTTCAAACTGTGGTGGCTAAAATTATATGCCAAAACATAGTAATACATCTCAGTAAAAGAGAAAGGATTTAAAGGTGCTTAGCATTTAATTTAATGCCACTGAAATCGAAGAGAACTTTAAGTGTTCTCCTATTTTAATGAGGAATAATTCTCATCTCCTTTTACACATGTAGGTTTGAATGCTTTATTTTAGGTGGTTATTTTAAGAAGATTGTCCTTTGTTGATTAGATTTATTCACAAAAACAAACGGAGAAAAGTATTTGCCCTCCTTTAGTACTCGTAAGCCCATGTGTACTCTAAGGATTAATATCTTTAATTTAGATTATTTACCCCAAATGAGAAATAGCCTGAAGGTTACTTGGGCCTGTATAACTACCACATGGAATTGGTTATAAACATTATTACTGCAGTTCTGTGCAGCCCAGGTGGAAAGGACAGGGATTATTATTAAACATTTTTATAGCACAACAGATGTACACACAAACAGTCTAACACAGAGGAGACAAAATAGGACAGCAGCTGAGGAAAACAAGGATAGAGGGAAGGAGTCAGGTAAGTAAGAATTTAAACCAGGTGGTTGTGAGGGTAGGAAGGCTCACTGAGGGTAAGATGCAGGAGAGTATATAAAGTGGGAAAGGCTGTGTTAGGAAAAATGTGCTAGGTCTCTTCTGTATAAATGGTCTTCTTTTAACCAGCTAGAGGATGAAGTGAATGGATCAGTTGGTTTTAATTGTCACATCCTGTTTATTCTGCCACTATGCACAAATATCTGTATTTACACTGAAATGTACAGTGAATGTTTTACTGTTTGCTGGTCTCTGCTTCTCCTGCCTTAACCTCAAGAGGAGTAAAGTATGGCTGCCATTGCCATATGAAAGAACCAAAACAACATATCATAATTTTTTTTTCCAAAATTAGTTAGTCTTCCTTTTCAACATACATATTTTTGATTAATATTTTTGTGCATGTAGATATGATATTGATCACTTTGGTAAAGTAGCCTGTAACATATAAGACTTAAGCCTGGTGAAAGAGCAAGTACAAAAGCAGCTGATTTTTGCATCATTGGTTATTTCTTAGCTGAAATAGTGATGAAAAAAACCCCAGCTTTTAAAAAGTATTTAACATGGAAGTATTAGGGTTATTTGTAAGATTGGGTTTGGAATTACAGTTGAATAAATATTTTTTTAAGGGCTAGATTGTTGCAGAGAAATTTGTGTCAGTACTGCACATTCACCAAAAGAGAGCAACATAGGCCCACTGTACGTGCTTAAGGCAAGTGGCCATTTTACACTGTAAAAGAGAACATATTGTCCTCTATTTTAGACTCTATATTTTACCTGCCTCTGAGTGTGATGGATGTGGTGCGATTATTAGTTAGGTTTATGGCTATTGATGATGTATGTTTTATGGATCATATTTTTGTCTTTCAGTTGTTTATGTACAATATGTTTCCTCATTCATTATGATTGCATTTAGGATACATGTTTATACGTTTGTTGAAACATTGCTGCTTTTTTTCCCCTCTTAGAAACTTCTTTCAGCAGAAGATTTTGCATTCATGAATATTCTTTGGCTAAAGTCATTAACATGCTTGACATTTTTAGGTTTCTTAAATGCTTTGGTATGATATCAGCTCTATATTTGATTTACTTGAAAAAAAAAAAAAACTTGTAAGCCTAGAAATGTGCATTTTGTTGTATTAATAATTGTCACCATCCTGAGTGTGTAGAGACTGTTTTATTTTACATTCATTTTCGTTCTGCAGAATAATCCTTTCACCCTAAAGCTGATCAATGCACTCAGATATGTAAAGATACTTGTTTAGGTAAGCATGTGGAAGTTCCTTTGAAGTGTCTTTCCTAAAATATTATGTCCATCTTAAGTTAGTAACTGTGAATTTTTTTAAAGCAAAATTTGAGATAAGCGACCCTCAAAATAAAAGAAGGGATTTGTCATGTACAAGGTTGTTTTCAGAAAAGTTCTTATCTGCAGTGTCCAAAACCAACCTGACATTTCTTGTAACTTGGATTTGGGATCTGTCATTAACAGGTTGGTTGTTTACATTGTCTATATATTACTATACCTTGTGGTCCTTAGCTGGCATAAAGTGTGGGGGTGTATGGTCTTGTGACCTTCTTTAGAGCACTGATGGATCCTGTTCTAGGATCTATGTAGGCTGAAGCAAGGGTAGGTCTTCATGCAGCAGGCAAGGGGAAGGGGGAGATGAGCAGCAAAGTCTGGCCTGTGCTAGGCTGGGAAGGGCAGTCTTCTTCTCCCTCTTTTATGCAGGAGAGAATGAACGATTTGACTCCTCTCTCCTTGTTTTATTTCCTGTGTAGTCCAGAGGGTGAAACCAGACAGATCCAAGTTTGTTGCAGCTGTATTTCTGCTCAGCCAGTAGAAAATAAGTGCTGTAAACTTCCCAGTCACTTCCAGTGTTCCAATAATAGACATTTCTTCAGTACAGTAACACTGGCTGCACAGAGTAGGCCTGTGTTTGGAGGATGTACTGTGAACTGGGGCCCTCAGGTGGTGATGGTGCCAGAGGTCCAATGTGCAGCTTGTGGCAGTGGTCGCGAGGCTCAAGACACAGATGCCCTCAGGCCAGTCTCAAACTCTGCAAAGACTCTTGAAAAGATCCTGTAGTCCAAATGGCTTTACTAAGATTCACTTAAGGGGGTCCAACAAAATGTCTGCTGAATGACATCTTCAGGCCTGTGGAAGGATGGAGGGGGTCAGAGAGCTGGAAAAATGGAGATGCTGAAGAATTGCTGTAGCAAAACCAGCATCCCATCATGTTTATTAGGAAAGTAGATGATGCACAGTAACAGAAATGAAACATGAGATGTATGTAAAATAGGAGGGAGTCTGAATCTAAGTGTGACCAGAGGCAAGGCAAAAGCTAGTATGCTTTTAATAGTCAGAAACCTCCCAGGAAAGGCTTGCTGGAGCCAGGAAGTGCTAGGTGTGTGTGTCATTGAAAAGAAAATTATGTTCTTTTATAGTCTGGATTTTTGAATGTATATGCTTCTATTTAATTCTATTTAAAAATAAAAAATAGTTAATTTCAGAGTTCAGTATCCTCTGAAAGCTCCCTGTGAAGAACAAACAGGTAGCTCTGATAGATGCTCGGTGTGGGAGTGAGACTATGTTGGACTCTGGAGAGCAAAGATACAGCAAGATTTGGCTGTGCCGGAGGCTTTGAGCTTGTGTTTGTTTGTTGTGGTGTGTCTGTTGGAATAAGTAGCTCTTCATCTGAGACCTCCATGCACAGAGAGTGACCCTGTGTGTGCCAGGCAGACTCTGCCCCTGAAGAGCCACTCTCACATCTCTTTGCCAGCTGCGCATAAGCATTGGATTGAACGTGTTTTTCACTCCCACTAGAAGAGATGTGTGCATAAACTGCCCAAACTCTAAATGTAGGGACTGCATATAAATAAAACAATTTCTGTATATTTACAGATCTAAATGCATGCCTTTTGCTCAAAATATTTAAATCCAGAATTCCGGAAGAATTGGTTGTTCAATAAAAATACGTTTTTTTAGCTAAGACAACATCTTTTCTCCAAATATTTTCAGATTAAATAAGCATTTGAAAGAAGCATAGAATAATAATTCTAAGGCTGCCTAAGCATCAAAGACTTAGGACTCTGGATGCTTCAACTTCTGAGATTGAAAAAGAGCATTTCTGAAACTCCTGTTTCAAAATTATGGGCTCTTGCAAAATAATCTTGGCTAGTTTTATGTAGAGTTGGGAATACACTGATTCTGTCCAAATGAGAGGTGTTTAGCATAGCTTAAAAATGTGAATTCAGAAAGGCTGTTACAGGACCTTAAGGATCGCTTCATTTTATAGACTTAACTTGCTTTCCTAATGCTGACTCCCAATATGCAACAAGAGTGTTCCCTTTTTCTGAATTAATAAGATTTATCATGGGTTATACAGCCAGGCTAGGGAACCCAGCTGAGTGAGGGGTGTTTGCACAAGAGGCATATAAACAAGAGATCCTTATGGATTTCTGAATCTACATTTCCATACATAGTTCTAGACAAAAAAAAAAAAGGGTATTTCCTAGAATTTTTTTTTCTTTGTGAAAAATGTTGAATTGTTGAACTGATTATTCTTTTGATTCACTATAGTAATTGTCTGTGTATGTACACAATCAATCAGGACTGGCATTTTAACTATTAAATTGTGTAAACTTATCAATGTGAATTAAAGTGACTTCAGTGTCAATGCCAGTAGTATAAACAGAGATAAAATATGACTCAATGCTTCCAGGCAAGGTTTGTAAATTCCTATGAGCAGAAGGTGCTTATCCTTTACTAACAAGTTATATATTGGTCAGTATAATCTGCAGTGTTGTTATCGAACCATTCCTATTTAGAGAAAGGTCTGTAATTTTCACGGCTGTTGCTGCTCTGTTTTTTTATCAGTAGAAACCTTCCACTCGCGATGCTCTATTTTGCAGGAATGCAAACAGTGAAACTGCCAGTCCTAGACCAAATGTTCTGGGAAGTTTGGGCAAAAGGAGTTTGTGTGGCTGAGAACATGCTGCCTTTAGGTTCTCACTGACTGAAAGGAGGGGAAACTTTAAAAAATGAGGGCTACAGTATAGGTGGGATGATATTTCTGAAATGGTGAGCAAATGAGTGTGTTTACGCCGAGAGCTTCATGTGTTCAGGAAGTGCCCTAATATACACTGCAGCTGCATAGAAGTTTCTTGCTTTAGCCTGCTCCCTTTGAGAGTAATGGGCTGGTTCTTGAGACTTGAGTACTGTTGCTTCAGATTGTGATAAGGTCAGCACAAAAAAATAGTTAGGGTTGATCCCTGAGCAGGGAACTGTTTTCAAGGTCTTACTGTGCTCCTGTTGAAGGTCAGGTTTGGGAGAAATTTTATATATATATATATATATATATACACACACATACATATGTTTATTTAAAAAAAAGCAACTGCCATGTGTTCCCCTGTATTTTGGCCATATTTATTAGTGATCCAAATGTATCCATATCTGTGTTCCAGGTCTTTGCTGATTTTTAGTCTGCCTCTTTCTAGTTTCTTTCTATTGACAACTATTTTCTGCTCATCTGTGCAAGTAAAGCATAACCTACAATGCCTTCTGCAGTTGGTGATGGAATCTCTGGCAAAGATGGATTTCAGCTGCTAAGAGAAATTATTGGAATGGGAGACGCTTCCAATTCAACTCTTGCTGTGCTTGCTTCTGTGATTTGTTTGTGTGACACGGTACTGCAGCTCTTACCACCTAAACAACCCTGCATCATATGATCCCCTGCTGTAAGGGTGAGATGTCTAAAAGAGCACAGCAGGGGCATGAGAATTGCAGAACTTGAGGATCAGAATTGACCAATACAGAACTTATAATAATTGTTTAAATCTGTAGTAACCAACTGGTGGTGGCTGACAGGTTCAGACTTCTGCTTCTGGTAATGATTTTAATGAAGCTTCAGCTTTCCAGCCATGTATGATGTGAATTTGGACACTGGTAGTTGCTCTCTGGGGCCCTCGGCAGCAGGACGTTGATGCTGCTGCCACACCACTGATAGATGTAACTGTGCTATCAAAACAAAGCATGTGAGCAGTAGGGTGATTATTTTGAGTTTTGTTTTATACGGAAAAGCTTCCTAAGATCAGCAGTCATTTAAAATGCTTTTAGGCATATAACTGAAATGTAACATGAATTATCATTTCCTATTTCATTGCTAGTTTTTGCATGCTGTTGGTGATTCCTGACTCTGTAAAATATAGCTAAGTTAGGCCAACCTACAAATCCTGATGTTTTTACATAATCTCTGTTGTGAACAGTAAAAGCATGTGTATTCTGCTAATCCATATTCAGATACAAGCCCACAGTTAGAGTGCTAAATATAACTTGCTTTTAGGCCAGGAAAAATAAGTTATCATTTTTTCCCATGAAAACATACTTTGAAGCAACTGAAGTATTGCCTATTTTGTGTGGTTTTGTTTTTAAAACTATTTTTAAATATTCCACAGCAGACATTCTATCCACAGAAAACAGCAGGAGAGTTTTCTTACATAATAATCTGACAGATGTGTCAGGGTATCTAATCCCTTAAACCTCCAAAGCCCTCTGATAGTGGATGTTTTAAAAGGCCAGATTGAAAAGCATGCTGCTCTTTTATTGAGTCTTTGCCTTCAGTGCCCATTCCACACTCGATTGCTCTATTTTGCTAAAGTAGAGTACGTGATAACTTGAAGTCAAGGGAACAAAAAAACCCTTATCTTAGAAAACAGAATTAAAAATACCATTAAAATAATTAATGCCAAGTGAAAACACCATTTAAAATCTGCATTTACATCTGGGTCTTCTCATTCAAATCTTTTTTCTGTGCTTTCTCTGAGATTCTGTCAAGAAGTAAATCAATAATAATTACACACACAAAATGACCAGCAGACTTGCAACTGAACCATCAAGATTTTCACATTCCTTAACTATGCAACCGTGTAATCATATTACTGTAACTCTTGTACTCTTTCGTCTAAGGCCTTTCTGTGCCTTACAGCATCGTGTCTGAGTATGCCATTGGCCGTTTAAACTGGGGAACTCTGCCTTCTACTTGCCTGGGTAAGCACCTGGCATACTTTTTAAAATAACAAAGTCATTAGAATAGTCTTTGCCTCTTAGCTCGTTTTAGCCTTTTCTTTTTCAGAGTGGTTATAGCTTTAATAATCCAAATGTCAGAGGGAACATGAATTCAGAGGATCAGGGTTTCAGTTAATCACATTAAATAAGTTCCCTTGATAGTTAGATACAGCAGCATACAACCTTATTTCAGCTAGCAGGAATCTTGGATAAATGAAGTTGGGTAATCAACGTCGCAATGCATATGGCTACTGCTTCGTTTGCCATAAATTTGTGTGCTACATAATTTAAAAAAATCATATCATGTACTGTTTGTGGGAGTTGGATCTGAAATTGTATCCAAACTTAAAGGAAGTAAAGATTTGGAGAGAAAAGCTGACTTGTTTGGGATTTTTGACATTTGCAAAAGCGCAATATGGTGTTAAATGTGTCGATGAAAACCTGTGCTTTAAAGTATATAAGAACATCTAGAATTTATTTAAAAAACATTGTTAATGTTTGTTTTGACAAAATCATAGCTTTCTAGTTTTTATAATCCTTATTACCTTTAGTAATGCAATTATTTAGGGCTTTTTCTTTGAAATGTGAGCTGACTTGAGATATCGCACCTGATGAGGTTATCGAAGATTCGTGTAATGACACTCTGGGACTGAGAAAATAATCATCTCTTCTTTGATTACACAAATCGGCCTGTCTTTTTCGTGAATGCAGCAGCTGACCTTGACTTTACACATGGACACATTTTTTGCAGCTTTTAAAAAAAACATTTTTCAACAGATTAATCCTATAATGCAGTGATTTCTTTTTCTGTGAGGATTTCTCAGAGATTTTTAGTTCTGTTCAGGCAAAGGTTCTTTAAATACCAGCTGTATACACATAAAATGGAAGATAAAAACAAAGGACGATAGACAAGAAATTAAGATTATACACAAAGACTTCTAGGTTAAAGTGGTTCTGCCAGTCTAGCAAATGTGAAATACAAGGTTAAAAAAAAGGCTTTTGTTATTTAAGTGGCACATGTTGCATTATGGAGAAGAGCTTTTCTTCATGTAGGTTACAGTCCTATCTAAGGATGGCTTCCATTTGTTGTACATCCCTTCTTATGGCATCAGGTTTCCTCTGTACTTCCTGTTTTTCTTGTAGACAATTGATGATTTTCAAATCACCACTGCTCTCTCTTCTTCATTTACTTAATTATTTGTTTTGAATTTTATTACTGTGTGTATATGAAGGGCAGCTTGATGCCTCAATTTAACGTTTTAACATTTGAGTTTAATATTACATTATCCTATAGCATTTGTGTTCCTCCTATACTGATGAGATTGGATAGTGGATTTCAGACCCTTATCACCCACATTCACAAACACCGTTTGGGAATGGAAATCAGTGATATGGTGTAAAAGTTGGAGTCCAGGCAAGTCTGAGAGTACCTCATTTGATGTGGCTGCTCAGGGCTCTAAAAGAAGGGAGAATACGGAAGAAGTTCTTGTTCTTTCAGGCCGGCTGAAGTAAGGGAAACCTCTGTTGGTTGGTTTGATTTTTTTACTGTCTGTGGAATAATAAGGGTTTTCAGAAGCATCTTTTCATGGAACCATTTAATTTCAGAATTAGTGGTTTATTCGATGATCTCTGAGGTCCCTTCCAACCACCACAATTCTGTGATTCTGTGATTCTGTGATTCTGCATGTCTGTCCTTATGGTTCTGTTCTCTGAAACTAAATAGCTGTTGATGGGGATTAGAGTGTCTTCATGGAGGGAGAACTGTTATAAAACCTCTATTGTGCATTCTTCAGCAGCTGTTTTGGTAAGTTTAACTTAGTTGCTGTTCCCTCAAGCCTAATACTTTGTCTTTTTCCATTGCTGGGAACACACTTTACCAGTGAAGTGAACCAGTTAAGGGAAAACTGTAGGCTTCAGCCCTGCAGTACGTAACAAGGTGAGAGGGCTGCCCAGTTCTGCTGTCTTCCTAAAATTACAGATATGCTTTCTACTCATGTATACGCTAAAGGAAAGGAAGAACCTTTGGGTTTTGGAGGCCTTTCTTCATAACTTTGAATAACTTTGGGCTCAGATTCTCAAATGTGCTTGAACAACCATGTTCAAATACCCTTAGGTATTTGATTTGGCTTTTAAGTGGCAATGACATTTTTTGAAATCATCCTGCCCTTGCCACCTCCACCAGTTATGCATACCTTGTAGCCAATTATTTGTTGAAGCCTTCACTTGAAGCCAGAGCTCTGCAAGACAATCAGCAAAGCTGAATTGCAGAATCATGTTCTGAGCTGACAGAGCTGAATGGTGCTCATGCCCAAAGCAGCTGATACCAAGAGCAAAGAAGCGGTGGCGTGTTGAGATGTTCTGATCAGAACACTTGCCCAGAGAAAAATTCTGATCTTGGTGTACAAATTTAAATTTGAGTCTTTAGGTTATTACACTAAGATACCAGATACTGAGCTGTAGATAAACCATCTTTTCTCATGATTACTTATCTCAAGAAGAGGAGTTTCAGCAGGAAAGAAACACCTCTTACTTACCAATGTTTTGGTGGAGTGGGATTTTGGTTTGTGTTTCACGTTGCTGGTCTGAATGCTCACTGAAGATTGTGAGGTATTTAGATTTTCATGTTGTTGTTTTAGGAATAGGTTCTTTATATAGAGCAGTGGTGGGCTTTTGCAGGTGGAGAAATGGAGGTGAAGAAATTTTTAGCAGGTGGTTAACAGGTAACTGTCTGTGGAGTGGATCAGTCATTTGAGCACCTGGGCCTGGTCTCTTTCTCCTGCATCTAACCTCTTGTTGCTGGAAGCTTCAACCTGGTGCTGGTATTGCATAGTGGCCAGTGCCTGCTGGGTGGGAGCTGCACAGCCCAGCATTAGCTGGGGATTGAGCCCTTCATTTCCCTGCACCTCTCTTCTCCACTTGTGAAACAGAGAGCACCACCAGCCTGCGTCATGTTGGTGTTGCACGGAGAAGATTAAAAGGTGTTCAGATACTGCATTGTGCTTGTAGGAGTCACGCAGGCATTTCAGCCAAGTGTGAAATGGCTTTGCTAAGCCAGCTGCAGAGGTGCGCTAAACTGGCACATTTCCACATAACTTACTTTTGGTTTAATCTACATTTCTATTTGGATCTTTATTCAAACCCAGCTGTTTTTTGCTTGATGTACACCCAGCTTTCCCAACTGGCCTGTGTTTCATGAAACATGACTGTGAAAGACCCTCACTGTTCAACATATACTGTCAGCTTGTTTCTGTCTAAGTACTTGGTTGCTTGGGAGACGTCCTTAAATGAATAATTGTATTTTTGCCTGTGTAATTATCACATGATAATTTCTTATATTTATCTCAATTTTGATATACATTTTGACATGGTTTACATAACACAGGAGACCTTAGCTCTGTGATTAAGAGTTTCAATTGTGGAAAAAATCAAGACCTGATTTATTTTTCTTAGGTTCTGGGGCCTGATTTTTTCACTCTGCTAGTGATATGTATGTGAAATGCATTCAGCTTGCAAATAGGAAAGAGAGTTATTTTAATTGAGTGCTGTTTATATTTGGTGGACGGCTTGCTGCATTGTTGAAGCTCTACATTTAAAAAAATCCTAAATGATAAACCAGTTCCCTGATTCTGGAATCCTGTTACAGCACTTCCATATGTTACCACATGTAGTATTTTACAACAAAGCTAAGCCTTGTGTTTCATTGCTTTGGATACTGAAGGGACTTTCAAGAAGGAAATGTAAACCAAAGATTTCTGGAATAGATAAAAGCTGAAGGACGTGAGGATGTGCAGGCAGTATCTTCAGGGCATGTATCATCCTGTTCCCCTGAGAATGGGGCAAGAAACACACTGTTCCTACCAGAACACACAGGGAAGTTACAGGCAAGAGGTACATAGGCTGCTCCTCTGCCTGAAGTCTATATTCCGCTGGATATATAACCACTTCTATTTTAAAGAACCTTCACAGGTTTACTGCATTTATTTGTTAGCGGAAAGGTTGCAATCAGTGAGAAACTATTGAAATGTGACATGGCCCATCTGTCCCCAATTAGATTCACTGATATCTTTCTACATCCAAAATTTAGATGCCCGGAAATCATGCAGTCAGCTGACTGGCTATAAAATGTTGTGGGAGAGCATACATACAACTCTTACGTTGAAATTCTTGGTTTTTTACAAATGAACTAATTGTTCGCTCAGCCAAAAAGGGACACTTCAGACCAGCCACTGCAGCACTTACCTAGAAGAGGGTGAGTTACGATCCTGTTCTAATACACAGTTATTTAAAAGATATTTTATTCTTGACAAAAAAAAGCAAAATGTTCCTAATCTAGAGCTGTGGATTCCTCCAGTTACCTAGAGTTAGATGGCCTGTTGGTGGGAAGGGTGTGCAGCAGGAAAAGCCTGGCGCCAGGGGACAGGAGGTGGACAGCCAGGCGTACCCTTCCGAATTGGCAATTCTGTACAATTTCTGTGGGATGTTCTTTGTGTGCCATTACTAACAGCAAATATTCATCAGGCCAAATTCTGATATTGCTTGCATCTATGAAGAGCCCATAGGCTTGTGCAGGTGTAATGAGTTGGAAATTAGTGAAATTAGTCAGTAATCCTGCTGGTAGTTCACAAGGAGGAGTAAAATTCACACTCCTGTGCAGTTGGATGGGGTGATCACCTGCACAGGGCTAGTAGGAGTAAGAGCAGGAAAAACATCTGTCTAAATAAACACTTTTTCAAGTGAAGCTTTTGGTTAAAACTGGTATTATCTCAAGGCAACTTCTAGAGAACTATTAATCAGGGAAACTAGAAATATTAGGTTTAGTTTTGCTATATGACTCTTGTTACCTAATTGTCATGTAATTAGCCTGTTGTTCACTGGGAAGGCACACAGTGTGACAGCTGTCAGTGGTATCTACATCTATGGTTTGTTGTTGCTGTTTTTATCTTTTTAAATTAATGTAAAAACCCATCACATCTTGTGTTGAATGTGGGATTTGCATTATGATACTTTGGGGGGCTATTTAAAGATGTGTTGTGCCTTGAAATCAGAAGGGATCAGGAGTATCAGAAGCTGCATTGTATGGAAACTTCCATACCATGGATGAGTTACAGAGGTTTCTGGCTTTGTGGACAGAGGGGTTTGTGTTACTGTTACTCTGCTTGGTGACTGAGGAAAGTTCACAGAGACCAGAAGCACTGGGTGCCTCTAGTTTAACTGTTGCAGAATCCCAGAGTAGCTGGGGTGAGCCAGGACCTCTGAAGATCACCTAGTGCAACCCTCCTGCTCAGAGCAGGGTCAGCTAGAGCAGGTTGCTGAAAGCTGTGCCTCACTGGGTTTTGAACATCTCCAAGAATGGAGACTCTGAAGTCTTTCTGGGAAATATATTCCAGTGTTCAATTGCCCTTACAATAAAAAAAGGGTTGTTCTAATGCTTAAATAAAACTTCTTGTATTTTTTATGACCAAATTCTGTACAGTCTGGGTAGGTAAACCCTATGGTTACAATACTGACAGGCTTTAACAATCTTTCCTTCCTCCCCCACTCTCCCAGCACTTGTCCTTAACAGTGACTGCAACTAGTACGGAAGATTTCAAAATAGTATTTTGTTATGAAAAAGACCTCACTATGAAGAACTGAACTCAATTTTAATACCGAACACCAATATTGACAGGTGTGTACTATTCGAACCTGACTACTGCTGCAGCTTTTGCCGGTGGTCTCCTGTGCAGTGAAGGTCAGAAAGACCATGAGTTCCTAACCAGGCAGAGCTGAAGCTTGAGACTGGCATCAATTCAGGATAAAGAGGTTCTAGTCCCCATTTTGGAATGTTCAATGCGATAGATGTAAATCGCTTCAGCACAGTAACTCTGTTGAAATGAATGGAGTAGCTGCAGCTTGGAACATCAGATGGTTTCCTGTCCTGTCATTAGCAATCAGTTATTTTCAAGTTTCAGATTACAGTAAAGCTGCTTCCAGTGTTTGGATGTTCAAATGCTAGTAGTTTCTGAAGGTGGCTATGGATGTCTCCACATATGTTTTCAACTGCAGTTCAGCTGCCATACTATTGCAGCTGCTGTTTTACAGATTATTCCAAGAGCTGTCTTCCCCCCCCCACCCCCCCGCCTTGTGAATCTCTGTTCTGACAGTGCTCCCCCTCTCACAGTTCATATGGAGAAAACTTGTTGCAGGATCAGGATGTGAATTGGGACCAGTGGTCTGTGCTTATTAACAAAAATGCTTAGGGAGTGCAGATAGGTTAATTGAAGTTAGTTGTGTGTGACCAGGTTGGTTTGTCTTTAATCTCTTATGTTTAAATTTTATATGCATGAAGACAATTAATCCTCTTAACTGCTGTAGACTTTCAATGCTTAGTAAATAAGTGGCCTCTTTAATTGAAGCTATGGTGTTTGCCTGTTTAAGCCAAAATAAAAGTAAAGAGCTACACTGGGCCTTGAGGGAATCTTCCTCAGTGTAGTGAGAGGTTCTATTATGTAAAAGGCTCAAGAGTCTTCCCAGCTCATTATTTTTATAGTACTGTCTGCTTTGCTCTTTTAAGACAATGCTTTTTTAGCATCAACAATTTTGAGATCAGAGAGCACTTCCTGAGCCAAGGCAAATTGAGCAAGATATTTCAGTACTTGATAATCAAAGATGTACTTCTCATGCGTGCAGGTTAACACCGCTTGCTTTTTTTTAAAAACCAAAACCCAAAAAGGTATTCCTCTCAAGTGAAGGGCTTGTTATCTTTGCAGTGTGTACAGTAAAATAATAGTCCAGAGCATATTTCTTCAAAGTGAATCATGAAGTGCTTTACAGAGTGTATATCTAGGGATTACTCACTGGTCAGCCAACCAAAATACTGATACTCTCTACCAGTAAATCTTTATCACAGTTTTAATGAGATGTGAAGAGTATCTCAGTTTTAATTGCAACTTTAATTTTGTTCAGGTAGTATGTTAACACTTATTCCACTGAATGCCATGTTAGTGACAGTTAACAAACACATCCTTGCTTATACCAGGTTTCAGATCATACCCATGTTTCTTAAATCACTGCTCAAGTGATGTTTTCCTTTGGCCTGTGTGGCGAATAGATTTGGAGTAATAAAATGGAGGGGAAGAATCCAACAGCCAGAGATAATTTTTTATACATGAAGTATGATGGAGAAAAAGGTTGTTGTCTCATTTATAATGAAATCTAAATTCAGATGAGTTTCACAATAAATATTTTGCCAGCCTGCAAATGTCCTCGGTATTCTGCCAGACAGCAGCTGAGCACAGATGAGAGCTGTTAGTGCCTCAGCTAGGCTTTTTCTGTAGGTGTCACACTTACTCACTGCCTCAGCTTGATGCTGCATAGCTCTGCTCTGAAGTCCTCAGATCTCATCACATTTACTTATCCATGTAATTGTGTTTATATATAATTTGTTATTAAATTCAGCCATATTTAATAATTTTGGGGAACTAATAATCTATTTTAAGTACAGCCTGTATTTTTGAGTAACTTTTCTGTGAGGTTCTTAATTTTTAACACAACTTTTAAGGTCAGTGGTCCGACTGTGTAAATTATTAAATACTTCTGAATTTTTTATAACTTTCCCCAGCAATGCAGACTGGATTTTCCCTTCTCTTCACAATTCCTGGATGCGCAGTATGGAGCGTGATACTGTACATCCTTTGTTTCAGATCATAGTTGTTAATGTGGTATCCAAGCTCTCATTTTACTAATTGTAGTAGTAATATAGAGAATATTTTGCTGCCTCCCAATATAATTGACCCACTTCTTTAATCTGTATGTGATTGAATAGCAAGAATCACATTTATCCCCTGTTTTGGGCTTCCTCTGTAGCAGAGCTGAGGTACAGCTGTGGATTGGTTCTTAAGGCCAGGGCCAGCACTACCCCAGAACTGCTGCAGAATTTGACCATCTGCATTTCTGCCAACTCTGAACCTGAAGATCCTGTCCTAGGACAGACTTCGCTTCTCTGAAATGGTGGAGCAACATGATACTACTTGTTTTTGCAGGGTAACAGTACAGGGAAAGATTTTGCAAGGTGTGAAGAAGTCAAATTGATATCCATTTGGACTAACTGGTGAATTAGCCCAAAGAAAGATGCAGCCACATGGCGATTTTGCTGCTAGCAAGTAGAAACACTCATAGGGTACCTCTCTAATTGCTTTAAATTTCTGTAGTGATCTCATATTTGTTTTTGTCTGTTGGAGATTCCTGGTTGGAGATCCTTATCTTCTCTACATGACCCTGAGCGTTTGACTTGAGCATCTATGTGACTGAATCTATGGCTGGGCCACGGCAACCACGTGGAATGGGTGTCTTCTCTGTGCTCTTGCTCTCTAAGTGTGGGTCAACCTTTAACAAACACTTGGCACCCCATGAGAAAAACCCTTATGACTGGGTGAATGTCTTTATACAGTATCTATGTAATAAGGGGAATGAGAAGCTGCCACGTGTTTCTGGGCTGAGAATTGTCTGGAGAAGTCATTCCCCTCATCCTGACCCTCTTCCCTACGAATTCCATAAAGACTGTTAACAAGTCACACTACGGCTACATGAGTGACATGGAGTGCCACTGAACTGAGCTTTCTGGGCTGGCTGCACAATTTACGGTCTATGTTACGTCATTATTCTTGAGTGGAAGAAAATAATGACTGTAGGTGCTGGCAGTTTCTGTTGTTGTTGTTATTATTATTATTTGAGTGCAGTGGTTCTTATCCTTCCTTTTCTTCCATGGAGAGTAAATGGGTTTACCTGGTAACAGCACATTGTAGTGGGCAGAGAGGCTATTGATTATTTGTGGAGGATATAAACACACTGCCAGTCACTTGCT
Source organism: Gallinago jamesoni (assembly GCA_025769975.1). Classification (NCBI taxonomy): domain Eukaryota; kingdom Metazoa; phylum Chordata; class Aves; order Charadriiformes; family Scolopacidae; genus Gallinago; species Gallinago jamesoni. The sequence continues at coordinate 18,601,762 of JAOQGH010000004.1, forward strand.
GCAGCAAAGAAACTTGTAAGCCACTATGAGCCAAAATTTTCCTTGTGCAAAATTTTCAAGTGGGCTAGTTTATGCTCACAGGAATCGAGAACTATCCCTTCTGGTACTTTAGTGTCCATTTCCTTCTATATATTGGAAATGTTTGTCTTTAAAGCAATAACTCTGCTATTTAAACTATAGCTTTAGTAACAGCAGTCTAAATTTGGAGGCTTGTTTTGCTTTCCCATGAGCACATGTCTGGCACAGTTCAAATAGCTCTCAGTTGGAGCCCACCCCTAGAGGGTTTGGGGTTTTCGGGGGG